>JACDTU010000013.1:182500-782500 GCA_022376465.1 Cubamyces lactineus | reverse complement strand
GAGCCCGTTGCGCGACGAGCTCATCATCTACTGGACGACGTCGTAGAGGTAGCAGCCGGGAAGGACCTTAATCTGCTCGTCAAGCCACCAGTACGGGGTCACGTAGGTGGTGTCGGTTTCTTCAGTCGCGCCGCCACCGCCGGTGAGCATGCCGACGATGCCGACGCCCCTCTCGAGGATGATGGCGCCAGAATCTCCGGGGGCAGAGAAGGCGCCCCTCTTCCTGTCGCAAGGCAGGACGGCTACCTCGATGGACGTCTCCTTGATGCCGTATTCGGTGTAGACGCGAGTGAACGAGTCCAGTCCGTTGACGCGACCTACGGTGGTGCCCGTGGTCAGGCCGTTCTTCACCACGTGGAGGCACTTGTAGCCGTTAGCGTCGAGCTGCTGGGGCGAGCGGATCTCCTTGTCCTTCACGACGCCATGGGCCTGGAGGAGACCGTCGCACGGGTATTTGTAGCCGGCCTGATCCTCATGTCTGGGGAACATGATGGTGCGGAAGTCGGACGACGAGAGGTTCCCGCCTGCAGGCATAGATATAATGGTCAGTTAAAACCGCGGGACGATACTGTGGCTAGCGATGGAAAACGTACCAATATAGACTTTGTTGCCCATGAACGAGTCCCATTCGATCTTCTCCTCGTAGAGTTCGACCAGCGCCCAGTCGCGGGTGAACTTGTGGGGTCCGTCGCTGACGGCGATGGGTTCGGCGTGGAGGACGAAACCGATGGTGCGCTGTGCTGGGGTCGTCCTAAACCGGGTGACGCTGCTGTGAAGTTTGTTTATCTTCTCGATCTTCTTCTTCGCCTTGTCCACCAGGTCCAGGTACTCCTGGCGCTTTTCGGCCGTCTCCTCATCCTCCTCCTCGCCCTCGGCGGGCTTGGGCAACCTAGCAACATTGTCGTTCCAGATGTCGATCGAGCTAGCGAGATCGCCGATCGCACTCAGCATACTCGTGATAGCTTTGCTATAGCCATTATCTCCGTGCGCGATGATCTCCTCAGCAGCCTGACTGATGTGCTTAGTACGCGATACGCTCGTGTTGGCGAACGCGGGAGGAGGACGAGCGACGTGGGCGGCGGTGAGGAGGACGATGCGCTTGTTGGCGCTGCTGACGCGGAGGTATAGGGCGCCTGTGCCCTCACAGCACGGCGTCTTCAGCGGAGAGGCCGAGCGTGGGCGTGAAGGGCTTGAGGAGTTCGGGGACGGGGTCGCGAAGGGGGTTGAAGGGGAGCAACTTGGGACCCGGAGCGACAGAGCGGGTGACGACCGACTCACGGAAGGCGACTTCGATCTCGGGGAAGCCAGCCTGCGTGAGTATCTTCTTGGTGGCCACAGCGGCAGCCATGGCGGCGTCGTAGGAGAGAGACGCGGGATAGACCCCGGTCCACACAAGGAGAGGACAGAACGGCTTCACCGCCCCCTCTTCCGCAAAAGCGACGGGGTCAATCGAAGTCCACATGACAGCCTGGCAGTCGAGGGACTCGTAGATGCTCGTTCCGATAGCGTGCCATTGGTCGGCGATGGGGTGGTCGTAGACAGGGCGGGCTTCACGAATAACACGATACGATTCCGGGCCCGTGCGTTCGCTCCAGGCTGGGCCCGACTTGTAGACACATGGAGGGTTGCTAGGCAAGCCATAGAACTCCTTGTACGCCGCAGGGTAGTATTTGGTGAGGCGGGACGGGTCAGAGACTACGATATCTTCTCATCCTCCCCCCTCCACGTCCGCTTGCCGCCTGCTGCTACTCCCAACGGTGTTCAACCCCGTGGTCGAGTCTCGAGCAATGTCCCGCGCCTCTCAAGTCGTTTCGTGAACGCGCTCCCAATGTTAGGGAATGGCACGGGTATGTTGTTATACGGTACTCACCGACTCGTTCTTTTATAGATATTCTTTCGTTTAGTTTTGTATCCCACTCCGTACGAGGTCAAAGCGCCTCCGCCACGATAGCGCGCGCCATCGACCTCAGCCACCGACGATGTCCATATCGAGACTTCTCGCGTGCGCGCCATCAATGGCGCGCCCGCCCATATCCCTTTTGCGTTCCATCGACGCCTCCCTCATCGTTCGCTCTTCCGAACGCTGAGGTGAGGCCCATACGTTCTTTTCATTCATTGCTTATCTGACATTAGTGTAGCACTTTTTGTTTAGGTAACTAACTAATACATCGTTCGCTCTTCCGAACGCTGAGCACTTTTTGTTTAGAACCCCCGCGCCCCGCTCATGCTCGTAACCTCGCAGGTTATGAGCCCTGCGTCGATGTCGCTCACCACCACCACCACCGGCTCCGCCTCGAACCTCTACAACGTACCCAAGCTCGCTTCTGATGGATCCAACTGGATCACGTACAAGGAGCGTCTGTTTACGGTTCTGGGCGCCCGCGGTCTGATGCGGCATCTACTGGGTACGGCTCGTCTTCCCCCTTCCCCTCCTCCTTGGCCTCGCCCTCCCACGGTCACCACCGAACCGGCACAGAGCATCAGTCATGTCTCCGGCCCTACGGCCGTAGAGACTGGCTCGAGTGCCATGCTGGGGACTGCTGAAACGCCTGGCAATATGCCTGCGTTCGCAAGTCTGTCGGATGACGATTACCTGGCGAAGGTCGAATCCATGGAGCAGAAAGTCGACGAGTACGAGCAGCGCGAGTTCACAACCCGCCAGCAAATCTACAGCACGATCACCGACCAGCTCCTCCTCAAGGTCAAGAACCTCACGCGGGCCGCTGAGGTTTGGACCGCCGTCGCGAAGGAACACGAGGGAAAATCCGAGATGTACGCAAACTCCATCCGGACGCGCATGCTCAACACCAAGTGCGCGGAGGGCTCCGACGTTCGTGAGCACCTCAACACCCTCCTTCTCATTCGCGAGGAGCTTGCCGCCATGGGCGTTCCCTACGGCGATGCCGAGTTCTCCGCCACCATCTTTCAGTCCCTACCTGAGTCATATGGGACTCTCCTCACCGCCCTCTCCACCGCCGCTCGCCTAGCTCGGAACCCCCTCACTCCGGACGACATCATTTTCGCCGTCTGCGAGGAGTACGACCGCCGCAAAATCTCTCAAGGCGTCACGAGCGATACCGCACTCGCAGCTTCAGGCCAACTCGAATGCTTCAACTGCAAGCGGAAGGGCCACGTCAAGGCGGACTGTTGGAGAAAAGGAGGCGGGAAGGAAGGCCAAGGTCCCAAGCAGCAGGCCAACAAGGGCCGACGCAGGGGCAAGGGCAGCGGGAACTCGTCAGGCAACACATCTGCGAATGCGGCCGTCGATTCAACGACTGAGCACGCCTTCACCATCGCCCTTGGAAGTGTCGCAGCCCCCGCCGTCAATGTAACCCACGACCACGTTGAGGTTTACGACAGCGGAGCATCAAGACACATTTTCCCCCACCGCGACTCGTTTGTTGCATACAACGAGCTCACACCGCCGCGACCGATCACTGCGGCGGACGGGCGCTCCTTCTCAGCCATTGGCGAAGGAAGCGTGCGCGTCAGGATCCCCAACGGAGATCGCGAGACAACGGTCCTGCTCGAGAAGGTCCTGCACGCGCCCGATATCGCCTTTGCGCTCGTGTCAATCAGACGCGCAGACGAAGCAGGATACTCGGCCGTCTTTGAAAAGGGCGAGTGCCGGTTATACCAGCGCCGCACAGGGACCGTCATTGGTCGAGTCCCACTCTCGAACGGGCTCTATCAAGTCCGCCGCCAAGACGTAGCAGCCGCTGCTGGAGCTCAGGGAAGCACAGTCGAGCTGACGAACTTGGAGCTACACCGTCGACTCGGCCACATCTCGCAGCAAGTCTCGCTTCGTATGGTCGAACAAGGTCGCATCGCTGGCATCAAGCTCACGGACACATCGACGAGCGACGTCTGTGAGGCGTGCATCAAGGCGAAGATCACGCGCGTACCTGTCCCCAACAAACGCAAGTCTGCACTAGCGAAGAACTTCGGCGACCGCATTCACGCCGACACCTGGACGGCGGGATCGACATCGCTGGGAGGCAACAAGTACACGACGACGTGGACTGACAACGCGACACGCTGGACGGAGACCTACGTCCAGAAGGAGAAGAACCAAGCATTCAAGTCGTACAAGGACCTCGAGGCACAGCTGGAGACGCAGGAGGGCCGTCGCATCAAGGAGCTCCAGACAGACAACGGTGGGGAGTTCTGCTCCACCGAGTTCAAGGAGCACCTTCGATCGAAGGGTACTAGGCACCGCACCTCAGTACACGACACCCCCGAGCAGAATGGTGTAGCTGAGCGTGTCAACCGCACGCTCGCCGAGCACGCGCGAGCGATGCTGCTCAATTCCGATCTCCCTCAGAGCCTCTGGAGCTACGCCATGCTTCATGCGACCTGGTTGAAGAATCGGACTGCGACGCGTGCACTGGATGGCCAGACCCCATACGAACGTCGCTATGGTAAGGTCCCTGACCTCTCGGACCTCCGCACGTTTGGCACCAAGGTCTGGATCCGTAAGGAGCACTCCGCAAAGATGGACAGCAAGGCAATGGAGGGCCGTTTCGTTGGCTACGCACCGGATGCGAAGGGCTACCGTGTCTACTGGCCATCAAAGCGAGCCGTTTCAGTCGAACGCAACGTCTGCTTTGTCGATACGGAGCCGACCGCAACAGCCGACGACGACCAGCTCGAGGGGGCGAAGTCAAGCAAGAACGACAACGGCGAGCTGCCCGTGTCGTCTCCTCCTTCCGAACTACCCTCTGCACCCTCTGTGCCATCCTCGCCTACGTCTCCTAGCCTTATCCCTCAGGCAACTACTGAGGATGTGCGAGAGGAGTCAGCACCTCTTGAAGACGAGCTCGGTCGAGGCAAGCGTGCGCGGAAGCCATCCGCATACGTACAGCGGCTCGCTCAAGGTGAAGGGACGTCCGATGGTCGCCGCAGCAAGCGCATTCGGGGCATACAGGCTGATGAGCTCCTTGGAGCCATGGCAACTGCACTCCTCATGGCTGATGAAGACGACGACGATGAAGGGGAGCACGACTGGACCACTGAGGAATCGCTTCCAGGCCTCCCACTCGAGTACGCCATGGCCATCGAAGAGGGTCAAGAGCCCCTCTCACTAGCCGAAGCGCAGGCCTCTCCTGATTGGCCACGATGGAAGGATGCGATCGACGTTGAACTCGACAACCTCCGCCAGCATGACACGTATGACCTCGTCGAGCCACCTCCGGGAGTCAACGTAGTTGGCAGCAGGTTCGTCTTCCGCATCAAGCGCGATGCTGACGGCTCGATCAAGCAGTACAAGGCTCGTTTAGTCGCTCAGGGATTCACTCAAATCCCTGGTGTTGACTACAATGAGACTTTTGCTCCAGTCACCAAGCTCGCCTCCATCCGAACCCTCCTCGCTCTCGCTGCACGGTACGACTGGGAAGTCGAGCAGATGGACGTCAAGTCTGCATACCTCAATGGCACCCTCAACGAGGTTATCTACATGCGTCAACCCCCTGGCTCAGCCACTCCTGGGCAAGAGCATCTCGTCTGTCGTCTCAACAAGACGATCTACGGTCTCAAGCAGGCCGGTCACGGGTGGTACGACACACTCAATGCTGCCATGTCTGACATGCAGCAGACTCGATGCGCATCAGACCATGCAGTCTGGTACCGCCGATCGTCCGACTCAAGGTCGATTGTCATCATTGCAGCCTCCACGGACAATCTCACCATCGTAGGCACACCCGACTACATCTTCGGATTCAAAAGCGATATCAGCCAGGGCTTCGAGATGTCCGACCTCGGGCCCATGCGATGGATCCTCGGCATTGAAGTCCAGCGCGACCGTACCAACGGGACGATCGCTATCTCACAGCGGTCGTACATTGACACAATCCTCGCTCGCTTCAACCTGCAGGATGCCAACCCTGCATCGACCCCGCTCCAGCCTGGCAATGCACTCGGCCGCCACCAATCACCGTCCACACCCCGTCAGCTCAAAGACATGCGGAACGTCCCCTACCGTGAGGCCGTCGGATCACTCATGTACGCTGCAGTGGGCACACGTCCGGACATTGCATTTGCGGTCACTGCGCTCTCACAGTTCATGCAGAATCCTGGCCGAGCACACTGGGAAGCCGTCAAACGTGTTCTACGCTACCTGAAGGGGACTCGGGAGGTTTGGCTTGTGTATGGGGATCGATGCGACGGTCTCAAGGGCTTCTCCGACGCCGACTGGGGATCGTCAACGGAGCACCGCCATTCGATCAGCGGATATGTCTTCACGCTCGACGGCGGTGCAATCTCATGGTCTGCCAAGAAGCAAAACGTCGTCGCCCTGTCGAGCACGGAGGCGGAGTACATCGCTCTTACGCACGCTGCAAAGGAGGCGATCTGGCTCCGCTACGTGCTGGCCGATGTCTTGGACCCTCAAGTCCGCAAGCACCCCCTCCTTCTCCATAGCGACAACCGTTCTGCCATTGCCCTAGCAAAGGACAATGCCTATCATCCCCGCACAAAGCATATCGACATTCGTTTTCACTTCATCCGCGAGGCCGTTGACGACAACAAGATCACTCTCGAGCACCGTCGCACCGAAGACATGCCGGCTGATCTCTTCACGAAGGCGCTACCGCGTCCACGTCTGGAGCATCTCTCCGCGCTCTTCGGGCTTCGTTCGCTTTGAGGGGGCGTGTTGTTATACGGTACTCACCGACTCGTTCTTTTATAGATATTCTTTCGTTTAGTTTTGTATCCCACTCCGTACGAGGTCAAAGCGCCTCCGCCACGATAGCGCGCGCCATCGACCTCAGCCACCGACGATGTCCATATCGAGACTTCTCGCGTGCGCGCCATCAATGGCGCGCCCGCCCATATCCCTTTTGCGTTCCATCGACGCCTCCCTCATCGTTCGCTCTTCCGAACGCTGAGGTGAGGCCCATACGTTCTTTTCATTCATTGCTTATCTGACATTAGTGTAGCACTTTTTGTTTAGGTAACTAACTAATACATCGTTCGCTCTTCCGAACGCTGAGCACTTTTTGTTTAGAACCCCCGCGCCCCGCTCGTGCTCGTAACCTCGCAGGGTACGGGTAACCCGTGCGGGTGCAGGTGCGGGTGCGGGTCAGCAGCTGGACACCCATGGGCCAAACCCGTGTCCATACCCGCCAACTGCCCTTATACCCGTATAACCCGTGTCATACCCGTAGTCTCATTAATTTCAAAAGACCAGGTCTGTGACCACGCTGGACCGCGGTCATTTTGGCGTGACCGGACTGCACGATTAATGGCAAGGCACAGCTCGAGGAAGTCCGGGTCGAGGTTGAGGGGAGAGTTAGAAGCCACTGGGAAACAACAGATCAGTAACATAAGAGAGATTAATAAAGCTAAAGGGCTTACTCGTAGGTCAGTACTGTTTCTCATAACAGAAGATAGAACAGAGACGATTTCGCTGGTAGGCGACGGGATAGCTAGACAAGAGGGAAAAGAAAGGAAAGACGTTAAGTACACGAGGAGATAGCAAAAGTGGCCGAGCGACGCATTTGAGAACAGAGAATGACTCGAGGACACTGAGAGGCAGAGGCAGAGTTCGACTTACACGCCCAAACGAGCACGATACCTGGGGGATAGTACCTGTGAGCCGCAGATATATGTCGGGCTGGCAATACGCAGTGTCGGCCCAGTGTCAACCTCCGGGACTACATCTGCTACACCAGCAGTCCTTGGGCTCCATACACTGATTGATTTTCGACAAGGCGTCTTGCGAAGTTCGAACGATCTACAACACCTTCCATACAGGGAAAGTAGCTCACCATGATCTACCCGATGGCCTCGCGGTACATACTCAGTGGCACAAAGAACACTTGTGCCACTAAACTCACTCCCAACCACCACCCTCCGTACGCGCGAGTAAAACCATGCAATCGAATTACGGGGTCATTTCCGACCCCGACCTCCCGCCCATCGCGCACCCAGCGCCGCTCCCGACCATCTCCTCTTCCTCGCTCCTGCATGCGCTCGCATACGACACAGCACGGCTGCCCCCGCGCAGCACAGAGACTACGCGCAAGCCCCCTAGCCCGAATCCGCCCCCGCTCTACAACCCGTACCCGTACGCGCCGCGCTGGCGGCTCGACCGCGCTGCGCACGACTTCGAGAGCAACTTCTTCCACACGCGGCAGGACCGGTGGCACCTCGGCCTCGACGGCATGCGGCTGATCTATGTCGACCGCCGCAATGCGCTCATCATTCGCCGCGGGATCATGCAGCGCCAGTTCGAGGCGCAGAAGCGGTACGAGCTGGAGCTGTTCGATGCGCGGGCGCCGGTGAAAGTCGAGTCGGGTAGCGATTCAATTACGGTTGTGGTATTTATGACGGCGGAGGGTGGGCAGAGGGGTCTTCCGGCGAAGATGCTTCTGTCTACTCGGCGCGCGCTCGAGCGCGGAATGCAAGATCCCAAAGGCAAATGCTTTGTGGAATCGTCCTACGGTGACAAGATTTGGGTCCGCCTCAAGGTAAGGAGCGCTGTCTCGTTATGATGAGAGCCAGAGCACTTAGAGCATTAAAGTGGCCAGCCTACCCCGACCACGAAGTCAAGAAGGTCATCCTAGTGACCATCCGCGCAGGCCACAACCGTCCGCGGAGACCCATAACACGCCTCGAACTCGTCGTCGCCCTCACTGCGATACTCACACAATACCACTCGGTACGCTAATTTATCCGTCTCCTCCTTTGAACCCCGTCACACACGCTCACACATACTTTCAGGAGGTCAGCACGCTCGAGCCATCTCCTGCCTTTGCCCACCTCGCCCTCGGCCAAGGCGAGGGCCGTCTCTCGCTCTACGCGCTTCGCATGATCGGCATCCGCGTCGCGCCCGACGGTGTGTTCGACCTCATGGTCGAACTGGACAACGGCGGCGAGGGAAACCCCGCGGCCGCGAACTACGAGAGGACGCACCAGGAGTCGGTGTCGTTTGCCGACATGGAGAGCCTCATCCGGTTCTCGAGGTCGCCACAGGTCCGGCCGGACAGGGTGCTCGCAGACGCAGGTGCTTCTAGCTCCCAGGTATCGAGCCCTTCTGTCTCGGGAAGAGCGCTCGAACATGCTGAGGCATCGAGCTCTTCTCAGGCTGCGGGAAGCTCTTCCATCGCGAAGAGTACCTCTGCTACGGAGAGCTCTCCCGCCTCAACTTCTCCATCAGATCCTCCTCCCTCAAGTTCTCTCCCTATTGAACAAAGCGCGAAAACGCCAGAGAAAACTGTTGGACCAGGAACGCAAGATCCATGAACACCCAATTTGATTTTTGACAAGTAAGCAATATTCATGTCTGGACTCGCAGCACTAGGAAGGAAACTGACGCCACCTCAGGTTTATGTGCTATAGACATTCGCCTTCTTTACCCTCTCAGCGTAGAGGCCCTGTTGTATTATTTACGGAATGCGGAATGCGGAATACGGAATCGTACGGTGTCGCCCTCGGGACGAGCAGTGTGTCTCCAACTATTGCCTGCGCTCTGTTCTGCGCGTATCTTCAAGTTGGACATACACTACGCTTCGTGGTTCAACGACAATATGATGGGTCCACAAGACCGACGCGCCGACATGGAAGTTGACGAACTGTTCCCGCGCTCTATTTACGCAGATCCACTATGTACAGTACGAACGAATGAACACCGAGCCGAGCATACACCATCCCTGTGCATAACGGCCCTCACCGCGCACGGACGCGGACCATCCAGAACACACGCCGCACGGCCGCGGCTGGGACAGCGACACGAGATGGGCAGAACAGCAAGAAGAGTGCAAAAAAGCGAGAAATCATTACAACACAGGCACATATGTAAACGTATGCACGCAGGAAGAGAGGGCCAACACACACTTGCGGCCCGCTCCCTCCTTCCCCGCCTCACCACCACCCCTCCGACCGACCGGAGACCCAGAGAAGACCACACCGACCGACCACACCGGCGAGGCATCTAGCAGCACTTCGAGCCGGCGTTGGCGGGTGTGTCGACGCTGTGGCTGACTGTGATGGTGTCGCCGGTCGTGGGCTTGATGGGGTCCTCTGATTGCTCGAGCGATTTGCTCGACACAATGCGGTAGATGTCTACAGCGCCCAAGTCAGACGTACTCGATATATGAGGTTAGAAGGGCGGCTGCTTGCCGGTGAGGATGGTCTGGAAGGCGGATTCGACGTTCGATGCGTCCAGCGCTGACGTCTCGATGAAGGAGAGCCCGTTCTCCGCTACACCATGCCTTCAGTATTCACAAAAATAGGCCGAAGGGGCACGAGGTCAACGCACCAGCAAACGCCTTCGCCTCTTCTGTAGGGACAGCGCGGAGGTGCTTCAAATCGCTCTTGTTGCCGACGAGCATGATGACGATGTTCGAGTCTGCGTGGTCACGGAGCTCCTTGAGCCACCGCGTCACATTCACATACGTCGCATGCTTCGAGATGTCATAGACGAGAAGTGCACCGACTGCGCCGCGGTAGTACCTGCCGAACCAATATTAGGCCGGACCGAACCACCTCTCGAAGGGTGAGAGCTGGGGCTTACGCAGCGGTAATGGCACGGTAGCGTTCCTGACCAGCTGCAGAGGGTGAGGAAGGGGCGGTGAGACATGCACGCAGAGGCGATTGGCGAGGATTGGCAGGGCATACCAGTATCCCAGATCTGCGCCTTCAAGGTCTTGCCGTCTACGTTGATTGACCGCGTAGCGAACTCGACGCCGATAGTCGATTTCGTCTCGAGGTTGAACTCATTGCGCGTGAACCGCGAGAGCACTGCATGGGGGTGTGCGTAAGGGATCCCGTCCTAGGAGACGTCTCTCCGATATGAATACGTACGGTTACTAGAGGAGAGGGCATTGACATGTCAGAACGAGCTTTCCACATGATGCGTGAGATGTACGTACGATTTTCCGACACCGGAATCTCCAATGAGCACGACCTTTTCGCAGAATGGAGATACCAATCAACACCCCGTCCCTTGCTCCACCGAATCTGCAGGCGCGCGAGCTCAGACGCACCTTGAACAAGTAGTCGAAGTTGCTGCCCTCAGCCATGTCGAATGGTCAGATAAAGGTCGTGAAGAAGAAGGCGTATGCGATATGAACAGGGGGGAGAACGAGCAGCGGGGCGAGTGGTTGGTATGAGGAAGGCGGCGTGGCGGGGCAGCGAGGCGTCGAGTAACGGGCGGAGTTCGAAACCACTTCTAGCGGTTCCCGAATGCAGCAAATCGTCGACCTTCTGGTCTCTTGCAAGTACGCTGCAGCTTCTCTATCGTCGTGGGTCGGAAAGGTTCTCACTCGTCTCGTCGTCCCCTCGCTTTCATACGCCAGCGACGCCCTGTCCCCATCATGATTCGGTTGATCTGGAATGGTCTCTGCGTTGGCTCTGAGGACCACGCCTGCGCTGAATCCTGCACTGGCACGACGCGATGACACTCTTCCAGCTGCGGC
The DNA here is from genome assembly GCA_022376465.1 of Cubamyces lactineus. Taxonomy (NCBI): domain Eukaryota; kingdom Fungi; phylum Basidiomycota; class Agaricomycetes; order Polyporales; family Polyporaceae; genus Cubamyces; species Cubamyces lactineus. Next base: position 771,083 of record JACDTU010000013.1, on the reverse strand, counting down.
TTTGATCATCCCTGGGAGGCTTGACGGCTGATGCACATCCCCATATCTATCACCTTTTGATCCCTCCAGGCCCCAGCACATCCTGCGACTCTTCATGGCTTTGCTCCAAGCACGCGATATCGCTCATGTACTATCTGGAGGGTATACTATTCCAACGACCCCGGGACGGACCATGCGGACCGCGGGGCGATCCTCCAAGGTCACACAACCACTCCCCGCGATTGAGCTTAAGTACCACGGTCGCAGCGAGCGATGAAAGCGTAGCCTGAGCTCGCCTGTCTCGTTGATCTCACTGCCTCGACCAGCCCTTGCGCGATGTCCATCCCACACACGAAACGAGTTTGTCAAATCATTAAGGTACTCCATACCTATCCCGCCTAGATCCTCCATCCACCCATTCACACATCCGCTCATGAGTCATAACGCACCCAGCTCAAACCTGAGCACGAAGCCGAATACAAAGCGATCCACGCCGCCGTCTGGCCCGGGGTGCTCGCCGCGCTCGCGCGGCACCACATCGCCGACTACTCCATCCACTACTACCCGCCCCTCCGGCTGCTCGTCGCCCACTTCAAGTACACCGGCGCAGACTACGACGCCGACATGCGCGGCATCGCCGCCGACCCGCAGACGCAGCGCTGGTGGCAGCTCACGGACGGCATGCAGGAGAGCTTCGTCGAGGGCGCGACGGGCAGCGGTGGTGCGGTCCCGTGGTGGCAGGTAGGCTCGCTATGCTGTTATGGTCTTGTGCGGGATAGGCTTCATGTACATGCGCGCACCCGTGTAGGAATTGGAAGAAGTCTTCCGGTTCGAGGGAGGTACGGCGTGACCGAAGCAGGCAGCGGTACCCGTTTTGTACGCCCATTCAGTGCGCTCAGAGACGAGTTCAGTAACGGCACTCGACGAAGACGCATCGAGTCGGGATGTGGGACCTCATCTAGCTCGCGGGTATTAGATCCCTCCATGTACCCAATTCCAAACGATATGAACTACAAACATTGAAACAAGACAGAAGCGTTAAAACGAGAAAGGCAAAGAAAATCGAAGAAAAAAGACACGCCCCGAAAATGAGACGCGGCGGAGAGGACTCCGCGCGCGTGCATGCATGTCGCCCTGTCGCTAACAAAAAAGAACACGCGCGCGGGGACCGTCGTACGCGCACTGCTCTAGGCGGACAGAAGCACAAGGGTGAGTGTGTCGTAGGTAGGGTGGCGGCGAATAAGCTCGAGAGAACTACTAGAGGCAGGGGAAGGAGGGATGCGCGCACGATGTGTGGTGTATTTATGTAGAGTTCACGGTAGATGGGAGGCTGAAGAGTAAGAAAAGATATATCATCATCTTGGACAGACGGGAGGCAGAAGGAATCGTGACATGAAGTGAAAACGTTGGACGGTCGTGATATGAGGACGTCTCGCCGCCGACAGCCGGCGCACGCAAGCGCCGTCGCCAGCTCCCCATCCTGCCGCACGTTAGAGGATGATGCACTTCTTTGTCTTCTTAACGACAGGTGGTTCCAGTGCCGCCACGATTGCCTACAAGACCATAGTGAGCATGCGGTTGCACGGTGTGACCCAGAGGCGGGTGAGCCACTATTTGAAACAAGCACTCACCTCGTCGAAGACGTTCTTCAGACCCTTCTGTGTCAGCGCCGAGCACTCCACATACTTCACCGCGCCGAGCTCCCGAGCAAGCCTCTCGCCCTGTTCTGGGGTAATCGGACGCTGCTTCTGCCTCGCCAGCTTATCCAGCACCTGTGGGTCGTCCCGGAGATCGATCTGGGTGCCGACGATGAGGCACGGCACACCGGGGCAGTGATGGTGCACCTCCGGGAACCACTTCTCCTTCACGTTCTCAAACGACGCGGGCGACGTCACGCTGAAACAGACGAGGAACACATCCGTCTGGGGGTATGATAGTGGACGAAGACGGTCGTAATCCTCCTGACCTGTATGTCGTTTGAATTGTCGCATAGCCGATTACTATCGTGTGTAAACAGTCAGAGGCCAGGGAAAGAGAACGCACCGGCAGTATCGAACAATCCCAACGTGTAAGGATCATCACCAATCATGACCGTGACGGCATAATTATCGAAGACCTGCGCGCAGCACACCGGGTTCGGGTCACGCACGAGACGAGACAAGACGCGGATTACGCACAGTTGGGACATATTCGCTGGGGAACTTGTTGGTCGTGTACGAAATCAACAGACACGTCTGAACGCGACAGTCGAAGGAGATCGCGGCATGAGAGCTTCGAACGAGGCTAGAACCATGATACAAACATACCTTGCCGACCGCACCATCTCCTACAACAACACACTTGATCGTCTGCATAGCTCTCCGGGAGGTCTATAGTAGCAAAAGAGTCGGAACTGGAAGAGGGCAGAGTGCGTAAGCTACCCAGTTCACTGTGGCCCAGATTATGCAGTTCGGCAGGACAGGCGGCGCAAACATGCAGCGCTCGCGTGTCATGCCTTGACGTGGTCGTGTCTCGCGATAAACCACAGCCAATGCGCCGACCAAATCGACCCGCCGCGGGGCTCAGCGATAGCTTACCTTGCTTGTACAGCGCTGCTTGGGCGAAGAAAGACGGCTTGCGGTTACGAGAGAAAGTAGGCGATAAATTGATGTATATCGCACCAGCTCAAGCGGGATCGGACGGGCGGCTCAACGGGAAGTGAAGCAGAGCAACCTGAGAGAGCTGGAGTGCTGTTCGGGCAGCGAGTCGGCGATAAGGACGACGAGGAAGACGAGGTGGAGGAAGAGGGCGAGCAGAGGAATATAGCGGACTGTCTCGACTGCCAACTACGTGCGTCGTGCTCCCGGGGCGAGGTTGGACTTGACGACCGGTTCACAGCATTTCTAGAACGCCTGCCCTGAACTCATCATGCGCCACTCTATTCCCACTAACAATCCCAGTAAACACCTCTTGTTATCCCAGTAACCTCCTTGCTTACTCTCACTGACACATTAATCTTCTCCCTTTAAGCTTCTTCTGATTGACGTCGTCCCACTAAAACAATTTTCCTCTTACTGCTCAAACCGCTCGTACGGCTCTCGAGCCCTCTCCAGTGTCGAGACGCATAATAACAATATTGCATGCGTACAATATCTCCTTCCCCGTCAACAAGACTCGCCAACAAGACACTTCATGCAGTTGGAGCTGAATTGAAACCAAGCAACGCTATTGACGCTGCATGATGGCAAATGCAGCTTTTGTGGCAAACATGGCCCCAATCAGGGGTATCGTCCGCTCCTTCGGTCCGCAGCGCCAAGGGCCACGAATCCGTTCCATCGTCCAACGCGCTTCGTGACTGCACTCAATACCCAGTCTTCGACTAGCTGGCTTGTAGATTATAAGACCGAAGACATGGAAGTTTCAAAGTATGTTGTCTGTTCATGAATTATAATGATGTGTCCTCACAAATGTGGTGAACCACGCAGGTGGAAGCACCTCCCGCCTCCTCCGGGCTTCGCGTCCGTCGTCTCTTCGGTCAGTCCTCAGTGCTTGGGCATTGTACACTAACAGCCCTGACGCACCGCCGCTACAAAGTCAAAGTCAAGCAAGGCACCCAATGCGGCTGCTGCCACTGCGTCGTATGAAGAGCTCAAGGCGAAGCGTGCATGGGACCTCGCCATATCCCCAGCCAAGTCGCTCCCCATGCAGGCCTTCATGCTATACATGTCTGGAGGAGGGGTACAGATATTCAGCATGGGCATCGTCTTCATGCTTCTCTCGAGCCCATTCAAGAACCTTGCGTCCATAAACTTGGGTGCGTCATTATACCATTTCGTCCTTCTATCAAGACGTCTCATGTTGAGCGACTTCTCCTAGCCTTCGCGCCATTTGCGCCAGCATCATCATCACCTAAGTCGTTCAGCACACTACCACTACAGAAGATCGCATACCTCCTTTGCAACCTCCTGACATTGGCCCTTGGGCTATGGAAATGTCGTTCGATGGGCCTACTACCTACCGGCACGGGTGACTGGCTTGCGTTCGAGACTAGAGGACAGGTAGGTGGATGTCATATCTCGCCTAGACGCAATCAACTTTCTGATGACTTGCCCTCTAGCCTCCTGAGATCCTGCTCATATGATCCTGTCTGTATACTGGGTGTTGGGTCGGATTGTTTGATGTCGTATATATCCCATGGTGTGTATTATATTGGACACTTTCTGCGCAGATAGAACACCACCCAACACGCTCGCGACGACGAATACGCATAAGCTGCGAAGACTCGGATACGAGTGACCACGATGACCATTTCGAGTCCAATATATGCGTAGTCACGCATTTGATCCACTGCAACTCGTACAAATACATCTCATCCACTGTGTACCATTCGTACATACAACAAACAACCTACTGCTTCCCACTCTCCTCCTGCTTGTCCACAACGACCCCACCCATCTGCGCCCCCTGCCCCGGATGCCTCCTACTCCCCAACCTCGCCTTCACCCACTCCTTTCCCGCCTTCTTGATCAGCGCCCTCCTCGCAAGGCCCTGCATATCGATATACACCAGCGTCACGTTCCGCGCCGTGTGCGTCGCGAGCTCCGTCGTGCGCCCCGCGCCCGCGCCGTACTTGTGGCCCACGACCGCGGAGAGCTGCTGGCTGCCGACGTCGAGCATGCGTTTCGCCGACTCGTCCACCGTCGCGAGCACGAGGTTCGCGGAGAGCAGAAGCTTCTCGTGCGTCTTGAGCGGACGCGGGGGAGGCAGGGGCGCTGTGCTGCTTGCGGTGGATTGGGGTGGCGGCTGTGAGGCTATTGGTGGTGCAGGAGATTTGCTTCGCGAGCGCGGCGGGAGTGGGGGAGGCGGTCCTCGTCGAGGGGGTATTGGCGGTTTACCGTCCAGTGCTTCCTGCGACGTTGATAGTCCAGGGTAAGGCGGTGGAGCAACGTCTGCCAAGGACGTCGATGCGGACGCGACCGGTACAGCGGGGGCAGACGCAGCCGGGGTAGGACGAGCAGGGCGCGAAGACGCAGCAGGCTTGGGCTTGTCCTGTCCACCGACGGCGCGTCGAATCATGCCCTCGACGACACTCACGGTCTTCTGGCTGACGCGGACAGCTTGGCCGCTGATGGCGTACGCGTGTGATAGAGTCGCATGTGTCTTCGGGTGGGACAATAGTAGGAGTGCGCGAGGGGGCGGTGGCGGCGGAGGGGCATTGGGATCTTTGGGTGTCTGCGAGCCCGAGGCGTGTGGCGACGGTGTCGAATGTTGGATGTAGTAGCCCGCAGCATGCGTCAGGCCGCTCAGCAGCATCGATGTCGACGTCGAAATAGCTTGACTGCAATAACCAGTCAACCATCGTACCTATCTTGGGGAATAACTCTAGGCGCAGACTCACCTAATGAACGTCGCCGACTTCGTGATCCAGTCCTGGTCCTCGGGCGGAATAGCCTTCACAAAGATCTCCCTCGCCTCCTCGAGCTCCGAGTCCGGCTCATGGTACGGCACCACGCTCGTCCCCTGCCCCGTATACGCGTCGTACACATCTGGCGGGAGCTCGAGCAGCACCGGGGCAGGCTCGCCGTCCTTGCCCTTCTCGGCCTTCGCGAGCGCAGGGTCCTCCGTGATGTGCACCCGGCTCGGGAGTTCGCCCACAACCTCCCCGCTCTCCTCGTCCATCAGGACGAGCTTGCCTCGGAGGTCTTCCGGCTTGGCCCCGGGAGCATGCGGTGCGCCGGTCCCTAGGCTTTCCTGGAATGCTTGAGTGGGCGGCTCGTGCGCGATGCCTTCGACTTCGGCATATTGGGCGAGGATGTGGTCGAACGCTTCAATGGTCTCTGCGCGATGCGCGTCGGGCCTCGGTGGAATTGGGATAGTCAGACGGATGAGGGCAGGCTCTGCGCCGACGGGCGTGTCTGCCGCTTGGAAAGTGTATATGCGCCCGCCATCAGGCCCGACCTGGACGGAAATCGGTTTCGTTGGGTCAAGAGGGAGTTCAAGAGCGTTCAGACGCAAGACAAGATAGAGCGAACGGTCCTCAGCAGAGAGCGACGCCGCGAGTGGGGTCGACTTGTCGTCGTCGTTAGGTGCAAGAGTGACGCACTCGAGCGCGAGCGTCCCTGTTTCCGTCGCGTTGCCTGCAGTCAGTGAGACGTCATGAATGTGCAGTAGCACGAAGGCCTCCGGATGTGTCGCTGGCGACGACATTGGCAGTTCGCGCGACAACTTAGTGTATGAGTAGATGGTGGACGATAGAGAGATGTTTACGCTGTGATGTGCGGAGATGCGGTCATAGCACCAAACGTGGACAGAAGACCAAGTCTTGGCAAACCAGAAAGCAAAGCATACATCTGATACCACATAGGCATGCGAGAATCGTAAAATACATATCGCTGAGGTGAGCACAGAGGCCTTCCATCCGGCCTCTTACAACAGACAGACGGTAAATTCATCGCCTGCCGTACCTATCCCTTGACACGGGACGACGTCTCCGGTCATCCCGAGGCCTGTCGTAGTCCCTCTCCCGCGAGTCGTCCCGTCGGTAATCCTTGCCTCGCCTGGGCGGGGAGTACGAGCGTGAACGCGAACGGCGGTCATGCCGAGAACGGGGAGGAGGCGAAGGCGAAGATGGAGGGGGAGAACGCGGCCGTGCGCGGTCTCGATCATAATCACGGTCGCGCTCACGGCGGTCTGGCGAGTAGGAGCGGCGACGTGGAGGCGAACGGCGCGGGGGTGAATCGCGGCGGCGAGGGGGCGACTCGCGACGACGAGGTGGGGGAGAGTCCCTACGAGAAGCATATTTGTCACGCTCATCCCTAGACCTACTGCGATACCGAGGCGGCGGTGAAGGTGAGTCCCGACGCCGTGGTGGTGGCGTACGAGAGTCGCTACGGCCGCGCCTCCGTCGAGGGGAGGGCGAACGCTTGTGGTAACGTCGGGAGTCGTCAGACGCAGAATCCGAGTCAGAGTCGGAATCCGTATCCGAATCATCCGAGTCGTCAGAATCGTCAGAGTCAGAGTCCGAATCGGAGTCGGAAGATGAAGACTCTGCTTCAAGCATTGCGCGACGTTGTTCCATGATGAGACGGGGAGCATTCTGATACGCATTTGATCAGACCGCTGCCCACCCAATGCTGAACGAATGTACGCACCTTCAAATGTTCACGCATCTCCTCTGTGATGACACCCAAACCAATGGACGTGAAGTAGTTGATCGCGAAACGCGTGTCCTTCGGGTTGTCCATGGGGAACATTCCGCGACACGCCGCCTTAACCTCCGGGTCCTTGAATCGTTCCGCTACCATCTTGAGACCCATGCTCTCCGTGACCTCCTGAAACAGGATTTTGATAAAGATACGAGAACTAGAAGTCGTATCTTCCTCGGTGAGCTTAATGCAGTCGAGGACAGTCCATGAGACGGCATCGGAGGCGATGAGGTGCCCAAAGAATCGTGCGATGTTCCGCAGCCGGTTTGTCTCGTATCGGTGGATGGTCTCGTAGTAATCACGGAACGCCTGCTCGAAGCAGTCGAACCAGACCCTGTTGAGCCTACAGAACCGCTCTCCGATCAGGCCATAGAACGTGGAGTACGATCGCTCTTGAGAGCAACACTCGATGATCATCTTGCAAAGCTCGATCTAGACAAATATGGCTCAGTTGGTCTTGCGAAACAATATGTGTGGACTCAAACGTACCTCTTGACCCTCCTTAATCTGCACCTTCAGCAATTTGTGCACCGCTTCCTCGTAGTTCAGCGCGTTCATGATTGTCAAGTAAATGACTCGGCGCAAATTGATGAGGTTGGTTTGAGTGCGGTCCTCAATGCCTTGCTTTTCTTCCACGGCTACACATTATGATCAGCACCAACCTCGACCACTCAGTGCGCAAGTATACATACCTTCCTCGTCCTCTTCATCTTCATCTGACTCCTCTTCAGAACCAGATTCTTCCTCGCCGGACGAATCCTCTCCCAGGATTTCCGCCTTGATATCCTTGTAGCGCTGTTCGTTCTCCAAGAAGTTGGGGTCAAACTTGAAGATGTCTGAATCGATGGTAAGCAACCCGTTTACCAAAGATCAACACAGAGAAGCTTACTAAGTCCTTCCTGTACTTGAAGCTCCTCTTCAAGCTGGATCTGGTGTGTGATTTGCTCGTCTTCCTCCACGAGATCCAAGCCCTCCGGGATGATGGGGTTGTCCTTGTACTTGTCTTTGCGCACTTGCATGAGGACCTCAATCATGTATTGCACACGGTGACTGATGTTCCCTTCGTTGAGCACGGCTCGGAAGCGCTCGTAGACGGTCGCGTTCGCTTTTGGTGAGTTCTCAGCAAGGAATGCACCAACTTCCCGCATGAAACCGACAGCAATCTCGATGGAGTCGTCGGTAGGACGTTCAAGGAGGAGGACCAGGATCTGAAGTGCGATGATTTCATGTGCGACGCCCTGATTGACGAGGTGCGCGATGAACGTGGTCGTCGAGTGGCAAACAATCTGCGCAAATCCGTAAGTACTGAGGCTGTATTGCAGGGACAATCATCGCACCTTGTCGTTACGCTTGAATGCACGGCGGAATTGACTGATTAGACGAGTCAGCACCAACTCGCCAACCATAGGCAGCTTGGTATTGATGATTGCCACGAGCGCAGCAAAGACGGGTGTGAACGGCAAACTCGCAGCCTGAGCTTTCATGACGCTACGAGCGAAGAGTCCGCGGCCGCGAATGAGGTTTTCTTGAAACAGTTCCGGGACGACATGCTTGATGTTCGCGACGTTGACTCGGTTAACAATACCGGTGATCGACTTGCGCAGCGCGTCCCAGGAGAGCCTCTGATATTCCGCACTCGCCTTGTCCTTCGCCGCGGCCTCCTGCATGGCCCTAAGACGCGCAGGTGGCATGTATACGCCGCCCGACCGCGAATTAGTGAGCTTTGCGAACTCGGCCTGCGCGTCAAACTCGGGCTCCTTCGCGCCAGACTTCTCTTTCTTCTCTTTCTCCAGCTTCTCCAACTCCTTTTCGGCTATGCGGGCAGCCAGCTGTCGCTCACGCTCTGCACGGCGTGCGGGGTCGACGTCGACGACCTTGGGCACATCCACAAGGCGCGTGGGTGGGGGCGACAGCGACCTGCGCCGACTCGACGGTGGCTGCTCCGAGTCCTCTGGAGACCGCGACCTAAGACATATCTTAGCAACTTCATGCATGTAAGTGTAGCAAAACCGTACCTCTTCCTCTTCTGGTATCCATCCGAGGGCGAAGTGGGCATCATGGTCGTAGCAGTCGCCATCGTGGTCGGTGTTCAAGTCGTTGGCGCCGCTACGCTCAGCAAGCGGCACTGCAGAGCTGGCGCTCAAATTACGTAAGCACGCTACCCACTTTGTGCTCGGCCCGGAATGGAAACCGGTCTATCTTGACTAAAGCCCTCAAGCCCTCAGCCGTGCTCCTGCAGCACCCAGCAAGATGGAGGCACTGGAAGCCCTCCCTGCTATTACCAGGGTAAATATGGCATTTTTTATGCTGATATTAGTGTCTGAAGACTTCTTTTCAGCTCAGCAAGACCGTAATTCGGGTATTGGGCCAGGTAAATCCACCGCTGCCGGTCTAGATGGGCTTGAGACTCAATTGGTCGCTCTAGAATCCGGGCAAATTCCAGCTGCAAGGTACTTAACACGGGCAGCCTCTCATATAACAAAGGTACTTACATGGTTCAATGACAGGAACGAACACCTATCTCGTCGGAGAACGTAACCCCTACGTTCTGATTGACACCGGAGAAGGCAAGGAAGAGTACATCCCGTACCTCAAGCAGGCTCTCCTCGAAAGCCCAAACCACGATTCCAAACAGCCATACGTCTCCGACATCATCCTGACGCACAGGCATCATGACCATACTTGCGGTCTCCCGTCCGTGCTTAGACTCCTTCGCAAGCTCTGGGACGACGAGCACGTCTCGTCTACCCCGGCCTACCGCCCGCCTCGGATCCACAAGATCCCGCTTGCTAGCCCGGATGCGCGTCTACAATCCGTGTTAGACTCGCTTGAGCCCGGGACGTACACACCCAACGGCTCAGGCGCACCCGTCCATGACCTCTACGACGGTGACGCCATCCCAGTCGTCACTGACCACGATGAGACCGCATCCTCGCTCCGGATCCTTCACACGCCTGGTCACACTCCAGACTCGCTGTGCATTCACTACCCCATCGACCGCGCACTCTTCACTGCGGACACCGTTCTCGGACACGGCACGTCGGTATTCGAGGACCTCGGCGCGTACATGGCCAGTCTCCGGAGGATGATCGAGTTCGCGAAGGAAGGGGAGGGCACACAGACGTACAATATCGTCTACCCTGGGCACGGACCCGTCGCTGTCGAAGGTCTTGCGAAGATCAAGATGTATCTACATCATCGTGAGGAGCGTGAAGCGCAGATTATCAACGTCCTACGACAGCCTCCCCCAAGCGACGCTCCGGACGGGTGGACGACCGAAGCCCTCGTCGCCAATATCTATGCGAAGTACCCTCGCGAGCTGTGGGGTCCCGCGGCGCACAGCACAGAGCTACATCTGAACAAGTTAGTGGACGAAGGGAGGGTCGACAAGACGGGCGACGCATGGGTATTCCTCGGCAACTAGTCAGTAACGGTCCCTTCTGGTGGTCGTCTCGCGCCTCGCGGAGTGCTCATGGTAGTATAATATAAGCAATAGTGTGCAAGTAGATCACAGTACCCGGACGGATGGATGTACACGGAATGCAAAGTCTGTACTATAGCGCGTCGAAATTGATATGATGTGAAGCCCGTCTCCGTTCCAGTTCGTCTTCCCGCTGTGAGCAATGTGTTAGAATTTGTAGCACGTCTCGTACGTGACGAACACACCTTCTCGTTCAGATGAAGCACCAATACAATGATAGCAAGAATAATCAACGACGCGACGACGGTCAGCGTCACCCAGGGTATCCACTCTCCCGGCCGTAGATACAGTTCCCTCTTCCACGTATCGCCCTCTACGGGCGGGATTATCACCACCTTCGAGTTGGGTATGACGCCCTCCATGTTGATGTAGTGCTGGTCGGTATGCTTCGTCGAACCTACGAAGAGGTTCTCGATGTAGTTGTTCGTTCGGCCAAGCCCGAAGTACACGTAGGGCGTCAGGAGAGATTGGTAAGCCGCTTGGGGCATTTGGCCAACTACAAGGGGATGGTCAGCGAAGTCCATGTGGCTGACCGGCAGAGACTGACCTTGTGCTGCCGATCGGCGGCCTGACGTATCCAGAACGGTGTACTTGTACGTAGCGCCTGAGTAGCTCACGCCATATGGCTGTCGAACGACGTCAATGATTCGCCTAAGGTGTGCTCCTAGGTCCAACGTACGTGATATTTCTTGGCACCATCTGCAGCGGGACATGTCCCACTTCCGCAAGCACCATTGAGTACTGCCACAATCATTCATTACCATGTCTCGGTAGAGAATAGCGATCGCGTACCGATGGCTTTCAAGAAGAAGGCGTCGTAGTAGAAGTTGTTCTGCACGAAGAGTATGTTCCCTTCACCCTGGTCCCCTGTGCGTTGTACCATGATATCCAAGGTACCCTGCCATAGATGGTCAGACACAAACTGTCTTCACGAACACTAATCATGACGACTCACATCCTCATCCATGTCCAAGAAAGCTACGGATCGGGCGTCCTGGATATTCTTCAGCGGATCTACATCCTTTTTGACGACGTGCCAGCCTCTGCGCCCACTGCCATCCTGATTGCATCCAGGGACTCCTCGTGCACACGGTTCGGATATCACCAACTGAGGAGTGCGCGGCCTATGCGAGCCCGTGCCGGTGACTACGACTGCGAGGAAGTCAGGGAAACCATCTTGGTTGACGTCTCCCAGCTTGATGGGAACGGGAATAGGAGGATTCTGAGTGGTGTCCAAAACCAAGAGCCCTGGAGATGTTGGAGACTTAGAAGAGGGTGGGAAGATATCTGAGAGGGGAATCCGAACGAAAGCCTGAGATGGCATGAATAAGTAACTGGTCGACTATACGAGTGAGATGGACGTACATCGTTGTCAGCACGATCGTTCAGGTCGAACTGAAAGTTAGGGTCCGCCGTGCACAGATCGTCCGGGGGCCTGCAAACGCGTTTCCCATTCACCACGCTCGGCGCAGTCGACGACGTGCATAATGGTAGTTGCTTGTTGTACGCGATATTGATTGAGCACTTCGAACCGATACCCGTGGAAGTCGATACCGATGAGCATGTAGGGAAGAGCATATCCAGCGTCCCGTCACGATCTGCATATTACGATTAGCTTCGACCCGGCTACGGACAATTGCAACGCACCAATGTCCGCAAAGGAAATGGCTTGCGTTCCTGGCGGTAGTCGACCTTGCTGTTTCATTGAGAAGCCGTCGTCCTTGTTGTTCACCCAGATCTGGAAATACTTCGAGCCTGATCGGTCCTCACAAACCAAGAATATATCTGTAATGCAACCAGATCATTAGTCGTGTCACCACTTGCTCCATGACACGTCCTAACCTGCAAGGCAGTCTCCGTTCAGGTCAACCGCGGCGTTGCTATGAGGGTTTGACAAGGTGCACTGTGCCCCACTGAGCTTTGGGTCGACGCTATCAAAGATGAACATCCTATCAAGAATAATATATACACGCAAAAGTCTTGTACGACGTACATGTCGAACAAATCCGGCTTCGACGCAGATGCGTTCCACACATTCTGCCAAACCTTGAACGGTGAAGAGGACGAAGACGAGGAGGGTATGCCAAACAAGTCAATCTTGAGGTCCCCGTTGATGTCCATGGGAATAGGCTGCGCAGAGGCAGAGGCAGGGGCAGAAATAGGAGTAAAGTCTGCGGAGGTGGTTGAGGTCACCGTCGACATTTAAGGCGCACAGGACACGCACCAAATCCTCCAGAAGGGGACGCAACATAGAGCTCAATCGCAACTTCGCCGCTCCTAGAAGACTGGCTGTACACGAGGAGGTCCAGTCGCCCATCTTGTGTGAAGTCTCCCGGGATGACGTTGTATACTCTCCGGGGATGCTTGGACGTCACCGACTTTCTGAACACGTAGTTCTCTAAAGGGCAATCTCAGAAAGCGTCATAAAGCGCACAAATGGAGGCATACCATGATCCCAAAGATATACTGACAATGTCTGGTGGTCCGAGCCTAGCGTCAAGAGATCGAGGCTGCGGCAGAGAGCCCGTTACACGCTGCCGCTGCACACTGCCTGAACTGACTCACAACTGGTCCCCGTTGAAGTCTCCAAACGCTATCACATTCGCGTCCGCATCAACACCCATGGGACCCGCGCTCAAGAGCGCGTTCCCGCTGAACCGCTTGGGAGGGAAGGGCCATATCGCGCGAGCTGGTACAGTGCAAGAGGCCAAAGCCAGTAGCGAGCATTTCCAGAAGGAACTGGGGAACCTCATGCTCTCAACCTCCCGCTCGGAGACAACGGTGGTAGTGTATATGTCAGAGGGTCCTCTGAAGTCGGCGGCTGACTAGATACTGGCAGGGATACCGCAAGACCCGCCGAGGCTTGTCCAGCGTCAACGCGACAGTAGAGAACAGCAAGTGGTCTTCCTCTAGCCCGCGCAAGTGAGTGTGGTATCAGTCGTAAGTTGGTCGTAACAGTGTCAGTCCAGTGAGAACCCCAGGGAAACAGTATGGCAGGAGGATGGAGGCCAAGTTAGAACTCAGTGCTCTATGATGCCGTGTGCCGGCTGCGTATACAATGGGCGCTTGCGGAAGGCGGTAAGTAGTTGGTAGGCGCCTGTAATAACCACCTTTGTGGCCACTGGCAGCCGCCAAAGGTGAAGCTAAGTTGCGCCTTCTCTGCAGGCTATACGGCCTACTGCCCTGTGCAGAAGCACGGTGAAATCGTGGCTCTGCCCAAGATTCAATATTCAAGGAGCTCCACAAACTCATGTCCCCTAGTTGTTCGTAACGCACCGGAGCGGCCCGATTCTATTGCGAGGACGACGAGGACATGATAGGCATAGGCGAGTACAACTTGAAACACATGCGCAATACACATATCTCAGTTCCTGACCTCCCATACTCAGGCACCCTCCCAGATGACTGCAATATACGACGACAGCAGAGCATTCCTCCATGAGATTCGCAGACCAATCTCGAGCATCGCCCAAAACCCGCGCGGGGCTCTCAACGGGCAGCGAAGCGCGACTTTGCTCGCAGCTCCGCACCGTACTCGTAGAAAATAAACCTACACAGTCAGCGCCCCGGCCCCCACACAAATCCAAGCACCGAAGACACTCACGGTAGTGGCGCCATCACCGCCGTCAACCCCGCCAATAGCGCCGTCGCCCCGACCGTGCCCAGTCGGTGGTACATCGCGCCCGCGAAGAGCGGAAACGCAGCGGCCCACGACCCGCGCATCGCGCTGTTCGCTGCCATCGCAGACGCGGCGATCGGGCGGTAGGCCGTGACGAGGTAGGTGAACACCCCGGAGAAGATGTAGTACATTACCGCGCCGAAGGGCGCGGAGCCTGCGATCCAATGCACTTGCTTGTATGTGGTGAACGCTACGATGAACAGGCCTGCGTGACGCGTAAGCATATATATGCACGGGGCACGCAATATACCGAGACTCACCGATTGGGGCGAGGATGCCGCCGACTTGAGCGATGATGAGGCGTACTTCTGGAGGCGGATGTCCGTTATACTTGATTGCCTGGCGACGAAAAACGCTGCAGCGACTCCCATAAGCCGGCGGCAACGGCAAGGGTGAGGGTAAGAATCACTTACCCATTCCAATACGGTTGAGCAGCAAGCGCACTCAGCATGCCGCATCCGAACCCGAGGAAGGTAAGTCCCGTGGATTGCGCATTGAAGCCACGAACTTCCTGGAAAATGATGGGGAAGGCTTCAAAGGCGAGATACAGGATCGCCAGCAGCAGCGCGGTCCAGCAGTCCAACGCCAATGCCATCCGATCGAAGATAAGAAGTTCTGTAGGTATCCGTGTGAGGACCGAAGGTAAATATCAAACAGGATGGCTTACTGAAAAGAGTGCATATGTTGAACATGATCATGTGGAACAAACTGCACTCTTGATGTTCGATTGGGGCATAGTAGCCCTGGTCACCAGTAGTCTTTCGGAGTCTACGACACTCAAGTGAGCCAAATGAATCACACCCGGGCATTGTTTGACATACTTGATAGCCTTCCGCCTCAAGATAACGGGAACGTACGTCTCCGGCACGCACTGAGCACCAAATCAGTAATGCACCTCCCGGTCTGACAGGCGACTATAGCTTACCGTGAACAAGAGCACGACCAAGACAAATTGCCAGATGAGGAGTGTGTAATAGCACCACCTCCAGTCCGTGTTCTATGCGAAATCTCAGAAGTGCCTTGCGACGCGAGTAGCGGTACGCATACCTGTACAACGAAACTGCAACGACGTCAGCCTGAGTGATTGGCCGTGGGCTATTGTAACTCTGGACTATTCGACGTACCCTCCTACGATGGGGCCAAGGATGGGCCCGACGAACGGGGATGCCGTGTAAACTGCCATAGGACTAAACGCAGGAATAAGTAGAACGTATCGCGTAAAGTAGCCTGATACTCACGTCGCAACATAGGCATTGTCAAACAAGTCGCTGATGCTTCCGCCGGCTACGCTCAGAAATGCGGCGCTACAAAGGCCGGACAGGAACCTAAAGACCAGGAAAACCGCTAGCGTCATGAGCAAAGTGGACATAGAAACATTGTGTGACCGAGTGTATACGCACCGATATGTGGGGGGAAAGCGGTCGGCCACGTGAAGGCGAAGAACAGCGTGTACGACGCCTGGTAGATGATGTTCCTTCAGTAAAGCTCAGACAAGGGGCCCATAAATAAAGGGCCAATCGCGAGGCCTAGTGAGAATAAGCTTAGTCTCAGGATACTGACCTCATGCGAGGTGTGCAGGTCATGCACCAGGCCGTCCTCTGTGAACGCTGACTAGTCACCAATGAGCGCCATGACATTCGTGAGGGGAAAAAATCAAGATACGTACCACAGAGCTCGCAAATGTCGCGCAGAGAGAGGAAGACGAGATGATAAGCACCGCGAGCCACTTGCGCCAAGACGGGAGACTTTTCGGGTCGTCCTGAGTCTCGAGCTTGACTCGGTAAGGGTCCGAAGTAGATCCTGCATCAATGGGTAGCACAGGAGCCTCAACGGGGGCCTGCTCTACGTCTGGAACGCCCATGGTGGGTGCATGCCTTGAATTCACAGTCGCTTCAGTGGAAGACATGGCGAGTCAGACTGGAAGGTGGCTTTCAGAGCCTGGGTTTCTGGGTGAGGGCTCAGAGGAGTTGTTGATGCGTCCAAAAGCAGAAAGCAGGGTATATATACGCTGCCATATATCATGCTACGCAGCTGTCCTTGGTCTGCATACTGGCAATAGTTGGCAGGTCGTAGGCCCCCGCGCTTTCCTTCGAAGGCCTGCTAGAGAAAGTCACTGAATTGCGAATGTCAGTGCAAGTCATCTTATCAGATAAGATGACTCAGTGCTCAGCGCTAAGATGACAGCTATCGCAAAGTTGCCAGCCAATTGAGAGTCGAGAGACTCCGCCTGCAGCAGTCTGTGTGGGCAAGCCGGTCAGATTCGCACGCACTCACTCTCATCGGCTGCCGTCAGCTCACGAAGAGACGCACACGAATGCCACCATCAGCGAACGAAAGTCTTCTCGAGGCTCAGCGAGGCGCGTGTTCGTGCGGCCGCTGTATGCGCCGCAGCTGCGCAGCCGCCATGTACTCCCTGACTCGCAGTAGTCTCGCAGTCCTTTTCATCAATCAGCTGCCAGTGAGGTCCACCGGCTCCAAGTAACGAACGCTCACTGAAGCAACGTGCCACCCTTGACCACTGAAACGTCACCGAGTACAGGAGAGCGTAGAGACTAGAGTTGCACCGCCCAGAGTCACCAGATTGCTACAGCGCTAACTCAAAGCGTACTGCGAGCTAAATCATTAAATTATTGCGAACTGCGAGCAGCGAGCAGGAAGACGACCGCCACCGACATGACAAACTTGGACTAACAACTTGGATTGCTGACAAGATCAGTGCAGCACGTGGCATCACCTCAATTGGAATCTTCACCTAACCTGGAGTAACTGTACACAACGATGGTGGCAAGAGCGTTCGACTCGACCATCGGTCATGGCAATAGCAAACCTGCCGAATGCTTAATCTGCCCTAGAATGCGAAATATCTCGGGTGGATGTCACTGCTGGGACCGCACCGGCCTTACTGCGCGCTTGGTTGAGCTCGCAATCCTACTCCAACGCGGCTCGTAGGTTTGTCCTGGCATGGTGCCTATTGTTTCCGCTACCGCTGGGTCGCGCGCTGCTCAGATTGTTCTGCCTAGGTTGAGGATGTGCTGTCCGAGAGAGTGTGACATGGCTGTTCCCAATTTGGCACTGGCATTCAACACATTCGCGATCAAGCGCGAGGTCAAAGCGAACATAGCCATGCTTCGGCCCAGTGGCTCCCTCCCGTGCGCGTCGTCCTCCATGGTATCCTACGCTTTGAACACCAGGTTCAAGCGTAGAGCCAAGCTGCAGGCCATGGTTCCCCCTCGCCACTCGCTGCTCACCCATATAAATGGCGGCCGCGATGATACTGGGAACACTATCCTCTCAACGCAGTGGATTCCAACCTGAACCAGCCTCCCTTCGAAGAAGCTAGTCCACCTTCACCTCGATCGATCGAACCACACGTCGCAATGTCGAACTTCAAAATCCCTGGCCAAGCCTTCCCCGCGGTGCGACCCGTAAGTCGTCTCACACCCATTCTCCTCTTGACCACAACCTAACCTATGCCGCCCGTCCGCCGCGTCCCGCTCAAACAGGTCGAGCGCAACTTCAACGCGCAACATGTCGCGCGCCCCGCTGACAGCCCGAAGAAGCGGTTGAGCACACGCGAAGTCGGAGCCAAGCCCGCCGTCGCTGCTGCGACCAGTGCCTCCCCGTACAAGCGCGATGCCGTGCGTGAGGCGGGGCAGAAGGCCCTCCAGAGCGTCGCTGCGGCGCAGAAGCGCGTCCAGAAGACACTCCGCCCCAACTTGGCGGGCCTCAGGGTGAACGTGCCCGATCCGGCAGGCTTGCAGTCGCCCTCTGCGTTGTACCCGTCTGGGGAGTTGCCAATCACCGTCAAGCAGATGCAGGACGTGGTCGAAGACGTTCGCGGCCGTTATCCCAAAGAGCACTTGGACCAATTGGTGGGAGAGTACATCGCAAGTCTCCTCCCGCCTCTCAATGTCAAGACGACGCCGCTCTGCTTGGCGTCCATGGATGCGGTCCGAGACTTGTGCAATGCGCCATGGAACAACGTGGTGCGACAGCCAGCGAAGAGCCCCCACCATCCCATGCGCTTCAAGGTAAGTACTCTTAGCAAGTTCACGCGCCCCGTATGAAGAAGCTCATTGTGTTATGTGACACAGCGCGGAGGCAGGGCGGTCACGTCTTTCCAGCACCCCGTCGTTTTCATGGACGAACTTCAAGCACTTTCGATCAACAATGTCGCGTCTGGAAATCATGGCTATGCCTACATGGGCTCGTCTGATTGCGCAGGTCTCCACGAAATGGGCCCCTTCCACCTCTTCAACCGCCCCGTCTACGGAAACAGCTCCCCTACAAAGGGTGGAGAAGTCGTGAACATCCGTTGGCATTACTGTGGCGTGTACGTTGCGCACAAGACGCCCATTTTCCTCTCTGAGGAAGGGTGGAGACGAGTCCCTGACGAGGTACGTCCGCTCGCACGTCTTGTGTACCCTGTGTTCCCTAAAATAGTGTTCACTGACGACGGAACGTTATCACAGACCAAGCGCAAGATTGCGGAGACGTTCTGCCATATCATGGCCTACAACGACAAGCATAGCCTCCGAGATTGCACGCCAGACGCGGTCGACGTGTTCCTCCGTGATTTGAACCGCGGTAATTTCAAGCTACCGCTCATGGTCTTCCGCTGTGTGGGCTTCCCGATCGACTACGTGACCGCCCTTGGGCGCAGCGATGTCCAGCAAAGCTTCGCACTGGGTCGTGTGCCTGAGAAGCGACAGATCGACTACAATGCGATCCAAGAGACTCGGCCGGTTGCAGGGGGCGCGCAAGAATCCGTCCAGCACCCTGTGGATACCGAGGCCCAGAAGCGAGAGAGCGCCCAAGAGAGAGCGCGCAGGCAGGCCCAAGAGGCGGAATGGCGGGCACGGGACGAAGAGGATCAGCGCAGGCGGAACCAGATGGTTCGGCAGCATCGCATGCTTGGCCCACATCGCGGCGCGCCTGCCCCAGGACCCCAATAAACCTCGCTGACCTGAAGCTCTCCATCCCCCAATCTATCCTTCTCGCACTATCTCGCTCGTTTCGCCTCTCTCTATCTCGATCACTCTCACTCTGACACGCACGCTCTATCATTCTCACTCTATCTCACTCACTTTCGGACTGTCGTTGTGTATCACTACGTGTTCTCGCTCCATGTACTCACCCCATCTATGCCTCCTATGCCCTCTATGCCAATATATGCATTCCTATCTTCGTCAACTCACGCATGTTAGCATGGCCGTCGTTCGGGCCCGAGTCTATTGCGTGCCTCTGTAAACTATTTCTGAGTCTATCACTTATCAGGTTACAGAAACAGAAGACGAGACTGCCCTCTGACATCAGCATCTTTCCTCTCATATGCTCATATCCCGCGTACGTAGTCCTCAACAGTCGTCCACCTCCAGAACTTCGCGCCCGGGTTAACCAACTCGTTCGCGTTATTCGCAGAAAAATCAACCTTGCCCTCTCCGATGACAACTCTGTCACCACAAAGGCATAATCGTCATTAGCTCGAGCTCTGCGTTCGATCCAGTCTAGTCGGTACAAGCACTCACTTCATATACTCATAAAACGTCTTCGACCCAGGCTCGCTCCGCCTTATATCCTCCTCAAGCTCTCCAACGTCCCTCACCTCGATGTCACCCCTCGGCACGCCCCTCACGCGCGCCATGACGTCGCGGATTTCCTCGTACGTCGTCGTCGTGCCCGCGATCTGTACCTCGTCCGGGACCGCCGACGCGGTGGAGGGGTCGAGCGCGAGGATGGAGAGGCGCGCGACGGCGCGCCCGATGTCGGCCATTGCGGTGGTGGAGAACTTGTGTGTGGGGGAGACGTAGGAGGTGTAGGTGTTCCTCTCGACGTCGATGCCCACTGCAGAGAAATCCGAGTCGTCAGCGCTGCGCTCCCTGCTGCATCGCAGGTCGCTGCAAGCGGCTCACTTCGTGGCTGTAGAGAAAGTGGTGTTAGTGCTAGATACTAGACACTACGCGGTGGGCTCCGGACAGTTGGCAAGACGTACTGTGATGGCGAACTCGAGGAAGAGCGTGGCGTACAGCGCGATGACCTTCCGCCCTCTCAGCAGCTCCCTCGTCTCAGCGGAGATCCTCCCCTTCTCGAGCCAACCAGGATGCTCGTGCTCCGGGACGGCGGCGATGCGATGATCTCTGCATAATGCCCATGTCATCCTAACTGAATCCTGCCACATGTGTAACCCGCCCATGGCGAAGGCAAGTCCCAAGGAGACATTCGCTTACAGCCCGTACTCATCCAGAAAGTACACCTTGATGCGACTCCTCGCCGCAGCTTCCATAACGGCGCGCTTGACTCCGTCTGGGGTCTTCCCAGGCAGCACATTCACGACAACATCCATGCCCTCGAGAGCTTCGTCGAGCGAGCGCGCCAGGTCCGCCTCGTCGAAGCTGCGAAGCTGCGCGCCTTGCGCGGCGAGGTCCTGTGCTATGGCGGAGGACGGGTCTCGGGTGAGGATGCGGATGGTGTGGAAGCTTGGCTTGAAGTCGGTTAGGAACGCGTGGCTGATATGTTTGCCTACAGAGTCGTTGGGCAGAGGTCAGTAAAGACTACTACTTCAGCACGACAGAAGTGAATACCACGATGGGCTACTCACCGAGACCTCCCGTGCCGCCTATGATGGCGACGCTGTACGCGCCAGCAGACATGATTTCGAAGCCTGGATGGGGGAGAATCACTAGAACTGAACGCATTACGAGCTTGGGCTACGTTGTTGATATACCGCTCAGCTGTGGTCAGCAATTGAGAACGAAGCAGAGTGTAGACTTCTGCGAGTGCTACGCCGAGCTTCGAAGGCGTTCGGGTTACTCAGCTAGCCCGAGGGCTTCCGCTTACTGGTACTGTTCCCGCTCGTTGCCCAATCTGTGTTGTACGGCATTGCTATACTATGTGGCTTGTACAGCTTCGCAAGCTGTCGTGTAGAGAGTAAATTCGATTTGCAAAATCACGCGGACATGGATGTGGGGCTTTCGCCGTCGTTGACCGAATTGCTTGCTGAGGACGATGTCGCGCCAACTGCCCAGCGCCGCGAAGCGTAGCGTCGAACGTCATGAGAAGAACCGGAGTATATGTTAGACCTGTTGAGCAGCATGACAGTGGTCGTGGCAAGCACAAATCTGGTCTCAGAGCAAATGCAGATACTACGCCGCACAATAGGTAACGTAGTCTAGAACAATCATCTAGTACCCAAGCAGGCATTGCATCTCGTCAATATTCGTCGTCGCGACGTCATCAGATCGTACCCGTCGGGATTAGTCCCACCCCCAAAGTCTACTGCACCTTCGTCTTCGGACCCACAGCCTTCGGGCTGAAATTCTTCACCGCCCTCGTCGTGAACAAGCCCGCAAGGACGAGCGCGCACACCGCACGCGCCGACTCGGGGTCCAGCGCCGCGACCTTCCCGTCCACCCCCGCTGCCCCGAGCCAGCCGAGCGCGACGGTGTGCGCGTCGGCCCAGAACGGCTGGGCGTGCGTGAGGAGGGCGTAGAGACCCGTGATGAGCGGCGCACACCAGAGGTCGGTCGTCGTCCAGCCGTACGGCAGGAACTCGGTCGGGGTCGTGAGCGTAAGCGCGTACGGCTGGAAGAAGGAGAAGAGGTTCGTGAAGAAGAATCCGGCGTTGGCGGTTAACTGCATTGGCGAACGGAAAGTCAGCGTGAGTATTGGCAGGCGGACTTCGGGTAATGGGGACGTACGAGAGAGGTGAGGAGCAGCGTCCATGGGTTGCTGTTGATTGCGGGGGACGTGTGCGAGGTGACCATGGGCGGGATGAGGTTGCAGAGGAGGTATGCACGCGTCAACGCGTCCAAGGTCGCGAGTGGGACTTCGTTCTCGAACGCTGGAGTGGGGACGTAGGGCAGCTTATCTACTGCTGCCTGGATAGCAGTGTAGAAGGCTGGCACGACGCCAGACAGCATGAACGATGGCGGGATAGCCAACGCGGGGCCTGTGTACGCGGTCGGAGGGTCTATTCAAGGCAAACCGGATTCATAGCACAAAATACTGACAAGTTACAGCCTCTCCTCCGTACACAACAAGGAGGACAGAGACGGCATCTCTCACAAAGGACCGCTCCTCGACTTTGGGCAAAGCGACCGCCTCCTTCTCGGCCTTGACTGTCTTCAGCTTTTGAACATGGTCGCGCCAGAGCTTCTCCCTTATCTGACGGAGCGCGACACATAGGCGGAAGGCTGCGACGACATCTAGCGTGCTGAGCGAGAGTCCGAACCATGTGAAAGGCGCCACCGGCTGGAGAGAGAGCCTGTAGACCTGGATGATGGGGGAGAGCAGGAGAGACATGATTGGGGTATATCGACTGGCGCGACGAGGCCCTTTATGTCGTGATCGTTACAGTCTATGGACCACGATGGCCCGCGCTGGGACTGACGCGGACGAACGTGTATAGCTGAGGACCAGAGCCAGAGCCGCTCGCCACACCCACCAGGCGCGGATCCCGTCGGTGTGCCAGAGATACGTGCATGGGAAAGGGGATGTATTCTAGGTACAAAAGCAGAGAGCAAGGGTACAATGGTGCAGTGGCTGTAGCGGCCCTAAACCGGGAATGTGAGGTGGTCTAAAGTTCCAACGGGTCCAGTCGTCTGTGCGCTGGTTCAAGACCGTCCCCTCCAGAAAACTTGGTTACCTCGCACCGCTCGCTCCGTAAGGAATGGGTTGGGCTGGTATAATACGACCTTGACTGGCCAGGGAAGCAATTCCGCAACCTGCAGGTCGTGCCGAGTTAGTCTTAGGAGATCAGGACGAGTCGTCTGTTCGCGCAGTCGGCCCGTGCCCTTCACAAACCCTTTCTTTTTCCCTTTTGTTATCTTCTTTTTGACGCGTGCGCGTAGTTGTTGTCTCTAGCAACACTCATCGATATCGCGACTTCTGTTTCTTGCCCCAGAGCCTTCGTATATTAGTATACCCAAAGCTGAAACTAGAGCGTAACGAATTATCATGCCCATCGAGACACACCCTCTGCAGAACACATTCCGCCCGAGCGATACTGCTAACCTTCGCAACAAATCAGGCCGGTGCAGAAAATGCGATAGGGCGAGCAACGACGGCGAGCAGTTCAGACTATGTTCTGGCTGCCAAACCGCTCTCTATTGCGGCAAAGAATGCCAACGCGCCGACTGGCCCGAACACAGGTGAGTACCACCCTAATACCGGCCGGCCGTGGCGCAAGAGCACTCATCGAACCCCATCGATCAACCAGGCCGCTCTGCAAGTTCGCGCAGGAGGGCGCGAAGCTCCTCGCGAACATGCCCCCAGACGTGCTCGACGCGTCCTCTGTCGGCGGCGGCGGCGGCGGCGGCACGCCCTCCTTCACCGAGCTCCAAGCGCTCCTGCGCGACTTCACCGAAGCCCACCGGCCCTCCTTCGCGGGCATCTTCCAGGCGAAGATGGTCTCCGCCGGGGGCGCCGAGGCCTTCTTCGCCGGGGAGCCCAAGGTCTGCCTCGTCCCCCTGCGCTACAACCCCCCGCCCCCGCTCCTGCTCACCGGCGGGCGGCAGCACCTCCGCCGCGGGCAGAACCCCGCGCAGAGCTTCACGCCGACGAACATCACGTTCCTCCCGCTCGCGCGCGTCCTCGCGAGCCGCCCCGAGCTGCGCGCGGGGTGGGACGCGTCCGCCGTCACGCGCGGGCGGATCCGCGCGCTACACGCGGCGGAGGGCGACGACGACGCTGACGACGACGACGCCGCGGACTTCGTCGACGTCCTCCCGGTGGTGTTCGCCCCGCTCGCGGGGCCCCCGCAGATGGCGTACTTCCCGCAGTACCGCCGCTTCGACGCGTCGCTGCGCCGCGCGGCGGCGGCGGCGGCGCAGCAGCAGCTCGATATGAACCTCCGTTTCGTCGAGCTGGGGGTCGTTGTGCGCACGCATGCGAAGAGGGAGGGCGCGCCGGAGAAGCCGGCGCTGGGGTATATGCGTCCGGACGGGACGAAGTGGACGTGGGCGCCGTTTGTGGATGATTGGGACGAGGATAGGGAGTGGCATGCGGCGAGGACG
The DNA here is from genome assembly GCA_022376465.1 of Cubamyces lactineus. Taxonomy (NCBI): domain Eukaryota; kingdom Fungi; phylum Basidiomycota; class Agaricomycetes; order Polyporales; family Polyporaceae; genus Cubamyces; species Cubamyces lactineus. The sequence goes on along the minus strand of JACDTU010000013.1, from coordinate 746,747 downwards.
GAGGACGAGCGGGTGGCGCTGCTCAAGCGCAGGCTGGAGGAGGTCGAGCGGGAGTGGGCTTGACTTGGGACGCTGGAAATGTTGTGAATCTGTCGACGTCGTTCGTATGCCTGTATTTTGTTGTCAGTGTGCTTTCTGTCTCGTGTATGCTCGTAGCCTGTAACATTACCGTCGTGTCCAGTGCCAATGTACTCCTCTTCGAATGTACTCACCCGGTTCACAGCAGTGAACCATATCGCACATGTCGGTATCGATACAAACACATCCCCAACCGCTACCAATACAGCACAATATCCAGGGAAACACCCCACTCACGCCCCCTCCGCCTTCAAATCCGCCACGACCTTCAACAGCGCCTCCCGCCTCAGCGGGATCCACAACGCCTCCCCACCCCCCGCGCCTCCCGCGCCCTGCACCGAGACCACCAAACCATGATCACGGAACTCGCCCAGGAGCGCACGCAGCGCCGTATCGTTCTGCGCGACGAAGTTGTCCCGCGCCGCCGCGAAGAGCCTGTCGTAATCGTACGCGCCCTCCCCCTCTCCTGCTCCCGCTCCCACCGCCTGCTGCTCCGACTGCGCGTTCGCAGCGGACGCATCCATGACCTCGAGCTGCTTCGTCCCCAGCAGCACGAACAGCTTCTTCGCCTTCTGCGTCACGCTCGCCAAAATATGGCGCGCTGCCGTCTCCGTCATCGCGCCTGCCCCGCCCGGGCCCATCCCCGCCGCCCCACCGGCCGCGCCGACCCCGACGCCGTATGCCGAGGACGCGGCGGGCGCTTTTGCTCCGCGCAGGGCGGACGCGCCGGTGAGGACGCTCGGGTCGGCGTACGCGAGCTCGAAGTCGTAGGGCGCGAGCGTGGTGAGGTCGTGCCAGAGCCACGCGAACCCGCGTTTTGGGGCCACTCCCACCGCCGCGGTGTGTGTCGTCGTCGTTGCGTCTTGTGTTGGGCCGTGTGAGCTTGAAGGTGTTGTGGAGGAAGTGGAGGGGGCGGGCTTGCGCGCGAAGATCTCGGAGAGGGACCAACGGAGGGGCGTGCCGACGACGTGGTCAAAGGACGCGCAGAGGTGGATGCGCGGGGCGAGCGCGAGGAGGGCGAGGGCGGAGCGGTGTTTGGGCGCGCGGAACGCGGCGCTCTCGATGTTGTGCGCGATGATGTAGAGGTGTGGAGGGCCTTCGTCTTCGCCTTCGCCTTCGCCTTCGTCCTCGTCTTCATCTGCATTCGCGTCCGCGTCTTCCCCAGCTAGCTCATGCGCGGGCCGAGAGAAGAACGCGTGTATGCGCTGTACCTGCGCGTCGAGTCCACCCGCCGACCCCGACCCCGAGCCTGACTCCGCTCCATCCTCCTCCAGCACACCCGGCACCCGCTCAATCGCGCCCAACAGATCCCTAAACGCAAACGACGGCTGGAATCCATTCGCCACAACGACATGCCCCCCTTCCTCCGCCAACCACGCCGCAAACCCATTCAAGAACGTGCGCTTCGACCCACACCCATAAAACAGCAAATTGAACCCTTCCGCGAGCTCCGTGCGGAACCGCCGGTACGCCGCGCGGCACATGCGCGCGTCCGCCCAGAGCGCGGGTGCGGCCGCGCGCGCGTGGGGCGCGGCGAGGACGGGGGCGACGTCTTCGGGGGGCACGGGCGAGAGGAGCGCGGAGAAGACGTTGGAGGAGGTGCGGGCGGGCTTGGACGCGAGCTTGAAGTAGGCGTCGAACGCGGTGTGCGTGGCGAACCCCTGCGAGGGCTCGTCGGCGTCGTCTGCGTCGAGGTCGTCTCCGTAGAGAATGTCGTCGTCTTCGTCGCCTTCGCCGTCGCCCTCGTCGTCGGTTGTGCGGGCGCGTCGGTGGAAGCGGCGGCTGGGCGTGCGGGGGTCCCCAGGCCAGTCTTCGAGCTCGTCGTCATCGTCCGCGTAGGAGGTGTATGCGTCGTCTGCGAGCATTTCGTCTCTGTGAATTGTGTGAACGTGCAGCAGCCAGAGCTGAGAGGCTAGAACTGAGAGGACAAGGGACAAGGTGCGGCGGCGTTGTGGCTGAAGAACCGACGCGTGAACGCGCTGGGGCACGTGCTGGCCGCTCGGTGGTGAAGATCTCAGACTTCGGAGACCGCGTTCCTCTGTCTAACCTCTCTTCTCTACTATCGTCGCTGCTACTGGGACTAATACAGGCCCCATAATGACTTAAGTGCGCCAGAAAGGAGAGGCTACCCATGGCGCTTCAATCGACCACTACCACCTGAGAAGCCCTGGTATGCGCAAGCCTCGACGATCACCCTCAGTACTCATCCTGCGGACATTCTTTGACACCCATCACAAAAGCCCTTTAGAAAGCTGTCCAAGGGCTGCTAGCGGCATCGAGCAGCATTGAAGTGAGCATCGTGCGTGTAAGTATGTACTAAGAGTCCCACTAGATCACCCTTGCGAGCTCGGATATCCAAGCCTACTCGCCCTCCTTGACACCCTCCATAGACTCTCCTGTACTCTGCTTTGCCTCGCCATCGACCTTGTTCTCGTCCTTGCTCTCGTCTGCTGCAACAGCCTCCTCGACGGCCTTCTCAGCCTCCTCCTCAGCCGCTTCCTCGGCGCCCTCTTCCTTCGTTTCCGCCTCAGCCTCACCTTCCGCACCCTCTTCCTCTTCCTTCGCGCCCTTGCTGCCCATGACGGTCGCGTTGATCCTGCACAACGACCCGAACGCACGCATCAGCACCCTCTTCCGACCGCAAGCCGCCTAACGAGAGAGACGCAAACGACGGGTACGCACGTGAGCATGACATGGACCTTCTCCTTCTCCTTGTCCTCGCCGCCCTCGGCGTTGGGGTTCTCGAGCTCGATCGTGAGGCGCTTGCTGCCCTTCCAGCCGTAGCTGCCGGTCGCGAACGTGCTCGGGACGAGCGTCGTCGTGCCGACGAAGCCCGGGTCCGTCGACGCGACGCTCACTGTGCCGTCGTCCGCGAGCACGGGCGGGGTGTGCGTGATGTTGATGTGCAGCGGGAGCGCGCGCGCTTTGAAGGTGGACGCGGCCATGTTCGCCTGCGAGTGCGCATGGGCGGGTGTGCGCACACGGAAGAGAGCTGGGATGAGCGGGAGGATAGGTGCAGGTGCGAGAGAGGGGGACGCACCTTGGGACCTTTCTTGCCACGGCCTCCACGGCCTTTGGCAGGGGAGGCCTGCTCTGTCTTGGGCGCCTTTGCACTGCGGGTGGTCGGGCCCGCGCCGTCGTCCTCAGCTGCGCGTTTCCTGGGAGCTGCAGAGGGCGTTCAGTATCGGCAACGATATTCGTCACTATGCGCGCGCGAGACGGGCTTACGCATGTTCGTTGCTCGGGCTGTACGTGTGACGGGGAGGGGATGAGAGGGAGGTGGTGGTGGTGGTAGCGGTTGTGGGGAGAGTTGGACTGGGAGGGGGACGTGCGAAGGGCGTCGTGTATGGTGGTGATGATTTATTCAGCAGCCAGGGGGGGGAGCAGGGGAGGGGAGGACCGAGGGAGGGGAGACGTCCGGGCGAGGGAGGTTCTCGCTGCGCTGCGAGCCGAAACCGGAACGTCTGGCCATGGGGTCCGCCATCCGGGGAAGCCGTCACTCGCGCATCCACAGATCCCATTGCCATTGCCACACAGAATTCCGGGGGGGACGTGGATCGAACCGTCGCACTCTCAGCCTGGCTTGATGACTGGCGGGGGACCCCATGACAACGCGTGCGCGCATAGAACACACGCACACACCCGCCAGAGCTGGCAGTGGGAGAAATCGAAGGGCCACGCTGACCGTCGCCCGGCTCTCCCGTCGCCCCCGCCCCGTCCGACGCCCACAGGGGTATCCATGACATCACGCGTACTCAGCCGCCCGTCCCAAGCGCCCTCTCCCGTCGCGTCGGTGGCGTGGGAATCGTTGCAGACACCTAAGATGCGCTCTCCTGACATTCCAACAACCTCGACTTCAACATATTCACGGAATATGTATACGCAGGAACAAGGGAAGGTGCGTTGCGAACATAGATGCAACGAGTATAGCACACTTGCATCTACCGCAACCAACATCTAACGTAGCCCTGGGCCAGACATCGCGGGCTACCAGGATCGCGACCTACGAGGAGTACGGTATACTAAGTACTTTGCAGATGCGACCTGCAACATAGAACTCTCGTTGAACGCGACCTTTGAAAAATTGCTTGTAGCGGAGGCAGGAATGTCAGTATGTGAAGGTACAGAATTTCCATACTCGACCGTTCCGCTCCCTGTCCAGACAGGGGTACCAGCATATCCGGCCGTTATCCCCCTCTGTGCTCTTGAGGTACACTAAGTCGACTTGCCTCCTACCTCCATCCTCTCGTCTACCATGGCACCCGCTTCGCACCCCCTTCAGACGACGTTCAGGGTAGCGGACGCCAGTTTGTTGCGGAACAAGAACGGCTACTGCAGGAACTGCGACAAGCCACCTTCGAAGGTCAAGGAAGAAAAGTTCCAGAAGTGTACGGGCTGCAAGATCGCTTTATACTGCAGCGCAGCCTGCCAAAAGGAGGACTGGGAACGACACAAGTACGTGCACGGTGCTTTCCTCCTAATGAGCGTCCGCTCACCACAAATGCACGCGTAGGCCTCAGTGCAAGTTCATACAAGAGAGCCTGGATATCCTTGACACCCTCCGAGAGGGCGCAGACGATGCCGACCTCGCCGTGCTCGAGAAGAAGCTCACGCGGCACGCTCTCCTGCGCGACTTCCTCGAAGCGCACCGTCTCTCCCTCCGCATGATCGCCAGCGCCCAACTCTTCCTCGCCGGCGGAACTTCCTTCGCCTTCCGCGCCGAGCCCCAAATCCTCGTCGTCCCCCTCCGCTTCCTCCCCTCCGACACCGACGCGCCCACCTCGATCGACCCCGCGCGCGCCTTCAAGCTCGGCAAAGGCGCGTTCCTCCCTCTCGCGCGCGTCCTCGCAGAGTCCACGCAGAACCACACGCGCCTCGCACCAATGTGGCACGCAGCACAAGGCTACCGCGCGCGGCTCGCCGCGGGCGAGCAGCGCGTGAATCCGTGGTTCGCGGGGCTCCTCCCCGTGCTGTACCGCGCGGAGCTCGGCGCGATGGCGATGGAGTTCTACCCGCAGGCCGCGGAGGACGCGCCGTTCCGGGCGGAGCGCCCCACCGAGGCGGGCGAGCGCGCGAAGATGCGCATGCAGGCGCGATTCGTCGAGCTTGGGGTGTTCTTGCGCCCGGACCCGGCGGAGGCTGCTGCGAAGGGGCGGGAGCAGGCGTATGTGCCGGGGTACTTGCAGAAGGTGGGGGCGAAGTGGGTTTGGAGACCGGTGTTCAGGGATTTTTATAATAATGTGGAGTGGAATAGGACGCAGGTGGAGGACCGTCCGGCTTTGATGGAGAGGCGTGTGGCTGCCCTGCGTCGCTCCCGGTAAGATGTACCCTAGACATCGTAGATGCTTACATCCAGTTTGCCAGTGTACCTCTAGTTTGCTGTATCTTTAGCTCGTACATACTACCTCCCGAAATTAAAGCAGTGTTGCAATATAATGATACTTGGCATTGCCGCTGCGTCGACGCTACGTCAGGCGCACGCTTTCAAGACTCGTGTTGAAATCGCCATTACCAGAGCCAGTCACGATGGTCCTGGGTAGTCGCAGAGCACAGCCACGGCGGCGATCCTCCGGCAACGGATGAGCTCATTTGCGTCTGACTCTCTGAGAATCAAGCACTCAGCTACTCGCGCTTATCTTGGCCTGGCCCTCAAGCTTCAAGGCTTCACTAGTACTAGCACGTATGGTGTATTTCCGTCGTCCTCCTCGCAAGCATTTCGCAACCGCTGCCCACGCTCTCTTCTCTGCGACGTATCTTCAAGTTGCCCCCGCTCACACCGTTATCTCGACGTCTACAGGATGGTTACACGCTGCCAGACTGCATACATGCTAGGCGCGATGGGCCGGTTCTATCGGCGCTCGGGCTCCGTCATTTGCAACGCATCGAACGCGATGCTCGGGCAAGCCGTGGCGCCACAAAGGCTCTGCGCTGAAGGTTGAACGTTCTCGGCTTTGGAAGTGGCAGAATGGCAGGTGTGTAAGCCTCAGTAAGCAGAAGCCCGGTGATCGTCTCGCCCGCCGCGCCCCCGCGTCCCGCAAGTACCAGCACGCAGACACATCACGCTATGCCATGCACACATGTCCGAACGCACTCCGTCCAAAGCCGTGAAACGGTGAAACCTGGCAGAGCGGGACTATCGATGAACCCCGAATCACCTAGCGACCCTCTAAACCTTTAGCGCGACACGCCGGACGCTGGGGGACCACACAATTCGAATTCCGAACCCACTGGTAGCTCGGCGACCCTCACACGCCGTACTATAAAAGCAGTTGCTGGTCCCAGGTCGGGGCACGACTGACGACGCCCTCTCGTCAGCTTCCGAGTCTCCTATATTACCAGGCCAGCTCCATACCACGACTACCACCCAATCGCGACCCCACTCAACCCGAAATCCACGCCCTCAGCTCACCTCCGAGTCATCGAACCAAGCTGAGCATGGCCAACTACGCAACGCCCGCATTCCTCGCCTCCCTCAAAGCGCTCTACCCCGCCAACGGGCCGTCGACGGCCGCCCACCCCGGCGCGCTCGCGAACCCGTGGGCGCTCGTCGCGGCCGTCGCGTTCAGCGCGAGCAACGTGCCCGAGGCGGTCCCCGTCGTGTTTGCGCATGCGCTGGAGGAGCTTAGGGCGGAGCAGCGCGCGCGGGGCGTTGGGCTTGATGGGGAGAATGGGGAGGAGGGGGAGGAGGGGGAGAAAGAGGAGGAGGCGAGGAGGGAGCAGCTTGTGTTGGCGAGGAAGATACGCGAAGCGGTGTTGCAGAGTGGGCTGTTGAGCGGGATGCCGAGGGTGAGTGCTGCAAGTGTGTCTGCATACAACTCTTCCGTTGTCGTCTATTGCAGTGGTCTTGTATTGTACGGAGCACGCGCAAGCCTCGCGCTTTGTCCAGTCGTATGCGTCTGGCCAGAACGCGAGGACTTAGCGGACGTGCGCACGTTCTTGCTGATTGCCTTTCATCTACCTTGGATGCAACTTCTCACTTGACCATATGAACGATGCTAGAGCGCAGTTGATACTCGCGCGGGCCGTTCAGGGGGTGCACAATCCTGCAGAGCAGTATGCTTCCAACGGACATTTGCTCCAGGTCTTGTAGCCACGCAGGTCCGTAACGGGCTATCTCGACCCGTCGTGGCTGCCACAGGCATCGTAAAACCTAGGAGGTACTCCCAGAACGCCATTCCAGGCGGATGTGACGGCGATTGGGAATCCCGTCTACAACACGCTCTGCTGACATCTGGCGGTGAATCTCTAGCGATTCCGTCGAGGAGGGAGTTGGACATCACTGAGCGACCAAGTGCAGTGTCCTCAATCGTCCAATTACTGACGGGCGTACGGCGCTGCTCCATTCTACGTAGCTGGGGATCTTCTTGGAAGTCATCGTGGCTGACCTCTGCGCTCATTCACGCAGACGATTAACAGCCTCATGGCGCTCAACGAGGTGATGCCCGAGAACCTACGCGAGTCCAGGACACTCCGGTGAGCACATTCACGCGCTTTGGGCGGTACAAGTCAATGAACTGACGCAACCTCTGCGAATGTTCATTGACTTGGTCGTCTTCCTGGATGATTCTCTGTCCGGGAATCAGAGACACGAACAAGCACATGTCGGAATATGACAAGCGCGGCGAGCAGCTCTTCCGCGCGATGTACCGCGACACGGCAGACACCGTCCAGGGCCTGCTCGACGCTGCCTACCCCGACCTAGGTTCGTCCGTTTGTCCGTCCTCTCTCCGCCCCACCATGCCCTTCCCTTCCACCATCCACCTTCCTGCTGTCACCATTCCCTTCGTATCTTTGCTCTGCAGCCGCTTCTCTGATCTACCGTACTCTCTCGCCTCCTACCTATCGCCCCTCCGGGCCCTTCCTATCACACCACACAAACGATTCACAACACACCTTCCCATCCTCGCCATCTCACCCGCACCATCTCCATCTCCCCATATCGCATCTGCCCAAGACATTGCACCCGCTGACATGCTCCCTTCCCTCATGAACAGGTTGGTTTTGCAACACGGTCGGGTACGGCATGACGTACGGCGGAACGGACGTGCTGACGCAGGTCGAATCGACGTACGCGATCGTTGCCGCGCTCATCGCGGTCGACGCGCCCCGCCAGGTCGGCTGGCACCTCGCGAACGCACGTCATGGCGGCGCGTCGCTCGAGGAGGCCCGCGCGGTGCGCCGCATCGCGCTCGAGGTCGCACAGCTCGTCGGTGTGCGGTGGAAGAACGAGGTGCCGGACGTTGCGGAGCCGTGAACGTGCGGCATGCTACTGCGACGGGGAACTGTGTTTATTTTAACTGTAGCAAGGTAGGCGAGAGCGTAGAAGCATGTATCAATATAGAGCCCCGTTATCTTCACCGCCGTTGGCCCACTGTGGCCCGGAATAACTTGCCCACGGAAGTGCAATGCGAAGTATAGACGTCATTTGCGTACCACGGTTCAATGAGCTCAGGTACAGTTTCCACTGGCAGACCAAGCGTCAGCTGGTCATATCAGGGTCATTCGCATGCACGTTCACAGGTGTGATAGGTACCTCACATACACGTAGGCATCCTAGGTGACACTCACCTGAAACTGGTGGTAGGACAAGCCGTTGGAGCACGCCATGCTTGTTGAATACTCTGGCATTGTACTGCGATTATAGTTCGCCAAAATTTGTCTTTCCCATTAGAACTCAAGGCTCTTGCGGCAGTTGGACGGTGGCTGTAAACGTATTGTTGCAGACCAACGAGTTCGTTCAAGCCGACCTCCAGCCTGAAGATGCCCCGTTCTCGTCGTACTCACCATCTGTCGCCCGTATACTTTCTTCCTGGTTGCGTACCTCAAGGCCGGCGCCGCAAGGCGCATCACACGATACTCGCGCAGCCCGCCAGCGCGTGATAGAGGGAAGCGTGGTCAGAGGTCGCATAGTCCACCAGTGAGCGTGTGGGATGGTAGCGTTGGGGGTACAGATGCATATGCATCAAGACGTAGCCAACGTAGAAGAGGGTCCAGAAGAATGATACTGCCCATACCTCACAACCGATGGCTCGTTAGATTCTGTCCATGAAGTTGCCGTGCAAAGCATGGAGGTTTTCAATTTTGTGCTTACCAAGAGTTGTAGACCTTCCTGTACCCAAAGCTAGCACCCTTGACGTCCTACCTTCACTATACATACGTCAACCTGTTGCGGCTGCGCGATACCCTGAGTGCGCCTCGCCCGACCTGACAAAGTGGCCAAGTTCAGCGATAGTTTTCGTACGTATACGTACACATACGTACTGGTTGTGACACACCAGAACAACCTGGGTCGATTTGACCGGTACCGGCCATACGTCATGCCAGACTGGCATGGATGATAGATAGGCGTCCAGCTTGTCCAGGCTCTAGCTGACGCAGTGCCACCACGGCCGCCGCTATGGTGGCAAAAAGCGAGTAACCCAGTCGCAGGGACATTCCACCGCAGCTTACGGCCGGTGGTGTCTCCGACCACCATGTCGACCAACTTGTGAGTATGCTGCGGCAGTCAAGGAGACTATGACCATATGGCTGCAGTGGCTGCAATTTGTCTATCATGAGGATAAATCGTCCAAACCCACTGTGCTCGATGCCGAACACCTCGAGTGACTTCGAAGGGTGAGCCTAGACGTATCATGGGAGTCTGCGTACACAGGCCACATACTGGGCAAACTCTGGTTCCAACGTCCGCAGCTTGTGGATTGTGCGCCAAGTGCTATTTTAGAGGTTCTGGGCCGTTTCAGTACTTGGGACTTGGGCTATCAACCGCGCAGGGAAGGGTAACTATGCGGCTTTGACGAGCCAGCACTGGGCAAGATTGCTCCGCCATACGGGCTGCGGATTAGCATGAAGTATCGCAGGGGCGGCAGACGAAACCCTGACACTGAAACACGACCGCACCCGCGATACTCCAAGCTGCGAGTCTTCAAGCAAGCTCAAATCTCGCGCTATACCCACGAGCTTGGCGTACACAGACGTACGACACATGTCATCCGCTGAGGTGCACACACCAGCAAGCGTGAGAGGCCCCGATCTGCCTCCGCGACGATACCGCTGGGTACGTACGCACACTCCACTTGCCGGGAGTCTCGGAGAGCGCAGATGTTGACAAGGTGGGAGGGAATCGAGTCAATCAGGGCGTTTGGTAGTGAATTGAGATGGCGATGTCAAGGGGCAGCCACTAGCTGCGCTGCGATATGAGACGCACTCACGCTGAACTTGAGCTTGAGTCTATCACGGACTGCCCGGATAGAACGCCCGTTCATGTCCGTGCCGGTCTTCACCTCTTTGGAAGCTGCAGAAGGCCATTTGCGCGCGTCAGGCAAGCCATGCCGCGTAGAACATCAAGCAGAGTGGAGTTGCTCCCGAACAGATGCCCTAGGGATCGATGGGAGATGGAGGGAAAGGTGATAACATTATATCGTGTCAGAGAACACGCACGAAAGCAAAGCTACAACGTCATCGAACAACGTACAACGTCCGCACACGCGCCCACAGAGAAGCCAGGAGAGGGAGAAAGCCAAAGAGCCTGAGGCGCCGAGCGGGCGAGCGATCGAGAGCACAAGCGCAAGGGACCAATCCTATCCGGAGCTAGTGCTGAGGCATGTACTGCGGCTGCTGTTGTGGAGGCATACCGCCTGGGGGCATCATCGGTGGCGGGGGCATCATACCAGGCATACCCGGTGGTGGCATGAAACCAGGTGGAGGAGGGGGAGGCACGAAGCCGCCTTGAGGGTTGTATACTGGGACGCCAGGAGGAGGCGGTGGAGGTACGCCCATAGGCATGCCCTGCGGAGGCATACCCTGCATGGACGGAGGTGGCATCCCGGGCATACCCTGAGGCACGATAGTCTGCTGAGGGGTAAACCCTGCGGGTGGCGGAGGCGGTGGGGCGGCGAGGGCGCCAGCGAATTGTCCTTGGTATGGACCCTGATATCCGGGAACAGGAGGGCGCGCGCCGAACGCATTGAGCGCGCCCATGGGTGCGGGAGGAGGCCGCGCGGCGACCGGGAGCGCATTGTTCTTCCTGGCTTGTGCAGCAAGAAGTCGTTCAGCGGGCGTACCGTGCCGTTCTCCCTTGCCGTCCTTCTTGAACGCATACTGAACCGTGATAGCCTTGTTCATTAGGAACTGGCCGTTCATGGCCTCAATCGCAGCATCTGAGGACTCGAAGTCGGTGTATGAAACGAAACCGTATCCTTTCGATTTGCCGGTCGTGGGGTCGCGCGCAATCTGTAATATGGAAAAGTGGAGTGGGTTTGGGAGAAGACATGCGTTAGCAAGCTGGGAGGTAGACAGGCGGCCAGAACACATGGCGGTAGGAGATACGACGCACCTTGGCTGTGGTGGCCATCATGCCGAATGCGCTGAAGGTGTCATATAGCAAACGTTCGTCCACATTCTCATCAAGATTGCCAATGAATAGATTCGCGCCAACGTCGAGTTGTTTTTTGTCAGAAGACGCCTAGATGTGACAGAATAAGGTGGATTGCGAGGTTTGTGATGAAGGCGGGGAGGACACAGATTGAAGAGGCTATTAAGCATCGCTTCGTCTAAGGAGTAAAGTAAAGACGTACCTTGTTCACCCTGATAGGTTTCCCCCACAATTTGATCTGATTCATAATCTTGCAGGCATATTCCGCATCTTCCTCGGTCAAGAACTCACAGAAGCCATAGCCCTGGTGGGTCATAGATATGCGATCTTTTGGTAGATGGACATTCACTACCCGCACAATCTGTCAGAACCACGACATGCGATGAAGGAGAGCTATGCAGGACTCACCGACTGGGCCGGCTTGCAGCATCAACTCCCATATGAGCGCGTCTGTACACCGCTCATCGAGGTTTCCCTACGCTCCTATTAGTTATCGCTGATGCTGTGAACTGCAGAACATACCAGGTATACTGTCGCCTCTTGGTTCCGGTCATCTTGTGGTCGAGACATGGTGGTCGTTGAGTTGGTTGAGCTGAGCGTCGGGCGAGATATTTGTGACGCTTTGTCACCGGTGGCGCGTGTCTGAGTGACTTCGCGAACAAGCAGCGTTAAGCGCTTGCATATCCTCTGTCCTGTACCAGATCGACGCCCGGACAAATTCCAACCTGCTTTGCACAGGTTCTTGCATCGCTGGCCAACCCTTGCGACCTCCGTTACATGAAAATCACAGAACTGGTAATCTAGGCGATTCAGAATATGTTGGATCTCCTGTACATTGTGGTATAATGCGCCATGGTGGCCGCTTGAAACCAAGGGGGTCGCCTATCTGAATGGCGTCTGAAGAATATCGGGTTTTAAGATGAACACGACGGGGACTACACAGCATGATAATCGTAAGGCGGAAACCGAGCGCAGGTGGATAGCCCCGAGTATGTGCGCCCGCCCAATCTCGTCGTATGCTCATCAATGTCCCCATCTCAGACCAGGGGCGATTGGTTGGCACAGATGCCCTCCTCGGATGGGCCAGCAGCCGCCGTCTCCCAGAACACCGCTCCAGATAGGGCGAAGATACCCCAGAAATGAAGTGAGAGTTGTGCGCCGCCGACATATGTCCACCGGGGAACGTACCCGTCCGCAGCTGCACTATCGTTCTGACAGCCTTGGCTCGCGTCTGCGTGCCCTGACGTCGAGATGCTTCTCGATACGGAGGGCGCGCGCGAGCGGTACGTGCGGCTGGCTGCACACGACGCACGCAAGACGAAATTCCTTGTCAGCTCTATCAGCGATGGTCCTTATCTGGTTTTTGATGGCAGCAAACGAGCTCGCCGCGCGCGCGCGTGCGGGCACTGGACTGGCTGGCTTACCGCCGAGCTTGACGAAAACCGGTGCCCTTGCCGCGCAATATCCCTTCGCCCCGTCAGATCGGGACCGGCGATGGGCACCCTCGTTGCAAGCACCGCGTCATCGCGTGCGCTTGGAACAAACGTTGCCGAGATGAGGTGAGGGATGCTCGGAAATATATAAAGGCGCGTGTCCCTTTTGCCTTCCGTTCACCGGGCAAACCCAGACGCAAAGCAACACCACAAACGGCGTTCGCCACCCCGTCCGTGTTCACCCTTTTATAACGACACCTTTTCTTCTCGTCTTCTGAGCCCGCTCGCCCTTCGTTCGTACATATCACTCTTCTCTTTCTCGTGAACCCGCCAGATCTACCACCATGAACTCCCGCTTCGTCCTCTTCTTCCTCACTCTCCTGGCCCTTGCACTCTTCGCTACCGCAAACCCGGTGCCTAACCCCGATGCGGCCGTCGTGAAGAAGGCCCTCAAGCAATTCGACGCCCGCCGCGGTGTCCCCAAGAAGCGCGATGACCTCCACCCGTCCAAGTGAGTTCCCTCCGACACCGTGCACGCCAATGCATCCTCTTCCGATACTGACGGCGAATCACACAGGGGCTGGCGTCGCGCACCGCTGCCCGAGGCCACCGCCTAGGCGGACCCGAGAGTGTTGCAGAACACCGCTTAGTAGGTACGCCTGCCGATCTCTCCGCTGCGGTTCCTGCAAGGACTGCGCTCACTGACGATCCATTCATGCGTTCCGCAGATGTGCCGCGCTTCGGAGCCTTGTCCTATGCAGCTACCACCGAGCCTCGCCCCATCTCCGTATTTCCATCATCTCCCACACCCTTGCGCAGAACGCTCGCTCAGCTTCCCCTGTGCCGCTACGGCTCCTTGCAACGTCTTCATGCCTAATGACCCACGATGTATTCGGGCCGACGACGGGAAGAAGCACACCGATCCTCAGCGAAGGGTCGTGCAGCGGAAGTCTTTTCCTGCCCAACCCCGAGATATTTCGTTGCGCGCTGCCGGCGTCGAGCCCGCTCTGTTCATAGTACCTTTCGGACTGCTTATAGCACACCTTGGACCATCTTAGATAAGTTATTGCCCTAGACTCCATAGACGTTTAGACTCTCCCGGAATGCTCGTAGAAGGCTCTTAGGATGCTCCGGGCTCTCAAGTGGGGTTAGTGCGCGAGCGACTCGTGTTGCTGGTTGCTATAGGGGTAACAACTGCCCGTTTAGCTCAGTGGTAGAGCGCGCCACTCGTAATGGTGAGGTCGGTTGTTCAATCCAGCCAATGGGCACTTTTCGGCGCTATAGTGTAGTGGTTATCACTTGGGATTCTGATTCTCAGTGTTCCCAAAACCCAGGTTCGAGCCCTGGTAGCGCCTATCGTTTTGGCTCTTTGGCCTTTTTTGTTGCGTTTCAAACAGTAGGGCATGGCTGGGTTGATATATGACGAAAGTTATATGCTCCCCTGATACGAAGATGGTGGGTTGCGTCGGTGTGAGCGTCGACACCAAGTACAAGTACTTGTGTTCCTACGTGAGTCCACGTTACATCCTACAACAAATATTTGAAGTCGCTATCCTTTTACATGAAACATTGTGCGCATGCGACAAGTACAATCAAGTAAAGCAAGCAGGGGACAAGCAAGAAACATCAATATAAGATCAAGTAGCACCAAGTCCGACTCGTTATCAGTCTTATTCCAAACGCCCAGGCGGTCCTCGGTCCTCCCCGGGCCGCACACGGGGTCTTCGCTGGAAAAGCGTACGGTCGTCACGATTACCATCGATGCAGCAGCAGCACGGCGAGCGCAGCAGCGCACGCGAGCGACGAAGTCATCGCGGACGTCGGGAGGAGCTGCTGCAGTGCGCCGCTGTTCGACCCGGGGACGGGCAGGAAGTGGCGCGAGTCGTCTGCTTGCTGTGCCGCGGATTGCTGTGATAGTCGTGGCGAAGGATGAGCGAGACAGTCAGACGGTTCATGTGTAGGGAGCGGAAGGGAAGGTATCGGACGAGGGCTTACCTTGAAGGCGACGAGGCCGATGATGATGCCCGCGGCGAAGAACGCGAAGGCTTGGATTAGCCAAATGACGCCCCAAACTGAGTATGCATGAAACCAACAGTCAGCCTCCGAATTTCATAGCCCTGCCACATGCGGGCCAAAGACGGACCTTGCGAGGGACAACAGCCACAGATCTCAGCGAACGAGGACGCGTCCGAGCCGTTCACTTTCCGCGCGATCGTGTCATCTGCGTAGTGCGAGTCCAGAACACCTCAGTCATCAGCGAGCGCACGATATGACGTAGGGTGGAGAGCGAATGACTACGTACCGATGACATCCCAAAGGACGTACATGCAGGACATGACGCCGATGAACAAGACCTAGAGCGCGCGCGTAGTGTGAGGTCGTATCGCAGCGTATCATATACAGACAGAGCAGGGAGGACTCACAAAGTATCGGAGCGCGACGCCCCCGGCGACGAACCAGAAAAGAACGATGAGTCCAGACATGCCCAGGATAAGCAGCCACGTCCTGCCAGTGTGCCCGAAGCATCAGCCCCATACGCAAGACATGACGTATAATGCATGAGCAGGACGTACAGCCAATTCCTCCGCGCCCACCAGAGCGTGAAGAGGAAGAAGGCGGCCATGACGAGCGACGCGACCTTGCTCGCGTTGGTGTCGAACCCGCACGTTATGAGCGCGGCGCCGATAAACGAGGACCCGAGGTAGCCCGCGGGGAGCGTGATCCAGGGTATCCCGCCCGACATGCGCGTCGCGCCTCCTTCATCCGCTGTTTGCACATGCACAGCACGGGATTGAGCACATGTTGTGTGTATGCTGGAAAGGAAAGGGTGGGAGGGGACGTACGATCGAGCTCGATGGAGTGTATGTGTGCGCAGGTCAGGACTGTGGCCACCGTCAGTGCTCGGACTTGCAGCCGGGACCAGAATGCTCACTTCCGGCAATAGCATGGCTCATCTGGCCGTCCGCTCAACCGTCAGCCCCATATTACGGACACCACATTCAAAGAGCATCGCGTACCTCATGAAACCCCACGGTCAACAGTCTTCGATCACGAAGCGGTCAGCGCGCGCCCATAAAACCGACCCGTAACACGCCTTCCCGCATCCTCGGCCACTCCGCGCGAAGGGAGAATTTTAGCGAGTACTCACTTGAAGGGATAGACTGCATGTCCGACACGCGTAAGACACGATCAGCGCACGTCAGTGAGGTGAGGCTCAACCATACGTCGCCGCGTGCGCCGTGGAGCGAGGACTCACTTATAGCGGACAGGTATGGCACATGCCTGCAGTTCCACCGCGTACGCTTCGTCATTAAATGTGCCTCTCTAGTCAGAAGTGGTTCATGGCACGCACCATAGGATAGCGATGGCGACAATATAACATGCAGCGACGATCAGTGTCGTTCGTTGAGTTTCGTTTGGAGTGAGTGAGTCTCGCGCATCGCGTGCAAAGACGGCGAAGTTGTGTTCCGGGTATGCATGTGCGGTGGGCATCGTGAGTCGTTAGCAGGGAGTCGTAGAGCAGCACTGGGTTATAGGAATACAAGCAGCAGAGAAGTTAAGAGCAGTCCTGGGGCGACTGCGGACTAGGAGTGGAGGGAAGTCGAATCCCCGTTGAGGCGGAAGGCGAACATGCATGCCGAGTGTCGGAGTCGCAGCTGCTGCTTGGTGGCGGTTCGTCTTCCCCGCTTGGCATACTCGGCCACACTCCCAAGCCTGCTCAGCTTCCGTAGACATCGCCTTCTCCAAACCTCGCACTCACACCAGGGCGTTGCGAGAAACAAAGGTCATAAATTCGTAATGTAAACATGATGCTAGGGTACAAGATACAAGACAAGCAGTGATATAGCCGATAGACGTCCAGAGGGAACAACACAACGACAGAGGAACTACTGAAACAACAACAGAATGGACCGCGCTTACAACGTTCAGAGCTCGTCGTCGGTCACATCCTCACCGCGCTTCCTCCGCGCCATGCGCTCCTTCTTGAGCTTGCGAGCCTCCGAGGACGTCAGCTTCTTCGTCTTCTTGGTCTCGATCTTGTTACCCATCGCGTCGTACTGATCCTCATCCTCTCCATCCTTCTTGTCGATACGGGGGCCGGAGCCCTGGCCCTCAACCCAGTTGTGGCCGGACGCCTCGAGACGGCCGTCGCGCATGGCCCAGACTTCCGTGCACAGGGACTCGGAGAAGTCGCGGTTGTGCGTGATGACGAGCACACCACCCTCGAACTCCTTCAACGCCTTGATGAGCGCAGCGAGCGACTCACGGTCGAGATAGTTCGTCGGCTCATCCAAGCAGATGACGTGGGGGCGACGCCATGTCGCAGCACCGAGCACAACCTTGACCTTCTGACCACCGGAGAGACCACGCATGGTGTTGTGCGAGACGAACTCGGCCTCGAGACCGAAGTCGGCGAAGTGCTTCTCGATCTCCCGACGAACGAGGGGACGAAGAAGACCGAGGCGCTGAGCCTCGCGGGTGTCAACCTCGAGTACCTTCTTCTCGAAGCCACGCTTAATGAGGTCGTCACGGGGGAGCCAGATGTTCTCCGACGAAGAGAGACCCTTGAACGAAACCTCGTACTCGTACGACTGCTTGAGCTTCTTGCGGCCGACGATCTCATCGATGATCCGCTTCTGGCCCTCAACGACGACGACGGAACCCTCCTTCATCTTCTGAGCGTCCTCCTCGGTGATCTGACGGTTCGCCTTCATCATCTCCTCGAGATCCTCACCGGTCTGGTAGCGCCACAACATGTACTCCAGAGGAGTCTTGTCTAGGTGGTTATCGATGTGGTGGAACGCGTGCTGCGCGACGTAACCGATGACCAAGTTGGGGTGCTTCCAGATCTCACCACCCTTGTTGGGCTCGAGGTCACCGATGAGCAACTTGACGAGGGTGGACTTGCCGGAACCGTTGGGACCGAGGACGGCAACACGGGAGGACAGTGATACTTGGAGAGTGATGTCGTAGAGCTGCTGGACGGGCTGCGTGGGATACTGGAAGCCGACCTTGCGCATCTTGAGGAGAGACTTCTCCTTGGTCTTGACACCCTCAAGGAGAGGGGGGTCAGGGAGCTTGAACTGGTAGTCCTCCTGCGCCTCGAGGGTGTAGTACGAGCGCGCCTCGGGAACGGCCTTCATGAAGGCCTCCAGGTTACCACGGTAACGCTTGAGCTTGAAGCGGTTGAGGTGAAGAACATCAGTGATGACGTTGTTCAAGAAGCCAGAGTCGTGCGAGACGATGATAGACGTGCAGGTCTTGAGGCTCGTGAGGTAGTTCTCGAGCCAGGCGACGTTAACGACGTCCAAGTGGTTGGTAGGCTCATCGAGCAGGAGAATGTCAGCGCGGAAGAGCATCGCACGGGCGAGCGCGAGCTTCATCTTCCAACCACCAGAAAGGCTGCCAATGGCCTGCTTCTGCCTCTCGTCCGAGAAGCCGACGGAGGCGAGCGTCTCAATGATCTCCTCCTTGGTCGCCTGGATACGCTTGTCTGCGACGATGAAGTCGAGGACAGCGGTGTCGGCCTCGCTACCGTCAATGTCGTGCTCGACGTAGAAGGTGCGGACCTCGTCGGGGGAGGGGAAGCCCTCGACTTGGCTGTGCAAGCAAAGTCAGATTGAGGTCAAGCATCCCAGGCCGGAGATACATACCCGTTGGTGATCGCACGCATGAGCGTCGACTTTCCAGTACCGTTACGACCACAGAGACCGTAGCGGTGCCCACGCTTGAGGCGAAGGCTGGCGGTGTTGAGCAGGATCTTCGCACCGTACGCGAGGGAGAACTGGCAGTTGCACAGGTCCTCACCCTCCTCCTCGTCCTCAGCGACATCGTCGTCCTCGTCGTCCTGAGACGCAGACTTGACGACCCACTCGTTGACGATTGTGTTGGCGTCGAGGGTAGAAAGGAACGCGAGGTAGGGAATGAGAGTCTGCCATTCCGAAACGTCGAAGTTCTTCGCCTTGGCGAGGTTGGCAGCGAGGTTGGCGGCGTAGATCGTGGCAACGTCGGCAACGGAAGGAACGGGGTTGGCACCGGCCTTCTTGAAGATCGCGATGAGCGAGTGCGCGAGCTGCTTCTCGTCCGCAGTCTTGATGGGGGGAAGGTCGGAACCGTCGCTGTTAGATGGGACCTCACCGACCTGGCGAAGGGTGTTGATCGCACGGTTGACAACGCTGCGGGCCTCGGGGTCACCGATCGTGGACTCGACCTTGATCAGGCCGGGGAGAAGCTTGGGGATGAAGGGACGGACGGTGATGGCAGAGTCGACGAGCTTGGCCATGTTGTCGATGATGACGGCCACCTTACGCTTCGTCGCGGTGAGCTTCTCGTTGAGACCACGAGACAAAAGAGGAACCATGAGGGAGAGGGTGGGAGAGTCTACTTCCGAAACGAACGTGGTAGCCGAGAGGAGCGTAATGGTATTAGGGACCTCCTCGACGGGGTTGATTAGAGCCTTGATGAGGGCAGGAATAAAGCGTTCTATGTCCTTGTTCGAAACCAGAGCGGTGACCTTTTCAAGCGAATCGCGAGCCGCCTTCTTCACGTCGGCCTTGGTGTCCCAAATAGCCTCAGAGAGAACGGGGACGATCTCCGGGGTGAGCTTAGCGATCTGAGTGGGAGCGGAGGCAACGAGCTGGTTGAGAACGACAATGGAGCCGGTCTTGACCTGCCACTTGCCGGCGGTCTTGATCTCGTGAAGAAGAGCGGGGAGGACGAGTCCAGCCGCCCAGGGGTTCATAGCCGCAACATACGCCTTAACCGCCTCAACGGCAGCTGTCCGCGCAGCGGGCATCTTGTCGGCAAACGCCTCAAGGAGAGCGGCATAGAGGCCGGAGTCGATGAAGAGAGGCTCAAGGGCCCTCACAGCGGGGGTCGCAGCAATCGCAGCGATGGCGTTGGCAGCACCCTCACGGGCCGCGGGCGACTTCTTGTCGCCGAGGGCCTTGAGAGTGGCATCAATGAAGCCAACGGATTGGAAGGCCTTGGGGCCCTCCTTTTGAGCGAGCGCGGCGAGCTGAGCAGCCGCGGCCTCGCGCGTCGCCTTGTCTGCGACGAAGAGACCGGAGACGTCGAACTGACCCTCGGCGGGTGCGACGGCAGCCTTGAGAGAAGCGGGGGAAGGGGTAACGGGGGCAGCGGAGGCGGTGGTGGCGGGCATGGCGGAGATCTGGGTGGACTGCGGCATTGAGTGCTTGGACGAAGACAGACGCGACGGCGATGTAATCACCTTGAGAGTGATAGGATCTAGGGGTCTGGGGGCGCGAAAACGCAGGAAAAGGTCGTCAAGGACGGAAGATCACTCTATTTCTATGTCGGCCGGAGCCTGGGGACGATGGTCAACGTCGGGTGCGACAACGACGAGGGGGAGGAGGGGCGTACCTTCTATGACACAAAAGAGAAAGAGGAAAGAAAAGAGTGGGGATAGGGTTTGCGACCGGGTCTCATCAACTTATATATCGGGACTTCGCGTTGGCGGAGTGCGAAAAAATGAGAGATCTCACGTGGACCGGTGGCAGGGCAATACCGGCGCTTATTCAGCGCCTAGCTGCAGAGTGGATTGCGGGGAAAGCGCTACCCCACATGCCACACACGCCCTGGACAACCCTGGAACGCTGCGAGAACAATGACTGGTCATTCGCAACGAGCCTGCGCCATAACGCCGAGGCCGGCGTCGGAACTACCGCTACAGGAGCTGGAACTACCCAGGGTCCGAGCCATGTCCGATCTTCCCGTTGCCACCTCACTCCTTACTGCTTCTCATTCACCCGCGCGAAGCTCAACGGGACGAATTGCTGTGCAACAAAGTCAGCAGACTGCTCTTCCGCGAGGCACGGAGCCATCGGAGATGAAAAACACTACGCACGTATCCGCCCGCTTCGTAGTGCTTGCTGTTCGCCTCCACCCAATGCAGACGCAACGCGTGCAGGAACGCGGACAGACCCTAAAGCGTGTCGATCAGTTAACGCACCGGAACGGCGACCATCATGACCCATGATGCACTCAGAAGACGCACCTCCATGACACAGAGGATCGAAATAGTCAGCGCGAGCCACATCACCCCAACGATGACCAGCGCGATAATGCCTACAAGGCCCGACATGCCGAGCACGTTGGCTAAGGTCATGTCCCACAGCACCTCGGAAAGTTGCGCATGTGCCAACGAAAGCGCCCATAGACGCAGATAAGAGGCGGTGTGGGAGACGCATCCCAGGCAGAACTCAATTGTGTGAATGACTTGATGAACCACGACCTCGCTGAAATCGTGTTCCTCCTGCGAGGCGGTGAGATGCGGAAGTCGACTAACAAAGACGTACAAAGACCTACATGTTCATCGTCGTTCGCCTCCACGATGGCCCTGCCATTACCTTCTTCCTCGCCTTCCAAAGTCGTGTCGTCCGTGTGCCGGGGTACGTCCTCGGCGCCTAGTCCGATGTACCCTTGCCCTTGGATCTTCTTCATCTCCTGATACTGCAGATAAGGCTTCGTAATCAGGAGCCAGGGTACGCAAACCCCCGCAAGCAGCAGCAGGATGACCTGAACAGTGCTCTGGCCAGGGTACAGCTGGGATTCGGGGTCAACATTTCCGGGGGACAGCACCATGCCGATCAACATGTTGAGGAGCGACGGTGGCTGCGTGGATGCCTTCGACCAATCAATTGTCCACTTGTAGATGATGCAGACCACCAAATAGCCGAAGATGGATTGCAGGAAGATCATTTGAGGGATGAAGTTGGTGTAAATGTCCGAGAATCGCTTGAAACGAATGTGATTGGGGACTTGGAGACACACGGCGAAAGACATCTAGATCGAGAGCGTGAGAGCGCAGCCGGGGGAGAAGTCACAGAGACGCACATGAATGACACCGAGAACGATAGACATCTTCATCTTGTACGAGTTCGTGAAGAGAAGTGCGTTCTCAGCACCGTGCCATGCCGGATCAATACCGAATGGATAGGTGTGGCCGTTCGGAATCCCGACAACGGATGTATCATTCCCGTTTGGTTCGGCGAAACTCCATCCGGAGTGGAAGAGATGAAGGGATTTGGAGAAGATGTCGTTGTAGAGGAAACCGGTATAGATCGAGAATAAACCCATGAGCAGGATGATGTAGCGGCCGCTAAGGACGGTCAGTATCACAGGGAACGTCAGGCAAGGTTGTGGACTCACAAGAAGAAAGTGCCGAAGATCTGGCGCCCAGAGGTCAGCGGACATGTCTATGTGGGTTTGCAGAAAGGAACATACCTCGCCAAGGTCGGCCTTCGCCAACTTCCTCTCGAACAGGATCATGATTGCAGCGGCGATGAAGATGATGAAACCGTGGCCAATGTCGCCGAACATGACAGCGAACAGGAATGGGAATGTGATGACCGCGAAAAGACCCGGGTTGACCTCCTGGTAAGAAGCAACGCCGTATGCATCCATGATAGTCTGGAAGCCCTCCGTGAACTTGTTGGTCCTGTGGAACGTGGGAGGCGTCCTGTTGGTGCGCAACTCGTGCAGGATAGGGGGAACATTCGTGCCAGACTCCTCCTATAGCGACGTTATCGGTATAATTCCAGCGAGAAGGCAAGGTTATACTTACCGTGGCATGTCTCAGAGCCAGCTGAATCTGAGGAATGTCCCTAGTGGGGCACCAGCCTTCAGCGATAAGGGTCTTGCGCCGCACATCATAGTTAAGGAGATTCAATGTCTCGTAGATGAGTTTCTCCTTCGCCACGACATCCTGCCAGCTGGCCAGGTTCTCGCCGATGGTCATGAGTTCAGCCCGACGATTGGCACCGGTGTTATACAGAACAATCTGCAAGTCCTCCAGACGAGTCGTGACCTCCCGCATCGAATCTGCCCGCTTGTCGGCATTGACATCGATAGGATAGATAGTCGCACCCATCGACTCCGCGACCTTGCGGATCTTGCCCAGCAAAATGTCACCGTGAGCGAAGATGATGAACACATTCTTGCGCGTCTCAGCGCCAGTTGCAGGATCGACAAAAGGCTCTTGGATGTCGATGTAGTTCATGTACAAGTTGCCGCGCAGTACTCTCCACAGTACTCGCTCGAAAGTAGAGAGACGGGTACGATCGATAGTGCCAGCGACGAATCTGAAGGATGTTTGAGGGCACGGCCTAGCAAACTGAAGTACCATTCAACTCACTCGAGATCAAACTGGAGCTCGCCGGTACTATACTGCTGCTCGCGGTCATCGTGCTGCAGCAGGGGAGCTGAGCTGTCGTCCAGAGAGGTCCGATGTTCAGTCTCACGAACGGCGGCCTATTCTCAATGAGACCATGCGCTATGGGACTTCGGATGCGAGAGACTCACCTGCTCGAAGAACTGCGCGGTCTCACGGAGAACATGACGCGCCTCTACAAGCTCCCTGAGGCGCTCGCTCAGCAGCTGATAACTGTCGTTCATCTGCGTTAACCGCGCCTCATGTTCCGCCAGCTTGACGTCAAGTTCGTCAATAGTCTGCGCCGCGCGAGGCCCAACAGTGACAAGAGGTGCAGAGTCGTAGAGGGGGCGGATTGGAATAGGCTCCTTCTCCTTCTCAATCTGGCTGGCGAAGAAGCGCACCCGGCGCGCCATCTCGTCGATGCGGCGAATCTCGCCCACGAAAGAGCGTTGGAAGGGATTGACATTAGGGTTGAGCTAACACGAGAAGTAGACGATTATACGTCAGTTGCATGGCGGAACATAAGGGCCGCTTACGTCTTTAAATTGCACGTTGCCTAGCTCTCCGAGCTCAGCTATGGTGTCATGGGCAACTTCGGTGGGCACGATGAGCTGTACCAAGCTCATCTGCTCCGAACCTGAACATTACACTTCAGTAACAACAAAGCCGCTCTAATAGTGCCTGACTCACGGAACAGAGTAGGATACTCGTCCCCCATGGCAGAGGACGTCGAAGGCGAGGTTGATGAGGAGTTGGACGAGGCCCGAGGGCGCCCGCGGCACAGTCGCCGCACTGGGCGGCCATTGTTTGGCTACGGCGCCTGCACAAATAAGACCGGCCCCAGTCCGGCTGGGTGGCCGGCCGGCGCCGGGGACCCGGGACAACGGGGCGTCCATCCACAAACAACTGCGCCAGTGCGTTGGACCACTTCGAAAGTTGGTATTCTGCGTATTTTCGAGATGTGCGCTGGGCTCACCCTTGTGCCAGACTTATACAACATGGTGTAAGTTCAATTAAATATCCCGCCATATTATACACTTACGAGCAACTAGGTTCCAGCACTGTCGCCGGTAACTACTCATGAGGCCGCAATGTCAGGTCTGAGGCAGTAGCGGTGCGAAGGTCGGAGACGGTTCGGACCACTATGACCATAGGACAAGAAGGGCAAGACATAGTGCTAACGCTACACTACTAGGTACACAGCATGCATGGCTGGTCCTCAGATCAAACAGCACCGCGGCACATTAATTGGTCACCGAATAACACAGCGACGGGTACAACATGTTTATCCCTCGGTGTTCTTCATGGACACCGACATTCCTGTCAGCAATAGTCGGGAATGCGTGAGACCCGGCCCTTCGGGCTTAGTACTGTGTCAATGACTTACCAAGAGTCCGCCACGGTTGTCAACTCACAGTTTTCGCGAGGCGCGTCCAATGCGTCCCATCCCCCTCCATCAAGCTCTAACGATGCATTCACTTTCGTTGAGGATAGGCTGATACTCACCTGCGCTTGACCGCGGGGCTATGACTTGCCCCTCTCGACGGCTATGACTCTACCGGGCTCCTTGGAGTCAAGCAGGGGCAGGAAGACCGCCAACAATATCGCTCATACTATTCTAGAGCCAGGAGGGTCTGTGCGATTACTGTACAATCACAGGTAGGGCCCGATGAGCGGATGCGTGACTGGCCAATGGTTAGGGCGCAACGCAGGCTTAGACCTTACCTCGCTGCTGGTATACAATGCGAGGTCAATCGGGCCGACCCGTAGTCAAGCGGATATTCCAAGTGCGCGAAGAGATACATGGCGCATTTGCCATCGCCATCTCATCGGAGACCAACAACTGCTCTAGTAAGTTCCTCGTTGTTGTGAACGATGTCATTGGGCGCGGTTTCCTCCCATCTAGGCATATCGGTCACTGTTTGATGACCATCCGGGGTGGCCAATTCTCCCCGCAGGTGCCACACGTATCGGAACCGTTTCCCCTACCTTGCTGCGCATGCCAGCGTACTACAGGGCTATAGGTATGACCCTCAAATCAATAAATCCAATTTATTCGCGCAATGTCACGCACAACCCTGCAATACCATCAATCACTGCAACTTCGACTTCTCGATACCTCCCTCTGTGCGCACAAGCCTGCTGACGCCCCGATATCACGACATCGGATCCTACTTCCCGGTCCGATGTTCGTATGCTGATGGTCCCCTATCTACGACACATTCGCGCAGTGTCTGCACTGGGGTCAGGAACGATATGTCTCAGCTGCAAGAGCTCCCGTGCGGACGCCCCGACTGCACACTGTAACCCAACTTGTGATCCGCCGGCTAATCCACACGGCACGACCTCTCCGTAGCACAGCTGGGCACAGTCAGACTCAGTGGCTCTGAAGCGTGGCGCGCTGCGTCGATCGAAGTTTCGCCGGTAATGAGCACGTTGACGACCACGCTCAAGTCCCAGCGTTCAACTGCCTTCGATTGTATCGACATATGCGAATTGCACCCAGCCGCCGTCTGCGAATTTGTCGCTTGAGGTCCACCAGGCCCGCTCGCCCCATATTCGCTTCCGCTGTCGCCACCGCCCCGAGATTTCTGCACAATTTCAATGATCCTGAGCCAAGCTCAAAGTCCGATGACGGACTTTCGCAGGATCGACGGTCGTTACCCGTCTATCTTCGATCGTGCGTCGGTGTACAGCGGTTTGGATGGGCGCCCTGATGATCGAGAGCAGGCATGCTATAGCGCACTCGTACATAGCAATATTGTGCCCAGGGACGAACGTTGTCCTGCTCGCGTGCAGAACATAGCCACGATGCGCAGCTATGCACCGTTGAATACCTTGATGTCAAGCGCCGCGCCGTTTTCCGTGCCATTTGATTTGCGCGCAGGGTCTCTGAACACGGCTGCGAAACACACGGACGTCTCGAATTCCGAAGATAGGGCATCTCGTGGAGACTGGGCCTGAGGCGATGCGTGCAGGGAGCCATGCGACGGGGTATAACGTGGAGCTTTTGCTAATTGATACAACTCATATTACATATGGAACATGAACGTTAACGTTATGAACGAGACCCCCGACCGATACATCCTCCCCGAGCACCCGGTCGCGATGACAAAACGTGGTGCGCCGAACAGAATGTAGCGACGATGGCCCATTCCGATATGAGGAGAGTTACACCCATAGAATAATTATCCAGTAAGATACCGTAAACCGTCCAGACCACAAACCGGAACAAAATAGATCACTGTACAACACGTTCATCATACGAGAGAGGGATGTAACTTCGTCGGGCTGCCTCTCTGTCTTCTTGCACTTTCGTAGCATAGATACCTGCGATAGTTCGTCAGTTGAGGCCGATACAGATGGAGACGCCATGAACAGACCTGCGATGGGGAACACAAAACTGAGGCGCTGCATGGCCTTGATGAGGGTATCGATCTCCTGGTCGATCAGCTCCGCCGCGGTGGGCAGTGACTGTCCCTGAGACGTTGCCAGTATGCGCAAGTAGACCTCCGCAGCAGAGCGCCAACAGGTCTATCGGTGATCGTACATCAGCGTTCTGCCCCGTGAACACACAAAGAAGCATAGAGAGACGCACTGCAATGATGGGGTAGAGGAGATCGTAATCGTTGTCCGGGAGCGAGCGAATCAAGGACGTCATCGCATTCGCAGCCCACACGCACTTCTGGTAGGACTGCGGCTGCGTCTCGAGAGCGTCCCGATGCAGGTGGATGGTCGCGGCGTGGATGAGAGTCTGCATGTCCACCAGATCGGCATTGGAGATCAAGTACGACAACCCATACTGCGAATTGCTGAGATTTGACAGATTGGTGGTAAACTGCGATAGCGACATCTCTAGCGAGTAGTGGCTGTCATCCTTGTTTGGCGCTGCGCAGCAGCTCGTTAACTGGTGTGTTGGCGCGTGGACATGAGCAGACGTACCAGCTGAGAAACGGGCGGTCCGTTCAAAGAGCGCGATCGCCTTCACGCGCAAGGCGGCAACCGTGACCGAACCGGGCATTTGACCGTTCGAAAACGACTGCTGCATCATGCTACCTTCGATAGTAGGCTACGGAGCCTCGCGGGTCAGCATTGCGGTAAATCGCAACCGATATAGAACTTACATCGGGATCGTCCGGTATCGCAATGGGCCATATCGTCTCTATTCGGGAGCGAGGGTGGTCATCATCGGGGAGAGCGGTCGGAAGACCTGTAGCAACCGCCCACGCTCGGTCCACCGAAAAAATCTGCCAGAACGCTGCGATTCGCTCCGCATATTCGATCTCGTCCAAAGGCGCCTTGAGCGGCACGGATGCTTTCAGTGGCGCTGGCGCGTCTTGCTGGTAACCCGCACGTGCCAACTGGAACTGGAACCAGTCATTCGAGCGTATCTGATGAAGCCCGAGTCCCACAGCTAGACGCGCTGCGATAGAGGAGTGATAGTAACCTTCGAGCGTACGCCCGTGCCAGAAAAAGTAGATGGCTAGGAGGCACGAGGCCTGGAGGACGTGGACGATCCGATCCGAGTTCTGCAGTGCCTCCGCGATTCCTCGTAGAGATCGTTTGAGGAAGTAGGGCTCGAGGTCGGTGAGTTGCGGGGACCGTGAGAAGTAGCATGCTAGAAGGAAAATGGCGTGCACCAAGGACGGATGTGGTTTCTGCGCTGCCGGGAGGAGTAATGCGGCTTTGAACCTTCCAACATGCACGTCAAAAGAGCACTGATGTCGGTGCGCAAAGAAAATGTCGAGGCTGTGCAATACGACGTCAGCTTGTCAAAGAGGCTCCCTGGTGGGACCGACATGAAGAATGACCATACAGCATTCGTTTGTTTTCGCAAAGAACGTCATTTTCCCACCAATTGGCAGAGGGACTAGGAGACGGTTCTTGTAACCTACTAGAGCTTGGTTCTGATGGACATGGAGCGAGGAAGTCATCTACAGCAGGTGGAAAGTCCAAAGCACCACTGGGCCATGTAAATTCCGCGTGGCTGGAGTCGTCGTGGAAGCCTGGAAGAAAGGGATCCGCGTCCCCGCGCGAAACAGGGTCCCCGCTGCTTTGGCCAAATTCCCGATCGAGATCGGAGGGATTGAAGACTGAGGGGTCGAAGGACAGGGTGCCTAGAGTACCATGTATACCCAAGGGAAAGGTGGTTTGGATATGTTAGGAGTACGGCTGCGAAGGCGCAGGATATCACGCACCACCTAAGCCTGGCGACGACGACCCCGCGACACTCGGCGACTGCGATGCGGAGCTAGAGGATGGCTCTGGGGTCTGTTCAGCCTCGAGCTCGCGCAGTCTAGCTTCGAGTTTGGTTATCTTTGCTTGCAGTAACTGGGTGCGGCTGGTGCGTTTCTTCTCGTAGTACTGGCATTCCGACGCTCTGTTGGCCTTGCTGCACTGCGAGCAGACTGGGCGCGCGCCATCACATTTCTAACGCACGTCAGTCGGGTGGCAGCTGCCAGGCATAAGTCACGGAGACTGACCATCTTTCGTTTGCGACAGCAGAGGCATGCCATGCCGCGCTGTAAAGCCGTCGGGGCCTTCATGGTGGTGAGGGTGGCGACACTGAGCGAGAAGGTGGTTCGGGGGAAAGGAGCTGTGCTTGTGTCCGATGTGTCGTTGAAGTAAGTCCGAGCGTTAATCTAAGAGAAGGCATAGGCGCTTTCAGGTGCCGTAAGTGATGCTATAAAAGTCTAAGGTTGCCCCTCTGAGACGCCCTGAAGCCAGATCATGATTCAGATAGGATCGCCGGATTGGTGTGTTTATGCTGCCGGCGGCTCGGGCGTCTGTCGTGCGCACGCACTCCTAATCTACAACATAACACTCTTTCATGCGGCGACGTCGGCCCCCATCCAGGCGTCCGCCTTCCAGCACCGCTTGCACCGCCAGCCGCCCTCAGCGACGCTCATTGCAATTTGCTGTTTTTCGCTTCGCCATGTGCATCACCTTTCTTCGTGATGTGTCAAGATCCGACCTGCAAAGTCCACTTCAATGGCACCTTTCGGCGCTCAGATAGCTTTTGCCAATTCCAAATTCTCGGAAAATCCAAGACGAAAACTGGTGAAACGTGCACATCTTCCACATTGTTCGGTGCCTTCTCTTCATCCCTGAAGCTTCGTCCCCTTGAGGGCAGGCTACACAAAACCGCAGTGCCCCGCCCGCGCGCTTCATCAGGAGAATGCGAAGACGTTGCATCGGTACAGGCTTCTTGTTGATTTTAACTGTCAAATCATTTTCTTCATAGTATCCTGTGCCTATAACACATTGCAAAAGACAATGTCTATACTTTCTTCCGGCCGTCGGGCGCCCAGAGCACTTGTCGCGGCTCTGGGAGAATTCGAAGGCCACCTTGGAGATGATGAGGCACTGCATCAGCGCTCGCCCGGAAGCAAAAGGTACCAAAGTGCATTACCATAATCGGCAACTGTAGTGTTCGCAGTTGGTTACGAACATTTCCTGCTACTCTCACGCAGCAGATAGATATCTGTCAGTAGAGACAAATACCGCCCGAGCCCGACAAATGTTCCGTGGGCGCGCTCCCTTGACGGGGTTTCTGGACTCCCCCCTCTTTGGCCCGTCGTGCGAGAGTCACATTGATTATTGATAGCGCCAATTCGCGTACTCGCGAGCGCCAAACATCTGCTCCCGTTGCCGCCGCCAAAGGTCATGCGATGTACCGTTCAAAATGATGGGAGTTTCCGCAAGCGATCAGCGATGTCTGAGATCGTGCTTCTTCCCCTGAAGGCTGAGGCGCTCTCCATAGCGATCAAACATTGAATTCGCCAGCTGAAATCCAACCCTTTGGAGAAGAAACTCCCCCCGTATCCAGAGAAGCGGTAATCAGCGACCCCATGAGCTCAGGCTGACAAGGCGTGGGCTTGAGCCAGCAGGATAGCGCGGATATGAACATCTCTGGGCCGGAGGAAGGGATGGCTTATGGCATCTCATCCTCGAGTGATATCATCTGACGTCGGCCTTGAGTGGAAGAGAATAAAAGAGGCTCTTCTGCGGACCGCTAAGTTCAAAGCCGGGGGCACTCGAGAAACCGCGGTATTCTGCTCGGGCAGCGCGGACCAACTTCACCTCAAGGGATACATATCTTACTTCGAAATTATCCTCGCCAAACAGTTGTGGCCACGAACTGCGACCCCATCGTCGTCCCTCGCGGGACTAGCTGTATGGCGTGCAGCAGCACGAGGACGCGGTGAGAAGTGCTTGCAGCCTCGCGCTCTCAGTTGTAGATTTCCATCGGCGCCGCATGCTGCGCGAACCTCTGCTTGATATCTCTCATTGTCAACGCAGTCTGACAACGCGACGGTACTCCGCCAATCCCGTCGCACAAATGGGGTTATCATCTTCAATTTAGAAGAACATGCGGTGTCTCCTTAATCTCAGCAAGATCCCCTGAACATTTTCGACCATTGCATTGCCACTCCGCAAAGGCTACACGAGCCCAGGCGTGGCACGGCGTGGCGCTGCACTTGCCTGCTTCAAGCTACCACGGCGTAGAGTCGGTGAGCGCTGCGCGCCGAGCTTCAACAAGAGTTCTGTCTGGAACAGCGCTGGGTAGCTATGACGTCCTCGCCTCCAGCTTATCATAACGCCGATAAATAGCGGTCTGACCATCGCCCCTTAACGCATTGCAGCTTCCAGCTGAATGTTGATACCTAGGAACGCGCTGGTTGTGGATGTACAATCGTACACGCATTTTTTCGCGCTTCGCTCATGCGGGACACACAGGGTCGCGACGCAAGCATGTTATCGACCAGCAAAGCTCTATGGACTACAGGAGAGTATGATAGATGAAGTGTCTCTACGGGCCGAATAACGTACGTACATCTACCGTCACGACGACTTCTGCTGGGTACTCTTGACGAGTACGTTCCGCAGGTTCTCCCAAACGAGGTTAGGCGATTGGGCGGCATCGATCGGATACCAGATGCCCTTCTGCTTGTAATAGTCGACAACAGGGCCGGTCTGCGAGTGGAAGACGGCAAGGCGCTTGCGCAGGGCTTCGACGTTATCGTCCGAACGCTGCACCAAAGGCTCGCCGGTAACGTCATCCACCATTGGCTTTTTGGGAGGGCTTGAGAAGCCGACATCAGAATGTGTGAGACACCGGATATTACACGGCACTTACTTGAACTCCCTGTGATAGGTGCGCCCACTGGCGGGGTGGATGAGACGACCCGTAATTCGTGAGATGAGAAGCTGGTCCTCGATCACAAGTTGTACGACGGAGTCGAGTTTCTCCTTCCGCTCCTGAAGCATCTTGTCAAGCATGGAAGCCTGGGGAACAGTCCGAGGGAAGCCGTCCAGCACGAAACTAGAGAACGCGGCAAGTTAATGGTTATTTAGGTAATCCCGTTCAATTTCACTGCGCGTGCACATGGAACAGACGCGTCTGTCGCTCGCAAGGAACGCGCGCGCGTCTTTCCGACCAGACCAATCTGCGCGGGGCGCAGCGCGGTGGTGCAACACGAACTGCATACGACCGCTGGTCTACGTACCCGTTCTTACACGCCTTGTTGTTCTCCAGTTGGTCCTTGATCATGCCAACGACAATGTCGTCACCGACAAGTCCACCGGCATCCATGACCTTCTTCGCCTCAACACCGAGCTTGGTCTTCTTCGCGACCTGGTCGCGGAGCAAGTCGCCGGTGGCCAGATGACAGACGCAAAACTCGTCCCGGATCCGAGGGGCCTGGGTACCCTTACCTATATTGCACCGCGCGTTCAATATCTAGACTGTCGCGTACATTCCAGCCTCAAAGCACTTACCCGCACCAGGAGGACCAATTAAGATCGTCCGGAGCTGCTGCGCTGGCGTCTTCGGGGGCGAGACCGCGTCCTTCGCCTTCGCCTCGAGAGTTTGAATTTTCTCGTTCAGCTGCGCAACGAGGGACTTGAGGTATTCGAGTTCGTCTTGAACGGCCATGGCGAGAGTCGACGGAGGAGAATTGGAAGCAGTCCGAGGAGGAGGTCGTCGACGAACGGGTCGTGAGCAAGACCGCGCGGGGCACCGTCATTTCCGGCATTTCCCGCGGCTTTTGAGCGGAGTACGAATGGGACACGTGCTTGCATCAACGCCAGAAAGAGACGCCCATAGTATCCTATGAACCTCCTACTATTGCAGCTTGGGGGTTGCTGCTAGTCTCTCACTCCAATGCGAATGGCAGCGTTGCAAGTTCTCTACAAACGTCTTTGTCGCTACTGGTCAAGCCGGCCAAAACTGAACTGATGGCTTGATCACAGTCAAAAGCTACTGCTCTGGTAGGTGTCAAGCGTAGTACGGACGATAGGATTGGGAGCGAGTTTGACAATTTGTAGCTGGCAAGGTCGACAGGACGTACTGTCAGTATGATGGAGGTCGCTGTACACACTAGATGTTCCCATCTTCGCGGCAACCTTCTTGTCAACGCTGGAAGTCTCCTTGGACTCTAAATCGGGTTATCTCACAGCGTTTCGTTAAGTTTCCCATACTACTCATAGTGACTTTGACAGGCTGCAACGTCTCACTCGAGGCGGTTACGCATGCACGTGTCCATTTCACATATGTGTGTCAAACGATGAAATAGCGTCCAGGTCAGTCGGCGTTGTTCACAAAGGATCCAGCTTCGGGCTGCATGGCTAATTGTACTGCTTCAGCAACAGGTGTTGCGGAGTGAGCTCGAAACCCTCGGAGCTATAAAGCATGAGACGAAGTCAAACCGCTTTTGATAGAGGACTTACCGGCACACAACATAGCGATGTCGTACCGGTGAGCATTCAACACTTTGTTCCAAGTGCATTCGTATACACCGCTTCTATCCCACCGGAACCGCTGTTGTACAGCACCGCACATCGGCATCGTCCCGCAGCGATCAGGGACAGCCGTAAGGGTCGATCAAGTGGCAAGGTATATACAAAACTCTTCCTCCTACGTTGCCTTAGGGTCTTCTCGGTGTTCTAAACTTTACCATCCTATTGCAAGCTGCAGCGCCGGCCGCCGTTGAGGGTATTGGGCGCATCACTCCTTGGTCCCGACGGATTCATCGGCCGGCGCCGCGCCCGATGCCTACATCTATCCGGAACAAACTACCTAGCATGGCCCGACATTCGCAAGTACACTGATTTGCAGCGGCCGCTTCGGTCTTCGGTGTTGCTTAGCTTGCGAGATGGCGTCTGCAATGCAAGGATCAGCGCTCGGAATTCTTCGTCAGGTCAGTTTGAAGGCCTACAGCGCGCCTACGACTAGCGGCATTACAAGTCGGCCGATCGACATTTGCATAAATGCTTCGTCCGCGATACTGAACCGTTGGCGGTTGCAAGGCTGGGAGCCGTTGCCGTCGTCCATCCTCGCGCTCGGCACATGTCTGTGCGAACCGGTGAATTCATCCGGTGAATTCATGATCAAGTTGCGTGTAGTATGGCAATCATACTTGCTGCGCTAACTGTCAATCCGCCGAACTTGAGCATAGGAAGCAACAACTGAATTGCCTCGGCAACAGGCAGACCGACACGAAATCACTGGCTCAAGATCTGTTGTCAGGTGTCGCGGTCGTTCTCTCCCTGTGTATACAGCTAGATTCCGCGGCAGGGTGGTATCTATTGAACACTGAAAGATACCAGTACGCTCATTTTGACAGATATAGCGCTGTATCACTTATAGTGACTGGTCAAGGATAGTGCCAGCAGAGGTGGGATCAGCTTGAGCCTTATGGCCTTGCACTGACCATACGCATTCAGGCTCATTTAGGAACATCTTCGAACCTGCCAAGAATCCACGCGCCCCCCTTTGTACGGTCCTATCATGGAAGAATGCTTAAGAACGTACCCCCAAGGCTTAGGGCTGGGAAGCTGCGAAGACCATCCAGACACGTTCGTCGGTGGAAGTTCAGGAGCCCAGACTCGAGACTCGAAACCCCATATATTGGGCCGGAGATTTCGCAAGCGAACCGCGGAGTACAGATGCAGGTGGCCGCAGAACGTAGCAGCAGTTCCGTATGCATACACGCTTATTGTTATGGAAATACCTTCGAAAGGGCATGCGTTCTGATCTGGGTTACCGTTGCTCTTTACAGCAGTGGTGAGTGAGTGGCATCTCACAGGGACAAGTCAGTACGTACTCTGACCGAGCTCTTCGTCGTGGCCACTTCGCGAACCCTGCTGCCTCGGCGTCAGGCGAGCCTGGAACCATCACTGCCCGCCACCGTAGCGGCGTAGCTCCAAAGGGCCGAAAAGACCAGCCGCTGAGTACTTCCACGATGCGACGTCGGTGCGGAGCCCGTGGCCGATGCCAGGCATGCGGTGGAGGTCAGCACAAGGATGTAACGGGGAGGCCTTGGCGCGCGTCCAAGACAATTTCCGGTCGTCGGTATAGAGTAGGCGCACTGGCATTCACGACGCGAATCGGCAGAGGTGCATGCAGTCTCCTGCAGATTCACTTGACCCACACGGTTGCGCCGCCGCCTCGAGAGCCTGCACATGCAAGTTTGGAAGATTCCCCCCCAGAAGGTTCGCCCGTGGCTCCACTCAGGCAAGGTTATGACCATGTGTATGGGGACACGCCCGCCGCGGCGCACGATGACCGTGATGCGAACCGTCCAAGAAGGTGAATACCGTTTGCTGTGGTGGGACTGAGCACAGGACGTCCCGTCATCGGATGCTTCGAGATTACACCGTCGCAGCTATTCCCGGTCGACGCTATGGTCACAAGGGCACACCAGCCCGTTCTGAACGTCGAACCGACATCAAGAACCGCCTTCACACTGCGTAACGTCGGCGGCGAGACCAATGCTCGACTAGCGAACCTCGTATATAATAGGTGAGGAGCGCGACGTCGACAGCAGCAGCAGACCCAGCAGCCTCTCTCTCTCGTGTAGCACATCCACAGACGCACTCACCCATCACGCCCGTCATGCAGTTCAAGACCTTCGCTCTCGCCGCCCTCGCGATCTTCGTCCCCTCCGCGCTCGGCATAACGGTCTCGTACGACCAGACGTATGACAGCTCGTCGGGCAGCCTCGCGACTGTCGCGTGCTCCGATGGCTCAAATGGGCTGCTCACCAAGGGCTACTCGACCTTTGGCTCGCTCCCGCACTTCCCGAACATTGGCGGTGCCGCGGTGATCGCAGGCTGGAACAGCGACCAGTGCGGGACGTGCTGGCAGCTGACGTACAATGGCAAGAGCATCAACGTGCTCGCGATCGACCACGCCGAGTCTGGCTTTAACATTGCGCTCGGGGCGATGAACACGCTCACGAACGGCCAGGCCGAGCAGCTCGGGAGGATCGACGCTACCGCCACGCAGGTCGCCGCTTCTCAATGCGGCCTCTGAGGTATGTTTCTCCGCCTGCCGGCAGGGGTGCAGCTTTGGGTCGCGGTGCTGAACAAGGGATTTCTTGTTTCACAGCAACTACCTTCACGTCGCGCGCGTTACGATCCTGTGCACATTACGGACATTGACGCATTTTGGCTACGGACACTCACGGACTCATGGACATTCATGCATGGACTTTGGTTGTTGTGGTGGGGCTTCCGAACTACGTAGATTTTACGCGTAGCGTGTTCGGGCAGTTCTGGATTTGTATCTGAGCGATATATCTGGGGAGAAAATGATGATATCTGGTATCGGTGGATAGTATCGCAGACCTTTGAGAGCCAAACTTAGGAGATGATAGCAACTGTCGCCATTGCGTGAGGTCTGTTGTAATCGGCTGATTGACCAAAATCTGAGGGTCCCAAAGCCG
The DNA here is from genome assembly GCA_022376465.1 of Cubamyces lactineus. Taxonomy (NCBI): domain Eukaryota; kingdom Fungi; phylum Basidiomycota; class Agaricomycetes; order Polyporales; family Polyporaceae; genus Cubamyces; species Cubamyces lactineus. The sequence goes on along the minus strand of JACDTU010000013.1, from coordinate 710,960 downwards.
CAAGAAGATGACTAGAGCGGGAGCGTGCCAGGCCTTTGAGAAATGGTTGCGGCTGATGATTACTCGCAAAGCTCAAGGGATAGCACTACATCAAGCGATAAATTGACCCTTTGAATACTGGCCAGAGACAAGCTAGCTGCACGCAGTCGTAGATGAGCAATTGCTGTCGCAGCGTCGCAGAGGTGAACTTCCAGTAGAGAGGGGGCTAAGGATATGCAACGCGCGCTTGAACGGTCTACTTATAGACCTCACGTGACTTGCTCTACGTGTCGCTGGTGGCCTGGTGCGCAGTCTCGCGCGCGTCGAGTTGTCTTGGCGTGTCACCAAAGCCTCCTCCCTACCTCCTCCTCCAAGTCCTGTCTTTTCTCGACTATCTCCGCTCGTCAGTCAGGTAGCTTAAGCACTGGTATGTGTTGCGAATAAGCATTCTATGAAGAGCTCAGAAATGACGGTATTCTGCAGACAGAGACCGCAAAGCATGCGCTTTCTCCGGGGACTGCTGCTGCCACTCGTGGCACTAGCCGGCTTCGCGTTCGCCCGTTCCAGCACTGGTGACTCTGTCCTGGTGCTCTTGGACCCTTCGCTTGACCGGGATAACTTCTCAATCTTCTTCGGCGACCTCGAGAGTATGTTTAGCTCGGCAGATCTACGCCTATTCCTCTAACCAGCAATCCAGAGCAGGGCTACAAGCTCACTTTCCGATCACCTAAAGAGGCTGAGCCCCAGATAATCAAGGACGATGTTGCTCAATTCGCGCACGTCATCGTGTTTGCTCCGGACACCAAGAGTGCGTGGATTCGTCCTTCTATACGTCAGCGCGCCGATCATTGACGGTCTTGCAGGCTATGCCGCGGATATCACTCCCCAATCCCTGGTGTCCCTCTTGAACAAAAACACCAATCTCCTGCTCGCGCTTTCGACGAAGCAGACTCCCCTCAGCTCTCTAGCGGCTGAGTTCTCTCTCATCCTCCCTCCGCCGGGCACACCTCTCATCTCCCACTTCCCCGAACGCGACACGCCCGCGACGGTCATCCCTGTAGAGCCTCCACGTGGACAATCGCTCGTCTCCTCTCACCTTGCGCCTGTATGGTTCTCTGGAGTACCTCAGGCATTGGGCAACAACCCGATGCTGGTGCCGTTCTTGAAAGCGCCTCCTCAGAGCTTCGCGTCCGATGGGGATAGCGACTCTGGTGCGGATGCCCTTGTTGAGGCTGCCGAGAAGGGCGGTGAGGGTCTCTGGGCGGGTAGTCAGTTGAGTCTAGTCACGGGCTTCCAAACACTCAAGAATGCCCGCGCGACGTGGGTCGGCGGTGTTGATATGTTCACGGACGAATTCTTCAACAAAGAAGTCTCCAAGTATGTCGTGATGAAACAGCGTGCGGGTATCCGCTAACTGTGAATGCGCAGGGGCAAGCAGTCTGGCAACCGGCAGTTCGCGCGCGATGTCACGGCATGGACGTTCCAGGAGTCGAACGTGCTGCGCATCGACACCGTTGAGCACCACCGTGTCAACGAGACTCTGCCTCGTGAGACTTACACGATCAACGACCGAGTAGTACGTACTCGTCATCCCAGCTGTTCCGAGTACACTTGCTGATATGCCTACGACAGACGTACACTGCATACATCTCGAAGTTCAACCCGGAACTCGACTTGTGGGAGCCGTACTCTGACATCGAGGACATGCAGCTCGAGTTCACCATGCTTGACCCGCATATTCGTACGGCGCTCCCTTCTGTTCCGGGAGAGCCTGGCAAATACTCGGTCACGTTCCGTGTTCCGGACAGGCATGGTGTCTTCAAATTCGCCGTGAATTACAAGCGCAAAGGGTAAATACCTTCCTCTTCTAATCGCAAAGAAACCGACGAAACTAACTCATGCGCCAAATAATACAGGCTAACTTATCTGGAGAGCACGTCCGTTGTGCCGGTTGTGCCCCCGCGTCACGACGAGTACCCGCGGTTCCTGAGCGCCGCATGGCCTTATTACGCCGGCGCGATCTCCACGAGCGCAGCGTTCGTTATCTTCGTGGCGCTTTGGCTCGGTGGCGATGAGCGCGAGCCGAAGAAGGGCAAGGGCGCGAAGGCGGAGTAGGATCCTGTATGTTGTGTTTGGTTGCTTTAATTATTGATGTGATACCACGCATGGTGAGCTACGGGATTGATGCGTGCGGACTGATAGCGTTCTTGGGTAGGCTTTCGCTCGATCGTTACGTGCTTGCCAGAACTCACCTTGCGCTGCGCTCCGGGTGTGTGCTACTGATCGCGCAGTACGGTGAATATCCCGACGAATGTGCCCAAGGTCAGTCATATTGCACTGGCCGCATTATTGGTGCAAGCTTGGAAACATGTCGAAGACTCTGGCACAGATCCGTGTGCGCGCAGGCGTGTCGCACGCTGTGCATATGATTAGCTGAAGCCATAATTGCGTCACACCGCCGGTAAAGGCTCCGACATAGGTTGTGCGGTACCCTTGCTTGCTTCCACAAAGCTTTCACACAACCAACGACATACCCTAAGGCATACGAGCGAGCTCTTAGCTAACGCATTCGACTGACAACTGGGACAGCTAATCAATTGGTGTCCAAGATGGCCAGCAGCAGGCACACCGTCACTATCGTGGGCGGGACTGGTCGTTTGGGTGAGTAATGGACCTAGAGTTGTTCAACCGCCATCAAATAACTCGTCGGGAACGCATGCTGACCGATGCGCATGCATTGCTTGTGTCCAGGATATGACATTACTAAGATCTTCCTGGACGAGTTCCACACCACGTTCCCCGCCGTGCGCGTCCTCACACGCGACCAATCTACCGCCAAAGCCAAGGATCTCGCGGCCCGCGGCGCGCTACTCTACACGTTCGACCCCGAAAACATCGCACAGTCTCTTGCGGACGCGTTTGCCGGGGCCGACGTGGTGATTAATGCGCTCCCTACGTCCATGCCGAAGGACGCGAAGAGCCAGGTCGCCGCGGCTGCGGTCAAGAGTAGTGTGAAGGTGTTCTTCCTGAGCGAGTTTGGCGTGTGCGTAGCTGCTACTCTATCATCTGCGCTTGCAGGGTCGTCGTACGGCTCTCCGAGCTGACGGAGCGTTCCGCAGTGACCATGGCAGGAACGACTTCCCCGGGTACGATCATCATGAGTGGGACGTGAAACGGCAGCTTGCGTCCGAAGCGAGAGAGCTGGCTCGGGGAACTCCTACCCAAGTCATCGCCGTCTACACGGGGCTGTTCTTGGAGCTAGCCTTGAATGTGCGTATCTCGTGAGATCTTCACCGATAGATGAATCCTGAGCTGATGCCGGAAATCTAGCCTTTCAGTGAGTTGCGAATGGTCCCTGTCGAGGTATGCAGCGGACCGGCCGCTGATCGTATGCTACCACAGTGGGCTTCGACGTCGAGAAAAACGCATATACCTGCATTGGTCCACCCTCGCAAAAGGTCACATTCACCTCCAAAGCAGACATTGGACGGGCTCTAGCCCGCCTCTCCGCACTCGCTCTCGAGCCTCTCACGGCTGCGAAAGTGCCGGACGAGCTGCGCATAGCCGGAACGATCGTCAGCTACGAGGATGTACGTGACCTCGTCTCTCGGGCTAAGGGCGTGCCGAAGGGCGAGATCAAGAGTGAAGACCTGGCGCAGCTCAAGGACACGCTTCAGCAAACGCCGGGATCACATATTGTCAACTACATACGGTGCACACCTCAGGGTCATTTACGTGTATTTCATCGGATCGTCAAGCTGATAGGCCGTTTCTTGCAGTGTTTTGATGGGTGAAGGCAAGTTGGACTTCTCGGGCGAGAATGCAAACGGCTTGGTCAACCCAGCGGAGGCATTTTGGAAGTGGAAATCGGTCGAGGACCTATTGCGCAAGGTATTACTTCTCTGGAGTAAGCGGTAACTTGATTGTAGTCGTAACATTCACAGAGTGTATAGTACAATGGAATGTGTATAGCTTGAATTCTATCGCTATGATGTCCAAAGGCACCTTGAAGTGTAGCATCAAGCTCGTAAGTCATACAGGTAAATGAGGCGAGAAGGAAGTACTGTGATATAAAGCGAGTGAGTTGACATTCCATACAGGAATAAATGAGCCGCCTCGCATCAACGCGCACTAAATCTGCCCCTGTTGAAGGTCGTCTGCGTCTTTGGGTCGAATATCTTGAACGTCTCTCTCCAGGCGGCCCTGGCGGCCGGAATGTCCTTATGGCGATCATTGACGTGTCTGCCCTAGGGTCAAGCGGCCATGGTATCTAGAGCTACGACTGTAGGAGCATGACGTGTGAAGATCCTCGAGCGCCATGAAGATCTCTCAGGTATGTTATCCATTTTGCGAAAATTAACAGATGCCACACTCTTCGTCCTGTATCACTGCTCTCATGATTTCAGGCATGAATTCCCTGTATTACCAAGAAGAGAGGTTACAAGATGATGTATGGTACGTAGCAAGCTAGTGTCGTAGAGTATGTACTAGTACGTGATCACTGTGATTATACGGATCAGTGTCGTGGATTGTGCAAATATGTAGGAATAATCAGTGTCGTTGAGGGTCCATACTAAATAGTTCCATAAATATGTGAATGTGGGTATCGTGCATTAGTCTGTGGTGGCGATTCATTACCCTCGAGGGCGTGGGAGGAGGGGTATCCAGGACATATTGTAGCGGACGTTACCGGCAGGCCAGCTGTCTCTCCTGGAGCGACATGGTGTGAGGGTTTACGCTTCGCGGCCTTTCTCGGGCTTCTTCTCTTCCTTCGGTAGGAGCGCGAGCCATCTGCGCTCCATGACCTCGAGACCGTCCTTGCCGAAGTATCGTTCGCTCTCGAAACTCCAGCAGTCGTTGGCGCGGACCCAGTTGGCAATGCCCTCGATGTACCGTGCCAGGTCGTTGTCAACCTTCTGTCCCCATGACGGCAGGGTTTCCGATTCACAATACGTGACGAACAGATCGAGGAGATGATCGTGATAGTTTGCGATCCAGCGTATTGCCTCATGGAGGTCGACCCCATATTGCGCCATGACGACCGTGACAATGTTGTACCCGTCATCGCCGCGTGCTTGTTCGACGTTGTACGAGCAGAGATCCTGTTCAGATATGTCAGCGACAGCTTCGAAGGAAATGTGGGGTGTGTTGGATCACTCACATTACCGATGATGATCATGTCAATTGCCCACGTCGTGAGTTCAACGACCGTGGGATGGTAGAAAGCCTCGTCCGGAAGGTCCATATCCAACTCCAGAAGGGCGAAGGAAGGCTTTGCACCGATGTTCTCCCTGCGTACCGCAAGATACGTGTCTACGGTGTGTACGTAGTGGATATCACGGTCACGAGCTTGTTCTACGACCGACTCGCAGTACGCGTCGAACGTTACGATGAATCGCCGCTGAGACGTTTGGCTTGCCGAAGCCATCGCCCGTTCCCAGAATCTAACGGATGTCACGGTCATTGTCAGCGTTTTTAGGCAAAGCGATGAAGGCGGTAAGGCACGCACTGCTTCGCGACTAATCCAACGATGGGCTCCGAGGGCGGACGAGTCTTTTCCGGGTGGCGTATAGCATCCATGATGGTATCAGCAAGCACCCGGACCTGTCTCTCGTCCGCCACATCCGAGAGTTCGTCGAACACAAAGAACAGATTCATGAGGTCGCAGCCAACTCTGAGTTGCTCTATGGGATATCAACACCGATTAGGCACGCATTGCGTTTCCATACAGGGTACGTCATACCTGGAGTAGCAATCGGGTACGCGAGAGACGCCAGAAGACCTACAAGGTGTGTTAGACAGTGATTTGTGTTACGCGAGGGCGGAAGTGCGTACCAAAGTTGCAGCGGTTGAATGCGACCTGCCCCTTGGGGCTGAACGCCTTGAACGATTCGATCCACGTCGCCGAGGTTGCAGAGACCTTAGCGTAATGAGGGTTGATACGCCTTTGCCATGGCCAGTACTTGAGAGTATCGGGCAAGTGGAAGTAGACCTGGGAGCTTGAGAGAGAAGGCATGTTGAGTTGGGTTGTTGTGAAGCTGAAGGAGTTCACTTCTACCTGTTTTATACCCATGGAAATCTCTGCGTCTCAATCACTCTCCTTGTTCATGAAACCTCATTCCATGGCGTAACAGTAGTATATCGCAGATGAAAGTAATCACCTGCTTCGGACCTCAGCTGCTATGTTTCGGGGAATAGCCCCGCTGAGGAGCCATGTAGACCGCGCAGGCTCTGTCACCCGGAGAAGGCATAGGATAGTGCGGTCCTATCGCCCCCATCAATTCAAGTTCCCAGCGCACAAATGGAGATGTGTGTAGTAAGCCGCCACCTACTGGGTGCCAGCGACGACTTGCTACACATCCGAGTCCACTGGTTTACGGGCATATTGGCGGAGTCCAGCGTTTCATCATCGTCATCATATCGCGCTTGATTTGCTATGGAGCTGCAAGCACAGGCCAACACGGGAGTGAGCTCTTTGTAGTCAGGAATAGCTTGCGGAATTGCTGAATTAATCAACGCAGTAGGAAGAGTCAGTGTCCAGTGGGTTTTATGCTTTAAGAAACCAACATACCCGCAGGAGAGTACGTCGAAGAATCGCTTTTGCGACTGACAGACCCGGTCCCGAGCGACCGTGGAATGATGGATGAGTGCTTGACTATCCGAGGCTGAGCCACGACGGGAGTGGGTGCCACGGGAGCACTGGGCTGAGTTGCGGTGCAAACCAACTGGCCACCGCGTGACTGTGACTATCAAATGAACTTTGCGCTCGGCGTAAGTAAGCGCTTGTTCAGGCTCTTACACTTTGACCGCTGTGCGCTGGCCGGTGGCACAGCTTCCACCGCTATGCAAAGTATTTATGCCACTGTGCGTTTGACGGCAGTGCTCGCAGTATCCATGGGCTCAATCACACTTGTTTCTTGTATAGATCTGACGGGTACAAGATGCACTGGCAGCTTCACGCGCGGGAATCCAATACCATCTCAATCGCTATGGCCGGGTGACTCGGAGTCGGAGTGAGCATCGTATGCGGATGTGGGCTCATATGGGCAGTACCCCGTTTGGTGACCGGGATCACGCGCTCCTAATTTATGTGATTCTGCGCCTTCAACGAGTAGGTGATGAGGAGCGTTTGGGAATCGCAAACAAGATGCCAGATCTCTACGGCGATGTAGGCAGTTACTGTCAACCGGTGAACTACACGATGCGCTATAAATTGAGCTTGAGTCGGATTAACATACCCAACAATCTACGACTCTCATCCAATGACGAACACGACCACTCTGCATCTCCTATCCAACACACAACCTGCCTCGGGATGGGAATTTAACGGGCTCCCACCCATATGGATGACCTGGGGCGTCGCCTTCATCCTATGCATATGGTCTCTTTTCTCGAGGAACCAACAAGTCTCTCATCCACCAGGCCCTACTGGCCTACCAATTATCGGCAACGTGCACCAAATGACGCATGACGCCTGGAACAAGTTCACGGAGTGGAAAGCTGTCTACGGTGAGTTGGACCGAGCAGCGTCTTCACACAACACGACTCCGGAGGGCTGACTTGACTTCCAGGCCCGATAGTACATCTTCGGTTCTTCCGTCAAAACGTCGTGGTCTTGAATACCTTGCAATCGGCCGCAGACCTTCTCGACAAGCGAGCCGCCAAATACTCGTCCAGGCCTCGGTTTGTTGTGGCTTGTCAGATGCTCACAGAAGGCTACTTCTTCGTGTTCCAAGGATACAGCGATCTGTGAGACCTCAAAGTTCATCTGAATCCGTAAATGCTTGCTCATAACCGATGTTCTTAGGTGGAGACGCATGCGGCGTGCAGCACACGAGAGCCTCCACAAAGGCGCGGTGCATCAGTTCCATTCTATCCAGACCATCGAGGCGACGATGCTGCTGCAAGATCTACATCTCTCGCCAGAAAACTGGGAGAAACATCTGCAAAGGTAAGTTCTACAAGCAGAGCTCGGATGACCCTTCGCTAATACCACGGGCAAGAACATCCGCGTCGACTCTTCTCTCCGCATGCTACGGCACATCGCCGCTGAAAAGCATCGAGGACCCCGAAGTAGAGCTGCTGAACACGTTCACTAGGAAGATCGTCCGTGCAGGCTATGTCGACGCGTATGCTGTGGAGTGTATGCCTTTCCTCAGACATATCCCGACGTGGCTGGCGCCGTGGAAGAGGGATGCGCTTGAGTGGGCTCCGCGATTCACGAAATTGTTTGAGAACTTCTACACGCAAGCTCGTGATCGCGCGGTACGTCTCCGCTCCCGTCCCTTCATTTACCTTCGTGCTGATCAGCTCTCCCAGATCAACGAAGACCGTACGGAAACAATCTCCGCCATGATATCCGAGAATGAGAAGAAGTATAATTTGACGAGTGAAGAAACAGCTTGGCTCGTAGGAACAATGTATGTCACATGCCATAGTGGAACATCCCCTGGTGCTGATCAGTCTTGTTGCGTTATAGAGCATCGGGATACGAGACAGTACGTCATGGTAATCTCTGCTCTACGTCCATCTAATCGAGCGTTCCTCAGATCTCAGGAACCATGTCATGGTGGGCGCTGGCAATGGTCCTGAACCCCGATGCTCAGAAGACGGCTCAAGCAGAGATCGATACTGTCGTCGGTCGCGACCGCCTCCCGACGATGGACGACGTCGACAAGCTGGTGTATGTCCAGGCTATGCTGAAGGAGATACTCCGATGGCATCCCGTTGGACCCCTCGGGATGCAGCATACGTCCTCCGAGGTAAGCGGAGTCCTCTGTGCAATCTATTGCAACAGTTGGGGCTGACTGATGTCGTGACAAGGACGATCACTACGAGGGATACTTCATTCCGAAAGGGACGATCTGCATCGCCAATGTTTGGTGAGGCGCCCCACTGCATCTCCGTTAGTTCTTTGATTGACGTGGGGCAACCTCTCTTGGCAGGGCTATCAACCGCGATCCTGATATCTGGGGCCTAGACGCTGATAAGTTCAACCCCGCACGCTACTTACAGCTGGACGACACCTTGTATGCTGCAATGGCCGACACCAAGGACGAAGGTCACGTCACATACGGCTTTGGACGAAGGTATCTATTGTCGCACTGTGCACGCCTGACATGGTAGCTGAACGATGCTAGGATCTGTGTTGGCCGTCATCTCGCGCGAGACACTTTGTTGTTGAACATGGCAAGCATCCTGTGGATGTTCGACATCAAGCCGCCCTTGGACTCGTCCGGCACGCCCGTCGAATGCGTAGAGGACAGCGTCGATCACGGGCTCGTAGTGTGAGTCATGTTCCTCCCCAAAGTGCGAGGTTCTTGAAGCTAATACTGCGACTCGCATTCTAGCCGTCCACAGGAGTACCAACACCGTTTCGTGCCACGCAATCCTGAGGTCGTAGACATCCTCCAGAGCCATAGGGAGCTTCTAGGCATCTAATGGTCGTCATGACCGCGCGGTATGTATGGTCTGCCTACACGATGGCATATTCGGCGCAAATCATTCCGTCCACCGTGGAATACTCTCCAGTAGTATAGTAGTAACTTATTCCATATCCTATGTACACGTGTGTTTGACTACCTCATTTGAACGAGTGACTCGATCCGCAGTGAGAATGATGGCCCTACACCTACGCGCCTTTTTGTTCAAAGGTAGTACTAGCCCGCCTTTACGCGACGGTCTACACAGAGATCCGGAGGGGTAGACGCTCCAGCAGCTACTTGGCAAGTAGCCATAGTTATGTCCCGATCGGGAATTACGTGGTCGTCGACGATGATCGCACAAGGTCGTGGTACACTTTCTGGACCATCTGAAGTCAATCATATTCAACGGTAAGCAGGGTGTATCGACTTCTCCTGGTCTACGCGCACACCATACGGAGATATCACCTTCGGTGGGCAACTGCGCGACCCACACGAGGTCCGCGTCGCTGCATACCACTTCGCTTGCGCGGCCTCGCGGCAGTATAGAACTTTGGCGCAATGCAGCGAATCGCTACACGCTATGGCCGACGCTCGGATAGGGTCCTTGGTCCTCCCAATTGGGACGACTGGATGTGGATGCTCATGGGGGAGAGCTAGTGACTTCGACGCGCGGCGATTGTGGGCCTTCAGGGAGGTTGGCTAGGTACAGGTATATAGAGACGTCCGTACCCACGTCAGTCTGCAGGCCTCTGAACTTTCGCACTACATCGACCAACCACTCGTACTTCTGTTCATCATCTGCAAATCATGTCCGTCAAGCCTGTCGTAGCGATCCTCGGAGGCACTGGCCTGCTAGGTGCGTGTTGTCTCTCGACACCGATCTCTGCCCAAAATGCTTACTAACACTGCGCTAGGACAACATATGAGCAACATCTTCCTCAAAGAGTTCAAACACACCTTCGCCGAAGTCCGAGTCCTCAGCCGCGACCCCGCCTCTGCGAAAGCGCAGGACCTAGCCAAGGCTGGGGCGGTCTTGTACAAATTCGACGAGGCCAACCTGAGCAGCGCGCTCGGCGAGGCGTTCGCCGGCGTGGACGTGATCGTCGACACCCTCTCCACAGGCTTCATCCCTGAAGAGATCAGCAACGCCGTGATCGAGGCGGCCGCGCGCAGCCCCGTCAAGGTGTATATCTTAAGCGAGTGGGGACTGTGAGTGTCGGATGTGCCACGCTTGGTTGTCCCCCCGGCGAGCTGTTGCTGATCTCTGGCATGGCGGCGCAGCGACCACCCGAGGCTCGATTTTGGTGGCTATAAGCTCAGCTTCTGGGCTGCAAAGCAGAAGCTGGCAGCTCATGCTCGTACGCTCATGCGTGGCAAGAAGGTCATAGGAGTGTACACCTGCCCGTTCCTCGAGCTCGTCTTCCGCCCTGGGGTAAGCGTTGCCAGCATCACACATTCCTTCTACACACCTTCTCACACTAGTCCCCGATCTACTACAGATGTTCAGTGAGTTTCGATATCGCAGGTGCACTATCCAGAGCTGTACTAACCATAGTACCACGCCGCAGACTGGTGGAAAGTGCCCAGCGACGTGTACGAATGCACCGGTCCCTCGAGCCAGCGAGTCACCTTCACGTCGATGGGCGACATCGCGCGAACGACCGCGCGTCTCGCCGTCTTGGCCGTCGATCCCGCCACGGCGGCGCAGGTCTCCGACGAAGTGCGGGTCGCGGGAACAACGGCGAGCGTCGAGGAGATCCGCGACAGCGTCGTGCGAATCACCGGCAAGCCGGGTGTGATCCAGTGCAACGACTTGGAGGAAGAGAGGAAGAAGATCGACGCGGGTGCTGGCGAGAACATGTTCCTATACGTGCGGTGAGTGTCGTTGGACGTAGCTTGGATCCTTGCCCTGGGACATGGAACGCGCTGCTGACCGTCTGTGATTCAGCGTTGCTGCTGGGGAGGGGCGGATTGACTACTCTAAGGAGAACATCAACGAGCTCGTGAACCCCGGGCAGTCGCTTTGGAAGTGGACGACGGTTGACGACGAGCTGCAGAAGATGGTTGCATTGAACCTGATAAAGTAGGGTAGTGCAGCCTGATGGCAAGAGGCCGTCGTGAACCTGTCTGCGAAGCACCTCTTGAATGGTCTGGAGTTTGCATTCGTTACGCCCAAGTGGAATGTACGGGTACCGGATAGTAATGGCCTTAGCGGTCAGTGCCTTGGCAACGAGAAGAAACCTGCAGCGCGAGTGCAGCGATGTTCTCTGCTACTTGCTATCCGTACCAGCATGTTGAGCCCGGGTACACGATAGCCGTACCATCCTTCGTTCAACGATGTTGCCAAGTCAGCGAGTCCTCTGATCTTGATAATCGCAGTGTTGCTCAACATGCTCTGTGGCGCACGCTCTCGTATAGCACCCTGCACAACTCCCAGGCGCATCTGTCAGACGTTCAGCGTTCCGGCCTGACGGAACAACGAGTGGATAGCCCTTACATCACCGCCGTTCCCACCTGCTCGTCAAATTCACATCTGGATAGTCGTCAGCTCCACTGTAGATGATGCAACGCGAACGCAAGCTCTGCCACTGACCATCATGTTTGCACCCGTGTACGGTGTTACAAGCATGTTTCGGATCTCTGGGCACTGCACAGCTATACTAAGCAGGCTCTGCTGCTGAGTAAGGAGCCTGAATGCCTAGTATGGCGCGCAGTGCCTGCTTGACGCTGTTCTCACGCGGGAGCCACGATTGCGTTGGACTTCGATTCCGCGAGAAGAAATGACCTTGGAGGTATAATAGGAGACACTCACCGCTGAGGGACCGGCAACGAACACGCAACAACTCCGACTCTTTCACATTTTTGAGGTTAATCTTCATCTACTAGCATGTCTGCCACTGCTTCGTACAGCGTTGCCATCGTGGGTGGTACCGGAGGTCTCGGTGAGTAGTTCTGAACTTCACCCTCGACCGTGTGGATCGACACTGACGCTCCGCGTGGTCGACTCCACAGGCATACACATCAGCCGCGCCTTCTTGACGGACCTCAAGCCGAACTTCCACACTGCCCGCGTTCTCACCCGCGATCCTTCCTCTGCCACGGCCCAGGATCTCGCGGCGAAAGGCGCAGAGCTGCATAAGCTCGATGAGTCAGACCTTCCGCGCACCCTCGACGAGGCGTTCAAGGGAGTGGATGTCATCGTCAACGTCTTGGCCGGGCAGGGCCCGACCGAGGTCAAGCAAGCGATCTTGCAGGCAGCGGCTCGAAGCGATGTCAAGGTCTATTTCCTGAATGAGTTTGGATCGTAAGGCGACGCGTTCCGTGGTTGCATGAGTGGATTGCTGAACTTACATGCGCCATTCCCCTAGTGACCATAAGATAAACGACTTCCCTGGCTATGAACACCCTGGATGGCTTGAGAAGCAGGAGATCGCTGCAGAGACTCGAAAGCTGTTGAGCGGACGTAAAGTTATTGCATTGTACCCCAGCCTGTTCCTGGAGTTTGCGACCACAGTGAGTGTTGTTGCTCGCATTGTGATACTACTGTGTATTGAGATGCTATTGATGTTCACAGCCGTACAGTGAGTCATCAGTAGATCGTAATGGAGCCGCGAGACCGAAACCTGACATGTTTCCTACAGTGGGAATTGACCTCGAGAAGAACACCTACCTTTGCTACGGGTCGTCGAAGCAGAAGCTCTCTGTGACCGCGAGGGAGGACATTGGACGTGCTGTTGCACGCTTGGCGATTCTCGCATTGGCACCGGACACGGCCTCAAAAGTGCCGGATGAAGTGCGGATCGCGGGGGCGACGACGACATACGAAGAGATCCGTGACACCATGGCGCGAGTGAAGGGCGTGCCCAAGGCCGAGATCACGGTCAAGGACCTCACACAGCTCAAGGATAGCATCCGTCAGGATCCCGGCAAGAACTTTTTTGACTATTTGAAGTAAGTGGACGTGCGGAGTGGCGATTGGACGGGGTGCTCACCACGGTCATTTCCGCATTTGCAGCGTGGTTGTGGGGGAGGGAAAGGCCGATTTCTCTTTGGCCAATGCGAACGACTTGGTCAACCCAGGCGAGACGTACTGGAAGTGGAAGACGGTGGAGGACCATGTGCGAGGCTTGTAGGATGGCGATTGGGTGTTGAAAGATTCGTGTTCAGAAACTTGGGCCTTAGGAGCGGCACCGGCTCCCGTGCGACTGTAGTTTTCGTATATTTGAATGGAAGAAGTGCAGGCGTTGAGAACATACGTTTCGAGTTGGCGTCCTCGTGCCCGTTTACGCGCCGCAACAGTCTCGGCATAAGCCTAATCTCTGTTCAGGGCTTCTGTCGGTGGGCAGAAAGCATCTGTGCTGTTACAGTTGAAGCCAGCAAAGTCGAGTCTGCGGTCGGTCTATGGGCAGGTGGCGGGCGACGGTGAGGGACAGACGGCGTTGGAGGCGGTGATGGCGGGAAGGGCGGGGCGCCCAAACCCAGAAAAGCATCCGGGCCGCCGTCTGGCCACATTTGTATAGAACCCGCCGGAGCGGCGTATAGCTGTGAGAATGAGCCCATCCCGCTGTTTATCTTAAATGCCCGCAGTTTCCTCTCAAAACACCCTCCACCCTCCCTCTGCGCTACCTACGACGGCCCCGCTGCAGCTATGAGCAGTTGCGAGAACTACGGGACGCCGAGCGGCTCCAGCTGCACCTGTCCTCCTGGCTTCGGCGGCTCAACATGTTCCCAGCCCGCTTGCGGCGGAACCATCTTCCAGGGCTCTAGTCGACCTCTCGCGAGCGGCTCCCCGTTTGCGAACTTGACCTCTTGCTCGTGCGAAGATGGCTGGACAGGGACGGGCTGCAATGTCTGTCAAACCGCTAAGGCATGCCAAACCGGCTTTGCGAGCGTCGAAGGCTCAAGCGGGTCGTTGACCGGGGTCGACACTGGTCAAAATAATACCCTGGTGTGCAGCACCACCCCAAGGGTGTATGCTGGTGGCGAGATGAGCTGTGACGTGCAGGTGAGTATCCAGATTTGCCCTCTCTGAAGTCGCCGGTTCGTACTTGTGGGCTTCCATTACCTCTTCTCTTCCATCAAAGTGCAAACCACAATGTGGGATGGAAAGGCTGAACGCATCTATAGAACCCGACTCTGCAAGCTATATTCCCCGGCCAGTCTACCCTCACTATTCTACGGACGCTCAATGCATCCTTCACCCCTCTCCCGAACACCACCGCCTTCGGCTCGAGCGGTTCCGTATATGCGCAACTGTTCTACGAAGGAGTCGAGCAGTTCTACTGCACCGCCGACTCATGCAAGCAGGACCTGGGCTCGGGGAGCGGCAGTGCCGACTGGGAGTGTCAGAACCTCAGGTGTACCTGCAGGAAGGGCACCTCCTTCTGTGGTGCCGTCAGCATCTCTGACCTCACAGGCATCATCAACACGCTGAGTGGTACGCTAGGCATCTCGTGCGACCCTCCCGCCAGCAACGGTACGGCAACATGCGCATTCAAGCAGGACACCATTCAGGAAGTCTTTGGCTCGTCTGGTCTGGCGTTGAGCGGGTGCACATTCGGCGAATGTATCGCCCAGAGCACGCTGGATACGCTGTCTGGGAACTCCACCGACTCTGGGAATGGCTCTTCTGGAGGCTCGTCACTCAGTGGAGGTGTAATTGCTGGCTTGGCCGTAGTCGGTGGCCTCATCGGCATCGCGCTCTTCTTCCTACTGCTCGGATGCATATCCCAGCGCCGCGCCAGAAGGAAAGGTGTAGGGGCGCTCGACCGCTCTGGCGGAGTCGCCGCCGTCTGGTCCGACGTCAGCTACATCGTCCCACAGCCCTCCAGCGGCTCGTGGCTCCCCCGTCGCAGATCAAGACAAGACGCTGACAGCCAGAAGGTCGTCCTCGACAACGTCAGCGGGCGCGTCGTCCCTGGGGAGGTCATGGCCATCCTCGGGCCCAGCGGTGCGGGCAAAACGACGCTCATTGAGATCCTCGCGCAAAAGCACAAATCCGGCCGCGTCACCGGGCGCGTCTCGTTCCCAGGCAAGGACACGCCCCGCGTCGGCTTTGTCCCACAACAAGACGTGCTCCCGCCAATGCTCACCGTGTCTGAGGCGCTGCTCTTCGCCGCGCGCCTCCGCCTGCCCGAGGGCGTGCCCGACTCGGAGAAGCGCGCGCGCGTGGACGACATCATGGACCGCCTCGGGATCGCGCACCTGCGGCACGTCCGGATCGGCGACGGGGAGAAGCGCGGGATCAGCGGGGGCGAGATGCGCCGCGTGACGATCGGGCTGGAGCTCGTCGCGAAGCCGGACGTGCTCATACTGGACGAGCCGACGTCGGGCTTGGACTCGGTGTCGGCGGCGAAGGTCGCGAATGTGCTGCATGAGCTCGCGCATGACCCGGAGAACCCGACGGCGGTGATTGCGTCTATCCACCAACCTAGGTAAGCTCTCGCTGCATTATCACATAGAGGCTGGAAGTTCACAGCATAACCAACAGTTCGCAGCTATACCATTCATTCGACCAAATTCTTCTTTTGGCTCATGGACACGCGTTGTACTCGGGGCCGGGCGGGTTCGCACCAGCAGAACACTTCACCTCCCGTGGCATTCCATAC
Source organism: Cubamyces lactineus (assembly GCA_022376465.1). Classification (NCBI taxonomy): domain Eukaryota; kingdom Fungi; phylum Basidiomycota; class Agaricomycetes; order Polyporales; family Polyporaceae; genus Cubamyces; species Cubamyces lactineus. The sequence goes on along the minus strand of JACDTU010000013.1, from coordinate 694,948 downwards.
AAAGAAGGGTACAACGTCGCAGACTACCTCCTCGAAGTCGCAAGCGATCCTCCCGTCGCGCTCTTCCAACTCTCAGGCACGGGCACGAACAGCGGATTGCACAGCGGCGCGGCAGGTTCGTCGACGGACGAGGTCGAGAAGGGCCTGGTGGGGCGTTCACCCAACTTGACGCTCGAAAACGGCAAGATCGAGGATGTAAGGGAGTCGACGAAACGGCCGTGGTACCGTACGCATGACTATCAGGCGACGTTCTTGACTCAGCTGGAGGTCCTGTCCGGGCGCGAGTGGAAGATTTTGAGACGCGACAAGACGTTGTTCTTTGCGCATGTCGCCGTCGCTTGTGTGTTGGGCGTGTTCTGTGGTGAGTGTATCCTTCGTGCAAACTATTCTCGCAATTTGCTGATCTTGGGGTGCAGGAGGATTGTACTACCATACTGACATCACCATCGCCGGGTTCCAATCTCGCGTTGGCTGCCTGTTCTTTCTTGTACGTTTACTCTACCCCCACGTATGGCGGATCTGCTCATCCTCTCTCCTCTATGTAGGGTGCACTCATTGCGTTCTCGTCATTGAGCGCTTTGTACAATGTAGTAGAGATTAGACCTCTATTCCTCCGCGAACGGTCTGCGTCATACTATAGGTCTGTATCGTCCCTATGAAATTGCGATACCTCAGCTCACCAGTACTTTTGCAGTCCGACAGCGTGGCTACTGTCTCGTTTTGCGTTCGATGTGTTGCCTTTGCGAATCATCCCGACCATCATCGTCTCATCTATGTACGTCCGGCATATGTCATCCATGTCGACCATACACTAATCAACGTGCAGCACGTACTGGATGGCAGGCCTCGCCGCCGATGCAGCACACTTCTTCAAATTCCTTTTCATTCTCGTCCTCTACACCCTCGCGATGACCCTCTTCGTAAGCTCGCTATCTATCCATCTCTATCCACACCTGACCTGACGTCTCCCCGCCCAGAACTTCCTACTCGCATGCCTCTTCCGCAACGGCGGCATCGCAATCCTCATCTCCGCGCTCACAGCGCTCTACCAGATGACGTACGCCGGCTTCTTCGTGCACCTGAACGACATCCCGCCCGTCCTGCGCTGGCTGCAGTGGCTCTGCCCGCTCAAGTACACGCTCGAGGCGCTCTCCGTGAACGAGGTCGGTTCGGGGCTGATGATCGAGGACTCGCTCGAGGGCGTGCCCGTCAACGTCTCCGCGGCGCTGATCATGCAGACGGTGAGTTCCGTCCGTATAGCACGGAGTCAGGGAAGTCGACGAATGCAAGTGCTGACGGCCTTCGATTTATCGTGCAGCTGTTCGGGTTCGGGGCGAATAATTATTATCGGGACGTGCTCGTGCTGTTCGCGTACATCGCTGGGTTTGGGCTTGGGGTGATATTTGTGGTCTGGCTCCGGGTGCGCGAACGCCGGTAGCCTGTTCGTTTGTACACGTGTGTGTAAGTTTATGTGTTCTAAGTCAGACTTGGATCAATGTACCGCAACTGGACCTTCATCGTCCACCCACCATCGCGGGCGAGTTCTTGTGCTCGTTCGCACGCGGACGTGGTGTAGCTGTTTTCGTACGGTGCCTTCCATCCATTGAGCGGCCAGCATAGTTGTGAACAAATTCCAGGTGAGCCCTGCGCCTGATCGGAGAGGTTCCTTCTAACTGCTTCAAACAGGACTTCTTTGCATCTGCTACATGAGGCTAAACCCCGCTCATACCCCAACGAGCGGTCGGCAGCTGCAGCAGGTGCCGCCCATCTGTCACGTCTTCGAAGACGGCGCATGTGAAGAATGAGACAGCGGACACTCGACACTCAGCCCGTGGTATCGGCGTTTACTGCCTCGCGTCTCGCCCTGCGAAGGATGTCTTGCTCGGGCGCGGCCCACTACTTGGAAGATACCTTGCTTGAGAGGTGGAGTCTTCGATCAGTCCATCGGCGTAACGAAGGCGCGATACATGCCCGGTATTGCGCAAGGATGCGTTCATGCGGATCGCGCTCAGCGACTTGTCCTGCAGCGTCACGTTGTCGCCCCCGGTGGGTGTACAGGCACCACTTGTACGTACTGACCCGACTGCAGCAAGTCCTATGCGTCGTGAGGCCATCGAACCACCTAGACTCGTACGAATTGTCGGATGCCTCTGGGACTCGAAGTTTGAGAAGAATCCTTCGTCGCGCGAGTCGATATCTACCTACTCGGGTTGTGTGCATCTTGCTTCCATGGCTGTTGTGGCATCGCTTTCCTCATCGAGAGCCGACGCTACCAGCCCTCGAAATTCCTCCGATTTGAAAGGGAATACCATGAGTACGTCGCGTGTTTACTAGCCCTCTGAATACCCCAATTGCAAGTAGGGGTTTCCGAGGGATCGAGGATCGATTCCGAAATCTCTCTTTGTTTTCGTCACGTTGCACCCTACTATGTGTGGTAGAGCTTTATAACCTCCTGCAGCTCGCCCTCCGATTCCCTCATTCGACCCCATCGTCCAGTCGAACTCAAGCCCAACATCAGCTCGTACTCCATTCCTCTCCCGCAGCCATCATGAAGTTCTTCAGCTCTATCCTGCCTGCTGTCGGCGTCGCCATGCTCGGCGCCATCAGCGTCCTCGCTCAGAGCTCGGACGTGATCATCAATGGGCTCGGGACGGTCACTCAAGAGTCTAGGAACCTGCGCGACGTCGTCGAAAACCTTACGCCGTTCAACGTTGCGGTCCAGGGTGCGGTCAGTATTCACCTCTTCAATCGGCTGTTCGTCACCCAGTGCAGCTGATTTTCGCATTGCCCATGGGACGTTGACGTCGTGGATGCACCTCCAGAAAGTCGCTAGCGGCCTCACGGACATCGGCCAAACGGTCGTCTCCCTCACCAACACGATCATGCAGGTATGTACCGTTCGTTCATCAAGCTCTCGAAGCGTCATACTTACCGCTGCCGCAACGCCAACAGGGCAACTACGAACCCTTCCCGGACGATGTCGCCAAGGACATCGTCGCTGCGTTGACGACTTTCGTGCAGGTGCACCAGTCAGTATTCCCATCACACTGATCACGGCCCATGGATTGTTAACGTTTCTGCACGCTCCGCCGCAGGGACCTGTTGGATACTATTATCGGAAAGCACGTACGTGACCCCGGCTCCTGAATATGGCACTTGCCGACGCTAATCGTGTTCCTTGTTTCGTGAATGCTGTGCTTCCTCAACCAGGGATTACTCCAGAGCACGCCGTTCACAAAACCCATTGGGCTCGCACTCCAGTCGCTGGAGGCCATCGTCGATGTACGTCGCCTCCTCGTCTCCGTCGGAGTTGGCTGCACCTGGAAGACGTTCTGACCTTGGCCTCCCCGTCATCTAGCGATTTGCTTACCTCATTATTGGACTCATCCCCACGCGCGAGGACGCGGCGAAGGGGCAGCTGGTAGGTGCCGTCAAATGCTCTGCCGCAATGGTACTGCTCACTTCTGTCATGTGTGCTCGCCTTCAAGGACGCTCTCGACGTCACATTCACCCAGGCTATCAATACGTACAACTCTTGAACGTTTTCGATCGAGTTCTGCTCGCCGTGCTAGCTTTGGAATGTGGCGCTGTCGGGCATAGTACTTAGCGGTCTGGCGCGAAGGTGAAAGTGTTTGGTATGCAGGTATTGTTTGGTGACCAGGGAGATGTAGATTGTGACTCTTGCAATTGAATATGCACGTTCTCCTACGATGTAGATCTGGCTGTGAGAGCGGAAGACCCAAGGTGCCGCTGAGCGTATAGAAACGCGCACGGCCAACTTGCCAAATAGGGGAGGCGCCAGTTGGCACTGCAGTGCAATTCAACAGGACGCCTAGCTGTTGGCTCGAAAGTCCACAGTACTCCCCGCAAAGGATAATCACTGCATCCGCTACTGGATATCTGGCTCGTCAGCTTCTTATGACCTACATATCATATCTATGCGGCTTACGACGTCATCAGACTGTTGTCTCCCAAAATCGATCACTATTTGACACTTCAAGCTCAGGCTGAGCTGGAGTACTACCGTTGCGTTCGAGCGATATCTATGAAGAGTACGAACTCCCAAACCAGCGGCCTGGACAGTACTAGTGGCTAGTGACCTTTCAGTCAGGCTGCCATCATGCATGCCGCATGCTTCCATCGCTACTGCTGCCGTTACCATTGTGCTTCCGAATAGCTTAGGGCGGTCAACGCAGTGCGAGCCTGAAGTTGAAGGTAGCGATCCGTTGCAGGAACACGCGCGCAAACGGGACGTTGACAACGTACATTAGCAGTAGCAATGTGGCCATGGAAGCATTCGAACTTTGAATGACGCGATGCGCACGTACGTCCTCACCACTTCCCAGCCGAGGCTGTTCTTCCCTGAAGTATCATATAGGCTGTTGCCTCGATGTTGGCCAGTGCTGGATCACTGCACCGACCGGTGATAAGACGGACAAGACGTCAATACCTAACCTGTATTCGGCTCGGTTCATCGAAACCACGGCGGAGTGCCATGGTATACTCCGGGTCGTTGCATCCTTCTGATCACAATGATTACCCTAGTGCTTGTGGAGATCCGGAGCGGCTTGTTACGAGTAGCTCTAGGCTTTGCGTCGACTTCCAAGCACGCCTTCGGGGTCAGACGGCCGCGCTCATGGCCTGTGTATCCTCGGAAAGCCACCTGGCATACACCGGAAGCTATACGTCATCACTTCGCTCCTGCATCACGATAGATCACTCAACTGCTTCGTGACTGAAATGTGAAGCACGCACGTACGTTATTGTCGACACCCTTACCCAGTGCCCGGCACGATGCGATGTACCTCCACCGCGTTGCATCGCGCTGGTCCGCCAGGGATACCCGAACAAGATATTCCTACGCAGGTGTACTACTTCGAACACAATCCCCAGCAAGAACACATGACCAACACTTTCCGTCAGAAAATCGGGAATTCATATCGTACAAAACACCAGGACACTGTCGTCTGGTAATGTGCCTTCTATCGTTTGGTTGAAGCAATCCGCTCCTTGCTTCTTCATTGCATTTTCCTCTTAACCCTCAAGTCGAAGCTTGGTGTCATTCACGTTAGGTTCTAACGCTCTTCACTGATGTCAGGTACCTTCCCTCGTTCCTGCCAGGCATTCTCGGGGTCCTCACATCCTCTTCCTCGGGATACCTGCTACCGTATGTTAACGCCACACATACACCTGTGCTAGTACACGTCCATCACACCGATACCCTTCACAAGCGAATTTCGAGGCACACCTTCCAGACATGTGTACGATGGACGACCCATGTGCAGTCCGGCGGTAGGCATGCCCAACCCCGAACGTCTGTGACCATCCAAGCCACCGTACAGTTCGACTCACAACCGGTGATGTCCCGACTGTCCGGTGCCACTCTCCGGCATCGGGTTACAATCGGTCAACCTGAGGCCGTGTATACATATAAGAGGTCTCCGGCCACATTGGATACTTGCCAGTTCTTGCGACTGCAATCCTCCCGCCACCATGAAGTTCTTCAGCAACGTCCTCCCCGTCGCCGGCCTCGCGCTGACCCTCTTCCTCGGCGCATCTGCCCAGAAGATGACGGACGTCGTCCGCTCCATCCACTTCGTCACCGACTCCGCACAGAGCCTCGAGCAGGACATCAAAAGAGTCAACGACGGGGACGTCGACAACGAGGGCAAGGTTTGTTCTTCGTTGCCGTCTTGTTTCGATATGCTATACTCATACCCTGTGACACACCACTTGCACACTTGCATGAAGCTCATCGGCCAGGACATCCACACCTTTGCTGAGCTCATCATCGACCAGCTCAAGACCGTCTTCTATGATGTTGTAAGTGTGGATCTCCGGTATACGCGTCTACGACAAGCATCTTCTGACCGACCGTGTGCCCTAGGACGACCCGATGCCCTTCGGCGACAACAACGCTCAGCTGGTGCTCGACGCGTTCCAGCAGTCTGTCACGGCCGAAAAGTACGTTGTAGCAGACACATCGCCCGGCTTCCGTGTGTCTGACTGATAGCATTGCTCTCCAGGGCGACGTTCCAGGCGATCATCGACAAGCACTCGTTCGCCGTGCAGTACCTCCTCGTGGGCGGGATCGTCCAGCCCGTGCGCGAATTGCGCGCGGCGCTCGAGGTGCGCCTTCCTCCTTCCTCCAGCTCGCTAAGCGTTCACACACTCACCTTCCTGGCCTGCTGCCGCTGCTGCTGCGAACAGGCGTACGCCGGCGCCGTCATCTCGCTCGTCCCTACCGAGGAGGGCCCCGCGGGCGACGCCTTTGTACGTCCGCGTCCTAGCTCTCCCATAGCTCGCCGTCCATTGCTGATCGCGCCGACTTTTCTTCTCCCTGGCTCGTTTGATCTGTTCATAGAAAGACCTTGAGGATCTTCTGGAAGCGGCTGTGCAAGCGTATGAGTCTTGAGCGTGACTCGGACGTCTGGGCCTGAGGAGTAGTAGTTGGGGTGGTTATCGGCTATGCTTGCTTTCGTCGCGTGAACATGCGTGTACGATGAGCCCGGGGAGCTACTGCTAGTGCGCGTACGAATATGATTGTGCAAGATTGCGTTCAATGTGGACGAGCATTGAACACATTCACGCCGAAGCATATCTGGCAGAGCTGCGACTTCTCCCCGACCGGAATCCAGCTCGTTATCCTGGGCAACCTGAGAGACTCATGCCTCTCCTTGAGTATCATTCATATTCTCGGTGACTTTCTGAAGCTTCAGACCTGCACAAGCTACTACGTAATCATGAGGGAGCTTTCCGACTCCTGCCTGCCATGACCGGCGTCGCTGCCCTCGCCGATGAGTCACATACTACATATATGTGCATACTAGGTCGCAAGCTCGAGGAGTTGCCAAAGGCGTCTAAGTAAACCAACCAGGATCAACTGCCAACCTCAACCACCGTGCAAGCACATCGCCAACATCAGGTTCATACGCGGACTCGAATCCGATAATTGGACCGCGCATGTATTGATGATGTACCGACGTACGAACTACGAGACTACGCGGGACTTCGTCGACCGACGATGGACAGTGGAGTACTTTGACTATATGCAATTCAAACACACTGTGTATATACTAACTCATCAACTGATGGACACATTGAGCCGAGACACAAGAGAGGCAGAGTGAACCTTGAGAGAGAAGGGAAGCCAGAATTGACCAAGGAGAGAGTTGTTTGTGCGTGCAGTGTGTGAGAAAACTGTAGATGTGTGTGTATGTGTGTATGTGAGTGCGTGAGAAGGTGAGAGGGAGGATTGCAGTGGTTTTTAGGCGAGAGCGAGGAGTAGCGTGCGATAGTGTAGGTAGTAGTAGACGGTAGATGTCGAGGCGCGGGCGCGGGCGGCGGGTACGGACACATGTAGGGCACAGAAGGCGATAGAGTTAGGTACGTAGGTGGGTAGGTAGGTAGCTCAGGGACTCGGGAAGACACAGAGAATGAGGACGATGAGCGGGCGAACGCGAACGAGCGGATACTGTGACAACATGGGGTGGCGATGACGGTGACGGTGAGGGACGATGATAATGGCAGTAAATCAGGATGATACGTTATTCGAGACGACCGCATGCTGCGTGCTGCGTGCCGTCGTGGTGGAAATGATACTTCTTGTTGGCAGCAGCGGCGTCTCCTGTACATGGCTTGTTGGCTTGCGAGTGCGTTTCGCGCGAACTCGAGCTTGATTCATTGGCGGCCAGGTGCTGCGGGCCAGAGGCGGGTATGCTCCCGACGTATCGACAAATCCCGAATGGCGCGGGAGACCACGGGAAAGAAAATTCGGAGTCGCGTGCAATTTGTTCCAGGTTAGGCACACGGGTCGCGCCGGGCCCGTGTGGGCGAGAACGCCTCGAATGCGTCTAATGCGGTCAAACGGACCGCAATGAGTTGGCAGAACGGAGAAGGGGCGAGAAGGGAAGGGGATCGTCAGTGCTCCTGTCGAGCGACGCTCCCCGGTCCGATATCCTCGCTATCGACGAGGACGCCCTCGTCCTCCGCATCGGCATCTACATCCGCGTCTATATCCGCGTCCGCCTCCCCGTCGACATCGTCCGGGGCCAGCGACGCAGCCTTCACCTCGTCCTCCGCAGGCGCAGGTATTTGGGGAGCCGTGGGCTCAGTAGCCGAGAGCGGGAGAGCTTCGTCCGCAGCGGGGAGGACAGGGGGCGGCGGGGCACCTTCCCCGTGCATCCACTCGTCCTCCCAAAGATCCGCGAGGCGTGCGCGTTTGCTCGGGTCGCGGACGAGCAGCTTTGAGACCATCCTGCGGATCCCTGCGCTATGTGCAAGCGCAGTACCGCGCGCTTCCGCCTGTGCATCTCGCTCGCTCTCGCCACCAGAAGAAGATCCGGGCGCGGGCTCGGGTTCCGGCCAGGAATACTCGCACTTGGCGATCCGGACGAGGAGCGCGCGCCGCTCCCCCTTCTTCCGGCGCTGCACCTCCCAATCCGCCTCGACGCGCATCTGCTGCTCGTGCTCGATCCCCGCGCCGTTCTGCGGAACAGGATCAAACGGTAGCCGGCGCGTCGCGAGCGCATACAGCACGACGCCGCACGCCCACGCGTCCGTTTCGCGGCCGTCGTACGTGCGGCCCATGACGAGCTCAGGCGCCGCATACGACTCCGAACCGCACAATGTAGTCAGCTGTGGCTGTGCAGGGTCGATGAAGCGCGAGAGACCAAAGTCCGTCAGCTTGATGAGGGAGCTTGAGGGTAATGGGCGGGCGAGCGGATCCGTCGTGAGGAGGATGTCTGGCACCACACCATGAGATGTCTGATATCTTGAGAATTCTGACATGGGAACTCACTCTCAAGTTTGATGTCACGGTGGACGAGTCCTACGCTGTGCATCCAGGCTACGGCTTTGCACAGTTCGCCCCAAATACGACGTACAAGTGGCTCGTCGATTCGTGCGTGACTCTCTGGCTTATCGATGAGGTCAAGTAGTTCGCCACCGCCGACGTGTTCGAGCACAAGACAGTGGTGCGAGGGCGTGCTGAACGAGTGCAAATACGACACGATCGAAGGGTGCGATATATGCTACAGGGAAGAAAATCAGTACACGCGCAGAGGAGAGAAACCACCCCCGACGAAACAACCACTACATCTGGCTTCTGCCAAATATGCAGCAAATGCAAGAAATCCGCCACAACTTCGTGGCAAAACGCGTCAGCACAACCACCCTCTCGCGACTAGATGTTCTCTCCCGCAACTGCCGGGGCCTGTGCGATCAAGCAACGACCACTCACCCGCAATACTTCCACTTCCCGTACAAAGCTGACCCGCGAACGGGAGTTCGCGTCGCATATTGACCGATGCGTCATCTTCACCGCGACCAGTCTGCCCGTCTTCTCCTCGTCACCCAACATCTTCCCGGCGTCCTCGCCGCTGGGTGACAGGACAGGACGTCCGTCGCTTGTACGACGGTCTTTTGGGTCCTTCTTGCGCGTAGGGCGTGTGCCATCGATGGGTCGTGACCGTCCCCGCCTGAAGCTCTTGCTTCTCGCGAGGGAAGACTTGCGTACAAGCTCCAACGCTCCCAGCTGGCCCTTGGTATCGCGCGCGAGCCAAACGCTGCTGAACGTCCCCGTGCCGAGCGGCTTCACGAGTTCCAGCGTCAACGAAGAGCTGGTTAACGTCACCCCTGGCTCAAGCTTCGTCTCCACAGGCGGTTGCTGTTGCTCTGGCTCAGATGCCGGTGGGGACGGAGGGGGCTGGGTCACAACGTATGCCGCTTCTTCCCGTCTTGGCGGCTTCGGTGTGACTTGAGAAGTCTCGGAAGCGCGAGCGTCGTGCGGATGGTCGATATCAACGGGAGATACCGTCTGCTCCCCCGCGTGAGTGTGATAAGCTCCGGTATAGGCGTGTGGCGACACGCCTGTGTCGAGCTGTACAAAGTCACGACGCACGTTCGTAACTGGGGCATGGGAAGTGTGCTCGGACTCTGAGCCATAGCGCGCGCGCGAGGGAAAGAACCGCGATAGAGGCGGTAATGGGAGCCGCGCGGACGGCGGAGAGGTCGAATTGTCGCGCGAGCCGGATGCGCTGCCGGAGAAGGAGCGTATGCTCGCTGGCGGCGTGGGGAGGAGGGACGGGCCGAAGAACTCGGCGTTGAGGGATCGCGCAGGGGCTTTGTGATCTATCCTCGGTGTGTCCTCGGCACTCACCTCTGACGCCGCTGACTTGGGAGAGCTCGACGTCGCCCGCTTTGGAGGGTTTGGCGGTGGCTGAGGCATAGAGGAGCCATCTCCGAACGGAGAGGCGAAGAACGCATGGGTCTTGCTGCCGGTCGGGGAGGGTAGCGGGGACGTGGTGGAGGAGACGGAGGTGAGGACGCTGAGGTGAGAAGAACGAGCGGAGGAGCTCGTGGAGGGAGAGGGACTGAGATGGAAACTCCAGCTATCGAGCATGTCGGATTTGCCAATTCAGGTAGCGAGGCTGAGGTCTTTGTACAACTGTGCGGAGGGAATCTTTGATGTACAACAGCCAGATGGTGGAGATGACCTTATGCACAGAGACGACAGAAGTCGGCGGTCGGATGTGGAAATGGCTGGCTGTATGCGCAGACGGCGAGGGAGTATGCGCGCGAGAGGAGAGGCGGAGGAAGAGAAAGGCAAGGAGCGTGAGTAGGACTGCGTCAGCAAGCCATAAGCAGGAGCTGCAGCATCGGACGGAGGCCCGGACTCTGTCTGTGGAGTCAGCGGTGGACGGAGGGCAAGGTCAAGGTCAAGGTCACCATCCGCAAATCTCGCCCTTCCGCCAATTTCCACTCCCCTTTTCCCCCGGATAACCCCTTATCGCACGCCCTTATCCGCCCTCTTCCGCCGCCGCCTTCTCACCCCCGTCTTCATCATCCGCCCTTCCATCCCACCGAATCACTCGAGCCACCATTCATCCAATGGATATGCACCGGAAGCGGCTGTGTATGCTGCGTCCAGCAAAGATGCCCGCGACCAAGCAAGCTGACTGTCAACATTAATGCTGATGTCATTACAGCGCTTCATGATCATCCATTGGGGCCCGTACCGGAACGGCATGCTAGCATGTACTAGACGCTCTCCTATCGAGCTTTGAAGGTCCTGGCATATTCGTCCAGGAAAACTGCACGCAAACTCATTCAGCTACACGATCATGCGGATACAACAGTGACCAGTCCCGACAGCCGTCAGACCGTCTGGGGCTCACGCCCGCAGCAAAGCTCCGCCCTGCCGTACTCGGACGACGTGTGATCCATACAAATGGGACATATGGGCCAGGTCCCAGTATCCCAGGGCGCACAGACATCTGACCGACGGCGTTCATCTCGCACGCCCGCCGTTGGTCGAGCACTCCCGGAGCATCGCGGCTAAGCAACTGCAGCCGCCGAAAGCCCGGTAGGAACCTGTCAGTGACTCAGTGACTCAGTATCGTGCCACAGGCGGTGGCGGGCCTGTCGGACCACGCGGGGAGGACCCGGAGCGTGTGGGGTCGACGATCTAGGCTCCGGAGCGTGTCAATTAGATAGCGATGCACAGCATGCGACCACGTAAGTAGCAAGTACAACAGCGGTGTAAAACAAAGAAGAACACAAAAGGTAAAGATGGGAGCAAGACACGGTCAGCGGGAGAGCCTCAGGCGTTGATGTTCATCGCAAAATCCTTGAACCATGTGAACTGATCCTTTGGGGTCGCGTACTTGGGCTCATGTCCACCGAAGAAAGTACTAAACGACGATGTCAGCTTTCGAAGTGGCCTATACGAACTTGGGTACGGACCTGAAGAACAAGCCTGTAAAGCCAACGGGCGTTGAGGCTGCAGCCTTCTCTACAGCGACCGAAGGCACGCCGCTCTCAATTGCCATCGCGTACGCCGTCGTCGTGCTCGTTGGATAGACAGTCACCGTCTGCGGTGCAGGCACAACTGTCGTCGTTGTCGTGACCGTCGTCGTCGCTGCCGCCGCCGTGGTTTGTCCAGTTTCCGCATCACTCGAGGAAGACGGAACAGGATCCACGGCCTTGACGTCCGGGACGGGCTCGAATGAAGTAGGCGGGGCGAACGCAGGGGTGAAGGAACCTGCCTCCGGATCATCCTCCTGCACGAGGTAAGGCGCGAACTCCGGCGTATAGTCCCGAGGTATCTCTGGATGAGCGACAGCAAGCACGCTGTCCACCTTCAAGTGGAACGGGCCTTTGATATAGTCTTCCTCATCCAACGACCCCGGCAAGGCCATATCTCTCTCATCCACCGGAGGCACCGCATCCTCGTCTTCCGGATCCGCCTCGTCCGGGCTTGGGGCGCCGCGGTAGTACACGTCCCCTCGCTCGACGACGCGCACGCCGTTCACGTCGAGCGCGAACCCGCCGTCCTGCTTGCCGGGCGTGTTGAGCGTGACGGTCTGCCGGACGTGCGTCCAGTTGCCCAGGGTGAAGTTGAAGGCGCCGCGGAAGAGGGACAGGCCCCACGACGCGTCGCACACCGACTGCGGAGGAGCCGCACATAGCGCGTCGGTTTGCTTGTCTTTCGGCGCGTACTGCGAAGGTAGGGTCGTCAGCGACCTTTCTCTGGATACTTTGAAGGGCACGCTGAAGACACTCACCAAGTACAGCTCGCCCAGCCCCTTCGCCCTCCACATCAGCCGCGTGCTGAAGCACTCCAGCGCGTCGTCCCCGCCCGAGCACCCATCATGCCCGCCATAAATCCCCGGCAGCTTCCCCGCCTGCACAAAATCAAAGTCCGCAGGGAAGAACACGCTGTACTCGAGCGACACGTTCCGCGCGCCGCTCAGGTCCAGCGGCGTCGCGTAGAAGTCCGCCCCGCCCTGCGGCTCCTGCGCGGGGTTGATCGAGTTCGCGGGGTAGAAGAGCTGCAGGAACGACGTGCCCGTGCTCGTGCCCGTGCTGTTTCCGCTGGCATCGGGAGTGGCGACGGGCGGGGGCGGGATGAGCCCCGCGCTCACCGCGGACGCGACGGCGACCTCAGCCTCAGTGAGCGTCTCAGACGAGAGGACGTCCGCGGTCCCGTTCGAGCCGGCGGTGCTGTTCGGAGGCTGGAGGGGTGCGCCGACGACGATGCGCATGTTCTGCGCGCCGTATGCGAAGTTCTGGATGTTGAACGCGGAGAGGTCCGTCATCTGGGGCGGCGCAGACCAGGCCGTTTGCTGCACTGTTGGTGCTGGGGTTGGAGGAGGGACGATGGTGATGGTGTCCGTGACCGTTTGTGGAGACCCTGTTACGGTTACTGTCGGAGGAGAGGCGTAGATGGTTGAGACAAATGTAGTTGTCGATTCGGCAGGAGCGCTGGAAGAGGCAGAAGGTACAGAAGCAGAGACCTGAGAGTCAGCGGGAGAGGCTGACACAGGACTCGACGAGGATGCAAGGGTAGACACTGGGACAGAAGAGCTAGTTGTGTCGATGCTGGCCACTGCGGCAGATCCAGACACTACCGAAGACGAAGGTGCAGCCGACGTATACGCTGAAGAGACCTGGGATGAGAACACTGAAGACACATCTGTAGTGCCGTCCGCCCCAAGGGGGACTGCCATGGAGTCCAAGATGGCAAAAGAAGCCAAAAACACGGCAGCCGTCAAGGCCATTTCGAAAGCAGCAAGAAAGCAGGAGAGCGACTAGAAAGCAGAGAAAGCAGGAGAGCACAGCGGGAAGGCGAAGGCAAAGAGCAAGGGGACATCCTGGGCGTAGTTCACGACATGTACACTGAACGTCGCGATCGAGACTGTTGCGGCGGACGTCGTTAGATGATCCAGGTGAGGCGGGCACCCAAGTCGAAGTACATGTGCCAGTGGCCTTCTCTTCAACTTGGGTCACAATACTATGGGGGGTTCCTCAGCAAACGGCGGCCCAGCCTCTTCTATACAACATGCGGTCCTATTCGGGGAGGCTGGAGAATGAGAACCTGTCAGGAACAGTACAGTCAGTAGTCATAGGTATTCATGAAGAAAAAAAAGCGTATCGTAGTCCACACGTAGTCTAAAACCAATAGGAATCATGACAAGGCCCTGGAGGATGTGGTCAATGAGGCTGCTCATTTGAAGAGTCGCAGGGAGGTGATTAAAAGCAGTGCCGTACAATGTATTATAGAGCCGTATCGGAGTTTCAACCGACCCTCCGGATCCATGCAAGTTCAACAAGAACTTTGGACTGCCATATCGTACTTATTGCTATCTCACCACACCTCATCATGCAGGGTACGACCGTATTCGGAAAGACAAGAAAACGGCGGCTGGCACCCGTCCTTTCTACTGGCACTAGAACTCGCGAATTCACTCGGATAGCACGAGCAGTACAGTGGAAACTACAACAAGGGTTCGGACAACGCGTGCTCAATACCTATTACGCCTCGAGCCGCCATACCCACCGCCGCCGCCGCCGCCATGCCCATGACCACCATAGCCGCCACCATCGCGGTGACCGCCACCGCCGCCGCGTCCCCACCTCCTTCCACGACCTCGGCCGCCCCATTCGCTATCGCCCTCCGGAGGGCCGGGAGGCCCCGGCTGACCACCAGGACCAGGACCACCAGAGCCGAAGATCTCCTCTTGTGAGGGTAACGGGCCACTCTGCCTGCCCAACACCGGTCCAGAGCTTGAGCTGTCGAACCCACCAATGCCAGGAATGGCATCTTCGCTCGACTCCACAGGGCCTGACTGCCCGTACGACGAATATCCTCCACCGCCGCCGTAAGACCCAGACTGCGAGACACCGCCGTCCTCCTCCTTTCCCCACCAGTTGCCGCCAGCCCCGCCAGCTCCGAAGCCGGGCACCATCGCTTCCTCGTCTTCGTCCTGGCCCGACGTATCCGTGATCTCTGGCGGCTTCTCTCCGCCGCCGGAGAAGACGGACGTAGCGTCGCCCGGGCGTTCACGGCACCAGAAACGCGTCGTGTGGTCGTTGGAGGCGCTGACCAGGATATGCCCAAGTGGGTGGAACGTGAGTGACCACACGTTAGAGTCGTGTGCTTGCGATAGCGTCGCGCGGGGTCCGGGCTGGTGCGATGCAGATTGTGTCGCGGGAGGCTCGGAGGAAGATGAGAGGTCCCAGTGGAGGATGGCTCCCTCCGAGCCACCAGAGACGAGGATAGGGTGGAACGGATGCCATGTTACGGCTGGGTAGTTGGAGTTTGTGAGACGCTTTGACGCCGGTGAGTATAATGTACTTACAGCACACTTCTTTCTTGTGACCCTTGAGTAATCGCAGTTCCTTCATAGCACGGATGTCGAACACTCGGACTGTTTGATCTCTTGACGCACTTGCAACGAGGTTACCGTTGGGCGACCAAGCGAGTGCTTGGACCGTGTTCTTGTGGTAATGTCTACGCATGTTCAGAGATTGTATCCGAGTCCGACGGATATCTGGACCTACAATGTGGAGAGGACGGTTCCTGTTCGCGGATCCCAGAATTTGATCATATTGTCCTTGCTACCTGATACTAGAAGACCCTTTGTGGGGTGCCATTCGACACACTTCACATCCCAACCGTGACCTGGCCAAAGATAGATCAGTTGGCAGGTAGCACGAAGACATTTTAGACTGACCTGTTAGCGTTCGCTCTGACCGTTGCTCTTCGAAAGACCATAGTCGAATGGTAGAATCATCACTTGCAGTTGCGAACCTATTGTCGTCGGGGCTAAAGCTCAAACCCCTGATAGCTTCTCGGTGACCTTGCCATGCTGTAAGGTTGTTCATGTTGGGTTGAAAGTACTTGATGACACCACTTTGGTCTGCAGAAGCAAGGAACGCCCCAGAATGCGTGAACTTCATCGTCCGGACGGCGGAATCGTGAGCTTGCAGGATGGTCTCGAAGTTGAAGGTCAGGCCGTTCCACAGCGTGAACTCCCCACTTGTCGAGCCCGTCAAAATGCGCCTCGCCTCGGGTGTCCACTACATCACTTTCAGCATCCTTTCACGCGACCACCACAACCTCGCATAAGAGCACTGACCACGACACAGTTTACGGGACATCTGATCTTGTTGGTGGATGTATGCACGAACTTAGTGCAGAGCGATGTAGAGGGGTTGTCAGGATACGCTTTTGGCGGGAGAAGCTGCACACGAGATATATTGAGCTTCTGTACTCCATACATGCCCAGGAATCCACCCTACGTCGATTATAAACGGCGGCGCAGGCCTCAAGTAAGGGACATAGGTTGCGTTTGGGCGCATTTTGCGCAACTGGGACGACCTGTGAGTAGTCTGATACGCGTCAGGGAAAAGCACTCACCAATGCCCATCTACCAAGTCCACCACCATAATCAACCGTTCGACGAGGCCGGACTTTCTTCACAGGCTTCCCGTCGGCCAGTTGCCGAGCCATGTCCATTTCAATGGCCTTAGGGTCTTCAGGCGGAGGCGGGTTTGGGATTTCTAGGTTTCGCTGAGGCTTCCATGCCAACCGTGCATCCTCCTCCGAGGACGAGGGAAGGGCCTTTGACGGCAAGAGTACAGGTAATGTAGCCATGCTTGAGTTCGCTCACGGCGATGTAGGCAACCGTACTGATTGGGTGGTGTTGAGAAGGGCCAGGCTTGTCGTCTCCGCGTCGTTTCAGTCACAAGAGTAGGCGAAGTCAAGCAAGGACAGGCATATGGCGTTGGAGTGTACCTTCACCGCAGTGTCAGTGGTGGCAACACTCTGAAGTACAATTCAGAGGAAGCGCTCAGACTGGTTCTTACTATCGACTATTCCCACTTAGACGTCAAAGGTAAGTCAATGATAGTCTGCATAGATTACTCTTTTGTATAGAGCCCATGAAGTGTTATTGTACTCGAGCGCCTTGTTATCGAGGTTAATCCCTTCGTGCCGGTCGCCGAAGCCTCTTCCTCCTGGACTTCCACCATGTCTGACTATTCCGACGCCGGCAGCGATTGTTACGACTCTGATGAGGATGCGTCTGTGCTGGACGTAAGGAATGCCTTGCATGTTTGCATCAGAGCACCGTGTTGACTCGTGTGAAGGGTACGAACGACTCGGACTTCGAGGACGAGCCAGTGCTGCAGCCCAAAGGCAAGCACAAGACACGAGATGTCGAGTACAAGACGCTCTCCATCACCCAGCTGCAAGACTTGGTCGACAGCGACATAAGCCAGGTAGCTAGCATCGTCGGACTAGAGGTGCATCCATCCCTGCAATCTACCCGCTCCTCAGCCCCAGTTGACCCCCGCCTTGCCTGCTGTGATGTGCTTTGCACGCCTGGCCTCCGCCACTGTCGATAGTCTCCTATCGTGTCCATCCTTCTACGCCACTTCAACTGGAACAACGACCGCCTCATTGAGAAGTTCCTCGACTCTGCTGAGCTCGTTCTGCGCGATGCCGGCGAGCCCGAGCTCGCGGATGGCGCGGTAGACATGTGTCCACCTCCGGCAAAGCGCATCCGTCTAGACTCGCCCAGCGCGCCGCCCGAGTTCCTATGCGGTGTGTGCTGCGACGATAACCCTCCAGCGGTGTTCCGGCTCCGATGTCAGCACTCGTTCTGCGAGCCGTGCTGGCAGGAGTATGTCACGTCGAAGATCAAGGACGAGGGCCTGTGCCTGTTCCGGTGCATGCACGGCGACTGTCGAACCGTAGTCGATGCAGCGTCCATTGCCAAGCTCGTCGAGCCCAGTATCAATGAACGGTTTGTATCGAGCCAAATACACGTTGTCCGCCGCGCGCTGACCTGTTGGCCAGCTACAAGGAATTGGTCCGCCAATCGTACGTAGGCGCGTATTCGCATCTGCGTTTCTGCCCGCATCCAAGCTGCACGGAGACGGTCTCATGTCCATCCGGCGTAGGATCCTCCCTGCTGACCGAAGTGCCGACGGTCAAGTGCGGCGCGGGCCACGCCTTCTGCTTTGGCTGCGGCATGGACTTCGACCATCGCCCGCTCATCTGCAAGTACACGAAATTGTGGCTGGAGAATGCACGCGAGGATGCGGGCACGTCGCAATGGATACGAGCTAATACGCGCACGTGCCCAAAGTGCCAGAACAACATCGAGAAGAACGGAGGGTGCAAGTGCGTCTCGTGCTCCTCAGGGGGACGTATCTATCATTTGATGGATATTGGTACTGACGACGTGTGCGCGGTGATCTGACAGCCGCATCCACTGTCGGCATTGTAACCACCAGTTCTGCTGGTTGTGCATGAAAGACTGGACCGTGCACGGGTACAACAACGCCGTGTGCAACGCATGGAAGGAGCCTGAGCCGAAGGAGTCCGAGACGAAGGCGAAGCAGAACCTCGAGAAGTGGCTCTTCTATTTCGACCGGTTCAACAACCACGAGATCTCCGCTAGACTTGATGAGGAGTTGTGCACGCGCACGGAAGAGAAGATGGTCGAGTGGCAGGAGACAAGCAAGATGTCATGGATCGAGGTATGTGCGAGTCCAAGGTAGGAACTTATAGGAGAACTCACGCGTTCCGGCGCACAGTCCACGTTTATGCGAGATGCAGTCGACGAGCTAACCCGATGCCGCCGCACACTCAAGTGGACATACGCGATGGCTTATTTTTTGGTAGCGGGGAACCAGAAGCAAATCTTCGAGGATATACAGGCGTGAGTACTCGCTATCCTTCAGCCATGGCGTCGCGCTTTACGATCCTCGTGTCACTCCAGGGATTTGGAGAAAGCCGTAGAAGAGCTGTCTCAGCTACTTGAAGAACCTGTAGAGGCAGACAGCGTGAAGAGTCTCCGGCAGAGGATGCTAGACAAGACGGTATGTGCTCTCTAGACGTCAATGTCAACGCCCGACTGAACATGGCTGCAGGTATACGTACGCTCCCGCCACGAGATTGTTCTGCGAGATACTGCAGAAGGACTAGCCGAGGGTCGATGGGAGTGGAACGTCGTCTAGGACGAGCAGACGATAAACGCCCCTCCCACTCGCCAGATCCCGTTTCAGCACCGATTCACTACACATTGGAGGAACTATCTAATTTATTACACGCACGCGAAGGAACGTTAGCAAGTCTTGATCCCTTGGGCAACCAATGCATGAATTCATGATTCCACAATTAACAATGTCCGCCGCAGGGTGCACAGGCCATTTGAGACGAGCATATTTGTACAAGCAGAGCATCTATTCAAAGCATCACGGAGAGGAGAGGGAGGGCTTCGCACATTACGATGGATTAGAGTACAACACATAGAATATCCCCGTCCCGCGTTCTTCCCCTTTGGTGGGAAAATTCTGCGCTAGCAAGCGAACGGGTTGAGGCGTCCTGTAGGCTGTCTGCCGTTACGGAAGTCTAGATCTTGAAGCCATAGCTGCGCATGCATGCAATGTGCCGCTGCACGAGCTCCTTGCACTTCTCGTCCGCCTCGCCCGCGTCCGTGTTCAGGAAGCAGTCGTCCCGCGCCGACTTGGTCTCCGGGCACGCGCAGCATCTACATGTCCGCCCGCCCGCCCGTTCGTGCGTTCATGCGTCATTTCGTTCGTTTCCCCCACCCAAAGTCCAACCATGCCCGGTCAGCGTGCACAGAGCGGTAGACAGGGAACGGCGAAAGCGACGTACGGCTTCAGACCCTTGGGATTGAGCGGGTTCTGCTTCGGGTCCGTAGGGTCGTACGGCTTCTCCGGGGCCGCCGCAGGTGTGGGCGAGCTCGACCACCACGCGCTGATCTGCTCCCGAACGCACCGTCAGACTTCTTATGCTCTCTAACACGAAACTTTTCCCGGCTTTCGAGCTAAGGAGGCGGGACGTACGCTGGAGAACATGTTGACGCGAGAGAACCAAGAATCAGGTGTGAGAGAGGAAAAGCAGAGAGGAGCGAAGTGCTGGACCCTGGTACCGCCGACACTCGAGACGAAGATGACCGTTCGTGAATCGTTACAAAGCGAGCCCGAGGATGGCGACTTGCGGACCGAGCCTCGCCCCCAGAATAGGGTTAGGGTTTGTCATAAGCTGCGCGGCATTGGCGCTTATTGGCCCTGACACGCTTGAGTTGCCGGGAGTCAGTAAGCACTTGTCTAACTATGACAACTACTAGTATACAGGAGTTATGGGACAATATTCATCTAAAGCTTCATATGTTACGAAAGGTGCGCTGAGCTTCAGGTGGGTTGCACGCGGGTGGTTCAACGTTACAATCCAAAAGATCTGCCTTGCATTGCGCGGGATGACATCATCGACGCGTTCAGGAACGTGTACATACCATACCGTACACCATGGCAGACCGTAGCGCGACGTGCCGCGTCATTTGTAAGTCGAAGATCGTCCGAGCCAGCTCGACCATACTTCACATAATTTGGGTCTTCGCCGTACATCCAAGTTGCATACCGTAGCCGCCTTCCGCGGACGGAGAACTATCCGGATTCATTGGGATCACCATCTCATTTCTCATGGCACATCCTATGAATAGTATCATCCAACATACGCGTACGCGGCATACATACACCAGACAGGATCATCGCAAGCAACCGTTAACGTTGGCGTCGGGCGTGAGCCCACATTCCAGTCCAGCCATTTACCGGCGTGACTTTGAATACAGGTTTGGCATCGACTTTACGCTCTCCCCTGCTTGCTTTACCGGGGTGCGTTGATACAACTAATACGTGCACGAGATAAGCTGGCTACCTATACCAGCAGGCGTCGCTGGAAGCCATGAGCGTTCTCGCATCCGTCATGTGACGCCCACCGATAATCCACTCATCATCTCAAAACATCATTACATACAATGATTATGACGACGCGACGCGCACGCACCTCACTGCAATCTATAATAATACGTAGACCCATTGCAAACGTCGACGTCTGCGAGCTACGAGCCCGCATCGAGGCTCGAGGCTGGGCGGTCAGCTGAGCGCGGCCGACACGATGGTGGCGCGGCGGGGGCGCGCTCGCGAACCTAGCTATCTAGCTATGACGCGGTGCGCTGCGTCAGAGTTCAGCGACTTCGCACCTCGAGGGGTCTGTAGCTATTATCAAGGTCTATCAGGACAGAACTGGCCCGTGGGGTAAGGAAGGTACGCGCAGGATACACAGTTCATCATGGTCTATGGTCGAAGTCGTCGGTCTGATCCTGTAGCGTCGACGTTTATCCTGTGAGCCTCGAGCCTTGAGTCTACCGTCTCGGGCGAACGGGCAGAGCGGCTGGAGCGGCCCTGGGCCAGGACAACACTCGAGAGTCGAGAAACTCACGACAGAGAGAGGTAAAGGATTATCCCTTGAACGGACGGACCGACGGTGACGCGCGCGCCGTACACCGCCGCTTGAGTGCTGAGCCGTGAGCGTCGACGTCGTTGTGTATCCTTGAGGACATCGATGGATCATTGCCAGATGATGGACGCAGCACTGGAAAACGCACCGGGCCTCGATGTACAAATCCGGCAGATGGCTCGGAATGATGGACGTACGGCGTACGGTATGGATGCTGTCCATAGGTATGCGTCCGCAGGTCCAGTGCGATGGTTTACCTATCAGGGTACTAGGGACATCAGCCCCATAGACATTCAGATTGGCCAACCCCAAAACTGTTCACCGACAGCTCCTACTACTCACGGATGCCGTGCCCGCCACTCGCAGCTCGCGTCGCTGGCCACATCCGACTGTTGATAGGGATCATGGCATGGACAACCGTGAGCTGGGGACGCACGGGCGCTCCGAGACGGATGGAGAATGGGCCGCCGTCCTAGCTTCCCCAGACAGCGTGTGCGGGCAAAATGCATTTCCCCCCTCTGCTGAGCAGCCCAAGGTGCTGAGGGTCGAATGATGGAAGCGGTGGAACGTTCGTGTCGGGCAGAAATCCGGGGTGCGTGTCGGGCGCTTTGATCGTATGCTCCACTCCAACGCGGTGGTGGTGGCGGCGATGGCATATTTTTCTTGGACGCGTTCCTGTTGCAGTGTTGCCTCTGAGCTTTCTAAACATCGTCGCTCATCCTCTGTGGGTTGAGGCGCGTATGGATGACCGGGCCCGTCGCCGAGAGCTGTGTGTTGAAGAACCGCATCGGCATGGAAGAGCGAGATAAGGCGAAGGCGCGAAATAGCGACGAATTCCGGACTCTGACTGACGCGCTGCGAGCGGTTGATAAGCCAGGCAGCTTATGACTGTACACTGCAGCTCGCACCACCATCGCATCAGTAACGGCTGACGGGAGTGTCAGAAAATTTTGTACACAGCAGGGCGCACGCAAGACCCTGAGTGCTGAGACGGAGATGGCTGGTGGGCAAAGAGGGAGGATGGACATGCAACGTCGGGGATCGAAGAGGCGGATATCGATGGAATGCGGTACTACAGGGGGTAGCTAGGGGAATAGACTTCATTCTCTGGTTCTAGTGCGTCGGCAACGGAGAGGCTGGGGGTGCGGGCTGGGCTCTCGCAAGAGGAGTGATCGCGCGCGTATATGAGCGTTCTCGGCGCACTCACCGCCCCTCTCCACCGTCGTCCCACGTGCGATTTCAACCTTTTCTTTTATTCCCCCTCCCTCCCCCGTATCTCTCGAGCTCTCCCTCTCTCCCCCGCCTTCCCTTTTGTCCGCCCGCCCGACCGTCGCGTGGACAACGCTCCTCGTTGTCCTCACTGGTGAGTACACACGTTCGTGCGTCACCCTCCGTGCCTCCCGGCTGAAACGGGCGCGGTGTCTCAAACCTGTTTGTGTGGCTTTAACTGACGGCGCGCCCCGAATAGGATCTTCCGCCTCGCGCGCACCCCTCTTGCTCGAGCTCCTCGCCCCCCGCGCTGGAAGCAGGATCCAGTTAGACTTGGTCAGAGCTTGACCTTGGTCGTCTCTGGTGAGTTCAAAAAGCTGCGTTCGTCGAGTACACCGGAGCGGACGCGCGACGGGTGACTCGGTGAAGAAGGAACGAGCGGTGGCTGACAGGTTCTCCAACACGGCGATCTTTCTAGTTCGGTCCTCCCCCACTCTCCTCTCTCTCTCTCTCGTCCCCCATCGTCGTCGTCGCTCCCGCCTCGCGCGCGCCCGGTGTCCTCTTGGTTCGCCTCCAGCGACAGCCTTCGCCGTATTATTATCTCTTCCTGCCACGGGGAACGTCCGCGCCCTCGTCTTTTTTTCCTCACACCGGTCAACCGCCCACCGACCGACGACGTCACTTTCCCAGGTCAGTAGTCCATTCTCCCCTCCAGGTCAGCCGCCTGTCCAGGTGTGCTTATTCTGCCAAGTACCTGGGTCGCCAAATCAATTCCAAATTGTATATGGAACGCTGACGAACTGATCCCCGCAGATTCCGAACGGACACGAATCCCCTATGAGTACGACCGTAGTCGACTTGCACTCGTACTACACGACCCCCATGGATTATTCCTGCTCCCGGCATACCAACTCCGCCGGTGCGCCTCTCCCTCGCATCCCCCGCAGGTCTCCCGCCTCTCGCTCTGGGTCTGCCCCCTCGTCTTCTACCGCGGCTGCCATCCACAGCATCTTCGCGACGGCTTCCTCGAGCTACTCTCCTCCCACTACACCCACGGCGTTGGTCATTCACCCGCCCACGCCGCCCCGCCCTGAACCGTCGACCAGCGATGCACGGTCATCAGAACAGGAGGAGGCCACAAGCTCCTCGAGCAGCAGCTCAGAGGCTTATGTTCAGATGGTCAACCCACGCTCCCGCCGTGTTCGCAAGCCGAAGATGAACCCACTTCGCGCCCCTGCGGACTCCACCCCCACACCTGCGGTGCTCAAGCTGAAGACCTCGCCGCAAGTTGCCTTCCCCGCCCAAGCCGACGACACTTCCGGGACAGAGACACCTCGGCCGTCGAAAACTGGCAGGCTCGAGACGTCAAAATCCTCCGGTGAGCTCACCACGACGTTCCGCTCAGAAGGCAGCGGCAGCAGTCGCACCGTGTCTGCGCCTCAGTCAGATGCCGCGGCAGTTGCGCGGAAGAAGACGGGCGAACCGCTCAAGTCGTCGCTCAAGAGTCGGAGACCGGTCGTACGCGGTGATCTGTCCGTTGTGACGGGGATCTCGTCGACGAAGAGCGAACCTAGCACCCCGATGGGTCCGAAGTCCGTCCATTTTGACGCGAAGCTCGAGCACGTCAAGCTGTTCCTGGCGGAGCAGAAGCCGCTCGCGATATCGCGAGAAGGCAGCCCAACGGACACGAGCGGAACGGAGAGCGACTTCCCAAGCTCAATATACGGCAGCGCGAGGGACGACAGGATGCTGACGATGCGGTTGACGAACAAGCCAGCGACACCGCCCGCAGACGCAGACATCGCTCTCGAGGACATTGTGCTCGCTCCAGAGGGCACGGCGCTGAACGGTACGGTTCGGGTAAAGAACCTCGCGTTCGAGAAGTGGGTTGCTGTCCGCTTTACGGTCGACGAGTGGCAGACGACGAGCGAGGTCACGGCACGGTATTCAGAGTCGCTCATGGGCGGCGTGTATGACCGCTTCGTGTTCACCATCCGCCTGGGCGACATGCTCGCACGGATCGAGGACAAGACGCTGTTCTGCGCACTCAGGTACAACGTCGCCGGCCGCGAGATCTGGGACAACAACGCCACAGAGAACTACAAGGTCACGTTTGCGAAGGTCCCGAGACCGTCAGCGGGGCCGTCGGCTTCTACGTCGGCGGATTCAGGTCTTGCGTCGCTCAAAAGCAAGCTCGAGAGCGTCGTGCAAGGCCGGGAGACCGTCGGCGGGTACGTCGCCCACGCTCATGGCCGCAAGGCCCGTGCGGAGTCGTTCACGCTCGAAGCTTCTACCTCGCTTTCGGCGCGGTATGATTTCGCCGCATCCCTTCGGAATCCTTGGACGCGCTCTACCACCGCCGCTATCGCCTCCACATCAACACCCGTTGCCAGCGGAAGCGGCATGCATTCGCGCAACAGCACATACCCTCACACGCTCCCGCAGTTCACGCGGCGCGGCGTCCCGAGCAAGACTGGCTCCACCGACACGCAGCATACCCTCACTCGTGGTTCCCCACGGATACTGGATGCAGAGGACGACACGCCGACGTTCCGCACGAACTTCAACGCGGAGCTCGAGGACACGCCTGTCCCCGTGCTCAGCCGCAGACGCTCCGGGCGGAACCACCAGCGGGGATACTTTGATCTCGGGTACGCGCACGAGCAGCATTTCCCTGGCGCGTCTGTCAAACGTACTCCACCGGGCACCCCTGGCGTCCCGGCCTCGTCCCCCAGGATGGTCGGTGCGCTCAGCCCGATGGCGATCCCGCGGTCGGCGCGGACCCCCGAGCAGTACGCGCAGGGGTGGTACGTCGAGCGCGGGGGCAGCGAGGAGTCGACGCCGTCCGCGACGTCTACATCTGAGTCGTCCCGCTCGAATTCGCCGTCGGGCTCGCCCGTCGAGGATCCGCTCATGTACAGCTTCATGGCGGAGGCCGGAGACGGTGGCGTGCGCAGCCCTGTGGAGAGCGATAGCTACAACGTGTTCCTGAACAAGTGAGTATTTCTGTCTTGCTCCGCTGACGATATGTCGTCTCCAAGAGCCGTGGAGCCCATAGCTGACAATGTGCGCGCAAATAGGTACTGCTACTTCACCGGCGCGACAGATCCGTTCCTCGACGTCGCCACAGCCGCAACAACGGCGGCAACGGCCCCAGGCATCCACCGTTCGCACTCTGCCTCGAGCGTGGAGGAGTTTCTGTCGTCCCCGAACCCGGGGTACATGCTCGCGCCCGGGGAGACCCCGGCGCGGTCGCCGAGCTTCGACGACGTGGTGTCGATGAGCGGGGCGTCGACGCCGACGGCGCGGAGCGTGGCGAGGGGCATGGGGATGAGCGGGTTGAGTGGGGTCGGGATGGTGGGCGCGGCGTCGCCGCCGTTGCTCTCTATCGCGCATTAGAGACTCGATGGTAGAGGCCTTGATATCCCGCATTCCGCATAGAGCTGCCTGCGGTCGGAGCCATCTCTTCCCCTCTCGAGAACCGAGAGTCGAGAGGCGGCACCCCCTCCTCCCAGGCCAGCGCAAAATTTCTGCAAACTTACGACCTCACTACGTGGACATTCGCTCGGCGTGCCACGCATGATATTTATCTGGTTTCTTTTACTCTCGTCTCTTCCCTTTTCTCCCATCTTGTTTGTGTTCCCTCCATCTCTTTCTCTCGCATTTACCCCCACCCTCCACCACCCAACTACCCAGTCCCCCAACCCCGCACCCTCACCCTCCCCCATATGGCCCCGACCAGTTTGCATACGCATCCATCGCCCCCCCCCCCTTCTCAGATCTCTCCCAGACTACCATGATCGGTTCCTCTGCATCTGCACGACCTCCCTTCCAACTAAGTCGGCCATCCGACCCGACCGACCTTGACCGTTTCCTATTCCCCTTGTATCTCCTGTTGTTTCCCGGAACCTCCATCAGCATCACGACGATTCCACCACCCCCTTGTATCGGGCGTTAGGCTTCGATTCTGTACACTAGTTCTCTTCCGATTTTTCCTTTTCTCTCTTGACTACTACTCTTCGTCTTTTCATCTTTACGTCGCTCGGTTTCTGAGCAGGCGTCGGTTCGTACGGTGGTCGATAGAGACGTCAGACGTAGACACGATTCTCGAGGCCGGTTCGTGTTCGAGTTCGAGACGCATATATACATGAGATTCACATTCACACATACATACACATACAGATATACATGCCTCGGCTCGAACTCTTATCGCGCGCGGGTGAACGTTCACGGACGCGTCGTTTTCGCCTTTGTCAATGTCTTCGTCTTCAACGTGCAGCTGGGTGGTCCATCGGTTAGGTCTGGGTCTGGGGTTTGAGCTGCGGGAATTACAAGTACATACGATACACGCGCCTCGTCGTCGATGTGTTTTTCACGAGTGTTTCTAAATGTCAAGTTAATGATTATGACTCTTGTTTACGACTATTTCTGTCATGTGCGGCCGTATGACGGCGTGGGTTGTGAGCACCCACAGCAGCAAAGGATGCTGATGCCGTATACTAGTCTAGTGCTGTGAACTCCTGAACACGGCTTGCCCGTACGGCGTCCTCACCATACCCTCCTTCCCACTATCTGCCACGACAATTCCGAGCTCGTAGATCCCCGCGCCTCGCGTGCGCACGTACTCCCTCTCTTCATCGTCTTCAGCTGCTTTCATTATCAACAACGCCGGCGCCGTACGTGTCTCCACGGACTGCTCCGGCTGCCGCTCGAGCTCCCACACCACCTCCCTAGACGAGCTCGCGCTCGCGCCGGTGGCGGCTGAGTCGCGGGGAGGGACGCCGAGGACGGTGGTGAGCTGCTTGGTGTACGCGGCGAGTTGGGAGGAGAGGACGAGCAGCTTGACGTGCGCGATGCCTCGTGCGGTGTTCGCGTGCGAGGTGTTCGAGCGGGGCTCGAGTGGGACCTGCAGAGCCAGGTGACGCACAGTAAGTGTCTAGTCAAGTCGAACAATGCTGATACTCGGTACTTACGCGCCAGGCGCGGGGAGTGACGTCCCCGCAGAAGAACGGCAGCCTCCCGCGCGCATCGTCCGCGACAGCGCCCGTGCCATCCTCATCGTCCACCAGTGGGGCGGTGATCAACCACTCTAGCACCCGCCCGTCCGTGCGCGTGCGACCCCCAGGGACCTCCGGGGTGTACCGCACCCCGCTGCCATCTGCGGCGGAGCGGGCGTTGATGGTTTGTGCGACGGAGGGCGAGCCTGCGTTTCCGAAGAAGGCGTAGTCGATCCACCCTGGGAGCTTCGCTGCCCATGGGTGTTTGGTACTGACAGTGACAGGGTCCGGCTGGCTATCGTTGTTGGAGGGAGATGGGGTCACATCCGGGCTGGAGGGGCGCTTGGTGAAGTGCAGGAGCTCGAGGTAGGTCCCGTCTGCGAAGACGACGAGCGCGTTGGCGGTTTTGCCGTCGGCGTGTGTCCCGCCTGGGGTTACGCTAAAGTACTCACTCTGTGAGGTCCTGCGTTGTAGACGGAGAGAGTAGCTCGACTCACGTGAGCCCTAGCTTGCGGAATGCGCTGACGCTTTCCTCGAGTGTCCCTGGGGGCGTAAGATGCACGATGTGGTCCAGTATCCGTGTCGACACGCTATCGTTTACCATGTTGTAGTCCGATCGTCAGATTCGCTGGCAAGCTTGAGATTGTGTCCTATCAGTGGTCACGGTGGGCCTAGAGCAAGGAACAACATCTTTGCTCCTGTATAGGATGTAAGGAGAGCATGACTAAACATCGCGGGCGGTCACGATGCGCACGGCAAAAGCGGGCGAGCTTGCGTGATGTACGCGGTCATGCCACAAGCGCGTCTCGTAAGATGTGACAAGACACGGTCTCGTGTTTGTGACACATCGTGCATCATGTACAGTTTGTTACTTTGCCCCCCTCCATCGCATCCTCTTCGACCTTTGATCCATGTCTCTCTACGCTCGTATATGCGAGATCAGTGGCGACAGGTGACCCGTGCTTAAATTTGGTACGCAGCTATACATTCTCCGTTCGGATATGAAGCGTCCGTCAATGACATTCTAAGTACGCGTGTGCATAATTGGCGTCGTGTCTAATGTCCTTGTATGCGCCTCTACATAGTTCGTGCATGTCCATGTTCATATCAAATTCCATCCCAGGCAATGGCCCCATGAGGTTGACTGCGCCAGTAATGTGAGCTGTTCTTGCATGTCAGCAACCCAAGCACTCATTGATTGCTAGCATACGTACTGACCTCGTCGTGAGATGCGTCCTCACAGCCCGCACTTGGACTTGTCGACCTGCTTCGCGATCGCCTCAATCCTGCCCAACTGCTTCCCATTCCCGCCCGTGAGCGCGTCCATCGCGCCCAACGCGATGTTCCAGCCGCTCTTCGCGTGGTCCACCGCGAGCACGGTCACGTTCTTGCCTTTGTACGACAGCTCCCAGCACGTGCCGCACGAGGCGCTGTTCCAGCCCGCGACCACCGCGGCGCCGCCGATGTGCGGGAAGTGCGGGAGCGAGCCGAAGGTGCTGTACCCCTTCGTGAGCAGCCCGTGCGTCCCGTCCGAGCAGGCGACGGTGCTGAGCGAGCCGGAGGCTTTGTCGTAGACTTGGTCGTATGAGACAGTCACGGTTGACGACGACGTCGATGTCGATGCGGGGGTGCCGAATGCGGCGGGGACGAGCAGTGCGAACGCAGCGAGGGCGAGGGTTTTGAGCTGCATGGCGGAAATATTCGAATAGACAGTGTGAACAACGCGGAGAAGAGAGTGCGGGACGCGGGAAATGCAGAAGAATGTAGGTGCGGCTCCTCCTTATATGCCCACCGGCTCCTATAGCATGGAGTGGCGCATTGAGAACGGAGAGACGGTCGACATTCATATGCGGCTTGCCCTCCCTGCTGGACAGGGAGGACTCAGTCAACGGCGTTAGATGTGTGAACGTTCGTAGGTCTTACTAGGGCATAACCCGGGGTGATGACGTGCCTCCCCCGAGGACGCAAGGGCGCCGCGACGCGGTCAAAGGTGTCATGCTGATCTGAAGGGCGGAAGGGCGGGAGGAGTGGAGGCCTCGAGAAGAGGTACGAACATTGCATGCCATACTCCTCATTGCGAGCCACACGTTCGCAATGGACTCTCCGTAAGCATATATTCTCCAAATGCCGCTCACGCCATGCTCACTCCTGCATGCAGACTACGTGGATCCCGAGGAGTGTTCGGAATCTTTGGAAACTGATGGGAATCATTCGCGAGTCGTGAATACTGTTGTACAGCGCTCAAACTCGAG
Organism: Cubamyces lactineus; assembly: GCA_022376465.1. NCBI lineage: Eukaryota > Fungi > Basidiomycota > Agaricomycetes > Polyporales > Polyporaceae > Cubamyces > Cubamyces lactineus. Next base: position 665,372 of record JACDTU010000013.1, on the reverse strand, counting down.
CTCGTAACGTTAACCTGGCGCCCTTCGTTCCCGGAAATTGCAAAAAGATTCGTCATAGTAGGGGTCGTCGTGAACCGGGACTCTAACGGTTGTGCCTTTAATGCTTCGAGCGCATGCTCATTGTCCTCATCGTTGGGACTATGGACAAACAAAGCGTTAGCTCACATCCCTCCCAGTGCACACCCAACACCGAGTTGAAATACTCACACATCATTAAGCCCTTGATATCCTTCACGCGCGACTGCTCGATGCTCTTGCGCATCAATAAGACACGGATGCTCGCCCACATGAGAAGGAGCACGCCAAACGCAGCGGGAATGAGCCAGTACAGCGGCGAGAGGTGGAACGAGCCCCCGAAGACGACGTGCAGCGGCGGCGTGTAGATGATGAAGATACCGAGGCACGCACCGCCGAGGATGCCTGCGAAGTTGTAGTAGTTGCCGACGATCGACTTGCCGAACGGGAACCGGAACTTGGCTTTGACAGCGAAGACCTGCGAACGGTGGGAGTCAGGTCGCGGTGCCACGCCCCCCGAGATGTGGGCAGTGGCCTTGGGTGGAACTTACGTTGAAGCATTGAATGATGAAGATCGACAAGTAGACTGTAAGGGAATGCTCAGTATCGTGTGAGGCGACTCGTACTTGATCAATTCGAACCTATAGACTGCGCCTTGCCTAGTGCTTCGACCTGCTGCGACGCCGAGAGAACTTGACCGCGGCTATTGACAAAGTCTGGTGAGGAGTTTGTGAAGTACGCTGATCAAACGAACAATCACTACGGATGCGTTCACGCAAGCTAATGCGTGGACTCACTAATTGGCGGAGTGTTGTTCAACGCGGTCTGTGCCTTGCGTAGGTCCCCAGGGGTGAAGCCGTTCTTGAAAAATACCACAAAGTACGCGACCAACCTAACACGAGATCTAAGCACACCCGTAAGACCAACTGAAGTAGATATAACACTCACGCTCCAAGCATTTCGATAACCCCAGCCTCCAGATACGCGTAGCTGAGCAGCTTGCCGTCAACGAGCGTCTCGTCCTCGGATGGCTCGAACGCGTCCTCCCAGAACTCGCGCGTGAACGGCGTCTTGAGGCGCATCATGTACTGTGAGAGGCAGCTCGGGCGGATGATCTCGTCCGTCTCAGGGTCGCGGCGGAGGGTCTTGGTCCGGCGCAGGGCGCGTTTCTTGAGGGAGGTAATGGACCGCTCGTTGACTGAGAGGCGAATCATCAGGAGATGAGTCGATTGAAACAAGTGAAGAGAGTTCACCTGGTTTGCGAGGCGCCATGCGCATCAGTCCGTCCTTTGTCTCAGGTTTATCCCATGCGAAGGAGAGCTATTTGAATATGTCAGATGCGTTGGACAGTGTTTTGCCCCAGCAGTACGCACCGCAACGAAGAGCTCAAAACCCAGATCTACATACGGACTGAGTATGCTATATGGCACTTCACACCAAAATGCCACTCACCGATGACAAGGATCAGGATGGCAGACAAGGGAAGGGGGATCGGCACCACGACATCTGACTGAAGGTCAGCGTGCATTCGTACGGAAGGGAATAATGTGCATACAAAGTAACTGCGGGATGACCTCTGGAGTACTGTGCGAGATGGTGTACCTACGGAACGGTCAGTCTGCGTGATTAGTGTGGCCGAAATTACAACATACTGGATGGATCGCTTCAAGTTGACGAAGATCTGACGGCCTTCGGCGACGCCCTCTGCGCATTGGATGATAAGCGAGAATCATGCAAGAACTAGACAAATACTCACTGACGGTGGATGCGAAGTTGTCATCTACATGAAGCTATTTAAGCCAGCTCTTAACATCATAGAAAAGAGAGAGACGCACCAAGGAGAATCATATTTGCAGCTTCCTTGGAGACATCAGAGCCAGAGATGTTCATTGCAATGCCCAGGTCGGCCTGTCATGACATTAGTACAGTATACTCTAGTCTTGCCGAAGCTTTACCTTCTTGAGTGCAGGAGAGTCGTTAACACCATCGCCCGTCCTAGAGCTAGCTCAGCTTCGGAGGTAAGACGTACTGCAATTCACTTACACTCCGACGATGTGGCCGAGGGCTTGAGCACGTTTGACTGACGCAGAGAATTGAGGGATGCGAACTAGCAGGATCCTTCACAAAGAAAGGACTCACCTATCTCCAGCTTATGTTGAGGAGACGTGCGCGCAAAAACGATCTCATTCTTAGAGAAGACTGCGATGAAGGAGTGAGCGCCTGACCACGAACCTACGATGTACGACTCACTCTGATCCCATTGCCATCCCTGAAGTCCGTCAATATCGTCTCCATGGATGACGATCGCGTCGACCTCGTCGTCGTAGATCTCATCCACAGGCCGCCCCGTCTTCTTGCTGAGCGTCTCCTTCGTCTCGCCCAAGATTAGGTTGATCTTGCGCGCGATGGCCTCGGCCGTCTTCGGGTGGTCGCCGGTAACCATCATGACCTTGATTCCTGCAAGACGGAGGGTGCCGATCGCTTCCCGGACGCCGTGCTTGGGAGGATCTTCCAGCGAGATGAGCCCACAGAAGCAGTACTCGGTGCTCGGGTACTTGCTGTCGGTCTTGTTGAACTCGTAGGATGCATCGTAGATGTTGCTTGGAAGTAGCTTCTGTGCGCAAGCGATAACGCGGTGACCTCTCGACGCCATGTACTGTACATGTCTTCCATGTTAGCTCCATTCCATTCAGTGAGTACATATCAAACATACGTCGTATGCCTTGTCGTACTCTGCCTTGAAGTCGTCGGTGATTGGGACTTCCTGTCCGTCGCGAAGGTAGGTCGAACATTTCGCCAGGACACGCTCAGGGGCGCCCTTGATGTATGCCGTAAGTAGACCTTGCTGGTGCGCTTTCTCCACCTAGCACACAATTATTGAACAATCCTGCTGACTTCTAAAGACATAGCGAAACTCACGATCACCAACGCCCACTTGTTCGATGAGTTGAACGGGATCTCGAAGACCTTAGGATGCTGCTTCTGGTATCCGTCGTAGTCCTGAATCTGCTTGCCTGCGAATCGGATGAGCCCAGTCTCAGTCGCGTCACCCAGGATCTTCCGCTGCTCGAATGGCAAGTCGGTCCTGTCGAACTTGACATGGGAATTGAGTGCTGCGATATCGACCATCTCACGCATGCCGGGCGTCCCGATCGAGAACGCCTCCGTGTCTTCGGTATCGTTATTCGACTGCACATTTATAGCGTCTATACGGTATGCTACTAATTGGAGAAGAGTGAAACCATACCTGGAAGGCAGAGAACATGCGGAGTCCGCTCCAGAGGTTGGTCACCTATTTTGGTATCAGTGAGCCACCTTGTGAGGAACGGAGCACATAAATCTTACTGTCATCTGATTCCTCGTCAAAGTGCCGGTTTTGTCAGTAGCAAGGAGGGTAAGCTATTGACCCTCATATTAGCTTGGTAGTATATAGAACATGGTGAAGCCTTACAGAGCCTGCAGAGAAAGTCAGAAGCGTCTAACAATGAGGGACAAAATGTATACATACCAAGCGTCTCGACACCCTGGAGGTCCTTCACCAATACGTTCTGGGCTGCCATGCGCTTAGCGGCAATAGACAGCCTGTATAGTAACGTCAGACGACTCCTTCGGCAGAGGGGGATAAATCGCCTCACAGAAGTGTGACAACTGAGGGTAACCCTTCGGGGACGAAGGCAACAAGGATAGATACCGCGAAGGTCACCGTCTGTTCACCCTTTCCCTTGTAGACAGTAGTGATGCCGACTACGAAGAAGATGATAGCAAAGACGATGGCAATGCCGGAGACCATCATCACAAACCGCCCGCTGGATCGAAATGTCAGTAGGCATGGCGGCAGCATTAGAAAGGACAGACGCACATCTCGACAGCAAGAGGACTCTGCTTTCCGGTCTCGTTCCCAGTGAGCGCAGCGATCTGGCCAATCATCGTGTGGTCTCCCGTCCGAACGACCACTAGAATATCTCTCTGTCAGCCGACGATGCAGGAGCGCCATAGAAGGACATGAGGCGCGCACCTCCCCACCCTTCGCCATTCACGATGAGGGTAGAGTTGAACAGCTACGAGCAATCGCATCAGCGGTCTGAGAGGACGTCGCTACGCCCGTCGGCTTACCAAATTTTCAGCCTCAACGGGGCGCGCATCAACGCCGTCAGGTCGGGCCAGGCGTTCTTGGGGCTCGGACTCGCCAGTTAGACTGCTGTTGTCGACTTTGAGGTCCGAAGCCGCGAACACGATTAGGTCCGCGGGAGTCTTATCCCCCGAGCGCTGGAGGCGAATAGCGTTCACAGCTGGACGCCAAGAGGATGCAATGGACACTCACGACGAGAACGATGTCTCCCTTCACCAATTCAGCCGCTGGAATAGTCATGATCGTCCCATCGCGCACGACCCGTGACGACGGGGGTATCATCGCGAGAAAGGAGGCTAGAATGGCCTCTGACTTCTGGAGCTGGTAGAATTCGATGAACGCGTTGAGGAAAGCGACTCCGATCAGGATGCCGCCCAGGTAAGTGTTAGGGAAGTTGTCCTGCCCAATGGTGTTGAGCCAAGACAGCCCAGCCAGAGTCTAAGTGACCGCCGATGCGCACCTTGAAGTTTACTCCCAGGAGAATATACTCCAGGATGCCGGCGATGATGAGCAGGATATTGAACATGGTCATCAGACAGTCCCAGTACTGCGGCACTATGTTGACAATTCGCTGGGAATACGAGATAGAAGTCGCATACCTTGCGCAGCGCGGACTTCTTCTTCGGAGGCGTTAGAATGTTCGGTCCGTAGCGGGACAGCCTGGCCTTCGCCTCATCCGTTGACAGCCCGGGTGACAGCCCGGGGTCTTTGGGGTCGAACGACGTGTCGAGCTCGCCCTCGAGCTCCGCAAATGCGAGCTTGTGCTCGTGGATGTCGACGTCGTCGAGCTTCGAGTCGCCCTCCTGTTCGCCGGTCGTCTTCTGGCGGGCGAGATGCTCGTAGCCAGCCTCGGCCAATTCTTTGTCCTCTTTGGTCAACTCGCGCTTCATCTCGACGCCGCGAGGGCGTGCGCCATGAGTGGCCTTCCAATGCGAGTCGTCGTGCTCGAGTTGACTAGGAAAGGCCACCGCGCGGGTGACGGTGTTGTCCCCATCGTCTTGAGAGAACTGCGTCGATTTCTCCGAGATCGCGTGAGCACCGTCCATGAGGCGAGAGATAGCGGGCGCGCGGGGTGAGATGAGAGTGCGGCTCGCCCGCAATCCTCTGCGGATTTATGGGGCTGAGGACTGGGGGTGACCCTGTCGTAAGTCGCCACTCAGGGCGGAGGGTGCCATCCGGTCACCACTCGCCTCGAGCTGGGGATGGGTGAATATTCTTATCAGAGCTCGGCCCTCTATTCTTCGCACATGTATGGCGTGATTGGTCCGCAGACACGACATGCGGAAGGGAGACTGCCACAAGAGCGAACGGCCAAAAGCCCGCAAAGGCAGAGGTGAATTCGCCGCTGGCCCATCCAACCACTGTCCACCTTATGGGGACGTCACGTGATTATTTTACCAGCGGTAATCTCCATCGCGTACCGCGAGAACGGGGAGAAGAAAGATTCCTTTGGACCTCCCAGCCTTCTGGACCTGCCTCGTGTTCGGTATCAAACGCTCTGTAAGATATTTCTGGCGAGGTATGAGCCAGTTCGAACCCTCCGGCGTAGGCGGACGCAAGGTTGAGGGCCAGTGTCCGAGCTAATAGGTCGCTCTCGCCACGCCACTCATGTCAACGACCTCGCCATGGTCAATGGAATACCACAAAGTGCCCAAGATCAATCACGTAAACGCGATAGGGGTGCGAGAACCTGACAGCCTGCCAGCTCAACAGACGGCAGATTCCCCACACTTTCACCGATCAGCTCCTGTAGTTGATTGAACCCTCTCTGCTCGGGGCTACACCACGACGGTCTCCAGGGACTCACTAGCGGCTTGCGCATATACTATCGCAATTCAATACAACAAGCGAGCACTGCGATGGATTGGCGACATCCTGGCAGTCGGGCATCTAGACCAGCTGCAATGGTTGCCATTCTTGACCATATCTGTAGGACAATGTACGATGTACGTCCATTGGGCTCCGTATTGGCTGTTATGGATGCTTCGTGAGTTCTGAGAGTGTACGATCGATGGAGACGCAAATCCTCACCCATATATCGCATCCACGATAGCTAAATGCGGGCAGACCCATTCCTTTCGCGCAGCGAAATCCACGCAGGGGTCCATAACACTCAACGATACTTCCCTTCTCTAGCGTTTTGATGCTAAGAGCCTGTATCAAGTGTACCACAGTCAAAATCATAGAACGAAGCTGGTGGTAGAAGGTCAAGAAGGTCGATATGAAGCATCGTCCGCCTATGTCACTTCCACTCGGCATCTCTCGGCACACGGCGCCACAAAGCTGCCGCCAAGTGCACCGCTTAGGTTAAGGAGGTTGCGAGTTCGGCTGGACATACGGGCACACGCAGGATGTCAGGGCAACGAGAGCATCAACTACAATGTACATTATGGTATAGATACATCTCTATATGGCGCATCTAGCAGAACGAGTCCGTATAGGTCTAGTCCTCGAATCGCACATCATCCACCTCTCTCCCGCCAGGAACCCCTTCATTCTACGGGCGCGATGTCCTGCTTGAGGACGTACCGGTAGCGGACCTTGCCCGCCTTGACACCCTCGAGCGCCTTGCCCGCATCCTTCATCGGCAGCTCCTCGATCCAGGGCTTGATGTCCTTCTCCGCCGCGAGCTGGAGCATCTCCATCATGTCCTCCTTTGAGCCGATGTGCGAGCCGCCGATGAGGCAGCCGTTGTTCGTGATGTCGAACGGGTGCAACGACGGCAGGGGCTGGTCGACGTCGGGCAGGCCGACGGTGATGTACTTGCCGTGCACGTAGAGCATAGAGAGGATTGCCCGGAGCGAAACGCCCGCGGGGAAGTGGTCGACGGTGGAGATGAGGATGTCGAACGTCATCTCGAGGTCCTTCCAGTAGCCCTGTACGCGGTTGTTGTAAGCAAGGCGCGCTCAGACCTTCACCACGCGAAAGAGGAGTACTCACATCAACAGTGGTGTCGACGACGTGGTCAGCACCCATCTTCTTAACGTCCTCCGCCTTGGCGGTGCCGCGCGTGAACGCCCACACCTCAGCGCCCATCGCCTTCGCGAACAGGACGGCGTAGTGGCCGAGACCACCGATACCAATGACGCCGACCTTCTTGCCCGGTCCACACCCGTAGGCCTTTAGGGGCGAGAACACGGTGACACCAGCGCAGAGCATGGATGCTGCGTAACGCGACTCAAGCTTCTCGGGGATAGGGAAGACGAAACGTTCGTGTGCGCGGATTCCGGTCGAGTATCCACCCTGGGTCTTCACGCCATCGGGGTATTGGTGGTTCTACCAGTGGACGTTAGTACGCTGAACTCCTCGGGGGAAAAGAGCACAGAGAGTTACTCACGTATGTGTGGATCATGCCAGGGCAGTAGTTCTCGTAGTTGTCGTTGCATGCGCGGCACTTCAGGCAGCTGCCGACCTGCGCGCCAACGCCGACACGGTCTCCGGGCTTGATGTCCTTGACCTTCTCGCCGACCCGCGTCACCTTGCCGACGATCTCGTGGCCGACGATGAGGGGAATGTTTGCAGCACCCCAACCACCGGTGAGGGTGTGGAGGTCTGAACCACATACACCGCAGTGCGTGATGGCAACCTCGACGTCCTCAGGACCGAAGTTCTTGGGCTGGAAGGGCGTTACGGTGAGCGAAGACCATGCCGAAGGGTCTATGAAGATTCGCGTTAGCGCCATGCCCCCGTTGATACGCTGTGAATTGTAGGGCTACTCACCGGTCATGGCGTAACCCTTGAACTCGAGCTCCTTTTGTGCAGCCATTTTGATGCTTCGTGAGGATGTGGTGAAGGTCGTGAGAGGAGGTGAGAGGAGGCACGAGAGTAGCGTGTGGTATCGAAAGTGCAGTGAGGGATCCTCCACCGCGTTCCTCGATATATATACGGGTGCGCTAGCACTAGCCGGTCGCGATGGCTTTTTTCCTGCGAAAAGTTACTGGCATTTTCGACGCCGAGGTTGCTGAATAAGTGCATGCAGCTCTTTCGTCAGGGCCCGCGCCTCGAGGGTGTTAGCGGATAGCGACGTCAATGGGGCGCCAGCAAGGCAACGTTGAGCCGATCGGGTACGGTGCAGCAAACTTCTGTGGAGGAACATCGATGAACCGTCGAGAAATGTGTATCCATGCGTTTGCCACTGGACAACGGGATTACTGCAGTGGTTGTCATCAACGACTTCTGGATGGCATGGGACATTCACCTCTGTGTATATTGTACCATGTTTCTTCAACTCCTCCTTTCAAGTAGGGTACAATGTGGTTCATACAAAGCTTTGAAAGCACATTCGTCAGTCGTGATGAGTGCTTCAAGTTGAACACAGACCAGGAACGAAGCGCTGACGTAACGGAGTAATTACTGGTAAGCGCCGTCCGTCCGGGATCAGCGTCGCCGGAACTAAAGTGGAAATGCGCGCGGCGCGCCACGCCGGCCTCCGTCTTAGCCGGCCTCCGACTGGAGAAGAGCACATCGGGCAGGAAGCCAGACGTTGTCATCCATGCCAGTTTGTCATAACATACTTCAGCAGGATGAGTGGCCTCCGACCGGCTTGCATTGTAAGATTTGTAAGCAGAGGGTTGCTAAGCTGCAAAGCCCGCGAAGACTGCTAAGCCAGGATGCCGCGGTACCAGGGGCCGGATTCGGAGGCATGTGCCAGGTGCATGGCTCGGCGCCGCACCACACCAGGACCCCTGACAATGGTACGGACAGCCCTATCCGATTCCGGACAAAATCAGCCCGCTGGAAGGGGCCTATGCTGTATTTTTTCCGGACAAAACCCCCCCAAATCGGTCACCAACCCTGTTCCCCAGACGGACAGATTGACCAAAATATGATGGATTTAATGAGCGCTTATGAACATGAGCGCCCAAAAGATCATGTGACTGGGCGCCTGAGCAGACCGCTTACCTTTTTGGGACAAATTTGTCAGCAAAAATGGGCGCTTCGGGGCCCGGAGGGGGTCTGAAGGTGAATTTTTTCCGGACATTTCGAGGCAAAAATGGCCAGAAATCCGCGGACATTTTCACCCAAATTTCGGTCGAGGTGATATAGGTTCACCTACCATTGTCAGGGGTCCTACCACACCATGCACCACCGCGTTCTAAGTTCTAGACAATTCTCCAAACGATACCAATTTCAGCGACGACCTGAATCCAACGAAGTTAACACCCCCCCCCGCCATGGGCGCCTAGACTAGATACATGGTAACATTGGACGGTAGCTTTGGACAAGCATCTCGTCGAAGAGCCCCGCAGATCGGGCTCGCAGCAGTAAATGTTGCGGTGAATCCAGGGCAGGACTAGTTGGCGCGCTGCACAGAGAACACTGAGACCAGGCAGATACAGTTGCGATTGCAGTTACTCTTGCAGCGAGGATCTGCCACTGGGCAAACAGGGCGCGGAGCTTAGCCACGACTGCTGATTGTTCACAAATCGAGGGTTCCAACACCGCGACGTCGCCATCCCTTCGCAGGCATGGAATGGGCACGACAAGCACTTCTGCAGATGAGGGATATCTCAGATTGCCACGTCTAGGCGCCGTCTTGTGTGCTTCGAGAAGGCATTCCTCGCGGCCTGAGCCTTCAAGCTCCAGGTGGCTCCGAAGGTACATCTGGCACATCGGGTGGAGGCGATATATTAGCGATCCAACGGTCTTGTTGTGCTCGGTCTCACAAAGCCCAGGCCGCCCGCACCTGGCTCAAGATGGCAATGCCCATGCGTATGACGTCGGGATTGTGCGAGGCTCACGGTCATGCACGGTGATCGCGTCTCGGTTCGGGAGCAGTCGTTCGATGTTGGCGGATAGGGTGTAAGGAGAGACAACATTGACACAGGAGCCAGAAAGCGACCTTTGTGTGAATGAACGGAGCTGGTGTCCGCTCAACTTCGCTAGGACGGCGGGCAACACAAGCGAACGAACGCGAGTCGATGCTGGGCAAGGTATAGATGGTGAGGTCGGGAAACGACGGTGGGACCTAAGGTGTCCACGTCCGTCGGAAATAGATATAGAGGGATCGGACAGAGTACAACATAATGATCATGGGATGGTGAATCCAGAGCGTCGTGATCACAGGTCATGAAGCATACTGTAGGGTAATGGAAAGATCAAAATTCATCGTACATATGAGTCGACAGAGGACGTACCATCGTCAATGGGCAGAGTCCGGAGCAGAGCAATACACCAGCTGGGTAATAAAGGTCACAAGTCGGGCCAAAACAAGTCTCGCAGAATCGTACAACAGATCATGGCGGCGATTATAAATGTACAATAGAGCGGAGGAAGAGGAATATGAAAGTCCAACAAGAAGCAACAGAACGCAAAGAGAATTAGGGAAGTCAGGTCAAGCGCAAGGTTCACAAGCTCTCCTTGAACTTTGTGCCGTTATCGAACTTGCGCATGGACCTGACACTGAACGAGGGTGTTTGGACGGAGAAATGGCGTTCATCCTGCTGCTTCACCTCCGACCGGCTCTCCAACGGCAGTGGGGGCACAGTCTGCGATACCGGTCTCGACACAGGGGCCGTACGGATGCTAGGGGCGAGGTCATCCTCCCGGTCAGACGACGCGTACGAAGGTCCGGGCGAGAGCGGTGGAGCATACACGGCGGACGGTGCGCTGAGCTCTACCTCGACCGAATCCGTGCTCAAGCTCTGCGCGAGGCTCTGTGGGGGATGTTGTGCCTGAGCAGCGCGGGCCGCAGCGAAGGTCGCCGGGTACGCGCTCTCTCGCTCCCGAACGCTATACAGGCCTTCTTCGCCTCCGAAGGCATTTGGAATTCGCTCGTCGGAAGCGTCCCATTCGTCTCCATCCCCTGCGGACGCCTTGATCCAGCCAGTCCGCCTGCCGAAGAGACGCGCCAAGCGCTCGCGGATTCCGGGCGGGCCAATAGGGGCCTCGGATGAGAAATCGCGCGTCCGGGCCCGAGCTCTGCGCCGATGGCGCTCGTGAGGGGTGGGCTCGTGGCTGCGCAGGAGAATGAAGATGCCGATGCACGAGATGAGGAAGATGGCGGCGAGGACGACGACAAGGGCGATGAACCCGCCGAAGGAGCCCCCGATTTCGGGACGGCTTTGTTCCATGTCTGCGCTCTGTGGGGTGTGACTTTGAGTTCGATACAGGGATCTCTGGTGGATTTCCTCGTACCGGTGGGAAAGGTGTGACGGTTGTGTCGGTGGGAGGAGTGGATTCACCAGCTCGAGGACCTAAGGGACCCATTACGTCAATGTTGCGGGGTAAGCGCTCTGCGACTGGAATCAAAGCACGCCGTAGACTTTGGCAGAGAAGCCTAGGATATTTTATGGATGCGAGGGCATTGAAGAGAGCAGTAGGTGATGGACGTCGAGAGACAATGTCTCGGACGTCGAGGAGGGAGAGGGCAAGCCCGGTGCGCAGAATGCCTCACACGCAGCCGAGTGGAGTCTGCATTCCTCGAATTTGGCTGATAAGTGCCCATTTTGATGCTGATAAGTACCCTGAAAGGGACTTGGTGGTATGTAACGTTTACGTATTACCCACGCCGTCTTCTCGACCAAGTTGGCAACTGTCAACGTCAAGGTTGGAGAGTAACCGCACCTTCCCCACGCTCACCTCAATTGCTGTACTGGGATCCACGAGGAACCACAGCCATCCGCATCAGCCGTCGCGTCCACGTACCCATTGCCTACTAGGGCAGGTAAGTTCGTTCGCAACTAGGATGGATATCCGTATAGGACACGACGAGTCGTGGCCTAATTGCCATAGCTGACAACCGCCAGCAAAGCTTGGGTGACCGGGTTGTAGACAGGGCCCAATTAATCGCCAGGAGTCGTTGGACGGCACTGTTACGCGCGAATATTCGCGCCAAGTCATCTGCGTGCATTCCAGATGATACGCCCGTCGTGTAAGTTCGCTTTCGACCGCCCACGTCACATCTGTACTGAGAAACACAGTATGCCATTCAGAAGCCCGGGTATAGTGGGCACGCCAAGGCGCGTCCCCAAGCGTAACGTACAGCGCGTCGAAAAGGCAGAGGCGCCTAAAGGACCGTATAGATACAACGAAGCGAAGTGAGGTGAGAGTCCTCAGCAAGCCCAAGCGCAACTATGCTACATCGTATCTCGAAGGAAATCGTCCGTCGTCAACATGTCGTCAAGCATAAGTCGCATACGCGTCATGAAGATCATAGAGCAGCACTGTGCATGCGGGTGCCGGAAAAAGAAGTCGGCGCATACGTACGACGGAATCGTGGTGTGGTACAAGGCCCGAGAACAAGTCCGCGTCCAGGTCAAGCCTGCTCCCTCGAGCCTTCGCACGACAAGAACGAGCTGTAGTCGACCTCGAACGGCGGGATACCGTAGTTGGCAGCCTCGGCGCCGCCGTTGCCGATCCTGTACTGGCGGAGGCCCAAGGAGTAGCACTCGAGGTCGGCGGTGATATCGTACGGATCCAACATGGGCATAGGTAAGCCCTCCTCTTGCGGTTCGGGCATGGAGAACTCGGCGGTGGGGTCGCCCAGCGGCGGCGGCATGCCGGTGCTGCTGATATTTTGTGGGAAGTCGGGAACACGGGGCGTGATTTCCATGTCGGCCTCGGGTATAGTGGCGGCGAGCCCCGGGTGCACGTCGGGTGCCATGCTGCGCACCCAGGGGTCGCCACTGTCAGAGATGACCTCGAACGCGGACAGGTGTGGGTGCGTGAGGGACGACGGCTGCGACGGCTCGGCGCGCGGGACCATGCGTGCCGTGACGAGGTCGTCTCTTGCCCAGCCAGACAGCGACGAGGTGATGACCGTGAGAGGAGAGGGGAGAGTGGAGATGGTGGCGGCGCGTCGTCGCCGCTCGAAGAGCGGGCTCGGAGGCGGAAGGGGGTATACGCCAGAAGAAGAGGAAGACGAAGCAGGGGGAAGCATAGTGGTCAGAGGATCGACCGCGGCCGGCATGGCCTGCGGTTCGGGCATAAGGCGCGGATCTGAGACGAGTTGAGGCTCAGGTATATACTGCCCTTCGGGATTCTGGAGCTAGTGTGAAGGTCAGGATGGCTGGTATATGACCTCGCAATCGGGATACTCACTGTGATTTCACAGCCGACGGGCGAGGATTGTTCCGAAGGTTCTCCGGAGAAGAACATCGGCGATGGCTCGCTGATGGCAGAGTCGAACGAGAAAATGCTCTGGTCGTCGGACTCCGAGTACTCGTCGCCAAAGTTGATGTACTCCGTCAAGACGTACGGAGGCATGTCGCTGTATGAGAACGACCTCTTCGGAGCAAGAGGGCGGTCGGACACCAAAGACGGCATCGAGTTCATGGCCGACTGGGACATGTAGGCACGCGGAGGCGGCGGCATAGGTATCGGGATCTCAAGGTGAGTAGCTCGCGACTGTGACTGCGACTGTGAGACGGCGAACGCGTTAGCGAACGGATTCGACTCCTCGCTCGACGGTGTGCCCGGGGGCTCCGGTGAGGACGACGAGCCCACACTCCCGGGTGTCGGGCAGTCGTAATGATTTCGAGAGGCCGGGCGACGGTCGTGGGCCGAGATAGCGCGGCGGCGTGTCGCCTTGCGCACGAACTCCTCGACCTGCTCGCGACGCGAGAGCAGGGCAGGATGCCGGCGCGGCTCGCTGCGGGGCTTCTTGGGCCGGTAGACGTAGTTCGGATTGGCCGCGGCGTGCTTCATCGCCTCGACCTTGGCCTTCTCGAACCACGGCTTCTTGTCGTCGGCGGTGAGTGCCTTCCACGCATCGCCGGCGCGCTTTGAGAGCGTCTTCTCCTTGGGGTCGGAGACGCTGTTCTCGCCCTTGTGCTTCTCGACGTAGTCTCGGCGGAAGAGAATGAACGCGTTAGGAGGACGCGGAGCCCAGGACGGATCTAGCTGGCGTTTGAGCTTATATCGACGCGTCGACGTCGGGTTGTGGTACGGCGTGTATGTCGACGAGGTATCGGTGGCATCCGAGAGACTCCTTGCACGCACGCTGGAGTCGAGGGAGAGGCTTCTAGGGATAGGGTTGCGAGCAGCGCGGGGGGTGCTGGCGAGGGGTAATGAGGGGCAGGCGTGCAAGGAGTAGGCGGTGGAGGTCGTTGCGGTCGTATACAGAGTATCGTTGCTGTCGTTAGAGGGAGACCATCCGCAGATGCTCCCTGCTCTAGTCGGAAGCGCGAACATGGCCGGAGGCGGAGGGGATGGGGAGGGAGGAGATTAGGAGCGTCGCGGGAGCGATTGCATGAGCGGGAGGACATGATCTTTAATACGAAGTACGTCCCCTGTGTCGGGCGAGCGTAGAGAGAGAGTCTGAGTTTGGTGGACGAATCTCAGCCCCTCCGACGGCCAGACCGCACCTCTGCAGCCCGACGGACGGGCGCCTAGGGTGCAGTCGGCGTTCAAATCAAGTCGGATCGCAGATCGAGGTCCAACAAAAAGAAGCTGATGGGATCCCCGATCTGCCCTCTCGGCAAGACAGCCGAGCGTGCCATGAGGCTATCAACCTCCGTTCCAACTCAGCTCCTCTCCCCTCCCAGCCTTTTCCAGCCTACCCGCGCCCTCTGCGCCCTCGCGCCCCGGCTCCGAGCTGCACGACAAGCCGCGCAATTTTTCTCCATATCCGGAACCAAATCCCAGCGCAAAGGCACAGCGCCGCGGCCTGTCGCCCACCCTGCGCGGGACTTCGGTTGACCAGCCTTATGCGGTGGCACATATCAGAAATGGGCCATGGGTGGCATGCGCACTCTGCGCGCGGGAGCCCGTATTGCCTGCGAATGAGAGCTCCTGATTCGCCGATTCCTCGGCTGTCGCATCGCAAGTGACCCTTCCATAATGAAATCGAGGGACCCACGGGCCGTGCATCATCAGCGACCGTCGAATTCGAGAATCAAGACAGAGGGGACGGGGGGACGCTCGGAATACGGCGGCTCATCTCCGTTTTCCTCTTTTGGGAGCACCTCTACTCAACACCCTGATTCTCCCGGGCGGTAGACGGGCCCTGTGAGTTTCCCCCATCAGCAATAAACTGATTCCAGCTTCTTATTGTCGGCAGCAATGATGGATTAATATAATCGCCATTCTGTGATTACCCCTGCACTCCCGTGTCTCGTCCAACAATTCGAGTGAAACGTCGCAAGGCTTCTGGGCTCTGACGTGAACATGAACGTTACAGAGGGCTCGAAGGGAGGCGGGTGAAGAGCGAACAGCGGGGGAACTTGCTAGTAGCTCTCTCTCTCTCTCTCAGTTCATTCTCCGCTCTGCGTCGGAGAATTTCGCGCGGAGAGTTCGGTGCAGCGGAGGAACCGCCATCGACCAATGAGAGGATGAGCAGGACCCGCTGAGCCCAGAATCAGCTGTATCACCTGCCATCCCAGTTGCGGCAAGGACGAATGGCCACTCAGCCTGCGGACTTTGCGCTCGCGGGCCTAAATGCGCCACGCGACCCGAGCCCTCGAGCCACTTGCGTGTGCGTAAGGGGAGATTGGCCGACTTGACCGTCACCTCGAGTGGCACAACCCTCCCCCCTACAATACGCGCGATCTCCGCGAAGGAGACAAGACGCGCCCCGGACAGCCGTGACCGGACTTAAGAGCCATACTGGGCCGCACTGTCCCTGCGAGGTGAGGATAGAGTTTCCACGAACTCCTATCCCATCGATCGGGGATAGGTGCACGAGGACATACCCTGCCAGGGTAAGGAGAGGGCACATGCAGACGTTCGCGGGAGAATGCTCTTGGAGAGGCGGAAGGTGGGAGAGAGTTCGAATCGTACGCCCAGAAGAACGAACAACCTTTTACCCGCAGGCAACGCTCATGGTAATCCAGCCCGGTATTCGTCCACTCCTCGGAGCCGGAACCGGAGTGGCATAGGAAGAGCGTGAAACACCCGTCGTCTCGACGAATTACTGACACCACCTTCTATACCTTTGACAACTTCCACACACTGCTCTCCTCAATACTAAGACTTAGCCGTGAGCAGAGCGGCTGCAGTCCATCAGCAAATTGTATAAAGCTCTGCCTGGCAAGGTAGCGCCGGGCAAGGATAGCATTCCCGGACAGGCCGGGGAAGCGCTGGCCTTTCCTTGCCTTGAATAACACCGATTCGCCTGGCAGGGCGAACATCTGCCGCGCGTTCGCCACGCTGGGCGATTTCTTGCCAGGATTCGTCAGGCCGGGCGTAATTTGGCGATCATTTCCATTGTCATGGAAGGTGTTGCCATATTAACCCTTCTCAGGTAAAAGGTAGGTTTTGCATTGCAATTTAACCCTGTATCAAAGCACCGGAATGTCATCTTACTCATGTCAAGTACGCGTCCCGAATAATGAATGATACCTGTTTGACGTCATAGCTGTGAGCTCGGACCGTGCATCTGCGCGTCACTACTTAATGGGCATGTCGCGACTCGCGAACCCATTCACAACTCTTTTCCTCTCCACGCCGACCTCTTTCCCATTGTCCTCAGACTTAGCTGTTCACCATTGGTCTTGCACGCGCCCACCGACGCGGCCCCCCAGCATGTGCCACCAACAGCACCAAGTTCGCACGCGGTGGTTGAAGGTATCAGGTGGGTGCATACAACAATAGGTGAGTGCATATATGCGCGCATATAAGCACAGGTAAGCGCATATATGCATATATGCATGCATACAAGCACAGGTGAGTGCATATATACACGCGTACCATGACTCGAATTGGTGAGCACGACAACCGTGGCGACCGGCTCTAGGTGCAGCAGTATGTCGGTGACCCCGTGGGGGTGTTCAATGTGATCGTCGCGGCGCGCGAGGCGGACATGGACGGGCTGATGTGGTACCCCACCGTCAAGGTGAGTGCGTGGTGCTGCAAAATACCTCGCAGCTTGAGGCCTGTTGTCGCGGCTGCCGACCAAACTGATAAGAGGTAAGCAACATCACGGACGTGGGTTATTGTTGATTATACTGGTGAGCTTCAGATTATGTGCACTATAGCTCGCTTATTGTACGCATAATATCATGTATTAATACTCTATAAGAATTCAATCATTAGTCCCGCCTGATGTGATTCAATGCACTGCATGTTGAATAGTTTGCATAGAACTAACCGGCCCTGGTATGTATTAGGCTATGGAAGTGAGTTCTCAGCCTACGGGGTGCATTCGGTATGCAATCCCTACGCCCTCGCATGCCAAACTATCACCGGCGCATGCAGTCCTTTGCCCGACATCGAAATCCTCACCCTACATGGCCGGGAAGGCAGCCCGCCGCCTTGCGAGGCAAAGGAAGGTTGGGCAAGGTTATGGTAGGTGGCGCGCGGCGAGGAACTGTCATACATGCCTCTCTCCTATGACAGGCAATGCATAACAGGCGCTTCCCAGGTAAGGAATGCAACGAATTCCGGGATTGCATTTCCTTGCATTCCGTTAGGCAGTACTTTACAAAATTTGCTGATGTCAGTCAGCAGACTCTATCGCAATTACCTAACGTGGTGATGACGCCACTCAGATCTCGGAGATTCGGGGTGCTCTCCCCCAGAGAATACGTTGGCTATAGAACCTGAACGAAGGAGCAAGAGTGTTGGATAAGTGGGATCTTTGCACCCGCGATATAGGGGATCCCGTATATACTGACCAGCCTCCCACGATCGACGCGGAACGGAGACGCAAGCGCAGACGTTCAATACTCGAACATTGGGTTAGTGCAAGGCACTAGCCGGTCAACGCAGCTAGCTTGGGAAATGCTACAGACCTCAACGAGAGACTCGCTGAGTAATGGAGGTTTGAAGAGGAATGTCGCGAGCTCGCCAAGTGGACGCTGCGAACAGCGCGACCCCAGAAATACTGGCCGCCTGGTACACACGAGCCCAGCGGCGGCCGCGCGGCCATCTGGAGCTTTGCGGGCGAGCAAGTGCGCAATCATCAGGCCCTGCCCTTGAGGGGCCCAGAGTCCAGACCATATGGGTGGTTATCGGTAGGAAGGGGATCTCAGATCAAGGGCCTGATCGACTTGCTTCCGCAACAATGCAGGCGACGCGGGGCGCAGATGCCATCGCTGGCCGAACGTAGCCCGCGCAGTGGGACAGACGCTGCACAAGAGCGATTGAGTTGCGGACTCTTAACGTAATCGGGGCCGAACTTTACGTTTGTGAGAAATGGAGAAGCTTGACGGAGGACATACAAGCACACACATCTTCTCCGAAGCTGCTGTGCGTAGAGGAGAGGCGTCTGAGCAAGCCCGCAACGCGAGGAGAGATGCGCGCACGCAGAGTTCTGATGGTGACCTATCGTTGCTATTGTGAAGAGCTCGGGTTCGGGCGGAGTGCCTGCGGGTGCTGGGGCGGAGTTGCACGCAGCTGCGCAAGCCGGTCACGTCGTAGCAGGCGCCTGAGGTGCTCTGGGATCAAAGGCTCGCGTGAGCGTCGCGGCAGCATGGGGTTGAGCAAGAGCTCCCGACACCCGTCAGACAACGGAAATCGTCGAGAAGCTTGCGGAGGTGAGGTTCGACCGATAGGCTTTTGGCGAGGCCCGTACCAGCGCGGAGCTGTCCTTGAAGGGAAGCAGTGTGCACACGCTCAGGGTTCAAGGGTATGCAGCTCCAGTCCTAATTGAGCGGACAATAGCGGGTTCAGAGCTTCGGCCGGATGCCCGAAGGAGCTGCCTCATCACAGTAATCCACGCAGGGTCTTATGCCTTCCGTCGTGCTGATTGGCAATCCCAGGTAGTCTTAGTATGACGCTTGCAGGTATATAGCAACTTCACGCACCGGTATTGAGTGTGAGAGCGGCTGGCACAATGCGCTGCTGTGAGAGCATGCTGGACACGACAACAAGCCACTCGAAATGCGTAGCAATGACCAGAGAAAGTATAGAGATTACTGTCAATACCAGTACAAGGGTGAGTGCGAGAGCGCCGCCCTGAATCTCTCGGCATGAGACGCAAAGACCATCAAAGGCTCCCTCCACATGAAGAACATCCCGGTCGCCACAGGAAGAACGCCCGCTACCAAGGCGCCGAGGGTACGGGACCTCTTTGTACCGGGAAGATCCCCAAGATGCGGTCGAAGCCAAGTGTTCCAGATGACGGCCATGCCCTCGACAGCGTGCCAGGCGACGCAACCCGTCAGGCCGATGTAGCCCAACCAGCTCCTCCAGGGCCACTCTTGCAGAGCGAACTTGACGTATTCGTAGTCAAGTTCAGACGGGCCGACCGCATATATGGGAGGAGAAGGATCGGCGGGAGCAATCCTATGGGTGAAGTAGTGGAGGGCGACCGCGGCGGCAACCGTATAACCCGTGACGCTGAGGATGCTCGTGAGGCGACGCGCGGGTTTGGGCGCGAGAACACGCTTGAGAAGAGCGGAGAGAGGGTGGACCATCAATGGAGCGAGAACAAGGTATTTCTCGCCGAACGGCGTCTGGTAGTACTCTCTGCCGAGCAGCTGCCATGCATCGTTAATTTGAGACTGTCCATGTTACTAGCCCGTCACCACCTGGACTCACCATGACTTGGGAAGCAAGCGACGTGCCTCCAAGATTTGCGATGACCGGCGCGGTCAGATGAATGAAAACGAACGTGGTAATGAACGGAGCTGATCCATGAGCAATTCGGGTCAACGCAGACTGCGTAACCAGCGTGAGCCGCCGCAGGAAGGATTTGTTTGGCTCAACAGGTGCATCCGACATGGTGGTCAGTCAACTGCCAGAAACCCGATTGACGCCGTTTTATGAGCTGTGGACAGCTGCGGTCAGTACTGTTGCCGTGGCCGGAGACGTGCGTGCGTAAGTTACGAGCGGCTATGGGGCGTTCCGAGACGTTTGTTTGGTCCCGAAGCTGTTGCCAAACAAACGCTTCCCAAAGCAGCAAGTGCTAATTTGTACCACCACCATCACTCTCAGCGCTTACGCCAATGAGCTCCTCGCGTTCCTCCTCGTCTTCTCCTGAGCCTGAGAATCTTCGCGAGATCGTGAAGAAGTCAAAAACCAAGCAGAAGAAGACGGAGGAAGCGCAGGAGGCTTCTGCGGTTGATACGCACGGCAAAAATGAGGGCGACAATCCTAACTGGGATTACAAGCCTCCGGATGGCTATAAGGCCATGAACATGAAGGTGGACGAAGGGCCGTTCGACTGGGACGCTATCAAGGATAACGACGATCTGGAGCTCTGGATAGTGCGAGTACCTGACGGTGTACGTTCTAATTTTCACGCTGGACATCGCACACACCTTGACATAGCGTGCTCTCTTGTAGCTGAAGCCTAAGCACCTCCAAGACGCGAAGCTCGAAATATCCGCTCCTTCATCCAAGACAGCTCGTGTGGGCTCTATAGAGCGTAAAAGCACGACGTACGATGTATGGAATTTGGGCGAGGACGAAGCGGACACGATTGGTGGTGAGGAGCTGCGAGGGGTCACTGCGCTCTTGCCTAGAAGCAAGCATGCAGGGAAGCTCTATCAAGGTGCGTCCAGCCTTGTTTATCACTCCTCTTTGGACTCTTACCGCTACTTGAACAGCCCCCAAACCCATTTCCCGACGCCTAGTAGTGTCAGCACGTCCCACCCTCCCTACGCCTCAGTCTTCTCCCGAAGCATCGTCTGTTTCTCATCAAAATCCCCCACGACCAAAATACCCCAAGGAGCTCCTTACGCATCGATTCATGCCGTTAGGTTCGCTAGCACCCGTCGGGGACGACACCGCTATGGACGTAGACGAACCTGTCCCTTCCCAGGCCGCAAAGGCGCACAAGGTAGGCGAGGATGGTGAGCGGCCCAAGAAAAAGAAGAAAAGCGGCGTCGAGTCACCTACCAAGTCCAAGAAGTTGAAGGTGGCATCATAGTGCATGTTCTACCCCTACTACTACGCTCATGAATATATCACTTTGTCGCCTCGGTGTGTTCCGCGAAGAGGAGTGTGTTTGCAGTATGGGTAACGACAGTGTCCCGGGATTAGAACGTGGGGTAATCCAAAGGTGCATAGCAATAATACAAATAAGTCTGAAAGCAAGACATACCGCATCACCCAGCCCATAGTAAACCTCAGCCAAGCTCCATCTCGTCACCTGCACGAGCCTTGCCCTTCGACGCAGAAGAAGTCCGTGCATCCACCCCGTTCGCCCTACCATTCGCCGCAGCGGTCAGCGAAGAGCTTGCGACAGGCCGCGTTTCCGGTAGTCGCGCCAAGTTCTCCCGGATCTCGTCCTCGATGCCCGCGTACACGCTCTCCTGCGGAAAGCCGATGATCCGCCCCGGCTGCTCGCGTTCCTTCTCCTCAAAGACGCCCCCAATGACGTCCACCCAATGTCGCCGCGTCCGCACGAGCTCCTGGAGCTGTTCGGGAACATGCAACTGATTGTGCTCGTCGGGACTGAGGCCGAGCGCAGCAGGACAGGGCGGGAGCGCCGCAGTGCCCGTCAGGCCCATCCCATTTGCGGAACCGGGAGGTGGGTCGCCCTTCTGCTTCTTCTTCTTGCTCACCTTCGGCCCGTCCTTCTTCTGCAGCTTCGAGTAGAGCGTCGTGATGTTCTTGTCGAGCGCGTCTCGGCCGTCCACGTACTCTTGATACGCAAGGCGGTCTTCTGCGATCGCAGCAAGCCGCATTCGGCGGGCTTTATTCGTAGCAAGAACCGTTCGCAGCTCGCGTTGGGCGTGACGAAGCGCTGTCGCGATGGGGTCGTCGACTGCTTCTGTGTAGTCGGGCTGAGGTGGGTGGATCAGCATCGAGTGGACTGCGCTTATGGCGAAGGCACTTACAATTTCGTCAAGGAGGCCATGAAATCGCATTACCTTCCGCATACGATCCTCCAAATCCGCCACGTTCAGCTTGTCGCGTGCAGCCGCAGCCGCCGCACCGTTCGTCCCCGGCCGACCCTCCATCGCTTCCTCCGCCGCTTTTACACCCTTCCATTCGGTCGCATCGTGCATGGGAATCAGCGCACTCACGACACGCTCGTTTAACGGCCCGTGTCCCCGTTCTTCCGTGAGGAGGTCCGCGTCGGCGAGTGTCGAAGGTTCCCACTTTGGGAGCACGTTCGACGGCGTCGGATGCGCATTGGCACGTGTCGCTGCGGTACCTGGGAGAGGTCCGCCGTAGAGCGCGGTATCCTCTTCCTCCCAAAGCTGCGAATAATGTCGTCCTAGCTTGGGCATAATGAACGGCTCGACCTCATCTGCTGTATACTGCAGAAAGCCAATGTCCTCCTCCTTGATAGGTCGTAACCACGGTTCAATGCTGGTGTAGAACGTAGTGACCAGAACCTGATTGGGCTGCTTGCTCTTACTAAAGTCCTCTGTAACTTCGGTTGGCTTGCTGGGCCCAGGTACAGGTCGAGGAGCAACGGGTGGCCGTTGTGGGAGTAACGGTACGGCAGGTGGGAGGGCAAAATCGGGGCCAGAGGGCTAGAAAGGCGGAATTCGGCAAAGAGAATACGACGTAATGTCTGTGCGACCGACCTTGTTGAAAACGGTTGATGTAGAGGGGAACTTTGACGCCTTTTGCGTTGGTGGGTGTGGATGAGTATGGGGTGGCAGAGGTGACGCTTTGCGAATCTTGGGAGGATCTAGAACGACTGTAACTAAACCTGTTAGGAGTGGTGTGCGTGCAGACTTGCCTGGCTCCAAGTCGCTCGAGTCATCCAGTTTACGCTTTTTCTTGTTCTTTTTCTTCAATTCCTCAGCAGCACTGGAAAGTCGTGAGTACTAGTCGCAGAGAGTCTGAGCTACATGAATGGAAGTGATATGCTTGAATGGTTTTGGGCCACAACAACATCCGTAATATCTTAAATATCAACTGACTGTCCTGGAGAGCTGTTTGGACAGCTCTGAGGCGATCGATAGATTTAAAGGAAGCGGCGAGGCTGTGAGTGGCCTACCCGACTTCCCTTCCCTTGAGAATCAACAATTAGAGATTGAGGCTTACCGCTTTCGCGAGTCTATTGACGACGGTGAAGGCCCTGGCACGGGCGCTGGAAGAGAGGACAAGCGGTTCTTGGGTGGTTGAGACTGGGGCTGAGAAGAGGCTCTGCTCTCGTCTCCGTTAACAGAAGGAGTATCTGAGCCACCAGAAGAACAGGGATAACGGGAAGGTAGAGTGAGCGCCAAGAGTTCAGACATAGTCGAAGATCATGACGGGAGGCCAAGTAGAATGAACGCAAGTCATTGGACCACATAATCCGAGTTCGAGGCAATAGACGGGTAGTGGCATGCAGGCGCGATTGCCGGTAGCATTTGAATGAAGAGTCCGAGGACACATCCCAGAGATGGCGCCACAAAGCCGAAACAAGATGCGGTCAAGACATATTAGCGGTTGACAATGTCAGCCACAGCAAGGAGGACAATAGGGCGTTGTTTTTGGCCAGTTCGCGAGTTCGGGGCAGGAAAGAATGCGTGGAAAGTATGGTAAGGAGCCCATTAGAAATCCGTGAGACCACGTTCGAGTGTCGATGACCGTGAGACCATATCAGGTTATGTTTACACGCGCGTTTGGACACGAAGAGCGCAAGCCAGTAAATGCATTGGGCAGCAGCGCGAGTGACAATGCCACAGAGAGTTCGGTGAGAGCGCCAGCGTCCGGTGCGTTCGGAGAGGGAATATACGTTCGATATACCGGACTCGTCAGTGGGGGCGTGTCTAAATGAGATGTTAATACGCACAACCGCGCTCCCGCTCCGCCTTCTGCAAGGCCTTCGCCTTGCTCTTCTCCTTCTCCTTGAGTCGTCGCATAGATTCCTCGATGGCACGCATGTCATCTCCTGCCTTCCTAGCGCGTTCAAGGCTCTTCTGCTTAAGCGCGGTAAGCTCCGCATGTAGCTGTTCGAGTTCATCTGTGGGTGGGACCGTGTCTGGGGGGTTATGGAAGAGAGAGGAGCGGATTGCGGGGAGAGCGGCGTATGGTGAGACTGAAGACGACATGGTGTGGTTCGGACAACCGGGCCGCCAGATGTGGTCAAAAGCAGAGTCCCCAGTCTGCCAAGTGCTGTCCGAGCTCGCGACGAGCAGCTGAGGCGGGCGGCGATGGAGGGTGGGGAGAGCGAGGCGGATGCTGGACGAGCACTGTCGCGAGCAGATCCAAGTTCGTAGACGCCCAGCGCTGCCCGAGGCGTCCGTTACAATGGGCGATGGAATAGGCAGGCGTTTCCCACGGGTACTGAAGCACAAAGCTGTCCGGTACAAGTTGCAAACAACGCTTCAAGTTCCTTGGACCACCACGCCCCGCTCTCACGGAAACGTCCTTTGCCTCTCGCCGCCTCCGCGTGTGCGTAGTCTTTGCGCAGAATGGACTCGAGGCAAAACCTGTTGTTCGATGCCGACGCCCACACCGTCGACGGCTCCGAAACAAGCTCGGATACCATTGAAATGACCGGCCTAGAAGAGATTCCTGTCACTCCAGCCCGTAGGAGTAGCTATGGCTCTGCACAGTACGTGTCCGGCTCTCACGACTCCGATGACGAATCGGACATCGAGGATGGCGGGGACCAGGCACTCTTGGGGTCACATTCTCGTACTCGGGGACGCGAACGGTCGCAGGAGGGCCACCCAACGGATATGTTTGGGCAGGTGAAGCGCATCGTGATCGAGGTAAGTAGTATACACGAGTATCTCAATATATAGGAAAACCTGAATGCCTCTCCCAGACTGCACCGACACTTCTGCTCACAACTACTGGCTTGCTTTTCACGGGAGAGATCCTAGATCAAGTCTCTGTGAGTGTATTGCAACTGGCATGACCTACTACGTGGTCCTCATATCTCCGGCAGCATTGGAAAGCAATGTCACAAATCGACGAGCTCATCATGATCATACCTGTGGTCCTGAACCTCAAGGGCAACCTCGAAATGAATCTTTCCGCGCGTCTCGGTACTGCCGCGAATATGGGAGACCTCGACCATCCATCTAAACGTCGCTCAATCATCCTCGGAAACCTCTCGTTGCTCCAAGTGCAAGCCACCATCGTCTCATTCGTAGCGGCTTGCGTGGCATTCCTCATGAGCCGGATAGTGTCCGCGACAGCAGGATTGGAAGATGGCACCGCGCCGCCTGATAACGCCCGAAGGGATCTATTGCATGCGTTGTATACTCGCGGCGTCCACAAACCTAAGCCACACAAGCCGCCAATTCCTTTGCCTCCCTCAGGACCTGCGGAGTGAGTACGATCCAAGTCTACAGGGGCTGGGGCTCATTTGCTCACTTGTCATAAGGTTTGTTATGGTCGCCGCGTCTGCTATGTGTGCAGCTTGCGTTTCGAGTGTACTTCTAGGGTCATTCATGTGTACACTCGTCGTTGTCTGCAGACATTTTGGCTTGGATCCAGGTTCGCCCTACGTTCACTTCATATCTCTGCAACATCGCTAACAACAGCTCCAGACAACATAGCCCCGCCAGTAGCTGCATGTCTGGGAGACCTCGTTACGTTGTCCCTTCTGGGCGTCATCGCAGAGCTGCTAGTGCACGTCCTAAACACGCCCATTCCGCTCATCATCGTCATCATCTTGGTCGCCGCCGCAGTGGGTTGGGCATTTGTCACTCACCGCAACGAACACGTCAAGCACCTGCTCAAGGAGGGATGGTCGCCCCTTTTTGTCGCGATGGCTATTAGCAGCGGCACAGGCATCGTTCTCGATACTTTCGTCGAGCGGTATAGTGGATTTGCCCTTCTCGCGGTGGTCATCGCCGGTACGTCATACAGTCCCACAATAGCGCACACGTGTTGATCAGTCCCGGAAGGTCTTCCCGGTGGTGTGAGCGCCATTTTCGTCTCGAGGCTCTCTACAGCATTGCATGCTGCGACAGCGAAAGCGTCATCCCTCGTATCAGCCGTGCAGGATCTGAACAACAACAAGGAGCACCCCAGTCCTCGGCTAGTCATGACCACATTGGTCCTTGTGAGCTTGCCGGTAGAAGTTATCTTCCTCACTGCGGTTCACTTCCTAGGTTGGATTCACCTACCGTTTCTCTTCATCGTGCTCCAAGTTCTGTTCTTCCTCATTGCTGTAAGCACAACCCCCTTTTTTTCTCGAGAGTGATCGCTCATTCGTTGCTCAGATCACTATCTCTCTCACAATCGCACGGTACACGACGACATTCCTATGGAAGCGGGGCCTAGATCCCGACATGTACGCACTGCCATTCCAATCCGCCCTCACAGACCTCGTAGGTCAGCTCCTCCTGGTCGCATGTTACGAGGTTGCGTCGCTACTTGGCGCCCAGGTAGCTCTCAAGCATAAGCACTAGACCACGCTCTCTCCCGTCCTCAGCTCCATTCGCTGTGCCCCTCACGATGATTGCGCTCCCATTGTACCATCTTCGATACTGTAATCTTGCTCGGATATTCTATAGACATAGTGGGCCTATTGTTGATATACCCCTTGCAATAATTTATTACCTTCTTTCGTATGCCAACCCGATCAGATTCGGCGCAAAACGATGATGACGCCCATCTCGTGCCCCCTCTTTGAATCGTGTACTGCTCTATGAGGAGAAGGCGGTATGATTACAAGGGTAAGAATATTACACAACTCTAGATGTAATAAGATAAAACGTCGACAGCATCCTGACCCAATCGAGGTATCAGCACAAGTTATTGCGATCGGTTTCGAATGGGTACGTACCCGACAAAACACAAAGCTGGAAAAAGCCCGGCCGCGAAGCACGACTCAAACGTCGAGCGGTTCAGGGTCGACGTCCATACTGGCGTCATCTGGAGGCGGAGTCTCAGTATCTCTCTCCTTCGCCTGCGCCTTCGCGGCTCTCCCGCGTCCCCTTCCACGCCCTCGTCCCCTTCCCCTCGTGGTTCGCACCGGGCTAGGCTCGTCCGCGTCGTCATCGTCATCGCCCGCCAGGGACTCCGTGGCGGACACCTTCCCGCGGCCCCTACCCCTTCCCCGCTTACCGCCACGGGGCTTCCTGCCAGCAGTGCTCGCAGGCGTGCTCGCGGGCGCCTTGCCCTTCGACGTGGACTGAGACAGGGGCACCTCGTCCGCCGTGTCTGCGTCGTTGTCCCGCTCGCCGTCGAAGAACTCGTTCCGCGCGATCGTGCGGTCTTCTGGTCTGGTATCGCCGGCTGTCGCAGTGCTCCGCTCTTCGTCCTTCTCTTCCCGCGAGCGTTCTTCATCTGCGAGCCAGCCGCCGAGGTCGGGCGGGATCTCCTGGAGCGCGACGCTCGGGGCGCCCTGGAGATAGCGCAGCTTGTTCCGGATGGCGATCGTGATGCGTTGGAGTGAGGCGGCAGTGTTCTGGTTCTCGACGCGCCCGGTGAGAGGGGGGTGGAGTTTCCACTTCGTCTCGCGGAAGAACGAGTCGTAAATTGTCACAGGGAGCTCGTCGGGGATGGACGCGCCGACGAGGACGGAGGTCTCGTACGTCCAGCAACGGGAAACGTTCTTGATCGTGTACCCTCCGCCGCCGAGGACGAGGAGCGGGACGTTGAATTTGCGAACAAAGTTGACACACTCGCCGTGAGCGGCAATAGACAAGTTGAACGCGCCGAGTCGGTCGCATCCGAGTGAGTCAGCACCGCATTGGAGCACGATAGCTGTGGGACGGAACGCCGTCACCGTGTCCTCGATGACGGTCTTGAATATGGTAAGGTACATGTCGTCGTCGATGCCGTCCTTAAGCGGGACGTTGAGACAGAAGTGCTTTCCTAGCCCAGTTCCGTTGTCATCGAGCTTTCCGGTGCCAGGGAAGAAGTCGCCAGTATATTTGTGGAAGGAGACGGTCATCACGCGGTTGGTGTGGTAGAAGGCAAACTCGACGCCGTCTCCGTGGTGAATGTCAATGTCGATGTAAAGCACACGTGGATGATATCTGGGTTGTATAAGTGAAGGTTCAAGGTGGACAGTGTATCGTACGCTTACCGAAGGAGTTCCAGAATGGCCAGGACAATATCGTTGACATAGCAGAAACCGCTGGCCTCCGCCTTTTTCGCGTGGTGCAGACCGCCACTCCAGTTGATGGCAATGTCAGTGGTACCTGCACAGAGTTTTCGTGCCGCAGCTAGTGATGCGCCGGCGTACATCCGACAGAACTCGTACATATCCGCGAATATTGGACAGTCCTCGACGCAGTTGAATTGATCAATCATCTGTTTCATCTCGGTTTGGTTGTGCGGCGTGACTCTGCATGAATTGTGAGTTGCTACGATTCGCAGGATTATTGAGAAAATAGAAAGTATGTTCAGGGCGGCCAGCTATCATTACGCTTTAAAGGCGTCAGGTTTCAAACGAATGTCTGTACACTTCTCCGGTTCGCTCGACATGACAGCTGGACCGTCTGAAATATTCGTATGTATACTTCACCAAGACGTACCTGGAAAGGAATTCGATATAGTCATGGTCATGGTAGGCTTCGAGTTCAGCTTGCGTGGCTGGGCGAGGACTATAGATATTGTGTATTTGTTTGTCCAAGCCATAGCCGAGTACCAGCGCATTCGTTAAGGTCAGTCGATGTGGCTTCATTGGATGGTGCTCCTGTAACATATTCATCAGTGGATCACTTCTAATACGAAGGCTTTGGAATGTTAAGTCTACCCCATAGTGCTGTGCACCCACGCCTTTTGGGAAGTAGTACGAAACGACCGGGCGCGAATGAGGCTAGAAGTGGCGTGTTAGCTGTTTTGCAAACTGGCTTTCTGGAAGCATATCGTACATTAACACGTTCTGTGATGGGTTCCGCATAACCATGCGGACCTCTGTCGTCGAAGTATGGGGATGACGAGAAGGTGAATGTGGTCGCCTGAGACGAGCGGACCATGATGACTTTGAACTTATGGTAGAGACTGTAGCAGTGTTCTTGTTCGTAAAGGTGCTGCTGATATCTCTGCAGATGAACGTATAAGTTGGCTGTGTATTGGATGATCACCCCAATACTAATCCGGTCTGCGAGTGCAAGGAGGCTGCCAATAGCGTCATTCGTTAGTTGTCGGAGAAAAAATGTACTGTGCCCAAGTTCCGTCTATTCAAACATACCTGAGTAGATGTAAGATTTACTTACCAGATACCGGTGCGGTTGTGAGGATGGGTGTTGCGCTACAAAGCTCCAAGGAGCTTTCGACCGATTTCAAGTTGCAACAAGTTGACCGAGAGGATCTGCCACAATTACATAAGCAGCGTCTCATTTTGGTCACCGCGCGCTCTCGCAGAGGGCGCTTATGCTCTACGTCGCTCAACGACAATGCATTTCAACAGGTTTGCTGCCGCCTTGCTTTATGACTGTCCGCCCTGCTTTCCTCGCATGAGCTGGCGGGATCACAATGACCAATAGGCATACCTTCGCTTGCTTTGCTCTGCTACTAGTTCTCCTCTCACCAGCTTTTGCCTCTTCTGGGGATAGAGCAGACGAGTTCACAGGTTGTGTTGCCCTCTGCCAAGCTCGCACCTGCGAGGGCAGCCTATCCAAAGTTCCTCTCTCACTAGCCCTGCGACTTACAGGGTGGACATGCACTGACAACTGCAAGTACGAATGTATGCACGCGATCACAGACCGTGCTATCCAGCACGGCACACCTGTCGAACAATACTACGGCAAGTGGCCCTTCTGGCGACTTGTCGGCATGCAGGAGCCAGCCTCTGTACTCTTCTCGATCTTGAACCTCGCGGCACACATAGCCGGAGCCCGTAAGCTGCAAGCTAGGGTTCCTGAGGAGCACCCGATGAAGAGGTACTACCTCTTCTTCGCCTTTGTCAGTATGAATGCGTGGGTTTGGTCTTCTGTCTTCCATACCCGAGGTTGGGCTCTCTCCCTTGGTCTGTGTATACCTCAAGGCTGAAGATTCTGTCATGTGTAGACCTCCCATCAACCGAGAAGCTAGACTACTTCTCCGCTGCTGCTGCCATCCTATACGCGCTGTACTACACCGTCATACGGCTATTCCATCTCTACCCCGTTGACCAACACCGTCTTACCGCTGGCCATCGGCCGTCGTCCAAATCTACTGTTCTCGTAGCTTGGACAGTCATATGTGCTTGTGCCTTCCTCAGCCATGTCTCCTACCTAACGCTTCTCCCGCGTTTCGACTACACGTACAACATGGGTTTCAATCTCGTCGTTGGCCTAGCACACAATCTCCTGTGGATCTGCTACTCTCTTCCTCCCCGCCTCTCTGTCATTCGGCGCTACCTAGGACGCCCAAGGTCCTATCGCCCTGCGCATGCCGCGAAGCCAGCGATCTTCGCTCTGCTCACAACTGCTGCGACCGCGCTCGAGCTCTTCGATTTCCCACCATGGGGCAGGATCATTGACGCCCATTCCCTGTGGCATCTTGCAACCGCACCAATCGCCATCTTTTGGTACGATTTCCTTGTACAAGACGCGTGCGATGAGGGATGGCGGTTCTCTAAAATGTAACCTGTGACCCTCGTGAGTCGTCTGCGCCAAGAGTGTCGAACTTTATGTCTCATTGCGTCTGAAGGAGCTTCACTCTTGATGTGGACTATGATCTACGGCGGACTGGTTAAGACGTCATCTGTGTGAGTTCTTGCTCTGTGATACCTCGATGGGGAGTCTCATCACTAGCTCAAGCAGTCTCCTGTACTTTGTTCTAATTATTACCCGCAAACGTGTCTAGTTGCGTAAGCCTGCATGAGTACCCCTGTCTATGTTCTGTGAGTGCTGCTGGTACGGAAGAGCTGGCCGACGCGATCCGCAACCTATGACGGCAGTTGTACTCACCTGCTTGCTATTCATCAACTGCTCGCGGTACCCGGGGCAACGAGCATTCAACACTTGAAGCTTCCTCATGTTTCAAAGTCCATCTGACCAATGAGCGCCCACGTTTAGCGTGGTTGCGGGGTTCTGCATGAGTCCGGCGGAAGCAAAGGGATACGTCCGCGCGCTGATCCAGATATATAAAGGCATGGGCGCGGCGAGCTGTGCGCGCCCTCCACACTATCTATCCTCTCTACCACTCCGGACATACGAGGCTGGGCCGTAACAACATGTCTAACCATCTCGACGATAGGTACGCAAGGTTTGGATAGTGGATATCTAACGCGTGCTACTCACATGTGTACCTGCATGGTCCAGCTGCTTCTTCTGCAAGATCACGAAGGGTGAGCGCACCCGCATGCCACCAGAGCAGCTATGCGGTTACTGATCCAAACACACATAGGAGAGATACCCTCATTCAAAGTCCTCGAAACTGACTTGAAGTACGTACGGGACCTCCCCTCGTACCAAAAGTTCAATAATGTCCTCAATCCTGATCAGCTTTGCGTTCCTTGATATCGGGCCGCTGTCTGAGGGCCACACGCTCATCATCCCGAAATGTATGTGGTCTACTAGGTTCAAGCCGTATTTATGGCACGCTCAGAGTCTAACGATTGCACGCGCGATAGATCATTCGGCTCGCATGGACGAATTGCCAGACGAGTACCTCGCTGAGACGCTTCCTCTCGCGAAGAAGATCGCAAAGGCTTTGGGCGTTGTAGATTACAACATTCTGCAGGTAAGCTACGCACTCGACTGCGAAACGACAAGCCGCTATGCGTAGGTACTGAGCAGCTATGTGATTGTACCAGAACAACGGAAAGATCGCCCACCAACACGTATTCCATGTGCACTTCCACATCATCCCAAAGCCGAACGAGAAGGAGGGGTTGATCATTGGTTGGCCTCGAGTCGAGCAGCCCAAGGACGTCTTGGCTAAGAAATTGGAGGATATTGTTTCGAAGCTGTAGTAAAAGTCTGACGATAACACTCTTATTACCTGTTTGACTCGCTCGGTAGTGAAATGCAGAGCGAACGTATCCTCGGCCAGGCCGCTCATACACTTAGCTTGCTTGTCGTGTCGTAGACACTGTGTACAGTCTTCCGGATTTCTCGGACTGTGTAAGAAGCGCCGAAAATGAATGCGGGCGCTTCTGAGCATACACGACCGGACTGCGTGCCTTCGACTTGCACTTCACCATGAGTCAATCCTATATCTCGTCCTCTCTTCGCAGCTTCCATCTATCCAGACATCCCGCTCACCTAGAGGTATAATAGAGAATCTTTGAGGACAGCCGTGGGCGAACCAAGCACTCGAAAATGGCGCGTCCTAGACATACTCCCTCGCAGACGATCGTGATCAAGCTGGGTATGTCCTCGTACGTTACGCGCTCGGACGTGCGCTAACACACAGTTATCGCATAGGAACATCGTCCATTGTGCATGAAGTGACGCACCAACCACTGCTCTCGACGCTATCTGCGGTCGTAGAGACCGTTGTCCACCTTCGTGCCCAAGGGCACAAGGTCGTGCTCGTGAGCTCGGGCGCTATTGGGGTCGGCTTGAAGCGCATGGAGGTCGCGACGAAGCCCAAAGCTCTGTCGAAGAAGCAGGTGCGTACTATTAACTAGCAAAAGGCTTCTCTCTGAGCTTACATATTGAACGAATAGGCATTGGCGGCGATCGGTCAAGGGCGGTTGATCGCCCTGTGGGACAACCTGTTTGGACAGCTAGGACAACCTATTGCCCAGATCCTGCTCACCCGTGGGGATATCTCAGACGTACGCATGTTCTGCCAACATTTTCCAGAACGATTCTCATCATCCGTGACTATAGCGCACAAGATATCTGAACGCTGTGAACACGTTCAAGGAGCTGCTGTCCATGGGAGTCGTTCCCATAGTGAACGAAAACGATACTGTGTCTGTCAGCGTAAGTGAGAAACAGCTGCACTCTGAGAAGCGGTCTCATGTGTATTCCAGGAAATCAAATTCGGCGATAACGACACACTTTCTGCTATCACTTCATCCATGATACACGCCGACTACCTATTCTTGCTGACCGATGTGGACGGACTATACACATCGAATCCTAGGAAGGACCCCAATGCTGCACGAATAGACGTCGTGACGTCCATCGCGTCCATCCGCTCTCAAGGTCTGTCTCCGTAGCACCGCAGATCATTCATGTGCTGACAGCGGTGCGAAGTCAGCACCAAAACGCTCGGGTCAAATTTAGGCACAGGCGGTATGGAGACCAAACTGATCGCTGCTGAGATCGCGACTGCAGCGGGGGTCATGACTGTTATCACATCGAGCAAGGACCCGAAGAATATTTTCCGGATCATTGATTATAACAACGCGTTCAAGTCGGGCACGAATACTCCTCTCTCTGGACTGCAATCTGGTCGCTCTAGCCCCGAGCCTCGTGCAGCTGCCTCAAGTATTACTCCAACGCCTTCGTCTAGTGAGGAGTCCTCCCTTACCTCCACGCCCTCTTTAGAGGGCGTGTCCTCGTCCTCCTCCCCAATCTCCCAAGCTGCGAGACCGCCGCACACACTGTTCATGCCATCGACAATGCCACTACGTGACCTCAAATCATGGACCAGCCACACACTGCATCCGTCGGGGAGCGTGATCATCGACTCCGGCGCCCACCACGTCTTATCAAAACGTGAGTCTGGCGGGCGACTGCTCGCAGCAGGCGTCCTGGGCGTCCGCGGGGCGTTTGCATCTGGACAAGCGGTCCGTATCCTGATTCGAAAACACCGTCCGGGGGAATCGACAGAGGCAGGTACTGGCTCCGACAATACGGAGGGTGTGGCTGAGGGCGGAGGTCCGACATCTGCACGGACCACGTATCCCGACGGAAGTACGATGACGGCGCCGAACACGCCCGAGATCAATCCGTCCGCCTCATTGAGTTCGTCCATATCGACGCTGGAGCCGTTACCGACTGTGGATGAGGAGATGACGCCTTCGACAACGTTGAGGACGTTACCGGAGGACGACACGGTAGTGATCGAGCGAGATGTGGATAGTACCGCTGAGTGGGAGCTGGAGGAAGTCGGACGAGGCCTTGCCAACTATAACTCGGCACAGATCGAGCGGGTCAAGGGGTTGAGAAGGTACCGTCCAACTATTTCATCTCATGTACTGATGCTGACAATATGCGCGCAGCTCGTACATTCCGCAGCTGCTCGGCTATGCGGATTCTGAGTACGTCGTAGAGAACATTACCATTCGGGTTCCACCGTCATGATACGATAGATGTGGCAATCTATCTCTTTCATGATCATGTTGTTACCCTTGTTCTCCTATCCATCGTAAGTCAGCACAGCACCCAATCCTGTAGGCGTGTATATACGGCCGGCGTGCAAACTTACTTTCGCAGTTCCGCGTGCGGGCGGAGGATTGTGTGTATAGGCGCCCAACGCGCCTATTAGCGCACGTTGGTGCGAATTGTTTGGTCCAACCAAACAGGGCGGATTTTGCGAGAATTGCGGAGCGCCGTCGAATATGTTTCTCTAATACCGTCCTTGCCACACCTCCTCTTCGTCTTTCTCTCTCTTCCTCCCTAGTCTGCCTCTCTAGTTTGTATGTTCTATTAATCTTGGAAAATGCTTCGCGGAAACTCTGTCAGGATCCTCACCGGTACGTCTTCCTCACATCGCCACCGTTTTGTGCCGATGCTGACCTGACCTTACAGGGAACAGTCATCCCGGGCTCGCCCAGGCTGTGTGCGAGCGGTGAGCTTCAGGTTCATTGCGACCGAGAGGCAGAGCTTCATACAAGACAACGATTGCCAGGCTGAACGTCCCTCTCACCCCCTGCACCGTCAAAAAGTTCTCCAATGGCGAGATCAACGTCAAAATTGCCGAGTCTGTACGGGACGAAGACGTCTACATCATACAGACGGGCTGCAGCGACGTCAATGACAACCTCATGGAGCTCCTCATCCTCATCTCTGCTTGCAAGGGTGCGTCGGCGCGGAGGATCACTGCCGTCATCCCCTGCTACCCCTACGCCCGCATGGACAAGAAGGACAAGTCGCGCGCACCGATCACAGCAAAACTTGTCGCAAATATGCTTGCTGTCGCGGGATGCGACCATGTCATCACCATGGATTTGCACGCCAGCCAGATCCAAGGCTTTTTCGACTTCCCGGTGGACAACCTCTACTCAGAGCCCTTGATGATCTCCTACATCAAGAGGAACATTGAGGGATGGAAGAACAGCATCATTGTCAGCCCGGACGCGGGCGGTGCTAAGCGGTGAGTTCACGAAGGTTCTGTTACTCCGGTGCGTCATCTGACGTGCGAGGAAGTGTGACTGCCATCGCGGACAAACTGGGGGTAGAGTTCGCACTGATCCACCGGGAGCGAACGCGGAACTCGAGCGTGCCGGCTGAGAAGATGGAGGTTCTTGTCGGAGATGTTCGCGACAAGGTGCGCTTTATATCTGTACCCCGTGCACAGCGTGACGTGCGCTAACTTGGTCTCGGTGTTTGTAGGTCGCGATCTTGGTCGATGACATGATAGATAGCGGCAACACGCTTGCGCTCGCCGCCCGCTCGCTGAGAGATAACGGTGCGAAGAAAGTGTATGCCCTCATATCTCACGGTACGCGCTTCTCTCTTCTCCGCCAAGTTACGGGTCCTGATTGCAGTTTTCTAGGCTTGCTGTCGCAAACGAACATGAAAAAGATCGAAGAGCTCCCGATCGAGCAGCTTGTGGTACGTGCCAACCTGTCTTGACGCGTTTGCCGTGCCGATTCCAATTATGTCCATAGGTCACAAACACTGTCCCGCAGAAGCAGCACGAGGCTGGCTGCTCAAAGCTCGTAACGATCGATGTTAGCCCTACGATCGCAGAGAGTATCCGCCGGACCCACAACGGCGAGAGCATATCCCTGTTATTTGGTGACTGGGCTGAGGGCGCGGGCGTCAACGGTGTGGGTGTGTACTAACTATAGATTGTGATTCGTATTGCTTTCGTGCACGGGACGTCGTACCAAACAAAATGTACCAATATATCCAACCACTGCAATGGACTAGAGCTTGCATATGCTGCCAAGGGCTTCCCAGCGTGTGCCGTCTCCATGGCAAGGCCACCCTGCCAGGCCCCCATTGTGTGCAAGAGGGGCACAACTTTCTCATCGGATGGCGCGCCTGCCGTGTGTTTTGGGTGCGTCCAGAGGCCTTCTTCTCCGACATGTTCTCACAGATGCGGCACAGTTTGTCAGGCATGCGGCCAAGGGTATCATGTCCAGGCGGCGCGGGGCTATCCTCCGTACGCACGCACACGATTTGCTCCACATCATAAAACCGCCTGCGTGCGCAACCGAGGGGTTTCTCCTGTCGCGTTCGCACTGGACGACAAACGGACCCCTAGCGTCCTGCGCAACATCCCCCGACTTGGCTCAGACATCTCAGATACCTCCAGATATCCAGATCGCGATACACTCGCTGCTTCGCCCCATTTCTCCGCTGGCCTCACATAGCAAGAGGAAGAAGAGCAGGAAAGCACTTCGACAGAGATGCTCGGGAGCGCAAGCCCGAATTCGGTGTACTACATCAGGCCCAAGGCGGACCGGCCCTCGTCGGGCAAGACGCACAAGCTCGTGCTGACGACGACGTCGCTGCGGAACGTCGTGCTCGCGAACGCGTCGGACGTGCTCTACTACGAGGTCGTGACGCCGCGCTGGGAGCGCCACCTCACCCGCGTGTCGCGGCTGGACGTGAACACGCGCTGCTTCGACCCCGTCGCGGAGATCCTGAACGGCAGCCCCACAGTTCACTCCAACGAGATTGACCTTCATGCGTCGGGAAAGCAAGACAACGCGGTAGGGGTTGGGACAGAGGGTAAGAACGAAGAAGACGCGAAGCGTGCCGTCGCCGTCAGATTTTATGGTATGGGCGAGTTGCGGCCCGTCGAAGAGTTCTTGCAAACCAACGTGGACAAGGATGGGATGAAAAAGAAGCACTTGGAAGTACTGTCAGCACTTTGACCGTCATATGTCTTCGAGATGGTGAGGCTGACACGGACTTTGGTTTGAAGGCGCGCGTGGTTCCGGAGCAAGGACGGGCACAAGTACACCTGGCATGCGGACAAGAAACGGCTGGAGGTGAGTGCTCTTGGACTCTCGCAGAACGACTATGTGCATCCCGGGTGCGAGGCGTTGGCTGACGGGGTGTAGTTGATGAGGGACGACGC
The DNA here is from genome assembly GCA_022376465.1 of Cubamyces lactineus. Lineage (NCBI taxonomy): Eukaryota > Fungi > Basidiomycota > Agaricomycetes > Polyporales > Polyporaceae > Cubamyces > Cubamyces lactineus. The sequence goes on along the minus strand of JACDTU010000013.1, from coordinate 628,396 downwards.
GCCGGACAAGCCGGTCGCCGCGTTCTACAAGGAGAGGCGGTACTTGCATGTGTTACGGATGTCCCAGCACCCGTACCTCGAGATACACGCGTCAGTCCTCGATTGCTTGGACTATGTGATAGGTATGTTCGGGCTGCGCGTGCCGCTGTCCGTGGCTGACGTGTTGACGTATTCTCAGTCTCGTTCCTGCTGGTTGAGAGGCTTCGTAGAGAGATTGGGCTTGGTTGAGTCTTTGGTGGGGTAGCAGAGGATATGCATAGTCCTGCAACAATTCCGAGATCCCTAGAGTGCGCAGGATAGGCTGTTTCCGCATACAATGCACAACATGACAGCTTGAACACAGCAAAGCGAGTGCAAACCGTGATACCAATATCCCTGTGTTACAACCGGAAGATCAATCGCTTGGGGCCTTTGCCGCTTCTTTCTCATTCTTGAGGATGTGCTCGACGTTCGCCCCAAGGCGCTTGCGCTCTTCCAGAGTTAGCTTCGTCGCCGTAGACGAGTACCCAAGCTCTGGTACGATAGGTAGCGAGTCAATCCGATGGTATAGAAAACAGGGGAAAGAAGCGCACTTAGGCTGGCATATTGGAGAGGAACTTCGTCACTTCGCACAGGCAGCGTCGACAGATCCAAGGGGAATGAAGGCCCGAGCCAGGCTTGGCGGATTTCATGGTCCCTTCAATTCCACAGTTCAGAATATGCCCAGACAGAGTCGTCAAGCTAAGGCTCACTTTCGCTGCACGAGACGAGATTTTGGGTGTCAGTGTTTCTCTCGGTAGCTGTAGCAGGACGCCTAAGATACGTACCTCCTCGCGTGTGAGAGGGTGAATGAGAACGCTGCGAGCTCTCGTTGTCAGTATTGCAAGGTCGTAGGAAGGACTCACTATAACACCCACCTCAAGTTTCCTCGGTTCAGACAAAGGTATGAATAGACAGCGGCGAATGACTCTGATGGACACCAGATCTCGTATGAACCTAAATAATGATCGTAGTAGATTAGTCATCAGGCGTATTGTACCCTTTCCACGATACTCACCAACAGGGTGAGGGCCAATAGGGTCCGTATTCACTCGGAAGAGTGGTACAGCGACGAATGCACCGTCGCGCCTAAGCCGTAGCACGGCGTCACGCAACTCGAGCGCCGCATGGTGTTCCTCGGCGTTCCTCTGGTGGAAGTAGATGTCTACAATGATATCTTATACGTCAGTCATAATCGACGGATATGATAGCTCAATACCCACGGAAATGCCACTCTCTAGAAATGCGGGGTAAGGTGTTCAGTATGCAAGAACAATTTACCGCCGCTTCGCGGATCATCGCGGGGAACTGGTGAGCGTAGACGCACTTGATCTCTGAGTCTACGACCTCTTTCACGTCTGTAGGCGGGCTCATTTTGCTCCTTCAATGCTCACGATAGCTTGCGAGATACAGATACGACAAACTGGGGGTACGTGGTGGTAAGAGGGACGCCCTGATCACTGGTCGTTGGCGCAACACTCGGACCGGATCCCTGAGTGTGCTCGCAATCCCGCGTGAGTATGTGCAACGTGTAAGCGCCCACCGCCATCCTTGCTTCCTCCGAGACCTCCACAAGTCGCGTATACTGCAACAGACACTCCTCAATACATATTCTAGCTTAACCTCATTACGTGCGACACGCGCAAACTGTATCAGGGATTTTGCTTGTCCTGCTGAAGGTGCCACACAGGTGGTGCTGAGATTTGAGGACGCTTGCTGTAATATGCCCCGGAAGCTACGCATCGCGTTCATACACCCTGACCTCGGCATTGGTGAGCATGCTAGCGAAACGGTCCACAAGAACTAGCTCAATATTCTCAAAGGAGGGGCAGAGCGTCTGGTGGTGGATGCTGCGTTAGGCCTCCAGAAGCTAGGCCATAGCGTCGACATCTACACGTCCCACCACGACCCAGGACATTGTTTTGAAGAGACGCGTGATGGTATGGCTCTCTCCTGTTCGTACTATAACTGTGATTCAAACGGATACCTCAGGTACCCTTCGAGTACACTACGTCGTCCCCCCATTTCCCCGTGCAATCAAGGGCAAGCTACACATCCTTTTCTCGCACGCCCGACAACTCCATCTCACCTTCCACCTCTTGAGTCCCTCTGCCCCATCGTACGACGTGTATTTCGTCGACCAATTATCCACATGTATACCCTTTCTCCGCCTGGGCGCACACACTCGCGTCCTGTTCTATTGTCACTTCCCGGACAAGTTGCTCGCCGACGGGGCGTACGTAGACGGCAAGGCGAGGCCAAAAGGCAGTCTCCTCAAGCGCATATACAGACTTCCAATGGATACCCTAGAAGAAGTGACGACGAGTAGGTGAGATGATGACCTGCGCTCGACTCAGCTGCTTACTCCTCGTGCTAGGGCAGGCTGATACAATCTTGGCAAACTCGAAGTTTACAGCCAGGGTGTTTAAGGAGCACTTTCGCTCTATAACGACCGTCCCGCGCGTCGTATACCCAGGTATCAACCTAGATGCCTACAAACCCGTTGTTGTGGACGCGAATGACTCGGACATAACCAGTATCCTCTCGTGCGTACCCTGCTAACACTTTGGTGCCGCCGAGCTAATTAAACTGCGCACGCAGAGAGCGACCTACTCTTCTATCACTTAACCGGTTTGAGCAGAAGAAGAATGTTGCACTGGCCATCGAGGCTTTCGCCCGCCTGAGGAAGATCGTTCCATCAACTACTGATAGCTCATTGCGTAGACTTCGACTCGTGCTAGCAGGTGAGCTTTCTGCGGCCGCAGTTCTGTCACGCTTGTAGTAATTGGTTGACCAGGCGGATATGACCCTCGACTCATGGACAATGTGAAGAATCTTGAGTCGCTCCTTGACAGCGCGAACAAGCACGGGCTCACTTACACCATCACGACCCCTTCAACCTCGACAGTCGCACTGCCTTCCTTCAACTCATCCAGCGCATCCACTCCCGGGGAACCTGACATTCTCTTCCTCCTCAACTTCTCCACAGCGCAACGCTCAGCGCTACTCACCGCCCCTTCCACGCTCGCTCTGCTCTACACTCCTACAAACGAGCACTTCGGCATCGGACCTGTGGAAGGCATGGTCTGCGGCCTGCCAATTCTCGCATGCGACAGCGGCGGCCCCACAGAGAGTGTTGTTGACCAGCCTGCTACCGAGAGGACTGGGTGGTTGCGACGACCTGACTCTGAGGTGTGGGCGGAGGCGCTGGTGGAGATTGTTAGTATGTCAGGTGAAGAGCGACGGCAACTGGCGGAACGCGCGAAGAATCGGGCGAGGGATAAGTTCGGGATGGAGGCTATGGCTCGGGATTTGGAGAGCGCCTTGCAGGAGACGGTCGCGATGGGTCCGGTGCCTACGCCCGCTTCCTTGTATGCGTTCTTGGCTCTCTTCTTGGCCCTTCTCGTTTATCTAGTACGAGCACTCGTATGAGTGATGGTCTGGGTGAGCATGGCCTTTCACCTAGTGGGATACTGGCGCTTACCTCTCATTCAAAGCGCGTCGTTGCCATGCATTAAGTGATGCGTGATCACTATTGGTGTTATTAGTGAGTTTGTTACTGCCTTTGAGCAAACTCGTATTAACCCGTTTGTTCTCCGCGTTCTCAAGTACGTGCATATAATCGGTCTGTCATTCCGGTTCGCGTCACTCGAATGTGAAGGCTGTGAAGCACAAGGGACAATAAGCGCCGCTTTGCCCGCTGGTGCCACGCAGTGGCCGAGGCCCGCCATGGTTCTTCTTCACCTCTATAGTTGTTGACGCACGCCCGATTGACGGCCCGCACAGCGGCCGTGCGCAAGACAAAGCATAATGCAAGCGGCGTATGTTTGATCCATGCGCTTGGAGACCACGGTTTGGCCCTGCGCTCTTTGGCTTGTGGCTATATAATACTCACCCGCTCCAACTCTGCTCCTCCACCAACCTATCTTCCGTTACCCGCCATACGGCCACATCTGCTCTTACTCCTCGCTCTTGACCGCATACAGCTATGCACGATCTCCTTCTGACCTACTATGCCCCCTACCTGCTCGGCTACCTGGGCTTCCCGTGGAAGCTAGTAACATCGGACAATGTACGCAGCCGTACTTGTGGCTCGCAACAATCTTCCACTTTAACCACGCCATACGCGTCGAACAATACTTCGACGGCTGCACAATATCCCTCAAGAAGCCCCAGCGTTCTGTCCCTAGCCACATCGTCTTCATCCCAATCTTCCATGACGTCCGCAGACTCGGACAACATGAGCTCTTCGAGTTCGACTTCAATATCGACAGCAGCAGAGGACGTTTATCCTGCACGTATACCCTTGCCTCTTCCGCATCCCGTGAAGCACGGCGCGGAGCATATTGTTGAGTTCCGTGGCGCGGACGGGTCGCGCGGGGTGTCTTTGGCGGAATGGATCAAGCTGTCTGAGAGGCGCAAGAGCGAATTCTGCCTCGAAGATCCAGATGAGAGCCTAGAAGAACTCGTGTTAGACTCAAAGGTTTTGTACCAGTGCCAGGTGAGCCAGGCGCACCCTTGAACGCTCGGCGACAATGCTAACGGGCATTTGCACTTCAGTGGCCAGGATATGATGCCGACACCTGTTACATACCCATGCCATCACACGTCTCTGAAGGAGTCGCCCCGTTCAGGAAGGTCGACCTCCTCGACATGATCTGCGAAAGGCTCTCGCACTGGGTGCTGCAAACTATCGTGCGTCCCTCAGTCTCCTAGCCTGGAAATTGTCACTCACCCGTATCTATCCCATGCAGAGATGCAGAGAGATCGAGTGCAAGGAGCCACAATGGGCTCTTGGACTGGACTGTATCACCTTCGAGCACATCTACGTGGTGTCAGTCGTCGAAGTGAGGGGTTACACATCCAAATGGGTGCCCGTCATTGAGATTGACGCTGACGTCGTAAGGAGCTGTGAGGTACCCACAGTGTTTTCACCTTGACCACAGATTGAATATAGTTCCGTTTTATATCTTACTTCCTGTGCATCTGCCATCTAGATGCGCGCACGACCACAGAGTGATTGAGTTGATACTTTTCAGATTAGCTCTAGGTAAGTGGAAGACTCATGTAGGATCCAGGCACGTCTCTCCTCTTAATAGAAATTGGCGCGGCGCCAGCCCTGGTAGCCCTGGTGAGTGCAGTTGACACCATCGTCGTGTGGCCTTTGCGAATTTGATCTCCCATCAAAGGTTGACAATTTCAACATATGGTCTTCCAAAAGCTGCAGCCTGCACAGTGCAGGGCAGCAGGGTTCGATCGTGTATCGGCGCCCGCCATCGTTGATCCGGTCCCCTGGTGGCGCAGGTCAATTTGCCGCCCAGGTTGTCCTGACGCCTTCATGGAATAGTCGCTCCGATATCTGCAAACTCATACTCATCCTCAACGGCTGCCAAGACGGCTGCATAACGCCGTTCATGAGAGTGTTCTGCTGCCGCTGATGAGTGAAAACTGTGTACTTGAGGGCTAACATCACATATCTCTGTAGCGGGGACGCTACGCCTTGGCGGCTCTATATACGAAGTGGGTATCTTGGACGCTCTGGGGCGTGATCAGTCGCTGACCCTATCATTTTGCATTCCTCTGTCGGCGTACGTCATTCGAAGGGGACGCGACCAGCCTCTTTTGCAGCCCAAGACAAAGGTTATATCAAGTGTGAGAACGTCTCTTGTCAGCCTAACTGGCGGCACTCTCGCTCGTATCCCGTAATGCACGGATGCGTTATCGCTTGTCCGCCGGCTGTCCGCGTTGCGAGTTGGCAGTTGAATGCTGCGACCTGTGGCTGGAGTGGGCTCTGTGCGGCTGGGACTGTCCGTCTTGGATTCGGTCACATATTGGACGTGGGGCGGCCCTGTGACCGCCCGGAGCTCTCGCAGGACCTCATGATAGAAGGCTTGGAGGTTTCCCAGGCTGCTGTCTGGAGGGGCAGTACCTCGGTCACTCCGACTCTATCATATCGTCGGCGGTCTGGTGGTCAAGGAAATCTATGCCCGATTGCTTGCCGCTGAGTCCGGGTTCTGAACTTGACCAGTCCGAATTGTTCTGGAAGCGATTCTGGTCGAGCTTGAACGTACCCGCTCTTGCATAGTTGCCCAACTTTCATTCAGAGGCCGCGATATCTGACGCTTCACTGGTTTTAGCTTTATCCACGGCCGCAGTGCGCCGCATACACAGACAATGAAACAACATAGGACGAGGCAGCATCTCGTAGCGCCGCCAGCACGCGTTGGGGTCGCGGGATGACGCTTCAGCACAAATCTTTCCCCTTGCCCCGCAAACTGTTTTCTCCCAGGCACAACCGGATCCTGCATACATTGGGTGATCGCAAACCGCTCAGGCTATTTCTGGGAGATGGTTCGGCGTAGTTCTCCACCGGCAAAATTCGATGATGCATCATGACAATTGCCTTCCTCAATTACAGGCCGCCCGCGACGAAGCTTGTCGACCATAGCACTGACGTTGTTGACTTCTGTTCTTCAGTGAGAGATCTGGAATCGAGTATATACAGAGACTTGCGTACATATGTATGCCGCAGCCAGGTTCGAAAACCAAGTACAACTTACCGATCTCTAATTCTAGATGCCACCGAGATCACAGAACCCACATGGGAACATGCAGTGCCGCGCGTTTGGCCACTTCCACTTGCGATTGCGCAATCCCCGCTTCTACCACATCCTCCGGCGGTATCCCGGAGGCGAAGTTACATGGTTCTAGGTGAGCAGCATATGCGACGCCGTATTCAGTATGTCCCTTGCCGACCAAAGACCCTGCATAAATCAGATAGGCACCGAGAGCGGGTCCCTTGGGTCCCACTGATGCCGCATGCTCGACGGACGTTCGAGAGAATTGCACAAGGAAGAGGCACCATGTCGTACTCGCCACTGGACCCAATCCAGGCGACACGGGCAGAGCGGGGCGTTGTCCATGGTGCATCCTTATAATCCGCCCGAGATGGCCACCCTCTGGCCAGCCCCAGCAGTCCTCGGCTCTCGCTGCAGCCTCGCTTCTCGCCGCACCCCCGACGGTCATGGCTGACCAGGACGGCATCGTCGAACAGCTCCCGAAGCTCTCCGCCGCCACCGACGGCCACACGCCCTCCGAGTCGTTCGACGAGAAGGCGGGGCATGCCCCCGGCAAGCTCGAGAAGCACCTTAGCTCGGACTCGTCCATTGCCTCGGGTAAAGTCGAGCCCGACGGTAAGGCGGTCTACGACCACGACGACGAGGTCCAATATGTCAACGGCGAACCCGTCATCACTACCGGCCGGGACGTCTCTCGGTATCTGGTCGACACCCGCGACGACCACGATCCCGCTGTGACCTTCCGCTCGCTAGTCATTGGAACCGTGTTCGCAGGCTTGGGTGCCGCGCTCTGTCAGGTATGCCAAACTTTCTGTCAGGAGCTTGAAGGGTCCCTCTTATTCCAGCTCGCTCATGCCGGCACGTATCGTGCATAGATATACCTATTCAAGCCAGTGCAAGTGACGGTCTCGACGGTCTTCCTCCTCCTCCTTATCTACAGCGTCGGCGTTGCGTGGGCTAAGTACTTCCCGCGGGCGGAGTGGGTCAAGGACACTCGCTTTGCGCGACTCGGCCCGGTCCTGCACTTCATCAACCCTGGCGAGTTCCGTATCAAAGAGGTGCGCGCTCTCAGGCGGCCTTTTAGTGCTCACATGCTGAACGAGAAGACGATGTACAGCACGTTATCGCGTCTTTGGTTGCGTCTACGGCGTCCTATGGCAGCTCTGCCGTCTCGAACTTCGCCGTGCAAAGGGTGAGAACGAGCGCCCTCGAGCTCTGATTTTGTGCTTCGATCGCTAAGCGTCCGCATTGATAGCTCTACTATGAGACGAATGTGGAAGCGACGACTGCCATCCTCGCTACATTCTCGACAGCATGCTTTGGGTATGTCGTGAGATGCGCTGTGATGCGGCTAAACCAGAATGTCCTGACATGTCGTAAAGATACGGGCTCGTCGGCCTTCTTCGCCCGTTGACAGTGTATCCCGCCGAAATGGTCTACTGGGCTGTAAGTGCAAGCGTCGTTCATCATTGTTCGCCATGATGTCGTTAACGACGCCCCCCAGAATCTCCCTACCGTGTCTATCTTCCAAGGTAAGCTTCCATCTTCGCATCCTGCCGCTAATCCACGCTCTTATGCCACCCTCACAGCGCTTCACTTTGACACCGCGTCGAACAAGAAGCGCATGAAGGTCTTCTGGACCGCGTTCACGGGCATGTTCGTCTGGGAGGTCCTCCCCTCGTACATATTCCCGCTCCTCAACGGTATCAACATCATCTGCCTCGCGACGCAGCACGTCCCAAGCGCCGCGCAGGACGTAATCACGAACCTGTTTGGCGGGACGGACGGAAACGAGGGGCTGGGGTTCCTCAGCTTGTCGTTAGATTGGCAGTACATCACCTCCTCGTGCGTATTCTTCTGCTAGTACGAGGGGCGTTGCCTAGATGCTGATGCATTGCATTTATAGGTTCATGAGTTTCCCTCTGATTCAACAAGGTGAGCATGCATGGACCAGTATACGTCGAACCGAGTGCTAATGTTCGTGTCCAGCGAACTCGTGGATCGGATACGTCGTATGTTACGTCGCTATCATGGGCATCTACTATTCGAACGTCTGGAATGTGAGTAATGCACCAACCGCACATCTCCACTGCGAGAGCGCTAAACGGCTTTGTGACAGTCCAAAGCATTCCCGATGCTTTCGACTTCTCTGTACTCGCAGAACGGTAGCGTGTACGACCAGATGGCCGTCTTCGGTCCTACGTTCCAGCTGAACGAAACCGCGCTCGAGATCGTCGGCCTTCCCGCGCTCACAGGTCTGTTTCCGTTATCTATACAGTGCCCGTTACACGCAGTCTAAAGTCCTGGATACTGTTTAGGTTCCAACGCATGGTCGAACCTCTGCCAGAATCTCGGAGTGCGTATTTTGACGTCGACATAGGACCTCGCTTCTAACTGACGCGGATATGAACAGATCGGTGGTCTCATCGCCCACACGATCTTCTTCTGGGGCCCATACGTATGGGATTCGTTCAAGCAGGCCCGGGAGAAGACTCAGCCCGACCCGCACTGGCAGGTCTGTGTCACGCGTGTTTCTCCCTCATAACGATGCGCATGCTGACGGTTAACTGTGGGGCATAGGTCATCCATAAGAACTACGACGAAGTGCCATGGTATTGGTACTTGGCGCTGTTGGCGCTGTCCTTCTTTGCCGGTAGGTATTTGTCAGTCATCTTCACGGAGGATGCAAAGCTAAGAGTGGCGCTCCTGGTAGGCTTGATCGTGATCTTCAAGGGCCAGACGACGCTTCCCTGGTATGCGTACATCATCTCGCTTCTACTTGGAGGTACGACACCACGTCACGGATACCAGATGAGATGCGGATATTGATAGAATCGCCATACATTCCAGCATTCATCACGCCGTTCTCGACGCTACTCTATGCCCGTATGGGCAATGGTGTCGCTACGAACCAGCTCATGAAAATGGTCGCTGGGGCAATCAACCCAGGGAGACCTGTGGCTAACCTCTACGTACGTCTCTGATCATCCGTATGGATGGATGATGTTGTGGTCCCAGTATGCTTACACGACTATGCAGTTCTCGATGTGGAGCCACGACGTTGTCTCGACGTCTATCAACCTTGCGGGAGATCTCAAGATCGGCCAGTACACGAAGATTCCCCCACGCCAGATGTTCCTCACCCAAGTTTGGGGCACGATCCTGGGAGCTGCCGTCAACTATGGTGAGGAGGTTGCAACACGATTGGGAGAGCGAGACATTGACATGAACCGGGCGGATAGTGGTTATGGTTTCTGTCGTCGACGCCCAGCGCGAGATCCTGCTCGACCCTCGTGGTACGAACATCTGGAGGTACGCAACTCATACTGTACTTCGATGTCAAGCGCTTCGTTCTGACTAGCAGTATAGTGGTCAATACCCGCAAAGCTTGAACAGTGCTGCCGTGACATGGTCGCTCGCGAAGCAGCTCTATGGTCCTCACGGTCCATATATCTGGATTCCCCTCGGCCTCCTCTTCGGCATGGTACCTACATTCCTGCAGTGGCTCATTGCCAGGGTACGTCCGCCCATATCCGCACAGCGCAGGCTCACACTGACCATGCTCTACATCTGCAGAGGTGGCCGTCGATCATGGGCATCCGGACGGATAGCATAATCCTACCGATCATCTACCAGTACGCGCAGTGGATGTCGGCGGGTACGAACTCGGCCGTCGTTTCGACCATCATAGTCGGTCTCGTCTCGCAGCTCTGGCTGCGGCGGTACCACCCTGGCTGGTACAAGAAATACAACTTCATCCTGGGTGGTGCGCTCGACGGCGGGGCGCAGGTCATGATTTTCATCCTGTCATTCGCCGTGTTCGGCGCGTCGGGCACGCCGCGGCCGTTCCCCGCGTGGTGGGGGAACCCTGCGCGGGGTAATGTCGACTATTGCAATGGAAACGGGGCGCTCGACTAGAGCTGTCGGGGTTTGTGGAGAAGTTCTAACTGGGTTATTGAATTCGAAGCTGTATCTGTAGTATCTTGATAGTGACATGACTTATTCACGACTTGATGTTTTATCACCGCTCACATCGTCCGTCGTATCTCGGGGTGACTCTCCGTATAGAGCGCACTCAGCGCTCGTGGATGCAGACAGCAATGTCTTGCAACGTACGTGAATAGCTTGCAGGTCTAGCAGTAGTACATGAGGAGGGGGTTATAGACACGGTCATGTGATCGCGCGATTCTACTTACTCTCAGTCCTCCCCTTCAACGTTAACCGTTGACTAGTCGACTTCCGATCGGCCTCGCTGCTCGGGACATCATCTCCGTATCGTCGGAGCTGCATCGTCCGACCTCGTCCTCTATATTGTTCGCCTCTACGTCCGAGGTGCCCGAGGACGTCGGCTGTGGTGCTCACGGCGACTACGCCCGTTACAAGCCTACAATGAGGGCTCAGTCGAACGCGTGATCGCGCCCCTGGTCTCCGATGCGGCCAGGAGCAGTTCAAGGAAGCGTACCGCGCGCTGTCTAGCTTGTGGTCATGTAGAAACTGTGAAGCAATGTCATTTCTCCTTGACGTCTACTGCATGCAGGAGAGCGGTCGCACGTACATATATGAGCAGTCGTCGAGCGCCATAACCGGTGTGCCTGGAGTCGCACCGGGCACGACAAGCCTATGCTAGGAACCTGGAACGGAGTCATGGCACAGCCTCGCAGATCATAATCTTCAACACCGTGTCGGTACCGCTCCCGTAAGTTCGTGCGCTGCTTGATCCTCCTGACGCGACCCCGCAGCTTCGAGGATCCGGGTGTCGGCGGTATTCTCTGGTTGAAACATGACTGAGATGCAGCTAGTAGTAAGGTCGCCGCCATCGCGCTCATGTAAGCGTCGGGCAGGGTTGACCGTCCTGCTTGCAACTTGCAGATAGCCTAAGGTCTCTGCATACGCTAGCTCGGGATGTTTAGTCCATCCGTCATCGCCCATGAACATTGCCGAGACGCGACGTACATGCGCAAAGCCCTCGCGCTATAGCACGCGACCCCGCGGAGTCAGCTAGAAGGCGGTTACACTGCGCAGCCATGCCATACATAAGACGGTGAGGATGAACCTCTCTGTGCTTCAATCTCCCTTCCCGACACAGTCATACGACGAAGATGGGCAACGACAAGAAGCGTTTCACTCGCAAAGACATACCTGACCTGAGCGGCCGTGTAAGCTGCCTTCGCCATGATTGGAAAAGTACTGACTCGCACACCACACTTTCTTTAGACGGCGCTGGTCACCGGTGGTACCAAGGGCATCGGATACGAGACTGTCCGCGCGCTCGCGCTCGCGCATGCACGAGTACTCATCCTCGCGCGGAGCACAGAGCTCGGGCAGAAGGCAGTGGCGACGATCAAGCGGGAGGATTCGACGGCGAACGTGGAATTCATCCAGTGCGACCTGGGAGATCTCGCGGCAGTCAAGCAGGTCGCGGACAAGATCTGTAAGGACGAAACGCGCCTAGACATCGTAAGTCTTTGTCATGGTCTGACCTTCGGAGCAGGAGGCTCACCATAGCACGACATTGCCAGGTCATCGCGAACGCTGCGATCGGCCTGCTCCAATTCGGCCTCACGAAAGACGGGATTGACCGCCACTTCGCCATAAACCACCTCGGGCACTACCTCCTCATCAACCGCCTCCTCCCGCTCCTCCGACGCACCGCGCAACAATCCTCAGCGCCCGCCACCGGACCACGCATCGTCACTCTCACCTCACAAGTACACCGCTCCGCGCCCGCCTCGACGACGTTCGCCTCCCCTGCGGAAGTGAGCGCGGACGGCGGATACGGCGCGATGGGCTACTACGCGCGGTCGAAGCTCGCTGTGCTCCTGTTCGCCAAGTACGGCCTCGCCAAGCGCGTGTTCGCGCCGCACAACGACCGTATCTCCGTGATCGTCCTCCACCCGGGCATCGTGCACACCGACCAGCTCGACCAGCTCAAGGACGCGTACGGGTGGCTGCTCGGGACCCTGCTGAAGCTGCTCACGCTGCCGTTCGCGCAGAGCCCCGCGCAGGGGTGTCTGAGCACGGTGTGGGCGGCGACGAGCGAGGACGTGGAGCGGAATGGGTGGAGTGGGAAGTACTTCACGGGCGTGGGGGAGGTTGCGGAGCCGTCGAAGCTGGCGCAGGACCCGGAGCTTGGGGAGAACTTGTGGAAGCTGAGCGAGCAGCTCGTGAAGGAGAAGTTGGGCCCGGATGGGCTGCTGCCGTGGGATGTACCTTCGAACTAGGGGGCCGAAGCCCGTGTGTGCTATAGCTCATTTGTGACTGGACATTGACGACCTTTCCGTTTCACTGTATGTGCTGCGCTTTCAATTTAGGGGAGGCTGAATGTTAAGACGTCGATGAGCCCATTTCCCCACGGTCAAGGTCGGAATTCAGTGGTGTCTCGTCTTTTCCACAATGCGGACTCAGCTCACCTGCACGAAGCGTTTCAAGGTGTCTTGGGACCCTGATGAGCTGCAATTGACCATGAGTATACACTTGGCGCTACGAGAAGCCCGAGCAACGGAAATACTGAGGAGTTTCTGACTGCGTAAATCAGGAGTGACTGCTGGGCGGGAGATGGAGCGAAGTCCTTGTAACGCAAATCCAGGGAGGGCAAAAGCATGCACACGAGCAGGCATATGTTTGATACGTATGAACAGATCTTTGTTCATGGTGACTCGAGTCCCAGACTCCTACATATGATCGTGAACAGCGGACAATATACATCCATGAGCGTGCTATACATACAACCAAATACGAGTATGACAACATAAGACGATGTGCGGTGTAGGATGCGTAAAACGAGATGAGATGAGATCCAGGTATCCATAGTCCATGAGATGACGACGATGCGAATAAAAACGTATGCAGAGCAATGCGAGCGGCATTCTGTAGGAAACAGCGTCAGTGACACGCTCGACCAGGTTGGAGACGGAATGGAGGGGATGCATCAGAAGGAACAATTGGCAATAATAAGGTTATCCTCATGTAGGATCAGAACAGGTCTGAATGGTTGTCATCTTGTGCAGGGGGACCGCCAGGGTAGGCATGACCATAAAGGGCTCGGAAAGCAAAACTCACATGATGTGGTATGGTATTCGATGCGGTAAAGTAGCGAGAGGGAGCAATGGCCTGTGTGATAGAGTCAGTACGAGATTCACAAACGGTTTAAAGAAAATCAGATTAAAAAGGCAATGTGTTGTCCTCAAGCCCCGAAGGGTCGGTACAGGTCTGAGAAAGCTGTCATCACAGTGTGGCGTGGCGAACGATAGAACGAAACGGCCAAAACGAGGTCTTAACACTCACAGGTATAGTGACCGAACTCAGCCCATTACGGATACAGGAGGGAGCGAAGTGGGTGTCGGTCGCCAGCGCAGCCTTGATGGCGCGGTCTCGCCGTACACCCAATCTTCCTCCATAGTATCGTCGACGGTAGGCTCAGTGGCGTCGCAGTCCTCGACGAAAACACTGATTCCCACGCCGTCCTCGGGCTCGAGGAGCACCTCGGGGCCCGCACCTCGCCGCTGTTGCTCCTCCTGAATCTCAAGCCTGCGCAACGCAGCGATGAGGTCCTGCGCGAGTGGGGTGGAGTTAGGAGGATCCTCGCGAATCTGCTCCCAGCCAACGGGTGGCGAGCCCGGCGGCGAGATAAGGAAGTTCTTCTCGTTTGCTGGTGGGCGAAGATAGTGGTTATGCTCCTGCGTCTCTGACGTCTCGATGGGAGTGGGGTCCGCCCGGTAGACGCGCATAACGAATTCCTCCCTATAGCAAAGAAACGAAGAGTCAGCTGAGTCTCATCGTCATCCCCACTGCGTGAGGGAGAAGATATGACGTACTGGTCGTGTAGCCCGGTAAGGATGAGTCCGTCGTTGCTCTCCTTTGCAGTCTCCGCGTCTACTTCAGAGTAGTATACCATGATGACTCGGGCAAGGCCCTTGATCGGTGCCCACGCATGCAGAGGTCCGTACGTCTCAAAGTGACTCCGCAACGCTTGTTGGACGATGGGCTCGAAAAACTGAGGAGGGAGGCGCGTGATCACCAATGTGTTCGTGCGTCGTGGAGACGCCGGACTCGACGTCGTCAACGACGGAGGGGAAGTGGGCGAGCCCGGTGACGAAGGGATGGAAAGGGTGAGATTTCGCACCATGTTGGCGAATGTTCAGGGATGGATGTAATGGTGGTGAGAAGGGGGATGGAGGATGTGAACGAAAGACGAAGAGCAGCCTGCGACCTTTATTGAAAAATCGAGAGCGCTGACATAAGCGAGGAAGTGTCGCGTGGGCGTCGCTGCGTCGGGCAAATAAGCGCCTGTGCTGTGCCGCTGCGGCTACGCCTATGGAACAAGCGGTGTGTGTTGTGCGAGGCGCTGATCATGCAGCCGTTGCGGCACTTCCGAACTGACCCCTCTGAGTCTAACAGCGTGTTCACCTGCACGCGTCGCAGGTTTGAATGTCGCTGAACTGTGTTGCTCCGAAAGTATCGCTGTTAGGTCGGATGATCCGTAGAAATTGCCGCCACACGGTCAGGGCCATATACATACGCGCAAGTACAAGAACACCGCCCGCATGCGCATAGCTACTCTGCTACAGAGACAGCGATGTGCATGGCTGCCATATGTGGTCAACCTGATGCTGTGGACAATGGAAGCTTGCACAAGCACTGCGATTAGTGATACAGATACTCAATTGACGATTACATTACAGGCAGGGATACATCGGCCGTTTGATCGAGACACGTTCTAGTGCGGTGCTCCTGCATATACGTGTCCTGGTAGGCACGCGTTTCAGCACATCGCCGATGGATCGAAGGCAGCACGGAGGGTTGACGCACCCTGACTCTATGATAATAGTGTGGTTGTGGATAGTCGGATCACGACTTCTCCCGCAAACGCTCCGCGATTTCTGCCTGCTTCCGGTTGAGTGCTTCCACCCGTGCCTCCTTTGAGGCGTCGTACGCCACAGTGACTTGGTTGAAGCTGCGGACAAGGCATCAAGCGGTCAGCACCGCGGTGGGGCAGAATGCTATGAACGCATGACGTACGGATTCTCTGGCGACTTCTGGAATTGCTTGTAGAGCAGATCCTGCATAGCACCCAGGTCAGCTACGGAATGGTACTTCGGAATTGAATCAGGGCTTACGTGGTATTGTTGCAAGCGTAGCCCAGGATGCTGCGTTGCTCCGCCTCAGTACAAGACCTGAAGATGTGATCATGCTTGGGATACGTACCTCTTGCCTGGCCTTCGGCAGCTCGCGCTCCTTGTAAGCCTCGAACGCAGCCTTGAATCGCCTCTGTAGCACACAACGTGAGTGAGATGCAGTCCGGTACGGCACGCAGTGCACGCACCTCCGGATGTCGCTCGAGGTTCGCAGCCTGCGAGCCAACGCTCGCCTTGTCCATCTTGGCCGTAACGACTTCCAGCAAGTCGATCGCATTGTCGATGCCCGTCGCCGCGTACGACTCGACTTCCTCAGGCTTCCCGCCGTCTTCGCTTGCCGTGGCGCTCACAGAGCTCAAACCACCACCAGCCGCGATGGCACCAGGACCGGCGGGCTTGACGTTCTTCGCAGGGGCCTTCTTCGCACCAGCTTTGGGCGCAGCCTTGACCTTGACAGGCGCACTGGCTTCCTCCTCTGCGAGTAGACGTGCGTTCTCCGCCTTGCGGGCGAGCTCTGCCTTGCGCTTCTCCTCCTTGTCGTCCTTGGCCTTGCCGCCCTTAGATCCCTGAGCCCACTTCTCTGCCTCTTTGCGCTCCTGTTACCATAGTCATCGTTACACTCTGTAGCGAAGTTACACATAACAGAGGATAGCTGACGTACCCTCTCAGCTTCCGCCGCAGCCGCCTTCTTGGCCTCGTTCTCGGCCTTTTTCGCTCTGCCGGACTCCTTCTTTGCGTTGCCTCCTTTTGGTGCCATACTTAACAGTTCTCACAGTTTAGAGATAGTGAGTATGGTGTGGGGGGATAGTAGAGATTGCTGAAAGATGGGTGCAAGGTGCAAAGCCGGAGCTGGGCAGTGGGGGAAAGGGTAATATGATCGAACGGATGTCATAGAATCTTATCTTATCTTATCGAGTAACTTAATCTCCGTTTCAAGCCTGCTGCTTTGGGCCTCTGGGCTGGATTCACCACCGTAGTACGGGAAACATGCAGTTGCACAGATAATATCGTATATCATTTGATCAGGGTCCATGAATGAAAGCTATGAGTGCTACTTATCTTCAAAACAAAGCAAATTCACCACTACCAAAGTCCGAGTCAACAGTCCACAAGGTATGGAACAGATACACGAACGCTAATGTCTCTCTCAGCAACGACTCTGTCACGGCCGGTACTACCCTGAGCGTCCCCCTTTTACAAGCCGCACGCGCTCGCGTTGGCCTGCGTCGCCGTCGCGTTGATCCTACCCACCTGGACCGCCGTGCCGTTCGTGAGCTTGTTGAGCGCCGAGAGCGCGATGTTGAAGCCCTTCCCGCCCGCGTCGATCGCGAGAACGTGGATGGACGTGCCGTTGTGTGTGAGCTCCCAGCACGTCCCGCACGCGTCAGAGTTCCAGCCGGCGATGGCAGGCGCACCGCCGATGTTGGGGAACGTCGGGAGGGACCCGAACGTCGTGAAGCCTGCAACAGGCAAGGTGAGCACAGTGAAACAGGTTGAGAGGGTTAGGTCGCGGACCTTTGGTGAGCATGCCGTTTTCGCCGTCGGAGCAGGCGACGGTGGAAAGCGAGCCCGATGCGTTGTCGTACACCTCATCGTAGGAGACTGAGACGGTCGTGGAGTTCGCGGCAAAGGCTACCGGGATAGCGAGGAGCGCAGCTGCGAGAGTGGCGAACTTCATGATCAAGGGCTTGCGAGGGATCGGGATGGCTCGTGGAGATGCTGGGTAGGGCACTGGAGGCCCTGGCCCGCCCTCCGACCATCGCTTTTATGCAAAGCCGTCGCCAGGAAGACGACCAGAACTCTACTGGAGTGGAGCGAGAAGATCAGCACACATGGAACGGTCGCAGTCAGAAGAAGACTCACCCGCAGGCACCGCGTGTGTCGGCCAAGCATTCCTGCAATCCACGGCGCATGGCGCAAGATACGCCGTGCGCGATGAGACTCCAGCGCGCGAGAAGCACGGCCGAGCCCCTTCCAGCAGCGGCCGACGCCTGCAGAAGGCGGCGCGGAGGTGAGACCCGTCTGCGTGGCCGCCCGCATGATCGCGCCCGAGCTCGCAGCTGACCGCGTTTGGGTGGAATTAGGCTCCTCGACGGCGTTCTTCGCGCTTCGATAGACCCGAACCAACACCGAGCACGCGTAGTGTCGTCGCGAGTCGTTCTGACAGGGCTTGAGCACTTTGATACGAAGCGCGACGTCCATACGCTCGGTGACGGTAATGAGGCATTAGTGGATCCTCGAGGCCGTAGGTATCGTTAGCATCGTCTTCCCAGAACGATGTTACATATGTGGGAATGGTCCGGTAAGTAGCTTCTGCCGTGTAACCTACCTGGCAGCAAAGAAGCAAACCTGTCCGCTGATGCGAGTTCTATGGGACAGCTTGGGAAGGGAAAATGTCAAAGGATGTGGATGATCATTGGGTACGAATAATCGATACACGGGAGGGCGTGGAGCGCTGTTTGGACACGGTATTTGGCGTACTGCAAGTATCGGGTATGAGTAGA
The DNA here is from genome assembly GCA_022376465.1 of Cubamyces lactineus. Lineage (NCBI taxonomy): Eukaryota > Fungi > Basidiomycota > Agaricomycetes > Polyporales > Polyporaceae > Cubamyces > Cubamyces lactineus. The sequence goes on along the minus strand of JACDTU010000013.1, from coordinate 610,162 downwards.
ACAACAGTTGGGAGGAAGACGTGGGTGGAGGTAGACATTACAACATAAGAATGGAGAGAATACAGCAGTCCGACGTAGCTGAACTAGTAAGTCGACAATACGAGGACGAAGATGTTGGGAGCAGTGAAGCCCAAGCGCTGCTTCGCATAGTGGTCTCTCTTAATCAGCTTGTCGAAGAACACCTTCTCCCTCAGCCAATCTGATGAAGAATTAGCTATTGGGTCTTCGACGTATAGGCAATGGGCCCTACTTACCTGCCCGTCGGTACTGCGTTGGTGGCGCCGGGGCAGGCGAATAGAACTGCCAATTTCCACCCGACCCGGCGGCAGACGCCGCATATCTTCGGAGCTGCTCTTGCTGACGAGGAGGGAGAGACTCGAACTCCTTGTCGGTGACCATCTTGTCCGAGTAACTGTGCCAATTCCAACAATGTCAGAATCCAATCAACTACACGACGGGCAGGACTGTATGCGCACTCTTTAAAGAGCATAGTGACGACGTCTCCGAGCGTAACGCCTTGCGGATTCTTGATGATAGTGCACCATGGGGAACACTCAGTGATGATAATGAGCTCCTCTACTCGAGGCAGGGTTGCTGGTTCGTCCTTCTGAGTGAAAGGGACGTCTCGATCACGAGATTCTGGGTTGTATCCACTCGACTGCCCTGGTACGGAGGGATTCGGAGCTTGAGACGGTGCGCCTGAAGGATCGAATTGCGCGCTCACCTGTCGAAAGATTGAAGATTAGTTGGAACGAAGCGGACTCATTGGCGAGAATGGGGTGCAGTTCCAACTCAGTGCCGAGCAGATACAAGTCTGTCTGGCTCAGCACAGGACCGTCTGTTGGTAGGAGGCTTAGAGCATGGTGCTTGCAAGACGCAATGGATAATACCTACAAGAATTCCCTGCGGCCCACTTCGCGACGGTGTCCATGGCACAATAATAGTCAGAGGTGAAGGGCCTGCTGGTGAATGGTGTAGCTTGTACTCTGAGTTATGATTAAAGACTGCCTAGATGGCAGAATCCGAGTTCTGCGTTGAACGGAAGGACCGAGAGTGTCTGTGCTATGCGCAACTGTGTAGCACCGCGTTCTGGTGGCGCTCCTGACACACTATCGGATCGAATCGTGCCCGATGCTTGGGGACACAACAGGTGTAAGTTCCGCGATATGTGGAAGTGAGAGGGGAAGAAGGATGGATTGCTACGGTCCTCTCGAACACATGCACATTAAGAGGCAATTGTTCCTTGTAATCTTGATCATGAGGCTAATACATCTGAGTTCTAAAGTTAAATCGGAGGAGAGACTGATCCGTCTGTCAGCCAATCAACGCGTACACAATTACGCGTCGGACGAATTCCGCTCAATCGCCGCCGGAATGCCTCGTTGAATGGCGTTGGTACTCCTGCAATTCTTACGAGCCTAGTTTGATTCCCTCGACGACGTCGACATCGCGGAGGAGCCCTCGTGCGCTGCGCGCGATGTTCGTCATGCAATACTAGCTTGCTTTCGGATCATAGATCAGTCATTTATCGGCGACATCGCAGAAAATCAGTGAAGCCCTACACCCTGCCCGCCGATATCGGGACTGTGTTCCCAGCGCTCACGGTCGTCTGGACTTGCGGCCCTCTTGTTCTGCTTGTCTTCAACACCTCTTCTCAGCAACCCGATTATATTCTCTCTTGAACCCGAGCATCATATACGCGCTCTGACTCATAGCGCATCGGTGGGTCTTGCAGCAGAGCGGGACAGTGCCTGGAAGGTTCTCACATATCGGAAGTACGTGGTGTGCGGTCTCTAGCATATATGCTCCGCCATCTGACTGCATAGAAGAAGGAAACTTGCGGACGACCTGTGCGCATCGCGTGCACGCTGTCATCTCCACTTCCAACTCGTCGAGTCATAGTATCAGAACAGGATTCCTGTGTCCTTGAGCCTGGTCCAAAAAGGCAAGCAACGGCTCTCCTCTGGCTGCGTCGTACCGCCTCCGACATTGGCTTATGTTCTTGCGATCGCATTCTGACATTTGCGCAGGGTCTTAGACGTCAGGCGGGAACGCGAGTCACAGACAGATAACGTCGGCTTCGACAAACCGCGATGGCGTTCACACCTATAGTCCCGCCGTATCCCTCGCCGAGCGGCGGTACCGCGTCGCCTCTCAATCCTCCCCCTCCAGTTATTCCCCAGGGCTCACCAAACCACCCGCCCGCCACGCCTTCGTGGACACAGAATCCTCATCAGTATCCGCATCAGACACCATACCTCATGCCGGGAGGTTTTGGGGCGCCCTCGGCGCAGGGTTCGTACTTCATCCCTCCCGTGCAATTACCCCCGAACGCGAATATGCCTCCTGCACAAACCCCGCTACAAGGACAGGGTTTCTCGTCCGATTACCTTGGATTCCCACCGCAAGGCTTCGGCGGTGGAGGCGGCGGCGGGGTGCCAAATGCCACGCCCTACAGGCCGCCAGCCAATATGCAGCCACCGGGGACCCCGTACGTACCAGCAGGAGCTCAGACAGGCTTCAGCACGTTCCAGCAGCCGCTCCCTGGATACGGCTATCCGATGGGCATGCCGCCGATGGCTATGGCTACGCCGTACATGCCTATGATGGCTGGGATGCCTCCGGGAATGCCACCGGGGATGCCTGGAATGGCTGGAATGCAGGGGATGCCGGGCATGGCGGGGATGCCTATGGGCATGGGCATGGCTTTCACTCCGGGCCCTGTCCCCGGGGGAGTTCCTATGCCGGGCGTTGGTCCTGCTGCTCAGCCCATGCAACCATCTCACTCTGGTAACGGGCGCGCCTACGCGTATCACGCTAAGGAAAAGGGACCATGGGACCAGGTGGACAAATTCGCAGAGGGCGGTGACTGTACGTATCCTCAAGGATCGCGCTTTCGTAGATTCTAATGAGATCCGCAGATGGTCCTGTTCTAAAGCCTTTGCTGGTGCAAAAGCTGAAAGTCAAGGTTGAGGTCAACCCACTGATTTCACCGCCGGGAGATGGCACCGAGCACGACTACCTCAAGTGGAACATGCTCTTTCCGTCGGGTAACTGTCAGCGTTCCAGTGATCGTCCGGGACGGTCGTGGTCCTTTGGGAGAGACGCACCCGCAACCTGGCCTCGGGTTACCACGCTGCGTATCGTCTCTCGCGCCTTCCCATGGACGATCGACGTCCCCGCACAGCATCCCGAAATCGGCGTCACCTGCGGAGATGTCATCGAGGCTATCCACGCCTCCATGTACACGCGACTCTCGCAAGGGCAGTACGAACACGCCGACACGCGGCAGAAACGGCTCCTCTCCGAGTCCTACTGGCACAACCGCTCAACGGCTGATGGCGTCCCCGGCGGCCGTCTCCAGCAGACGCTCCTCCGCTTCGATTGGCTTGGGTCGGATACGTGGTTCGGCGGCGTCCTGGATGACCCAGCCCTCGTGCACGAGCTGTGCAGGTGCTCGTTGCCGTGCACGTTGGTGCTTGTCTGCGCGAAGCGCCCTCATCTCTCGGATGCAGAGGTCTTGACCCAGGAGGATAGAGGAAGGACGGAGGAGGAAAGACACCGGCGACGGTCGCGCTCGAGGGCAACCTCGCGCGCCACATCCACTCGGCCACCGACTCGACCGCCCAGCCGCGCTCCTCCAAATGATAGTGCTACGACGTCCTCAGCGACGTAGCGCACAGGGAATGCCTAGCCCCGATACCTCTTCTACGCCTTACGCGATGACGCTCTTCACTATACCTTCCTCGTCTCATACCCGGTGGTCTTCCATACCCCTGGTGGTCTTGATGATATGACATTCGACACTCACGTTCCGGATCGCTACTCCTGCTTTGTACTGTTTATTCCGTACTTGTTGTTGTAAGATGACCTGATGCCTGATGTATTCCTGTAGGTCTCCTCCTCTAACGGCGATGCATTCCAGTGTGTTCTCACTACGTTGACGTGCGTATGGTGGACAGGAATTCCAGTTGCCATACGCGGCACTCATACTGGGGTGGTTAGGTGGGCGCCTAATGCCCGAGGATGTACAAATATTTGGCGCCTTATGGGCGCTTACTTATTGCCGATACAACATGGGCGCTTAGAACCTATTCCGAGAACAATAGCGAGGACAATAAACAAGGACGGTCGACGCTCGCCTGTCCCGACAACAATTCTTGCGCATAACAATGAAACCATGGTGATCTGGAATGAGCCGAGGGGCATTTCAGGACAAGCGCACCGACGCTGCTCCCGCCGTCCCTCCTTCTCCTACCACCACCACTGACTAGACGTCTCGGCATGCTGTCGAGCATCCTCACGACTTCACTCCTTTTCGCTGGCGCAGCGATCGCCGCACAAGCTTCTTCTGCTTCATCTTCATCTTCTCCAGCTGTAGTCTGCGTTGCAGGTCAATGCCTCGAAGGTTACACTAACACGACGAGTGAGTGCAACGTCTCTGAAGGGTGAGGGAAAGCAATGGGCTGATCATCCTCATCTAGTTGGCGCGACGTTGTCCGCGTCTGGCGCTGCAACCAGCCTGCTTCTTCTACCGGGACAGTATACTTCGTCAACAAACCCAGCTCTCCTGCACAACCTCCTCACTTCGTCAAGCGCTTCATTAGCTCTCTCACCCGGCTTCGAAGGAAACACATCCCTGCCTCTCAATCTCGCGCTCCAGCCAGGAGTGGCCGTCTACCCCCAGGCGAACTACTCTGGTCAAGCAACTTTTGCCGAGCTCCCAAGCAAGCCTTCAAATAGCAGCCTGAAGATCACTCCTGGCTCCCTCGCCCTAGCTTCCAATGTGTGGGTGGCGATTTCGGATTCGTCCAACGATCGCGTGATCTTCTGGGATAGCGTCCCTGACGTCTCGCAGCTCCCCTCGGGTGCGTCTGGCCTCTCTCAGCTGCTTGACATCCAGTCTTCGGCTTGCTCCCCTCCGTGCGCTGGTGCGGGCGTCTGCTCCGCCTCTGGAATGTGCGTTTGCCCTACGGGGTTCAACGGAACGTCCTGCGAGACGTGCGCGCCTGGCTTCTTCGGACCGTCGTGCCAAGCATGCCCCGCAGACTGTGCGACTTGCGACGATGGAATGACCGGATCGGGACGGTGTCTTGAGCCTGTCATCAAGAACGCGCCGTCGACATGCAACTGCTTGAACGGCGTGTGCAACTCGGACGGGTCGTGCACATGTAATGCAGGCTGGACGGCGGGTACCAATGGTACCGCCTGTGCGAAGTGTGCTACTGGTTTCTTCCTCAACTCCGACGGCAACTGCGAAGGTATGTACGGAAGCACTCTTTGTATCAGGAACACTGCTGACTGGAGTTCAGTGTGCGGTCTTGGTTGCACCCAGTGCGCAGACGGGAACGGCGAGTGCATCACCTGCAAGTCTGGGTTCACTCAAAACGCGAACGACCAGACGCAGTGCTTCGCTGCGCAGTCCACCACTTCGACCGGGACTGTTTGTCCGGACGGCAGCTTCAGCAACGGCACGACCTGCCAGCCATGCTCGCCCTTATGCCAGACGTGCTCGGGCCCCACATCCAGCGACTGTATAATCTGCGGTGCAGGGAAGTACACCCTGAATGGCAACTGCGTCGGCGCAAGCGGTAATGGCGTGTGCGACGGGTCTTCTTTGGTTGCTGACAACAACAAGCATGAATGTGACAGTACGTGCACACGAGAAGTTATACTACTTTTACTTTGACACTGACTTGCTTGTATAGCGTGCCCATCGAAGTGCACAACTTGTCAGTATCCGAGCTTCAACGTAGCCTCGACGATCGACCAGGTCCAATGCACCGGATGTCTGTCCGGGTATGTTCTATCCCAGGGCAAATGTGTCGAGAGCTGCCCCACTGGCACCTTCCTCGATCCCAAGGATAATGTCACCTGTACTGGTATGTGCACCTCCTGTCTGCACTGTGCATCAATGATCTCATAACTTTGTTAGCTTGCGATTCGTCATGTAGCACATGCGCTGGCTCGTCCACCTTCTGTCTCACCTGCGCGAACAACCAGCTGGCGTCCGGCGGGAAGTGTGTCGCCTCCTGTCCCTCGAACTCCTTCAGCTCGTCCGGACAATGCGTCACTTGTCACCCGGACTGCGCGACATGCAGTGGGAGCGCATTCAACCAGTGCTCGAGCTGTCCGGCCGACCGCCCCGTATTGACCAACGGCCGCTGCCTGCCAACGTGCAGCAAGGGACAGTTCTTCGATAAGACCTCGTCTGCATGCCAGTCGTGCGACGCGAGCTGCTCGAGTTGTTCCGGCGCAGGCCCCAGCAACTGTCTTGCCTGCTCGAGTTCCAGCCAGGTCCTCCGCGGCGGCACGTGCGTTTCCGCGAGCTGCAACGGTACTTCGAGCGTCATCTCCGGCCTCGGCATCTGTCTCTCCGACCTCGTATACGTTCCCCCTCCCTCCGGAACCTCCTCCAAGTCGCCTCTTCCCTCGCTCACCGGCATCGATTCGCCCATCTCGAACTCCAACACGACCGTCGTCAAGCGCCCGCTCCAATGGTGGGAGATCCTGCTCATGGCGCTCGGCTGCGCCTTCATCTTCGTCTGCTTCCTCATGTGCTGGCGGCGCCGCATGCGCAAGCGCCGTGCTGCTGCGACCGCGAACTTCGCCGCCGCGAAGAATCTCAACCATTCCAAGGGCTGGCGGTACCGCCTCGTGCGCTTCGGCGAGCGGCTCTTCGGGCACAAGAAGAGCCAGCGCTGGATGGTGCCCCCAGAGCACGAAGAGGACATTCGCATGGAGAAGCTGCGCGCGGCCGAGGAGGCCCGCTACGGCCGCGACGTCGAGAAGTTGCGCAGGGAGTCGTCGATGCGCACGGACCGCGACCTCGAGAAGCTCATCGGCTCGTACGAGTACTCGCGTGCAGGCTCGAGCCGCGCGCCTTCGCCTCTCCCGTCCCTCCGCGACTACGACGGCGACCGCCACTCACATAAGGCGAGCAGCCACGGCTCCGACCCACGGGCGCGTGTGGCGAACGACCTCGCGCAGGAGTCGTTGTACTCGCAGGTCACCGGGCAGCCGCGGCGCGCGCCCGAGCCCCGCCAGCCGGTGCGGAACGCGGCAGACTTGCTCCCCTCGCGGTTCTCGAACACGACGTATAGCAGCTGGCTGACGCCCGACCCGACGCCGGGGCCGCAGGTGCACGCTGCGCCGACTCCTGCGCAGGAGTACGCGCGGTCGGTTACGCAGCTGGGGGCCCAGCCTGAATCGCCTCCGCAGCGCGGGGCGTATTGGCTGCAGCCGACGAGCACGGGCGGGTCGCGCAACCCGTTCCTCCGTTAAGCCGTTACCAGTACCATGACGTGGACATCTCACCCTCTTTGCCTCCCATCGCCGTCTGTTAGTGAATCACGCCACCCTTCGACCTTCGGACTACTGCATATATTCTCTTTGTGTTCCCCTGGATGGACATGCACACTTGACTATCTTCGCGAGATAGACTGTATACCTACGCCCCAATTACCCGCCACTTTACCTGTACATTCCCTGCGGCCTCATGCTGCATGCCCACACGCACGTAATTACTCAGCAGTTGCTGACATTGTAGCCTTAAACTCCATACTCTGCAATGACATTGCTATGACCCGTTCGTGACAATTATCTGCCCATGACGCGTAGCCTCAGCCGCATGAAGGACTCGGCACACAACATAGGCGGATATTGACGTACCCAGAAGGCGTGGCACACATGCACACATGTCTCGCGACACTGCCCGAGATGAGTTGAATATACTACGTTTGGTGCCACAACGAGTTGGATCCAGAAGTGGGCATAGACTAGCAGATATGAGGGGCGGGGGATCAGTTATCCGATTGTATGGATACAAGTCGAGAGCAACAGGCATGATTTTGTGAACAATGTGGATGTATGCGCTTATCCGAATCCTAGCAATGAAGTTAGAAGGGGGCAGAACGCGACTTTCCAGCCGAGAGCTCACGAGACGGTACATGTCCACCAAAGCAGCGAAAGCAGTACATAACAGAATACCATTAGAACCATAAGGGCAGTCATGAGTCGGGATCACACCAGTGGCTGGATTGATCACTGGCCGGTAATTGGAGGCGTGGGCACCGTGGTCTGCGCTTGAGCTTCCTGCGCCGCCTGTCGTAGGACACCCCAGCCGTGGCGGGTTGCATCAGTAAGAACGCTCGCAGGAAGAGTCGAGTTGCGTGTACCTTAGCTGCCTTGGCCGCTTTGGCCTTGCGCCACCGCCAGCCTGAGCGTCGACGCTTGCGTTTGCCTGCACCTTGGACTGCTGTCCCATTCAAGTTGCCTTTCTCGCCCTCATTGGCGGCCGAGCCGTCACCCTCCTTCCGGCCTTCACGTTGCAGCATTCTCCTCCTCCGCGCCCCCCTGCTTTTCTTCCCCGTCTTCTTCGGCATCTTACCATTCTTCTTCACTTCCACCAGGAACGCGGTCAAGAATGGGTTCGAGAGCGCGGCATCGTACGGGTAGATCTTCCCCGTCTCTACGATGTATTCCACCAGTTTGGTCTCGGTGTCGAAGAGCGGTGGTCGCGTCTGCGTTTTGCACGAATCTACGAGGTCCACTAGATTCACGTATACTGGTTTCAGCAGCTGTGAGATTCAGATGAACATGAGCGAAGGTGCGCCAGATGTTCCGAACTCAGGCGACAAGCAGTACGACGATCCTAGTGCTCACCGCCTTGTACTCAGTGACACTGTTGCACCGCGTCGTCAACCCTAGGTGGTCACACAATTTCCCCCAAGCGTTCAAGTCTTTCGCGTTGCGCCCAAAATATTCCCCAAAATCCTGCGTGGCCCATTCCTTCATACGCTTCCGCCAGTTCTCTTTGTATGGCTTCGAATCCTTCTCCCATTCCATCATAGTTGCCAGGCGCCTGAATTCCATCACGAGCGAGGCACTGTGGTTCCGCTCGAACTCGGTCGGCGCGGTGAGGTGCGCCACGTCCGTGGTGGGACTCTGGCCAGCCGGCAGCGGCGGCATATCGGGCACAGCGGCGCCAGACATTCTGCTGAGGGACAGGAGGAAGAGCCCAAGGCAGGACAAAGAGATGGGGGTGGTGGCCTCAGGTGTACAAGCTTTGTGGCAATACAGCGTATTTATACGTCGCGCTGATGATATGTGGCTTGGAAGTTGACAGCTCCTTCCTAATGCGCACGCTTACGGCACCAGGGCCACCGAACAAGCCACGCCGACCACCTGTCGCAGCAGAGGCCCTCCTCGGATCGCAGGATGATCACAGAAAGGCACCCGCACGAGCTCTGGCCTCCTTTCCGAGACTCGTTTTCTCTCGCTGCTGCCCACACCGGCCCATCGCAGAAGAACGGCACTATAAGCGAAGACCAATCAAACGCATATTGACAGATCATGGCATGGTATACACGGGGGTGCTGGCGGCGCTGTCTCCCACCACACACCGTAGGGTCATACTCAGCCCGAAGAGGTGCCTTCCCTCGAGTCATCCAAAATTCAATAGGTTCTGATCCATCGCGGGGCAACAGAGCCTCATTAGTCGGAGCCAACAGATCTATCAATGTACTCACTTCATGTGCTACATTATTTGTCGGTGATGCGTTCGTCGTCAGAAAACGACGACCAGGAATTTCCGAAGCAGCGGGTTCGCCTTCGCGCGGGCCTTTGGGAATATCTTGCCCGTCTTCCGAGTATATTCGGCGCACGCAGCCTCGGACGAGAACGTCTTAGGCTTCGTGTTCTGCCGCTTGGAGTCTACGAGGTCAACGAGGTTGACATGAATTGGCGTGAGGGCCTGTGAGATAACCCTCACGTAAGTATTCGAGATGTTGTTGTCCGCCAGGCACGTAGCCGTGACAGCAAGTACCTGTCTGCATCCTTTGATGCTAGTGGGAGCCTCTGTGATACCGAGGTGACGGCAGAGGTCCTGCCACGCATCCAAGCGCGACTCGGTGCTGCCCCAGAACGTGCTGAAGTCCTGTGCGACGGCGAGCCCGTAGAACTTCTGGCGCTCCTTCTTGTACTTGGCGCTTTTCTTGCCCCATCCGCTCGCCACGGCTAGTCTCCGAAATTCGACCGCCAAAAGTGCGGTTGTGTCACGCTCGAAGATCGTGTCTGACATAGCGTATGAACGTTATGGTGAGGACTTGGTGCGCTGGGCTAGTGGACGGAGGACTCGGAGGTGGGAGGTGCTAGAGCCAGGAGGCTTGCGTGTCCCTCCCGCATGGTTGGAGAAGGGTTTATAACTGGACCTGTGGGTATGCGGCATTGCATGAAGCCTCGTGTACGGAGCATCCGCAGGGGAAGATGCACACAAAGCGGCATGGTGAGTGCATCGTGGTTCGAACTTGCTTCGAACCGGCCATCAAGCGCCCAATAAGTACTACTATGTAAGCGCCACATTGTTTAGAACTGTGTGAAACGATGTTTATACACTCGTAGCCTCTAACGCGACTTGAAGTACTACTCCGATCCACTAGCACTCCGTGTCTCTATGATACCATGATCATCTATGGCTGCCAAGAGGCCGTAAGCGTATGTTGAACAAGTGTTGAACAATGAACACGATGCAGTGTTCGAAGCGAGGGTGCCGACTGTAGATTGCGCAACTAAGGATACCATGGGCGGTGGTACCAGTAACCACTATGTATTGATCTCGTTCGGGCTGCTGGTATCCCGTGGTTCACCTGCAAGCGAAGCTTAGGCCCTCAATGCAGCACTTGGCAGTAATAGTAGCTCGGCGCATGCCCCGCGGCCTTTTGGAACAGTTGCCTCCGCCGACAGGCCGTGACGTTGAGATGTCAGGTCAAAGAGATGACGCTACCAGGATAATCTCGGAGCACCCGCCGCGCTCTCCGTGCGGCACCGACTCGCCGTGACTTGGTTCAGAGTCAGGTACACCGGTACAGCAGCAGCACTGCAATCACGGACCCAAATCACGTCGACGGACTCCCGGTAATAGCTGTGCTGCGGACCGTTGAGGAGTACCGCACCGGTCTGGCTCTCAGCGCAATTCCGAATGCTGCTGGAGATCGCGATGATGTAGGTCAGCAGTCACGAGACGCCCTTGTACTCAGTCCGGGACGGCGAGAGTACATAAGACATCGCAGGACGGGCAAAAGGCCAACATCATCCTCATTTCTACAGCCATTCGAGCCACAAGACAGCAAACAACCTTGAATATCACTTCACCGGTCTATAGCCTGAACATGTCCCAAACCACTTCTTCCGCCGCGCATGCGCATCCCCACCATGAGGGCCATGACTTCGCCGAGGCGAACAAAGCCTACTTTGACGAGCACGCCCACACGCTCGAGCAGGAGCACCCGAATGCCCACAAACTCGGAACCATGGTCATCGAGGCTATGCGCAAGACCTACCCCGCCCTCTTCGATAAGGGACGCACGGAAGCCATGGACTACGCGTGCGGTACTGGTACGTCCGCACCTCCACGCACCCACTCACTCTTCAGCAGTCGGATGTCAGTACAGCGCTGATGTTGTGGTGGCAATGGACAGGCATGGTCTCGCTCGCCCTGCGGCCGTACGTGAAGCACATCGTAGGGGTCGACATCAGCCAGGGATCCGTCGACATCTACAACAAGAAAGCTGCTGAGCAGGGCTTCTCGTCCGAGATGGAGGCGGTCTGCGCCGTCCTCAAGGGCACGCCCGAGGAGCTCGGCGGTGCCAAGTTCGACCTCATCACCGTACGTTCACCGACATCTTGGCAGCTCATCACAGTTCATGAATGTGCTCACCGTGTTCTTCGTCTAGTGTTCCGCCTCCTACCACCACTTCGCAGACATCGCAGAGACGACCCGCGCCCTCGCGTACTTCCTGAAACCCGGCGGGTCCCTCCTCGTCGCCGACCTCAAGGCGGCGCCGGACGGCAAGGAGCTCATCCCGTCGACGCACCACCACCTCGTCCCGCACAAGCACGGCCTGTCCGAGGAGATGATGCGCACGACGTTCGAGGGTGCGGGCTTGGTGGAGTTTGAGATGACGGAGGCGGGCACGTTCAAGTTTAACGAGGCAACGCCCGAGGCGACGTGGTTCATCGCCCGCGGTGTGAAGCCAGTTGAGAAGGTTTGACGGCCGTGTTGTCGTTGGACGGATATGTATCTACGAGGCACGACGTCCGAGAGATATTTCCAAGAACATGTATACATACATAGTGGTAGTCCGCACCCAAGAGGTTGCTGCTTGTCGCCTTCGGGCTTGGGGGGAATGGCAGCATAGCGAGTACCTTCCCGGTTATCTCGATCGATCAATCACGTAACACTAAAAGTCTCCTCCGAGAATGTCGGGCACAGCGCCAACAGCAGCACATCCACCATCTCGAGCCTCGACTTACACGCCACCTACATCCTAAGAGACCATGCCATCAGCGGGCAGCGTCGCGGAGGCCAACAAGGCCTACTTCGACGAAAAGGCGCGCGCGGGAGATCATCATCACGGACTAGAAGCTCGGAAGCTCGGGCGCAGGAACGTCGCTGCCCTTCGGAGTACATATCCACTGCTCTTCGACGAGGATACCACGGAAGTGCTTGACTATGCCTGCGGTACAGGTGTGCACCTCCACCTCAATGCATGCGCGCACCTCCTCAGAGCTATACTGATGGACTTGGCGTCTAGGGATGCTCTCGCAGGCTCTTTGTCCGTACGTCAAGAGCATCGTCGGAGTGGACATCAGCCCCGCCTCCGTCAAACAGTACAACACGCACGCAGCCAACCAAGGTCTGACTCCGGAGGAGATGAAGGCAGTGTGCACAGAGCTCAGAGGCGAACCCGGAGAGCTCGATGATGCCAAGTTCGACCTCGTCATCGTAAGTGCATTCATCCTGAATTCTACCTCCTGGCGAGACATCCACCGCTTCGTTCCTAACGCCATCATTGCAGTGCTGTGCCTCGTACCACCACTTCCCTTCAATAGAAGACACGACCCGCACCCTCGCACACTTCCTCAAACCCGGTGGCTCGCTCCTCGTGACGGACATCAAAGCCGCCCCGGACGGGCGCGTGCTCTTCAAAGAGACGCACCACCACATCGTCGCGCACACGCGCGGGCTGACGGAGGATGCGATGCGTGCCGCCTTCGAGGGCGCGGGATTGGTGGGGTTTGAGATGAAGGACGTGTTTACGGCGAGGATGACGGCGACTGGGGAGGATACGCTCTGGTTCGTCGCACGGGGTGTGAAGCCGGCATGAGTTATTGGGAACAAGCAGACAGATTGTTGCAAGAACGTGGTACATGATGAACTCGGCATGGTGGAGCGACAAGAGGACAGGACTATGTACACGTAGGCTACTGTCTGAGATGATCATAACGTAGAGGGACTATACCCGACATCGCATATACACACTATTTTACAGGATCCCAAACCATGTAGAACGGGGGAACGGACAATGATCATTGCTTATATGCACCGAGCACCTACAGTATGCTACACATAGAAACAAAAGGCACCAGAAACGCCCAATAACGTGCGATTAGTGAGCCGATACCATAAAGGCAGAGGGATCTACCGCAGTCATACCACGCAAACGTCTAGCGAGGGATCCTAGTTGCGGCGTACTACCGTCCTATTGCGCAGCTGCATCTTCTGCACACTCGCTGCCTTCGTCCCGGGCGGAGGCACGTAAGGCTCATACCGCTGGCTCTCCCGGATCCGCCGCTTCTCCTCGCTCGCGCGCGTCCCGGGCAAGGGTACGTCCGGCGCGGAAGACGCCGTCGAGTCTACCGTCTCCTCCCGCCGCACTTTGCGCCTTGGGGGTGGGACAGGGGTGACGGGGTTCTGGTTCTGTGTGCGAGAGGGCCCCGCACGAGGTTGGGGAGCGGAGGCTCCTGTGCTCGCAGAGGAGCTGGCGGCAGACTTGGCGCGCTGTGCGTTCGCGGGGCGCGTGAGGTCGAGTAGCTCCGCGAGCGATTCGTCATCGTCTGCGTCGGCGAGCCGGTCGAGGAACTCCTTCCGACGGAGCTCGTGCTGGCTCAATCTACGGCTGCCGCCTTCGGATGGACGTGCGGATGAGCGCGCCGGGAGCAGCTTTGCGCGGCTGCGCTGGTCGTCACTGTCGAGTTCCTCGCTCTGCGGTTCCTCGGGGGCCTCGGGGTTCGCACTGGGTGAGACGTGCCCGCTGGCGTGTGCGCTGGTCTGGACTAGCTCCTCAACCTCGAGTTCGTCCTCCATGGTTGGTCCGGTGGCATGCGATTGAGGAGCATTCACTGGACTCGGAGGGGGGTCGTCGTCTAACCATTCGTCTTCACTACCTTCCTCAACGTCCTGCTCAGAGCCGTCTTCCTTTTCAAGGTCTTGCTGAGAGCCATTATCCTCTTCGTCGTCCCGTTCAGAACCGTTCTCATCTTCATCGTCGTCCTGCGCGGTAGGAGGGGCCTTAGGAGCGGGTTTGAGCATCTTGCTCGGCCCTGCGGCAGCGTTTGTTGCTCTCTGCGGGGCCGAGCGGGGCCCGAGACCAGTCTTACGTAGTGGCTCAAGGACGACCACAGGGTACGCCGGAGGATGCTGGATCTTCCGCCGCTTCGCCATTCTCCTCGGCTCTGGAGCTTCCTCTGCTTCCTCAATTTCACGAGGAGGAAGCTTGGCCGCGTTTGCTGCTCCGCGCAGTTGGGTGGGTACAGGGCCGACGAGGGTTGCCTGAGAGCTTGCTGGGATTTCTGGGCGGTTTCGTCCGCTCCGGCGCTTTGGAACAGCAGCAGGGCCATCAGCGACGGGTGCCGCCGCGCGACGCTGAGGGCGTTCCTGTCGCTGAGGAGGCGAAGGAGGAGGAGTAGGAGTCCGCTGCGTCCCGGATGGGCCAGCGTCTTCAGGTCCCGGTCGAAAATCGTCGTCTCTATTGAAGAAGGGATTGAAGGGCTGCAAAGACAACAAAATAACGAACACCCTCACCTCCAAGATTGGATCACACCTTCTGCAAATTCACCCATTTCTTCCAGCGAACGATCGCTTGGTCGGTCGCTACCTCGTTTGATTGGGTAGGGTGCTGATCGAACCCGCCCGCGTCCCTGCTCCACCGGCGGGGCAGACCTCTCACGGATAGGCCCGGTATACGTATGGCGCGCACGTCGGCGCGCTGGAGGCGGAGGGGGCTGCTCGTGTTCCTCTACCGGTCCTGGAAGCTCTTCCGGTTCGTCGTCCATCCATTCGGCTATCGCTTCTGGCCGAGAGATGCGAGCGTACGCGCTTCTGAAGTTTACACGCCGATCGTACGGCCAGACGCCCTTGTCGTCAGCAGGAGGAGGGTTCTCTTTGACTAAACGCGCGATTGTGCGATCGAACTCTTCTCGATGCTTCTTATACCGCTCGCGCCAGGAGTCTGCAGGGTGTCGAGCAGCCCATTTGTAGTCCATATCATCCTGGAGGAGGATGATCAGCTACGATCGTACCCTGTATATGGATACACATACGTATTGTGCTTGTGCGACAAGCGCAAGATAAAGTTTGATTCCTAGACGACCTTCAGCAGCCTCGTATGGCCGACTGCGAGCAAGGAACTTGCAGAGGTTGATGTCATCTTCCTTAGTGAAGGCTCTCCGAACGCTGTGTGGAATCATGAGCAAACTCGCTGTGCATATAGTTGGCGCCTGTCCCTGACAAAGGTCGCTTTCTTGCAACGTTCACAGATGCATGCAGATCAAGTTCATCTTTGATAGCAACAGGCTACCTGCAGACGCATAGCATCTTCTGAACAATTGCTCGAAAACTACGTGGATCCATACGCCATTGGAGAAAATAATCTAACTCACCGTCCGGTATGGCGACCCGACATAGGTCTCATCATAACTGGGTTATGCGCGTAACGGCCGCTTGCAATGCAGAGGCGGACAAACTCTGGCGGCTCAACATATTGCGTTTGCTCGAAGACGTACTTGTCCGAGAGGGGACCTAGCCCGATCTCATTGGTGATGATCGTATCCGCTTCCCGCTCAGATTGACATAAAGCACCACCATTATCCTACTCGGGTCAAAGAATTGTCAACAATCACAGCAGTAAAAAGCTCACCAGTATTTGTTCCTCCAGATCTCTCCGTTCTTCCTGGGTTAGAGCCCACTCCTCCTTGTCTGTATCCCTCGTTCCGTACAAGTAGAAGAAGACGGCTCGATCGTCAATCCTGAACACTCCGGGGGCGACTTCCTCCTGGTGTTCAGGGCTATTGTCCCTTGTAATCGCCATCACCCGTACAAACTATCCAGCCCCAAGCCAGTACGCAGAAAACAGAGATGATGCAACTTAGTTGAGAGAGGTGGTATGAAGGTAAGAAGGCAAGTCGCGACTGTGGCGGGCACGAACGCGTCGTTCAGTTACTAAGCGCGCGCAGCAGACGCCAGACCAAAGCCCTAACCTAGCAACGGGGTCACGTTACGGTTAGGGTTAGACCTAGCAGACGCTATTACGACTCTAGCGCTCAATCGCTTGAATCGTCCTCCCCACTACGAACTGCGGCACTCTATTCGAGGGTACATATAAACATCTGCAGACCCTAAGTCGTTGTATGAACACCCACACTTTGCATAAAGTATGAGAGCATGGACAAGGACGGTACTTTCTACTCATCACTCAGCAGGATCGTTGCGACTCGGCTCCACGTCAACTTACTACCTACTACAAGGCTTCGTTCGTACGCACATAATCAGATACAGAGGCATTCACACGCGATGTAGTGCGTGAGTTGCATATCCGACTTTTCCTTGCAGCTGGAATGAAGTAGCAACAATAATGGCTACGCAGCACACCTCACTCGTGTTAGTCGCATGTAGCAAGGCCTCATCAAGGGCTCGGAAATGCCGACCTCGTACGCCTACAGCGTGTATCTTTCCGAGCAGCGTTCTGATTGGCAGTCTGACTGTAATAGTTTAATCCACATTGTCCCTCTCGCACAAGACGAAACGCCTTATTTACAGGCCGTCCTACTTGAGTGTGGCAGCTTCATCTCCAATCTATCCTGAACGCTTCCGCCTGGACGCTACCGCACGACATCCCCCAAACGCTGTACTCCCAATAGGCCATGCCTTCCCTCCCCGACGGGTTCAACCTCGACATATCTGGCGTAGCTGGGTTCCTCGGTGGTGAGGCCTCAGTCGCGGCGTCGACAACGGCCCATATGATATATGCGCAGAGTCGGTGGGTGGGGTGGTACAACCAACCCGGCAGTTACGACATCGCCAGATACTATGGTTAACTCAGCCCCTCGAGGCTCTTCCGCGCGCTCTATCCTGGCGTGGAGTCCAATCAGGATCCCACCTCTCTATTCAAGTACACTGGTTCTTTGGGACCGCGATTCAGCGGCGTTCACTCAGGGACGGTCCTTCAGCAAACTGGTCATGCCGCTCGACTATTCCTGAGGTGGTGTGCAAATACGCCAAGTTACACCGTCCATTCGCAGGAAATCGGACACCGAGTGACCATTCCCTTGACGGTCACAGTCGTCCATCTCACCCACATTCCGGAGTGGACAGCCCCCGTCCGACAGAAGAATCGTGATCAACGGAGCATGCTGGCTGCCCTCCCCACGTTAACATCGCTTGCCACGTGCGCCCTTTGCGGGAAGCTCGGCGACTGGTTCTGTTTCTCTATGATCCTCCTAGGAATCGTTGCGAGCGGCATTGCGGCTGGCGTTCTCGGGTCCGGCCAATTATTGTTCGCACACCCACGACCTTTCGCCTTGGCACCTCCTGGAGACGGGTTGTTGGAAGGCGAAGAGGAGCTCGTTGTTCTGAAGGGTGCAGAGGGCATGGTGAATGCAATCACACGCGGTGGCTTCTCTCTCCAATTCGCCAGCCGTCCCACATACAATGACGTCGGGTTTTGCTCCCTGCTTCTGACAATCCAATTCATTGCACAGATGCTGGTTGTTCCACAAGGCACACTGCACGGTCAAATACTGTTCATCGTGTCCCTCGCCTGCTCGTGGGCGTACAACTCCTACTTGTCGACATTGGACCGCGACGCCCTCCAGCAGGACATACTGGTTACTGCCGTACTCAAAATCCACGACAACCAACTCCAGAAATGCGCGCTCGGTACGAGAGTATCAGCAGCGGTCTTTGTGCTCCTCGTTTTGGCTCCCGCCAGGACCGAGAACCTTAGGCGTGTCATGGATAACATCATCCCTAACGACACATTCATATGGAACAAGTGGAAGCTTGACGTCCTCGATTGCATTGAGAGGGACTTCTCCCGTGAGACACAAGAAGATTTCGCCTTCCGTTTCCTAGCAGCGCCAGCGGACTGGGCGGGTGAAGCTAGCGCTCTTCTGGAGGTTCTTCGCGGCGATGCAGTAGCGGCAGCTAAAGCATACAGGCTATATGTCGCACGGCAAGTTTGATCTAGCTCCTTTCCTATAACCGCCTACTTTAGTGCTTACCAGGTGCTGGCAAGAACCCAGCCGAAGGACTATTCTATGAGACTAGAGCCACTATCCGAAGGGCCCGAATCTTCCAAGGAGAACGCGACCGTTTGAAGCGGTGAAGCTGTATCATGTAGCGTAGGGTTTCATACGCATAGTGCTGAAGTCTGTACGAGAACTTCGTGCCCACGAGATGCTAGACGTCCGGACGATCGAAGAACCGATCCACAATGCCTAGTATAACCACTACGCGCGCCTCGTCTCGACTAATTATTGGCGTCCTCACATCTCATCTATACGTCTCGATCCGCCGCACTCCCGTATTTACTGTACCATCGATGGATTCTTGAGTGCGTAGATTATAATGCTTCGTGAGCACGGCTCGGGCGGGGAGTTGCTATGTACAAGGTAGACTACTGCCACGATATGCTGTATCCTATAACGAACAGTCTGACGTTGGCTAATCTGAGTGGCACCTCTGTATTGTATTAGTGTCCAAGATGTGAGACGAGAATGGAGGCGACAGCACGACGTGAAGAAGCAGAGCAAAGAGCCCAAAGGCGAGCGGTATCTCGTACAAAACCGGATGTTAGTGACTATGTGACGTTCAGCCACGCGATTTCTTTGCAGCGCGACGCTGAGCCTCGCGACATCGCTTCGCAGCTCCGTGGATAGCATACATCCACGACTGGCAGTCGCGAGGGTTCGCAGCGCGCAGCGTGATGGCGTCACCACCACGAGGGTAGGATACAGCAAGCTGAAATGCGGAGTCGTCTGCATCGTTTCGTCAGCACGTTATTCTCATGGGAAGGCGATGCACCTCACCTCGGCCTGTCGGCTCTCGTACCTCGACTTCGGACAGAGAAAGAGGCTGCAGTTGTATCGCGCATGAATGGCAGGAAGAGGTGGCCGGTTTCTGATATATGCGTACCATACGATATAGTGACTTGGTTGTCTCTTCTGTGAGCACGAGGATGTCGCTGCACAGGAAGGCGCGAAGCTTCCGTCCGCTCTTCGCCTTCATCAGAACGCCCTCCTTGAGTAACTTTCGGGGGCCCATATACCGGGTAGGCGCAGTGAGGTCTAGTCGCCTACACACACACTGCCTCAGCCACAGCTTGTCCCGGTGAAAAGAGGAGGCACTGACCCTTGACCGACCCAGAGGTCTTTAGAAACCTCCTTAAGCCGCTCACGGCCTTCTTGCTCCCGAATTGTCTCGTTGATGTGGTTCAACACCTTCTCCGCCATGTCTTGGGCGCGCTCAATTTGGGTGCGGTCATCTCCAGGCTCGGTATAGTGAATGATCTACAGATACTCAGGGCAAGTTACACGGTCAGTTACGATGTATGCACTGACCTGCTTGAACAGCAGAGGGTATCGAGTGATCCGTTGCACTGTAGAGCCGTTTTCAACTTCTGCGAGGAGCACCGCCCAACTGTGAACTTACTCGGCACAAGTAGGTAGCTAGACAGATCCAAGTTTCTTGCAGTCGGGTCGTCTCGCAATCGCTACATCACCGCTCAGAATTATACCCTTGATTGATCACTGGCATAGTAGGATTCTAACCTGGAGGCACGCCGCCAGCTCGGGGTTGCCTTGACGCAGGGACTGCAGCACCTTGATTGCACTACCCTGATTGATACAGTAGTCCTGATCAAAAAGTCGCATGAGACGCGTGTTTGACAAATTAACGAGCCCTGGGTACGCACCATGTAGACACTGAGGTTGGCCATGTTTGTGCTCAGAATGTCTCCGATCTTGTCTACATAGAGCCGGCACTCTTTCTGCCTTTCCTCTAAGGAGCTGAGGAACGTCTGGAAATCATAGTTAGTACGACCCTGTAGACGTCTTGATGCCACTCACAGTGTTCATGAGCAAGATGTCTTCGACGTTCGCAAATATCACCGTCCGGGCCTTCTCATCTAGGAGGCTGTACACATTGGCATAGAAATGCTGGACAACGATGGGGCATGTGTTACGTCAGCAGGTATAGGCAAGAAGTCTACGGGTTGAGTGTTCTCATACCTCGACGATGAGTTGGAGATCTCGCACATATGCCCCTTCTGTCGTGATTAGTTCGAAGATAGCCTGCGAGTTTTGGTTTTGATCAATCTGTTGTATGTTGGCAACAGTCTCTGTCTCCCTACCTCTTGTCTACGCCGCTCGGCGGTAGGTATCTCCTCCAATGCAGACTTGTCTACCAGACTTGCCCAAGACTATACGAGAACCATCAGTACAGCCAACACGCTAGCTTTCGCACCAAGCGAACTTACAGAGCCAAATGCAGCCTCCCCTTCGCTTGATGCCGGCGATGATGCTCGCTGCAAGATCGGCGCAGAGATGACCGGCATGACACGCGGCTCGCCATCGTTCGCAGGAGTCCTCCTGCCAAAGAGGTGGAAGAACGAATGACTACGAGGCTCGCCGCTCTCCGATGGTACAGGGGTCAGTGCGAATGTAGAAGACTGGGGACTCGTGGTGGACACGCCGCTCTCAAACGATGCCACTGACAAGCGATTCATCGCCAGGTGGTTCTGCCTATATGCCTCATACCGCTCGAAGGCATCATCCAGACGCAAGGAGTTATTGGCCGAGTCGGACTCGGGCACGGCGGGGAGCTCTTTCGAGGGCGAAGAAGGTAATTGCGGGGATCTATCAGGAATGGCTGGCGCAGGACGACGCCGACGATGGCTTCGAGCCCGTGCTGGGCGCGGAGGGGGCTGCACCTCTGTCTTGATGATGAGCCCAGCAGCCTCCAATACCCTTTGGCGTTCAGCTGCGCGAGCCTGTCGTTCTTGCCGCCGTGCCTCCTCGCTCTCCTCTACCTCATCCTCACTGTCGTCGGTGTCAGAATCGGTCGCAGTCACATAATCAGAGGAATCCGAATCTGAGCCCTCATCCTCATCGGACCGTTCAGGGTTCATGTCTATGTCTGGGGCAGCTTGCTCAGGGGCAGCTTGTTCTGTTGAGGATGAAACCTCTGGCGCTACTTCAGACGCACGAGAGGCGGTGAGAAGCGTCTGAGTGGGCGCTGCTGCCTTGGGAGCCGCTACTTTGATAGCGCCGAAAGTTTTGTGTTATTGTCCGAGATTCAGTTGAGATACATGCAAAAGAGAAAATATGAGAATCCTTAGCCTGGTGACGACGTAAACAAAAGGCCTGGGAGAGTAGGGTGTTTGACTAACCATCTGCAACGGCAAGATATGCTGCTGGCACGATAAAGACTACGCCGCCCTGCTCCGCCTTCCACCAGTCTGCATCTGACCTATCGACGATAGTCAACTGATCACCTTCGGAGAACGGCAATTCATCCGCATTGCTTCCGTTGTAGTCATAGACGGCGTGCGCGATGACTATGACATAGTGAGTATAAGGATCCGGGAAAGGAAGAACTACGAGAATCCGTACCGGTCGCGACTTGTTCCACATATGTCTTGGGGAAGAATCCACTTTTGCCATCACGCACGATGGTGCCGTACCACCAGTCACTACCCGACTTGGATGGGTGCGCGGTGAGGATGAGGTTCTCGCCAAAGCTCAGCTCTTCCGGCCGTTGCGCCTGGTACGCGTAAAGCGAGCGCACACGGTACTCTGTCCCAATAAAATTAGCTGCCGCACGACGGAACACCGGGTCAACACCTACCTGTGCTCATGTCAACGTCTGCAAGGGCATCACTTTCCTCCGTGGTATCAACTTGAATTTGGGGCACAGGGGTTGCGGGCTCCTCCTCTTCCTCAACAGTAGCCGGGAGCGGCTCCGAGAAGCCACGCTGAACAGCGGAACCCTCAGCGGCGAGGCCGGCATACCAGTCCACAGATTCACGGTTACTTGAACGAACACTATCCATCGCAGGCGGAACGGCCACTTCGGCCTCCGCGGGAGTATGGTGCTCGACAGGTGCTGCCGCCGGAGGAGGTGGAGAGGGAAGGCGAGGAGCGGCGGATATATGCGGGGGAGGGGCCGTATCGCCGAGCACCTTTCCAGAGAGTGCAGCAGCGCTGCGATCGTTGGTCTGCGCCTTCCTCAGCTTCTTGCCAGATTGAATCGCGCTCAAGAGCGCAGAGCGATCGCCAGTAGGCGCAGGGGTCGCGATGGGCGCTACGGATGCGGCGGGCGGAGGGGGAGGACCAGGAGGAGGCGGGGGCGGAGGGGCAGGCACACCTGCGGGGATATTCGTCGACATCGGAGGAGCCGACGGAGGGGGAGGTGGTGGTGGTGGAGGCGCAGGGCTCGACGGTTCTGGTGATCCCGCAGATTTGGCAGGACCAGAAGCCGCGGCAGACTGTGGTCTCGACGGCGGGATGATGCTACCAAAGAGTTGTTGCGCAAGCTTGCTACGTTGGTCCCTGGACGAGCTGAGCTCGTCGTCGCTGCTGTCGTCATCATCTTTCTCTTGGATGTCTTCCCAGTCATCCTCACTGTCTCCCGGAGCGGTGTTGTACGAGGTCTTGACGGTCGGCGGTGCGGGGCTCTTGGAAGGCCCCGGTGGAGGCGGGGGCGGAGGCGCAACCGCAGCAGGGGGCGCAGGAGCAGGAGGCGCGGTAGGAGGCGAAGCGGCTTGGTTCTTGAAGAACGGATTAGTGCTTCCGTTGGCGGGGATGGCAGGGGAGGCTGCGGCAGATCCAGGGCTCTCTTTCATCATTCGACTGAATGGATTGGTCGCAGACTTCTCCACCGAAGGCGTAGACGCATGTGCGCTCGCGGCGGGCGGAGCTGGCGGCGGCGGAGGCGGCGGAGGAGGAGCAACAGGAGGACTGACTACCTGGAAGGGCTCGGGAGCAGGAGGACTTGGTTGTGCAGGTGCGGGAGGAGGTGCAGGCGAAACAGCTGCCGCTCGTTGTTGCGTCAACTGACGGCGGCGTTCTTCCTCTTGGCGACGAGCTTCCTCCTCCTCTTGTTCAAGCTGTCGGAGACGAGCAAGGCGCTCTTCACGTTGCTTCCGCAGCTCTTCTTCCCGCGCACGTAGAGCCTCCTCTTCGGGGTCGACAACAGGGGCGGGTGGCGGAGCGGGCGCTGCTGGAGGCTTGAGGGCAGCTGGTACTGCAGCGGCACTGAGTGAAGAAGGGGCACGGGGAGCAGGAGGACGTGGTGCAGCCCCCTTTCTCGGCGGGGGAGGTGCAGGTGGCTTGGCCTTAGCGGCAGGAGCGGGAGGCGGAGTCGGCTTGGGAGTCGGCGTTTGAGGTGCAGCTACTGGTGGTGCTGGGGCAGGAGGTGCGGTCGGTGCTGGGGTCGGAGGGGCAGGGGAAGTGGGGCTGCGTCCCTCCTTCAAGGCCTTCTCGCCCTCCAAGCGTTCTCTGCGGATGCGCTCCCTTTCCTCGGCTTCGCGCTCTGCAGCCTTAGCCTTCTCTTCCGCTTCTTTCTTCTCCTGAGCAAGGCGATCTTCAACGCTAGTATCGAGCTTAGGCGACGGAGAGGGTGCGACGACGCCGAGGGCGGCCATGCGCTCCTGTATGCGCTGCCGGGCAAGCGCGGTACGCTCTTCAGCCGTCAACGCCTTCTTGGCCGCAGCAGCAGTCGATGGCGTAGGGGCAGGCGGCGGGGGGCGGGCAGCGGTGCTTGTAGGCGCAGGGGGAGGCGGCGGTGGCGAACGTGTCGTGGGCGGGCTACGTGGGCGGTCGTAGTCGCGGTCACGATCGCGGTTCCGAGAGTAAGGCCTGTCCCGATCATAATCCCTATCGCGCTCGTAGTCCCTGTCCCTGTCGCGGTACGAGTCGCGCTCGCGGTCCCTGTCATCCCTGTCGTACGCGCTGCGTGGCCTGTCATACGGGTCGCGATCACGGTCATAGCGCGAAGAGTAGCGGTCGTCTCTGTCATCATAACGACCAAAGCGCTCGTTCCGGCGGTCACGCTCTCGAGCCCACTCGCGCTTCTCGCGTTCCCTGCGTTCCTCGCGGTCCTTGATCCTACGTTCGAGATCCGGTAGCTTCTCGTGCATGAGCTCTAGGAGTTCACGTTCGAGCTTACGACGTTCCTCGTCCCTAGCAACAGAACGAGGTCCGCGGGACACATACTCCAGGTCCTCTTGCACACGTTTGACGCGATACTTGAGATCTGACATTTCGCGTTCGAGCGCATCGTCCTCCGCCGTGCGTTGAGCATTCTGATCAGCGACCCTGTCGAGCATCTTCGCGGTATTCTCCAGTTGACGCTTCATATCGTCCAGGTCAGCCGAAGGGCTCGCATTCTCGCTGGCAGTTCGGACTGCCGCTCGATCGACATGTCGTGAGCGGGGCTGGTAGAATCCGCCCGCGGGGGCCTCGTCGTCTTTGTATTTGTACACCGTTGCGTCCTGACGACCACCGGCACCAGCCGTGTTGCTGTAGAACGATCGCTCACGCATACGAGACGCCGGACCAGAGTCGAGACCTGCGGGCGAGCGAGCTCGAGTATCGTTCTTGAGGATGTCTTTGAGTACGTCTACCGACTCCTCAAGGTCCCTGCGAGAGGGCGGGACCAACTCCGGGGGAAGCACATCGGGGATGTCGTTGCCGTTCAATCCTAAGTAAAGCTGAGCACGTACTACAGCCGAATTAGGCCAACGAATACGTACTCCTGTAGATAAGGCCCATAGCGACGTGGAACTCTGCGAGGTTAAG
This sequence comes from Cubamyces lactineus, assembly GCA_022376465.1. Classification (NCBI taxonomy): domain Eukaryota; kingdom Fungi; phylum Basidiomycota; class Agaricomycetes; order Polyporales; family Polyporaceae; genus Cubamyces; species Cubamyces lactineus. Next base: position 585,244 of record JACDTU010000013.1, on the reverse strand, counting down.
TTTGCCCCGGTTCTCAACATCCGCGAGAGCCCTGGAAACATAAAACATTGTGAGCAGCGCTGTCCAGGCTATAAAGGAACGGCACGTACCAGATCTTGGCGAGATCATTCCGGTCTAACCCACTCTGCCCGAAGACCTCAAGCGCAGTCTGCCCGCTGATGAAACCTGTGTTCCCAGAATCCCAAGCACGGAAGATCTGGTCGTAGTTCTTCTTCTCGGCCTTCGACAGAGCCCAAGGAATCTTGGGTGCGGTGTTCCCTTGTTGAGCTTGATTGTGTTGTTGGAACGATTGTTGGAGCGAAAAGCCGCTCTGCTGTTGCTGGAACTGAGGCATGCCAGCGGCATTGTAAGGAGCGGACGTGTTGGCAGGAAGGAATGTGTTGGCCATCATTTGCAACCTTGGGTCTACAAAGCCAGTTACTTGCGGCATCAGTGGGCGCAGACCACTTCCCCCAGGAAACCCAGTGGGCTGCGCGGAGAGCGGCGACAGACCGGTAGACGTGTTGAGGAACCGGTTGGCGGGCTGCTGTGCGCTAAGAAAGCCGCTGGACTGAACATTCTGCTGTAGCTGTTGAGGTTGCTGTTGGAATTGGGAAGGGATTGGAGGAACGGGGGGAGGAGGGGGTCTCTGCTGTTGCTGGAAGTTACTGCCCGGGAAGCCTGTCGGCTGAGGCTGTAGCTGCTGGCCAGGGAATCCGGTTTGTTGCGGTTGCTGGAATCCTTGTGCACCTGGAAAACCTGGCTGCTGAGGTTGCTGGAACCCTTGCTGCCCAGGAAATCCTGTCTGCTGGGGCTGCTGGAAGCCGGGCGGACGTTGGCCAGGGAAGCCAGTCGGCTGCGGGGCGAGCTGAGGCTGGAATTGCTGCTGCTGGGGATTGAACCCAGTCTGCATAGGATACTGGTATCCCTGTCCCCATTGCGCCATCTGCGTTCGTCGTCGTCGTCGTCGTCGATGCTGATGTTATCGGCGCCGTTACGGTCGTGGTCGGAGGCAAGGGTTACACTAAGCGCCGATGATGCAGTACACGCTTACCCGTACTAATCACACATCACTCACAGTATGCCGATATAAGTAGGAAGAATAAACAACTTGTTACTTGGGTCTATTTGCTATATTAAATACTAATACAATGGATTACTACGCCCGCACTGCGACAAGCATAAAATACAGCACGACGACCCTGACTCCACGGTCCAAATATGCTGAACATGCCTGGAAGGGATACTCGTCAGGATCATCTAGCAGGATACATCGTGGAAGATGAAAAATATCAGAGAACCGCGTCTCGACAAACGCCAACCCCCAGAGGAGGCAGCTCTCAGACGGCACTTCCTAATTGCATTCGGTTGAGGATCATCCGCAAGAGAGGCTACTACTAGCCAAAGGGGAAGTGAGATGTAGGGTGCACTCACCAAAGAACACCGTCAACGAAACCGCCGTGCTCGATCTTCCTCAACATATCACCACACCGAAGCTCCCCCAACCCATTCTATGCAAACATTGAGAACATCTAGGTGAAGCATGTCGTCAGGGACACATTCGACAGTGGGTTCTCGCAGAAAAGAATCAGAGGTGCAATTTGTTTGGCTATATGCTCTGCCTTCTCGTCAAAGCCCTAGGCTACGACTGGGGCGGCAGTATTCTCATCAGGATAACTGCAAGGAAAGATGCTCACCTCTGATGAGAAGTAGGACACGAGAAGACGCGTCGCTCGAGACGACGGGAAGGTAGGAAGAAAAAAAGCTGCGCGGCGACTTTTTGTACTTCTCCTGCCGCCCACGTGGGTCTTGCCGTTTGCGGCGATGACAAGCGCTTCTTTATTATTATAATGACCACTCTGTGGACTGGCTCACAACAGGACTCGAGTGGTGCCAACTCTTCTAAGAACGCTACCATTCATACAGGCATTCGAAGTGATAGATAAATCTCGTGCACAGCTCGAGGCGCGTCCACTCGAGTGATGCATAGCTGAGAATCTTGAGGGCAATGTTACATGAGCGCAGAAACACCTTGATACTGACAATGAAGTTATACTCGGAGTCGTGGATGTGTGATATTACAACTCGACATTCAAGAGTCAAGAGTCTATGACAGCTGGATCCTAGTATCGTAGAGCCCAGATGCTTCATTCCTGGCTGAGAGGGAGATGATGCAACAGCTGGCGTATGGATCGGGAATTAGCATGCACCAGTGGCTTCTCACTCTCCGGTGCCAGTAAGAGTATCTCAGTATGGTCGAGAGGTGAGGACAGCTGGATAGCTGAGCTATCGGCATGGGTGGCCTGGGACGTGTCGTGTATACATTCAGAAGGGAGATATAGAAGGATTGAGAACCATGATAGATAGATACGACGGAAGGGTAGAGGATAGACGGTGCGACGGCGACGAAATGGTAGGCTACCGTTTCCGCGACATCCTGCGACTGTCCGCTGTACTAGACGTGAGCGGGTTGCAAGCAGGATAAAGCATTGAGACGGACCTGCTGACTTCGCCTTCTTAGGCGCACCCTTCCCTCTCCTCTTCTTCTCCTCCACGTCCGCAAGCCGTTGGTACTCTTCCCAGTTCTGAATCTTGAAGCCGCCGGGCATGCGGTTGAATTCCGCGACGGTGAGCGTGTCAGGGTAGTAGCGGATCATAGAGGGTCCACGGAGGCGGGCGCGCAAGTATTTCGCGCCAGTGCGGACAGAGGTGGGGTTGTACGCGGTTTGGAAGATCTCGCAGCGCAGTTTTGTCAGCGCCGCCAGGCGCGAGGGAGCGACAGCCGCCATGTTATGTTGCAGCGCAACGGGTGGACTTCGGTCAAGGAGTGAATAAGCGCCTTATCCGAATGTGGAAGGCGAAGGCCTTGGAATATAACATGTACAAACAACGCCAGAAAATGGGCGGGCGCTCTCTGAAGCCACCGATCACTGGCAATACGGCTGGCTGCCCGCTGCTGCTCAGGCTCGCTCCTCGTTTGTCATCCTCCACTGTCCTGCGCACTAGACTTCAGCGTAGTTGTCTAGGCGTATATCTCTTGCAGGTCTCAAATTGGCCCTGTCCTCGTTACACCTACGCGCCTTCGCAGGAGATCTGTTAAGAAGTGCAGATCTTGCTGCTCAGAAAAGGGCGGTTTGAAGAGGGCGGTGCTCCTGGTGAGTGTGTTCATGGTCAACAGCACTCACGCGAACTGATCCAAGCTCCAGCTTGACGATATTATCTCTATGCTGCGTGTACCCAATCTCTTGCGCTCTCAATGCTGCCACGAGACTCGTCGACTTCCTCGCACTGTCCCTCCGGTGCTGTTTCGTACTCGTAAAGGCTTTGCAGCGGGAAAGAGCGTAACCCCAAAGCCAGCATGGGGGCCACCGCGACAGCAATCGTCGAAAGCGCAGGAGCGACTCTTCGTACCTCTCGACATCGCCCCGTCTGACGTACCTCAACAATTCGCGGAGCACGCAGAGAAGTGGCTTTCCAAAACCAAAGAGCATGTTTCCTCTCGCCTCTTGCGTTTTGGTATACCGCACAGATGCATCGTGCCCCTTCTCCAGACCTTCGTCAAAGAAATGATCGCGGGTACCGTCTTCTCACACTTGTCCTATGGGCCAGAGCACCTCGAACGCATCGCTCGTGATGTCTCGCCTGGTAATCCTATACCTTGGGATGAGCACTACACGAAGATCCTCTTCGAGTGGGCGAACCACCCAAAGGGCCAGGAGAGATTGGAGCGCGTCGTGCCTATCGACGTCATTCTGACCATGCAGTCCATCTATCGTGCGGCAGATCTCTCCAACTTGGCCTGGGACTTCCGCATGACCCGCCTAGCCCGCCCACGCAAGTTCATCATGCATGTAGGACCCACGAATAGCGGCAAGACTCACAACGCGCTCCGTGCGCTCGCAGCCGCCAAGCGTGGTATCTACGCCGGACCGCTCCGTCTGCTTGCGTACGAGATCTGGGATAGGCTCAACAAAGGTCAAATTGTCCCGCTCGGCGTCGACCCGGAGCCGGAGTTGGAACCGGACTTACAGAGCAATATCGACCTCGGGGAGGCCGCTGTTGGTGGGAGCAATGTCGTCGTGACGAAGCTCGGGAACCCCAAGTACGCACGGGCGTGCAACATGGTTACTGGCGAGGAACACAAGATCGTGGAAAACAACGCACCGCTGCTCAGCTGCACGATCGAGATGACTCCGTTCATGAACATCTGGGATGTGGCGGTCATTGATGAAATACAGCTGATAGCAGACAAGCAGCGCGGCGGAGCATGGACTAGCGCAGTGCTGGGCGTCAACGCGTCGGAAGTTCACTTGTGTGGTGAGGAGTCGGCCATTCCCCTGATCGAGAGCCTCGTGCGCGACTTGGGGGACACCCTGGAGATCAATCGCTACCAACGTCTCACGCCGCTTGTCGCAGCAGAGCGAAGTCTCGGGGGCGACTTGAGCCTTATAGAGAAGGGTGACTGCGCTGTGGCATTCTCGAGGACGGACATCTTCGGCTTGAAGACCCGTATCGAAGAGAAGACGAAGATGCGTTGTGCCCTTGCCTATGGCCGCCTCCCTCCTGAAATCCGCAACGAACAAGCCACGCTTTTCAATGACCCTAACAGTGGCTACGATGTGCTGGTGGGTAGCGACGCTATCGGAATGGGTCTCAACCTGTGAGTTCTTCTTTCACTGTATCTGAAGGTAATTCACTGAAGATATGCGCAGGAAAATCAAGCGTATCGTTTTCGAGGCGGTACACAAGTATGACGGAGGTCGTACTCGACAGCTCTCCACCTCACAGATCAAGCAGATTGCTGGCCGTGCTGGACGCTTTGGACTCCACGGCGACGATTCTCAAGGCGGGGTCGTTACGACGCTTCATGAAGACGACTTGGACGTTGTACGGAAGGCTCTGGCAGCGCCATACGAGACCATCCAATACGCGCGCGTCGCGATGTCTCTCACAAGTTTCCTCAGAGTCCTCTATGCGCTGCCTTACGGCGTCTCGCAGAAGACAGTTGCTGACGTGTTCCAGTACGTCTCGAAGCTCCCTCCACGCTTCGAGTTGCAGTCCATGAAGGACCTGGAGGCATGCTTCCGCTTCGTCGATGCGTTCAGCGACTGCTTGCCCGCCGAGCTGCGCCTCCAGACGCAGAACTCGCCTTGTCCTTGGCGCGACGAGAACGCGGTGCTAGGCGCAGTCGCGGTCATGGAGACGTACCGTGACAAAGTACAGGTGCCCATCGAAGAGGCTTTGCAGCGCAGTAACCTTCTCAGCAAGCTGAACGAGGCATGCTTGCTCATGGAGAGTAAGGAACGTTCAGTCCCTCCAAGTAAAATTGTTGGCCTTCTCGCACGCTTGGAGACCGTTCACAAGGTGATCGTGATGTACCTTTGGTGGAGTTATCGGGCCAAGGTCGCCTTCCCAGACCAAGAGAAAGCGTTCCAGCTTCGGCAGCTCACAGAGATCGCGATGGACTGGTGCCTCGAAGTGCTTCATCAGGTCAGAATCAAGGCGGAAGACCCCATTGCTGCTGCCCGGAAACAAGTCTTGGAGCGCCGTTCGTGGCCGACCGCGGAGAGCGCTGCTATGCCTGCTGCCACCCAATGATCAGCCGGACTAAGCGAATGTCAGAGGTACGCCTCGCTCAGTTATCCGCGTCGTGCACCACCATTGACGGCGTGTTGTACATGGAACAGAGACCCGTGAATCGTTCGGCGGTGAGGTATACTTACACTGCACCACAATCGGAGGGGTGTGTCACGTGTTCGTGTATTTGCTCGTCTTTGGTCCGCTGTCGAACCAAGTTCAAGTACTGGCGTCGGGAGATAGAGCAAGTCGAGCTCTCTTCCTTCACCACGCTCAGGCCAACATCCTCTACGTTCCCCTCAAGGCAACTTTGTCCCCGGGCTGGTCCTCTCGTATCTTCTGTCTAGACGACGCCTCTATTCCCATCACTACGCATCCGTATAATGCTACTATCCTACGTAATCCTCGCGTTCTCGGTTTCGTTTACCCCGCTCGTCCTCGGGCGACCCTCTGAAGGTTCGTCTACGCTTGGCAGCAACGCAGAGCCTGGCACCCTGTTGGGTCGACGTTATCTCGTCTCGGACCGTCGTCCAGCGCCGGTATCATCTAGCAGTCTGGACGCAACAATTCCGGACGAGGTCACTCACGCTCCCCGCCGGCTAGTACCATACCCCAAGTACCTTGCTGACCGCTCAGACGATCTATGGCTGCGTACACGCGAGCGCCGGGCGGATGACGCCGCCATGGACGTTAACTACCTCTCCGATGTCCAAACCTATGCACCTCCGAAATCATTCACTCCCCCTCCTATTCCGCCGGCGCCGACTCCTCCAGTCATTCCTACTCCAATTACACCCGTCGTGGCCCCCACGCCTACGAACGATGCTGTCAAGGCAGCATTGAACAAGGCCTCGGACTCGAAGCATTCCTCGAAGGCCAATGTGGAGAAGGGGAAGAAGAAGATGCGGAAGGAGAAGAAGGGCAGAGATGTTGGCATCGTTCAGGGATCAGCATGAAAGTAACGATACACACAGTTCGCCAGGTGATGCACTCGCATAGACTCCCACCACTCTACTAGAATACCTCTGTATAATTAGACGGACATCCACAACATTCTACGCCGGCATGAGTCAATACTGAACTGATGATGTTCAAGGCAAGCGGAGCCGCGAGATCTACATCATGGCATACCAAACCCGTTGTTGTACATGGGCTAGCGGCTGATGTCATACAATCGTAAACGCCCGAAGCGTTCCTTCCAGTAGGAGGACGCAGTTTACCGTTATTACCAGTACCACCACCACGACGCCCAAGGCAGTTCGGAGTACCGCCGGTATTGTATGTTCGAGTAAATATTCTTGTTATACCAGGTGTGCACTTCGTGTACTACATGGCTTCGAGACAGTGAATCTCACAGCTTTGCACAGGTCGGCGCTCGTTCCCCCCCCCCTCACTGATAGAACGCGTCGATACGTCTGCCTAGAACAGACAAGGTCGTCTGGGATTCATACATTGTCCCGAAGTACAGCAGTCAAACACGTCTGCCTGTTCAGACAGCTCTGCAAGTTCCATACGTATATCCATACACAGCACAGTCAGTTGCTCGTAACATGAAACCACCGACCTCGCCGAGCCAAGGTTCAACAACATCCGAAGCTGAGGAGACGCGAGCTCCTACGACTCAGAGATTAGTTCACCCCTTATCTCCAATACAAGAACGAAAGCTCGTCGATTTTCTGGAAGAGAGGTTCTTGGAAGTCACCCGGAATTACAAGAAACGGTTTGTACCCTATGGGTGTCTTACCTGTACATGCACCCGGACGTTGAACTCTCTATGTAATACCCCGCAGATCCGACCCTTCTTCGACGCTTACGACGTTGCAGGCCTATCTCGAGGCAACACACCACATGCTCTCTCTCATCCTACAAATCCCTCCTGTAGATCCCAACGCGCCGCTCCGCACCTCCCTCCTCCTCCGGCTTACTGGAGAAGTGCTCCAAGCCATTCCAGGCTACACACCCGACACCGAGACGCTGCCTCTTCTCCTTGCCTGGCTCAACGACCTCGATAACGCCTGGCTGGCCGTCATACGAAGCCAAGGTTGGGACACAGAGGAGTGCAGGGGCGTCGACGTCGAGCTCCCTCAAGGTGCTCGGTGCTCCCCTATGAGCCAGACCGAGCGGACACGTCTGCGTAGCTTGCTGATCTCGGGCTCGGATAGCCTAGAGGAGTGGCTGGAGGGCTTGAGTACGGCGGGGGAAGGCAGCTTCGAGGTCACGTTACAGAGGTTGGGCCTCGAGCAGTCGTTCAATGAACTGTTTGCTGGGACGTTGGCGGAGATGGGCTCGCTGAGGGGCTCAGAGGTAAACGACCCGAGCGGGATGATTGGAACGTGTTGATAGCGCCCTGGATATTCTGTCCGACGCTTCTCCCCGTCTTCCTCATTGGTCATAATTGTCGATCGGCGGAACGCAATTAAGTAGTCTATCGCGTGTTTGTATGAGTAGGGTGTCATTACAAAGTGCCTATAGTATGTATGTGTGGTCCAGCAGTCCGACCATAGTGATCTATGGCTCATACCAGTCCGATGCGAGCCCTCACTTCCCGGATAGTCACCTCAGACAGCTGTCTCGCCTTCTCAGCGCCTTCCTTCGCAACGGAGGCCAAGTACTCCTTTTCGCCCCTCAGGCGCTCGAACTCAGCCCTGGGGCCCTTGATGAGCTCCTCGACGGCTTCAGCGACGTCCGCCTTCAGTTGACCGTGACCCTTGTCCGCATAGCGCTCTGCAAGCATTGTCACCTCCTCACCGGTACACGCAGCGAGGATGGAGAGTAGGTTTGCGGCGCCTGGGCGTGCGGCAGGGTCGTATGTGATGCCAAGTGTCGAATCGGTAACTGCACCACGAATCTTCGAACGCACTTGGGCAGTTGTATCGGTAAGGAGAATTCGCGAGTTCAGGTCGGGTGACGATTTGGACATTTTGGAGGAGGGATCCTTCAGCGAGAGCACTCGGCACGAAGAGGCTGCGATCCGGAGTCAATATATGCTCAATAGTACGCGTCGAGGGGTACCCACTGATGACGTGCTGTGGTAGAGGGAAAAGCGGGCGTCTTCCTTTGTACGTTCGGTTGAAGCTCTCCGCGAGATCTCGGCAAAGCTCAATGTGCTGCTGCTGATCCTCGCCAACTGGCACATGGGTTGCTCTGAGCCTTGATCAGCATACAGCCAGTATTTAAAGGAGGTGGAACCATACCGGTATGCGAGGATGTCGGCAGCTTGTAGAACAGGATACGTGAAGAGACCCGCGTTTAGCAGGGATTCGTCAACCTCAGAGTCATCGCGTGCATTTCGCGATGCGGCCAACCTGGACTTGGATAGCATGAGCGGCAGAGCGTAGTGACAGCATCATGACACATACCTTCCAGGTAGTCATGCGCTTCAATTTCCCCATGGGCGTAATGCAGTTCAATATCCAGGCCAGCTCTGCATGATGCAAGTTCTTTGGGATACTGAGCTCAGAGTATTAGACTGATGCCAGATGGGTTCCTCACCTCATCTTGGTGGAAGATAATCGAGCGTTTTGGATCAAGGCCTACTGCAAGTAGTACGGCGAGCATGTCGCTTCGTGCGGCGCTCAGTGCCTTCGGGTCTTGAGGTAGTGTGAGCGCATGCCATCCCACGATGGAGTATATGAGCTGGTCTTCTGGCGCGGCGTCCCGCTGCAGTTTGACCCAGTTCAATAGAGCACCTAGGAGGTTCCCAAGCTAGCAGAAAGGCGGCTTGTGAGCATACAAGGACTCGTGGGATATGGACGTAGGACATACGTGAGGGATCCCGGTAGGCTGAATGCCTGAAAAGACTACTCTTGGCCTGGGACGCGACTCTGCTGTCGCGTTTGCAGATGTCGCATTGCTGCTCAGCGCGCGCGCGACGCGTTTGCCGCTATGAGATACGCGACATGTGGAGGAAAGGGCGGATGGTGCACGCCGGAGCTGGTGGAGAAGAGACATGGGCAGCGCCTAGCCACATGATGGCGCAGACGACGAGGAAATCACGCCGGTCTCGACTCTCGCGCTCGTTGTACGCGCGATCAACAGACTTGAATCTCGACCGCCACCTGCTGTGCTGCTAGTGCTACCAATCCCTCCTCTAGGGTCTCTCTGGGTATCTTGGTTTACATTTGCTATGGCTGGGTATTCTGGGTTCGACGACTGGTTCGAGATGCCTGGCGGGGATGACTTTGTGGATGTTTCGGATGTGTTGGTCGCAGGGGCGCGAGGTATGTGGTTCATGCGCGCGATATGTAGTAGAATCACCAAACTAATTGGCGCACATATCGTTGAAGACATGGAACCCGAAGAGGTTCTTCTCATGGATGGCTTCACACTCATGGATGCCATGAGCGCATTCGAGGTAGGGTGGCGCCTCGCCGTACAGCGCAACCCACGTCCTCACATCTCCGGAATGTAACAGATCGGTGAACCTCGTTTGGACAGCGGGATGATACTGGAGGAACAGCGCAGATTACCGTTCGATCCGCTTACGCCACTGCTGCCTGAGGAGGTGTGCTGGATTCTGGACCGCAGCTTCGCGTGCGAGGTGAATAGCCCTCGGTACTACCCTGTATCTACACCATTTCATGTCGTCTGGTACAGATGGAATGGCATACCGGGAAGACGCTCTCGCAAAGCGTTTTCACCCTCCTCTTTGTGCATCATTTGCCCGACATCAACCCAGAGTACCTACCCCCGGAGGAAGATGAAGATCCCGCCCGGCCGCGGTGGCTCATAACCGTTGTCATTCGAGCAGCAATGCTTGGTTTGCTCAAATGCTGCGACTTGGCCTGGAGAGAGCTCTCGAAGAACAGAGTGCACGATGTGCGTTGGGCGCCACATGAGGGACCGGCTTATGGACTGAGCGCATATTTGCAGGTAGAAGATTGGCAAGGTGAAAAGTGCGACGTACCATTACTGGAAGGCGTCAACGCCGAAGTGGTATCGCGGATATTGGACATGGCCTGTGACTGGTTGCGCCAATCCCAGTTTCCGGAGACCCAAGTGGCCGCCTTGTGCGATAGGCTTCTTCTGCGTAAAGTAAGAGCTAAACGCGAAGTACGCGGAACTAAAATTGACCATCACTCCAGGCGATCCTTCAGCTGTATCGTTATGACTTCCTGAGCCATACAGCGCAAGCACGAGTGGAAATCGCCGCTAGCCTTGGTCTCCTGCACAGAGTACGTGCGCTACAGCCAGAGATTTCACCTGGATCTCCGGCCCTCTTGGCCATAGACCCATATATCGCTCGGCGACTGCCAAACTTCATGCCTATCCGTGTAACCGAGCTACCAACCCAAGACAAAATTTGGGACATGCTGCAAGGGTTCCTTGAATATTGGCAAGAAGTCATTAATCTCGTAACATCACCGTCACTGCTGGAGTGGGAGGTAAGGGATATATTTTCAAACTGCTGCTCAGGCGTTGACGATGCTTCAAAAGGCGGCGGGTTCGTTGCAGTTCGCTTTGCGCAAAAGTGTTCCACCACCTTTCCACCGGTCCCTGGTTCAGGTGGGTATCACCAGCTTGCGGTTCTCTGCTTGTAACCTCTGACCGGACAACGTGATTAGAGCCTGTTCTTCGACAGGAACATGGTGCTTGGGTCACATCAACTGGTCTGGTTGGTGGAACACTTCTACGAAGAGACGATCGGGATATCCTACCATTCTATCCTTGAAGCGATTGAGCGGAGCACGCCACAGCCAGGAATGGCGTCAATGCGCGACGTGATCGAGCGGAACATTGTCAAGGTATACTATGACTGCGTCCGCATTGCGCTGCAAGCTACTAAGCCCTTCTATGATAGATTATAATCCCGCATGTCAGATCGAATTGGTTCAACCCTCCCCGACGGAGACGGCACCTCATGAAAGATGTATTGCAATGGCATCAGCTGTACGACGTGCTCCTGAAGGATATTGAGCACTATCAGCCTCCGGTCAGTGCTGCGTCCATGCTCCGTAGTGTATGTCCTTACTGAGCTCAACGTGCATAGGATGAGCCAACGGCTAAGATCTTACGTGCACTCCCTCAAGCAGCACAACTTCGACGACTATCTACTAGTCGGGAGATCATCCTATCCGGCTTTCAGCAGGAGCTGTACGCATCAGAAGAAAAACCGATCGCGTATTGGTACTTGACTCGCATTTTAGACGTACATATAGGCTGCATAGAGGACCTGTTGCCTATCATGCCTAACGGTACATTGGATAATGTTCGTCTTGCGCAGAACATGTTTGGCTGACTATATGCGCGCAGATACCCCTGCATTTCGCGAATTGTTATTCCAGGCGGAGCATCTGTCCGCTCTGCAGATGATCTCCACGACGCTTGTCGCCGTACGTGTCGACATGAGGACTGCTTGCCACAAATCATATTGACTTCCCACTATAGCTTACAGCGGCTTTGATCACGTCGCCATGGCACAGAATATCGCTCAACTTCCTCCGCCGATACAAATGGATGTTCAAGGAAGAGTTCGACGCTCTGGTTCCTGTCGAGCCGGAACCGGATCTCTTGACATTCCCTGATTCTCTCAAGGGGTTTCTACTGGTAAGCATGACCGCCCCTCGACGTCGTGGAGGCAAGGATAACGTTTGTCTTCATAGGACGAGCTCTACTCCCCGACGGCGTCCTTGCAACTTGCTCGAGGCATCCTTTCGCATTTAGCGGAGTCTCCGTATGACTGGCTTGGGCATTGGGCTCCTGATTGCAAAGGGGTACGCCCGACGCTCCCGTCACAGACATCATCGTAGCTGACCGACTCCGTCTGTTATTAGTATCTGCGAGACCTAGCGGATGCCTGCAACCGCCTCGAGCGCGTTGCACCGACCAGCCTACGCGAACTGGCTACCTTCGATCTTACGGCAATGAAGTGGATTCCCAACGCACACCCTTGGGTGCCGACAGTTGCTTCATGATTAGGTGAATTGTGTACTATGTGCGAGAATGATCTACAAGACGTATTTCGGGTATAGACAGGGGTTTTCATGGGCGCTGTAGAACGAATCAATGGACGATGTAGTATGGTGGTAATAGTACAAGCCGAGTAGAATGTAATAGTTGGTTCATCTGAGGATTATGTACGCAACTGAGTTTGATAGTCAGATAGATCAACATTGTAGCAAACTTCAACTTCACCTCAAGCATTCAATTGCGCACAAAAGCTCACTGATCGCGCGACGCACACTTACCGAATTGAGCTGGGTTCCTACACCAAGAGAGGTGGAAAAACATATGCATCCGCCGGGAGTCGAACCCGGAGCTAGGCCATGGGAAGACCCAATGTTACCGCTACACCACGAATGCTTGTGAATAGGGGCTATCTAGATAGCCTATGTCACCATGTTTATGACAAACGAAGCGAAAGCGTGTGCACTTCGAACATTACCACCACCACACCACCGTTGCCTCAATCATTCCTTGTAATAGCTGTTTGACTTCGTAAATCTCGGCTTGATAGTACTCACTAGCATGAAACGGAGGTCTTCGCTTGTCTCTCGGCCGAGCCCCTACCATACTGCAGTCACGCTCTTTGAGGCTGGTGAAGGCGCCGTGGAGACGATCGTTCGTCGCTCGAAACGGCTGAAGACGACAGAGACCCTCGCATCAGACCCTGTTACAAATGGAGAGCATGCCCCAGGAGAGAAATTATCCTTGAGTACACCCGTGAAATCGCGGAAGAAAGTTACGACTATCGACAAGTCAGAAGAGACTGAGGAAATCACGACGGTAGCTCCGGTTACACCTCCCGCAGCTGGCCCCTCCAAAGCACGGAAGAAAAGGGCAGCTTCCCCCCGTAAACCTAAGACCATTCCTACAGCCCTCGAGACACCCCATCCAGCCCCACCTCGTTGGCGAGAAGCGTACGATGCTATCAAACGCATGCGGTCTCGCATTGTCGCACCCGTCGACACCATGGGGTGTGACCAGGCTCAGTTGAAGGAAACCGATCCAAAAGTGCGTGTATTTGTTGCAGGGAAAGATTACATCATCTCATGGGTTTGAATGGTCTCAGAATCAACGGTTTTCGACGCTTGTGTCGTTGATGTTGTCCTCTCAGACGAAAGATGAAGTGACCGATGCGGCCGTGGCGAAGCTGCGCGAGGCAGTAGGCGGAAGTTTGTCCGTAGACGCCATCCTACAGGCTGATGAAAGCGCCATTTCCGAAGCCATTTGCAAGGTAGGCTTTTGGCGGCGAAAGACGCAGTGAGTCCGAATACCATTGATATGTGTTGGCCCGAGTATTCACCTCGAGGCTCTGGAGGTATATCAAGCAAGCTGCGCAAAAGCTGCACGACGAGTTCGATGGAGATGTACCGAAGACTGCTGATGAGCTCTGCTCCCTCCCTGGCGTTGGTCCTAAGATGGCCTTCCTAGCCCTACAAGTCGCTTGGAAGATGTGCGTAGCACATGCGCTTGCCCATTTCCCGCATATACTGACGCGTATGTAGTAACGCTGGCATCGGTGTGGATGTACATGTCCACAGAATCTCTAATCGCCTCGGATGGCACAAGCCTCCAACGAAAACTCCAGAAGAGACACGGTCAGTCTGAATCAACCTCCGCCCTTTGCCAGTCGCTAATAGTTGTTATTAACTTGGCACAAAGTCTGAATCTCCAATCGTGGCTTCCCGTCGAGCTCCATGCGGAAATAAACCATCTGCTTGTCGGTTTTGGACAGGTGAGACCTTTCTATTGCTGCCAGCTGCACCTTGGACGCTCAATGACGTATACCCTAGACTATCTGTCTACCCGTAGGTCCTAGATGCGACCAATGCGAGCTAGGCGATGGTTCGTGCCCAAGTGCTCGCAAGGTAGTGAAAGCCTCCTCGAGCAAGAGCACGAAACGTTCTAGCACGCGAGGTACCCCATCCGGTCGTCCCAAGATCGAAGTCGAAATAGAGGAGGACACTAAAGTTCTCGTGCAGATGGTACCACCGAACGCGTCAGAGCTAGAAGATACACAGTTCCATCAACACGCAGACGTTAAGACTGAGGATCCGTCCTAGCCAACTTGGCATATTCTCACTTGCTCTATCAATGTCTATCGCTACCGATACATCTTGCTATCGTACTGCTCTTGCTGTTATTGCCACACTACTCTACACCTTCCCTACTCATAGACCCCTTGCTTTCGTTGTTTCTCCGTTATATCACAGGAGTCGCATCGATGCGTCCCAGAAGCCTTTCTCTAGCTGGGTGCACTTCTCCCATATATCGCACCACTCCTTGAACCTGAGAGCACCGGGCGGGTCTGCGACGGCAAGAGCTTCGATTGTCTCTGGAGAAACCGACAATACGCATGATTGGTCACGTCACCGCAGATATTGAAGGGCAAAAACGCACCAAGTCCGAGCTTCACAGTACTCTGGTACTGTACTCCAGAATAGTCTTCGATCCATCTCAGGTAGGCGTTACCTTCGAGCTTTACCCAGCTCCTCGGCTTCGCGGCCTCCCTCTTGAGCCACAAGCCGACTTCGCCGTACCCCAGAAGGCACGCCGCCAGCGCCATGATGAGCTTCGCACTATCGCCTGCGATGGTGGTGCGGACATATCAATGAGCGCTCCTATACGTTAACGAGTGGGATACGAACCTTGTAACCCCATGTCGATGAGGTATGCGCCATAAGCAGTCGTCGAAGGCGATTCGGGAGTGGAAGCGAGGTCGGCTTCGCTGATGCCCCATTGCGCGCAGAACGCCTTATGGGTGGAGACCTCGTTGATGACGTTGATGATGGTCTGCGTTGCGGACTGGATGGAGCTGTACGTCGATGACTTTGCGACAAGCAAGCTGAAGGGACCATTTTGAGAATAGCAAGTAAATCGAAATTGAGGAGGGCACCTACCCGTATGCGCGCGCGTAGTATTTCAAGTATAGGTAGTCCTGTCTGTAAGCACGAAACATCGGTATGAGAGATTGCAACAAGCTAGCCGAGTGGGCTGCCTAACTTGACGAAATGCAAGAAGCACTCCTTTGGTAGCGTGCCTTGAGCGAGCTGCTTGACAAAGTCGTGCTCTACATAATCCTTCCATGTCTGTGCAGCCGATTGGATGAGAATGCGTGTCATTGGGTGAGGGTTGCTCGCGGTAGGTCTACATGCACAAATGAGTCAGCGCCATGCAAGTGAGCTTCTGTCCAAGAAAGACTAACGGAGGGATGATGCGTTGAGCGAGCGCATGTAGGTGGTTGAGCGGCCCGTGTCCGTGCCCCACGGGGAACGCAGTCTCAATCCCGACATGCGTAAACGCGGTAGCTTGACGGGTGGCCTCCGTAACTACGGTGATCGTGAGCGAAGTGCAAAAGACGTGGTGCGGATTCATGATGCATACCAGTGTTTCCTTGTCCAAGAAGAGACGCGATAACGGCAGAAAGAGTACAGCCCGTCCCGTGGGTGCTGGAGGACTCTATTCGAGGACTGACAAAAAGCGTCGTATTGTCGGCTTCTCGGAGGACGTCAACGACGAGCGGGCGAGTGGTGAGATCCTTCTCGTGTACTTGAAGAATCTCCATGTTGTCAAGTAGCAGCTCTTCGCGCACCACCGTCACGTCTTGACGGGCAGCGGCAAGCTTCTCCACGTCTGCCAGCGTGAGCTCGACATGCCCACCCTTGAGAAGGACCGCTTTGGATCCTAGGGTTAACAAGCCCTCTGCTGAAGATATCATATCTTCAAGAGAGCTGATGTGTACCGTGGTGCCAAGTTTCTGCGAGAGCAGCAGCTCTGCTTCAGCCTTGTTGGGCGTGATCAGCGTGGCCAGTGAGCACAGCTCGTCGATTACGACTTGAACGGCCTCGGGGGCAAGCAGGGTATGCCCCGATGTCGACACGCAAACGGGGTCGACGACGAGGGGCGGCATGCTCCCCGTTTCGGAGTAGTGTGCCTTCAGGGTACGAGCGACGGCGCGCGTGTTCGCGGCATCGAAGAGCATGCCTGTCTTTATAGCATGCACTTGAATGTCGTCTAGAATAGCGCGCAACTATGGGACGATTTGAGGATCGCGGTGCATTAAGATCGAGGAAGCTCGGTACGGACTTGTTGTTCGACGAACTCCGGAGGAGCAGGATGCACCCCTTGGACGCCGAGAGTGTTCTGCGCGGTCAATGCAGTAATTACTGACATTCCGTAACAACCAAAAGCGGTGAATGCTTTCAGGTCTGCCTGGGTTGATATGGGTTGATACTTAGCTTCGGCGCAGACTTGTAGAGCAATAAGTAAAATGACTCACTTGAATGCCAGCACCGCCGCTTGGGTCAGAGCCGGCAATGGTCAAGATAGCTGGTGGGCTGATATTCTTCTCGACCATGACTGTGCCAAGTTTTGTTACAGACAGGCAGACGGCAGTGGTTGTGATCGTCGATAGCCCAATACAGTGCACAGTCACGGCGGTGGTGTATCATTGATGCCAGTCGGGCGTCAATGTTAGTTTCTACAATTTTGAAGCGCTTAAGCGTCGCCGCGGCACTCCGTATTAGATTCCCCCACGGCTAGTGACTAGGCGGCCACGAAAGCTCAGAAGAACCGAGGAATCCAACGCTAAGCCATGAAGATGGCTTCCTAAGGCTCAAAAGCGGACCCGAAGGAACACGGTAGATCGTCAAAGCTGTTTAGTGTCACTGTTATGTTGTTTACCTTCCCATGCAGTGCCTATGGTAAGCGACCTTCCATCAATTTACGTATCCGACTTCTACCGTCGGCAAATAAGGACTGCGTCTAAGCCGAGGTATGCAGAGAGAGGATATAAAGCACTATAATTGCCCCAGGCGAGCGACGAACGAGATACACGATTCGACTAGCAAATACAGAAAGATGAGCGCCATAACCAGCTCCTCCCTGCGACGCGACTGCAGCGCGCCGTCACCGACGACCCGACTGCCACGGATACCAGAACCTGAGGATACAAGTGGCCGAAGGTGGAGGAAGGGGTGCGTCGAGCACGGGCGCGGTATACCAACCAGAAGATACCTTAAGGAAGCAATAAAGATCATGAAAGATGGTAGCAAAGGACGAGAGCAGTCTAGATGAGCAATGGAGATGCAACTATGTGTGTGATGGATGGAGGCTGGATGTGTGTGCGTATGTTGATGCGTCTGGACGGCGACTGAGGCGAGAGGGGGTCGTCAAGGGTCGTGTGACATGGGTAGGCATGCGACGCTGGAGACGGAGCGAATAGCTCAGAACGTCTCGGTGATGGCGACGGAGAAGTCGGAGAAGTACGCGCTTTGGTCCTTGGGCGAGGCGTAGGACGAGTCTGATCCACCGAAGAACGTCTGCATCTGGATGCCTTGAATACGGCCCGCGTCAGAGTCGCGGAACACGAGGTTCTTGACGGTGAAGATGCTCTTGCCCTCGACGAAAAGCTCGAGCTCACCGTTCGTCTGGCCGGCATCGTTCAAGCGAACACGCTGGCCAATAGTGGCACGCGAGCCGGGCTTGAAGTAGAACGAGCCGCGACCAACGGACGCGCCGTAGACGTCGTTGCAAGTCGAGAAGGGCGGAATGTCGCAAACGCCCTTGTTGGTGTCGAAGTCGGGAGGGAGGTAAGTGTAGAGCTCGCCAGCACCATCCGTGCGCCACATGAAACGGGTGGAGAAGCACCCGTCATCCCGGCGACCACCAGAGCAAGAGACAGCGGTCTGGAAGTCATTACCACCGACTATGAAGACAAGGTTTTAGTATCGCGCCCGAGTGCTTTATTGAGGTACTCACAGAAGCCAGGGATCTTGCCACCCTTCTGGAAGTCGAAGCCATCCTCGAAGTACACGGAGTACGAAAGCGTGGCTTCCTTGGCCTTGGAGAGGTCGACGGAGTCGGGACCGGTCGCGTAGAATGAGAAGCCGCCCTTGACAGCGTGCGTGAAGGTGTACGACCCCTCGGGGTAGAAGGCCTTCAACGAGTACTTGCCGTCAGGCGCAGTGACGTAGTCGAGGGGAAGTGCTTTGAGGAGGTTGGTGACGCCGAAAGTCGCGTCGCTGAGGGGAAGAGCATCGGACAAAGCATCGGAAGTGGTCCAGAACGCGGAGTGAGAGACGGGGAAAAGCTCCTTGAGCACGCTTGAGCCCGAGGTCGAGTCGGCGGTCGCAACCGGAGCTGAGGAGCTCGAAGCCTTGGTGCTGGAGGCCTTGCTGCTCGACGCGTGTGTGCTCGAAGCCTTCGAGCTTGAAGAGGCGATGGTGCTCGAGATCTTCGTAGAGGTCGCCTGGGCCGAAGTAGCAACTGCAGTGCTGGTCACGTGTGAAACCGACGAGCCATTGATAGTCGAGGAGGCCGCTGCAATCTGCGAGTGGGGCCTGCAGGTCCTGCGCCGAAGAGGGGCAGCAGAGACGGAGGCAAGGGCGAAGGCGAGGAAGGTAAGGAGAGTGGTGAACGCGTGCATGGCGTATGTCGGAGAGGGACGGTAGAAGGATCTGTTCCTGGAAAGAGAGGCGACCTTTTATACCGAGCCTGAAAGGACTGTGGGTGTAGTAAAGAACGACTTGTGCGAGAGGCACACACACACACACTCGAGCGGAGGGAGGGAGGATGGAGGGGAAGGGAAGAGAAGAGGAATGAAGTGAAAAAACGCCGGTGCCCGCGTATCAAGCATCGGACAACGCCGGCAGTGGAGTAGGTACAGATTTCCTTATCAGGCACAGCACATTTGTACTTCGTTTGCAGCCGCCTTTTGTTCAGCCAGAACACTCTTTGTTTCCGCAAAGGTACCCGTTCTCGACCCTCAGGGCCTAAACGTCGTATGTACTGTGCTCATGCACTCGGGCCAAACATACCAGGGGGAACAAGCCTCCTGGAGTTCAGGCTGTCTAGGCCCTTGCGCACATGAATGCCAAGACCGCTATCTACTCGGCACGAACGTGCCGTTAAATTCTGCTTGATTGCTTGGTTGCTATTGATACCACGACATAGCCATGCACAAACGATATGAAGTACTGGCTTCTAAGTTCTAGCAAACATCATACAATCTCGCACTGACTTGGAATCTACTAGTTCAGCCCGAAATATGCTTCAAGTTCGACCCCACTCAATCTCTACCAACCTTCGACCCTACCTTACATTGCGCAGTGTATGGTAGTCTTGCATGTACACACTATCAATGCGGACGCAATCATAACGAGAACCCGTTCACAAGTCATCACTTCGCCGACCTATGTTTCGAATTTCGCAAGGATCAGAGCGCGCATCGCGCTATTAATATCTGTGGAGCCCTGCAAAGTCGTGGCGGCGAATCAGACAAATTCCATCGCAGTCGGTGGGTGACTGTGTACGACTTGCATCCGCGCTCGCCGCGCATGCTGAAACCGACCGACACCGTATTCAAACTGGACGAGGTGCCAGTGCAAGGCGCGCGCCAATGATCCGGTCCCGGCGCGCCATATCCTGCGGCCTGCCAGACCAGGGCGCATGTCGATCATGTTCGTTGATCCGCCCTCCAGGTACCCGCCGGGTTGCGCACAGCATAACGGAGGTGCGCTCTCGGTTAGGTAACCGATGAGGACAGTCGAGGACAGATCGCACCTCAGCGGGATCCCTGATCGCTGGCGTCGTTCCGACGTTCCCAGCACAGGTAAGTACTCACGGTGGATGAATGCGCACGGCGGATGAGTGGAGCGTGATGATATTTGGTACATACGCACCGGCAACCTCCAGTCCAGTCTTGACTATCCTGACTTGGGGCACAAACTGAATGAGCCGCCATAGCTCACCCCCACATTCGTTGTGATCCTATGCTGGATGACTCCTGGCTACAGGAGTGTTGACGATAGGAGGCGTCTGAACATTGCTACAGGGTGCTAGGAGAACATAGAGCGACAGCATCATGGGCATCGACAACATACAAATATACCAGGATGTAATATATCTTCTCCGCATGTGGGGAGGACTGAGACGAGGTGTCACTTTCAACTCTAGAGCTTCTCCGTGATCGCGACCGAGAAATCACCAAAGAAGGTGTTCTGATCCTTGGGCGTAGCCCACGAACTATCGGAGCCTATTGCGAAGTTCATCAGCAACCGGCCCCGTCGAGGTACAGGGCGCTTTGTCACTTACCACCGAAAAAGGTCTGCATCTGGATGCCCCGAATGCGCCCCTGGTCCGAGGTCACCAGCTCCAGGCCAGGGACGGTGAACATACTCTGTCCATCGACGAAGAGCTCAATCTCCCCGTTCGCCTGCCCCACATCGTTCAGCTTGATACGCTGGCCAATCGTCGCGCGGGTACCCGGCGTGAACTTGAAAGAGCCGCGGCCAACGGACGCGCCAAATATGTCGTTACACGTCGAGAACGGCGGGACGTCGCAGACGGCCTTGTTGGCGTCGGAACTGGGCGGGAGGTACGTGTACAGTTCACCTGCGCCGTCCGTACGCCACATGAAACGAACGGAGAAGCAGCCGTTGTCTCTCCGACCGCCTGAGCACGACACGGCCTCCTCATCGCTATCGCCTCCATCTGGTCAGATTGCGTGAGCACCATATGTCCTCAAATCCTGTGAGTGATGGCTTACAGAGACCAGGGAGCTTTCCTCCCTTCACGAAATCGAAACCGTCCTCGAACAGCACCGTGTACGAGAGAGTGGCCTCCTTAGCTGTCGTCAGGTCCACAGAATCCGGACCCGGGGCATAGAAGGAAAGCCCTCCTTGTGGTGATGCTGATGGCTTGAACGAGCCCGCAGGGTAGTGTGCCTGCAAGGAAAACACGCCATCGGGGGCAGACACGTAGTTGTGCGCAAGCGCCTTGAGGTCGTGTGTCGGGCGAAGAGTATCGTCGCTCAGAGGGAGTGCGCCGGATACCTGGCTCGAGACAGACCACGAGCTACTGTCCGAGACCGGGAAGAGCTTGGAAGTTGCCCGTGCGTACAACGCAGTGGCATTGCTTGGGAAGGGGAGTGCCGCCACGGAAGCCAGCCCGAAGGCAAAGACGGGAGCCAGCGTCTTGAACATAGCGTGATGTAAATGAAGAGAGGAGCGGAGAGAGCGAGGGAAAGAGCGTGAGGAGAGCGTAGACGGAGACCAGCGGCGTCAAGCAAGGAGGCCTCGTTGGAGAGGACGAGGGCTTTATAGTGCGGTTTTGATACCATCAGAAAACTAAAGCAGGTGAATCTTGCCCATTGTGTACCATCGTATGCTGGGCCTGTGGTACTCGAGACAAGGCGGTACTCGAGACAAGGCAAGATCACAGATATCAAGGTAGGGCGCTGACAAAAGAGCGCGTAAGCGCCCATATGTGGAACAAGATTACAGCGTTCAGAGCCGTCTCTACAGCTGGCTGCGAGGACCACCTGTGGAGCTTTGTACAGATTGACCATCCCTATATACTCAACATCGTGTCAGATCTGCGACGTCGCAATATGCAAGCAGTTTACGCACTCATCGTGTACACGTCGCAACCAATCATCGATCGTCCCTCCGATACCGCACGCTACTACTATCACCGCATGACGATTGAAGATCGCAATTCAAGTTAGAGGAGCTCAATGCGACGGCACTGTTTTCCGCCGGTAAGGCGTTCGCATGCTTGTCATCGATGGGCCTACGATGTCGGTTATACAGAGTTGTCTCCGGCGCAGAGCACGAACGTACCTTGATGGGAAAGGCATGCGCCGAATCACCGACGTCGATTGACGAAGGCGGAATGAACCAACTTGGAATGAGCGCCACCAGGGTCACGCAGTCTCGCAGACGATGATATACATAGTTAGACGCGCACGACCTAGAGTTCGCGCTATGGGCTTGAAGCTCCTGTTGTACATACTCTTATCACCTGCATGATATATTCTTATACCCTAACAGCACTGGCATGGGACGGCCGCCAATCGTTTTCTGACACTATCGAAGGGTGGATTACCGTGCTTGACACGGCTCCTTGCCCCCCCACAATGAAGCCGGATATATGCACCCAGTAGCATCCGACACGGTCTCCGGCACCGTCCGAAGAAGCTCGTCTCGGCGCTCACGCCCACGTTCAACAGAGATGAACGCAGCATTACGTTTCCATAAAACTAGCACTTAGAACTCGGTCCGTTTTCAGAATAAAATGAGAAAACTGAAGAACAATCTGTCGTAAACATCCAGTTCACGGACATTCGTGTGATTGAACTCTTGTATTGCCCGTCAAGCACGGTTGTCGTCGACGCGCTGAGCGTCGGCTCTTCCCTCGTGTAAAAAAGGCAGCAAATATTAGACCTAGCCTTTATGCACAAATGCTTGAAGATGATGCTAGCAAATATAACAATGTAAGGTAATATCACCATCAGTGACTATTACGATCAATCAGGGTCTTCTCGTAGCGGCCTGCTACTTGGAGTTATACGGATGTACCACATGGAGGTAGAATGACGCGTCAGAGTGAGTAAGCATCCCGCAAAGCTGATACATACTCAGTTGCATCCCTCACTGCTACAGTAGATAGTGTGGATGGTCGAAACGTATAAGCCAGCGGTAGGCCATGTTCACTTCAACGAGAGACAACCACCAAACCTCCTCCGAGCCGCCAGGTCCATCCTCGCCTTGACCTCCCTGAACGCCTTCCACCAGGCGCGGCCGACGACCTCCGAAGTGACGCGCCCCGCCTGCTCAGACACATCATCACCGTCTTGCGGCGCGTCCTCCCATGCGCCAAAATGCCGGCGCAAGAGGACGAGCCACCATTTCACGACGGCGACGGCGCGCTCCACGCCCGTGTCGCTCGAGCGCGCGCCGTCGACGCACTGCACGAGGAACTTCGCAAAGTAGTCTACATCGCGCTGGTTTGGGGGGTGCTCCTTGAACCCGTCGACCCAGGACTCGATCACGCGCTGCAGGTCGTCCATCTCGCTGAAGCACAGCTTCTCGCCCTTCGCTTTGCCGTGCTGCTTCAGCGTCGGCGGTTCGACGAAGACCGCTTTGGGCGCGGGAGGAGGGCGGAAGACGACAGAGGGGGACTTGGAGGACCGTTTCCCGCGTCCGCTTGAGGGCTTCAGAACCTTACGCTCTCCGCTGTAGACGGTCACACCTGGAGCCCTGTGTGCGGCGAGCTGCTCCCGCTGCATCTCGGGGGGTAGCGCTGCGAACACGTCGGGGTCGATCCCGTACTTGCGCAGCTCAGCCTTGGTGACACTGACCGAGGATGCATACACGCGCTTCGTAAACAGCTTGTTGGTAGGCGAGAGTACTGGCCGGTTCCGCGGAGCGAGTTGGCGCGTGATTCGCTTCACGTTCACGCCTTTGACGAGGATGGTAGATTTCTTCTCAGGCTCAGGAGGCGGTGATGGCGAAGGAACCGGGTCCTTTGGCGCGGGCCCGGGAGTCGTCGACCGCCTCCTGTATTCCGCTTCAAGTTCCTGGCGGACATCATCGGGAAGGGCCTCAAAGACTGACATATCGACCTGGGAGAAGGAAGGTAGATCGACCTCCGTCTGAACCCGTTCAGGTTTCTCGATGATCTGGATATCGTCGTCTTCTTGTGAAGGTGGCTGGATGGCAATCTCGGGCGCCTTCCCCTTGTCCAGTCCTCCACTACCAGCAGGTTTCGCAACGGCCTCGAGGCGAGGCTGCTTGGTCGCCTCGACACGCTTGAAGGGCAGAAGGGCTTGACCGAGCTCGGCCTCCTGTCCACCGGACGCCTTCTCTAGCTTCTGTATCTGAATGCCGATCCCACGCAGCTCTTTAGGGTCGAAGTTGAAGCTCTTCAGGAGCCTCCATGCGTGCTCGCCGATGATCTTATTGTCGCTTGTCGCGCGACCACCTGGAGCGATGAGAGGCGCCTGCTTGTTGTATGCCTCGCAGATCCCATGTCCAAGGAACTGAGTAGTCATGATCAGTACACGCCGTAGTGTACTCAATCTGATCATACCTTGGGTGCTTCAATGGGCGCATTGGGATCTCGTACGAGGACCTTGAGAGTGAGAGAACGTCCACGCATTTCGATGCTGTTCAGCCTGCGCGATACCTCTTCAGCCATCTGGTAGATGAACGCCTCGGCCTGCTCATTGTTCTCGAAACGTATCCCGTACTGCAAATCGATGTCAGCTTTTCTGCTTATGCCTTCATTCATCGACAGCACTCACATTGATGTCGCATGACACCGACTTCCGTGGCTTGTCACTCTCCAATACCCGATCGTCGATACCTCGAATAGCCTTATACAACGTCTCGCCTGTGCCCTTGCCAAGCGCCTCGCAGAGCGCAGCTTTGCTCTTCTTCGCAAGCTCCCCCAAGTTCGTCGCCCCGAGTTTCTCAGCAGCCTTCTGCCGTGCAGAATACCCGAACCCATGGAGGTCGTCGATATCCAGCGGGGCGAGGAACTCTGCGACCGAATCTGGGCGGAGGTGGAACGAGCCTGCAGGCTTTGCTCGGCGGGACGCGAGGCGGGCGAGCATGATGTTGTGTGCGATACCGATGCTAACTGTGTTGCACCCCGTTAGATCAGCGCCGCTTTGGCTATGGAAGACACGCCATACCTTCGCACCCAGTAACTTTTCTCACCTGTGCCCGAATGGATTCCGCAAAGTCTTTCGCAGCGTCTACAGATTCGTCAGCCACCTCAAGGCGCTCAGCAAGCTCTGCACGTATACGAGCGACGCTACTTGTCACGTCTATCAACGCTTCGTCAACAGAAACCGCTTGGAGGTCGTCCGCATGCGCCATCAGGATGGTGTAGAACTGCAGCGAGAATTGCTTGTACCTGCAAGGACTTGATCAGTCCACAGCTTGTCGGACCAAGAGCCAAAAGCGTACCGTTGGAACTCGTATGGGATGGTTATCACCGTCGGACAGAGCTTACGAGCTTGTTGAAGGCTTTTGGAAGTCCATATGACCAAACGCACATAGAGCGTACACGAAAACGAGCATACCTCATACCACTCTTGATGCCAAACTTACGCGCCTCGTAGCTTGCACTAGCGATTTCACTGGTGCTCGATCCACCGCCCGTAGCACCCTGCGAATGACACACAACGACGGGCTTCCCACGGAGATGCGGGCGTTCGATTAGCCCTGCAGAAACGAAGAAGCTGTCGAAGTCGCAGTGCATGATGACTCGCTCTTCGTCCCCAGCCTTGTCCTTGCCCTTTCCTTTGACAGGGCGTCGCTTCAGCAGTCGCGCTCCGCGCATACTGACATCTCCCTCCAGACCCCCACTCCCAAGTCCTCGCCCGCCGAGATTTTCTTGCACGATCAAGTCGACAGCTGACTGACTTGCACTGGGAGGGCTTCCCCCAGAATCTGGGCTGCCCACGGCGGCGGCAAAACGCCCCCACTCCTCCGTCCCGCCATTCTCGGCTCGCTCCTGCGCCTCTGCTACAAGGTTCTTGAGCTCTGCCTTCCACGTCGAGAGGTGGTGCAAGCGAGAGTTCTTGTAGTACCCCTCGATGAAGTCTGGGGCAACGGAGGTGTGCGCGGCGCGCCAAGCGGGGTCCTGCATTGCGCGCTCGGCGTTTGGGTTGGACTCGAACGCTGCGTATCCGGGAATACGCGTTGCTTCCGCGGGGGAAGCGGGATCTGTAGTGTACAGCGGTCGTGAGGGTGTATTGGGCCCAGACTTCAGAGGAGAGAGTACGGTCTGCTTCTTGGGTGTGCGCGGAGGAGTCGTGGGCTTGGACGGCCGAGACGGTCCCGCTGCAAACTCTGCGTCATGATGCCCTGCACTGTCTGTGGAGACATGTGGAGCCCCAGAACGAACGACAGTGCTCTTCTCAGGTTGCGTCGTAGGAGCACGTGTGGCTGACGGGACGAAACCGTCAAAGAGAGACTTTTGCCCCGCCTTCCGTCCCTGTGCACCTTCCACTCGTTCGCCAGGACGAAAGACATAATCCTGCCAAGGAAGGAGAGTTCCCGCCTGGATACTATCCACCAGCCACTCTGGTCTGACGACCTTCATTTGCTTGAATTCCTTAATCTTTGCCGGTGTGAGCGAGCATGTGATGATATGAGTACTGCAAGATATTGTGTCAGATCAATTGTCAAGCTACACTTAGGCGTGGCTTACACCAGTGATTTCTTGTCGAGGTACGGATGGAAGATACCACCGTGCTGAATGATCATCTCCCGCAAATCCTGAACAGACGGTTCCGTCCATCCATTGATCTAGACGGTAGTGTAAGTCGGATATGCTTGTCATAGTCAGCGAGAAGACGCACATAGATTTGCAATCCGCGGAAGATCCTACTGCGACCGCCGCTATCCTCATCATCAACGACCATCTCAGCATTCTGTATCTGAAGCTTTGCCCTCTTCCTCGTCATGTATTCCCCAAACTCGCCAAAACGCGACGCGCCGTATGTATGCGAGTTGAGGTAGGACGCGTCGAGGTCGTCCTCGCGTTCGACCATTGAGGTGAGCGCCCCATGATATTGGCTGCCGTCCTCAACATCGAAGTCGTCTGGCGAACGAGGGCGCTTCAGATAACGCTGCGTGAGTGGGGGTGGATCGTCGTCGTCGTCTCGCGGACGCTGAGCGAGCGGAGGTGCCTCTGGTTCCTCCTGCGCAGCCTCCGGCAGTGGAACCTCGGAGATTGCTTTCAGAAAGTCTGGATCATCGTCAAAGTAGTCGGAGGAATGGGTGCTGTTCTGGGTCAATTGCGACATGTCGATGGCGTGTGCTGAACATTGGTCTTGATGGAGTGCTATCGCAAGACGTTCGACGCTAACAGTGTTGTGCTTATATCACAGATTGACTCGCAGGTCGAAGCTATAGGCGAACACGAAAGACTGGTCGGTCAGCCACAATCGTTGTTGATGATGGAAGCGTTATAGCGTGTAAGCGCTGGGAGGTTGTTTGGCAAGAGCCTTTGGACCAAACAAACGCACGAGAAGGACGGGCGCCTCTTGGCGATGCCGACGCCACAAGCACGCACCCGGCGAGAGTCCGCATCATGATTGGACTGCGACATGCACACGAGCAGAGCAGCGCACGTCTCTCCGTCTCATTCTCAATTTCCCATCTCCATCCTGCGCAGCTCGGCGCACTTGTCCAATCAACATCACTCAGCTCGCAGCGCGCTGACGGCTGGGCGGCGTCGGAGACAGCACAAGACGGCAAATCCTGTGCTCAGACCTACACCGGTTCGCCCTTCGTGCGCTGGCCTCCTCACACACCACGCACGGCCACCTTCCTTCTACCTGTCTCGCCAACCTCCGCCCTCGCTAGCATCCCGCTCGTTTTGCATTGACCACTGCTGTCGCTCTCAAACATGCCGGACGGATACGACTACCTGTTCAAGCTCCTGCTGATCGGAGACTCTGGCGTCGGCAAAGTGAGTTCCAGACATTCTGTCAAAGCGTGATCGAGAGCTCAATTCATGTGCATGGTTGCTTTCTTGCTGCCGCTTTATATGTGCATGTAGTCTTGCCTGCTGCTGAGGTTCGCAGAGGACGCGTTCACGGACAGCTACCTCAGCACCATCGGCGTCGACTTCAAGATTCGGACAATCGAGCTCGACGGGAAGACGGTGAAGCTGCAGATTGTGAGTGTCGTTGCCCTAGGCATGCATGTCTTGACGTACACACGAGTCTAACGGGCCCATGCCTCGCGTCAGTGGGACACCGCGGGCCAGGAGCGGTTCCGAACAATCGCCGCTGCGTACTACCGCGGTGCGCATGGTATCATCATGGTATACGACGTCACCGAAATGGGCAAGTCGTGTTGAGTGCACTCTGATTTTGATGCAAATTAACGCTGCGACTCTGCAGAGACGTTCACCAACGTCAAGGGCTGGCTCCAGGAGATCGAGAAATACGCGTCCGAGACCGTCAAGAAGCTCATCATTGGCAACAAGTCCGACCTCGTCGAGAGGAAGGTCGTAGAGTACTCAATCGCGAAGGTCCGTCTATCAGTCCATCGTATCTTCGCCGCCGCCGCTGACGCCTGCAGCACAGGAATTCGCTGACAGCCTGTCGATACCCTTCATCGAGACCTCGGCCAAGAACTCCACGAACGTCGAGGAAGCGTTCACATTGATGGCCAAGACCATCAGAGACGAGTACGTCCCTCATCTCTACCCACACCCCACGCACCCTACTCACCCGTATTCCGCTAGTCTCGACACGCAGACAGAAGACACGGGCGGCTCCAAGTCGAACTCGATCACCCCCGGACGCAGCCTCAGTCAAGAGGGCGAATCTGGCGGCTGTGCATGCTGAGGTTTTAACTCGCTGCCCCCGCCGCACGCCGACTTGTCTCGGCTTTTGCGTCATATAGATGTATCGCGCTGTTGCTCTGCTGTCCTGCCGATGGATACCTATTCTATTATTCCCGGACCATTGTATTTTTATACCAGCATCTGCATTTTATAGCATGCACACTTATCTGGACTCCGAGAAGCTGCTCCGATCCGCGAAGTGTGAGTAAGCTATACAAGCCTCTTTCGACGTTGCTCCGTTATAGGCCTTGGTCAACGCTATATGCTCTTCTGGGCGCTGGCAGAAGGGACGCGCAACCAGAGAGTCAAACGACGAGGTTTAGACTGCTCTGTAACACGATGCAACTGCTCGTATCATGCAAGGGACAACGCGACGGGACACGATCATGGCTTGGTAGGTCTGGATTCTCAGAATAACGAACGAGGATACAGGATACAGTAGGCCGTTGAAGAACGTATGAAGAGACGCAGCGACATTTGAACGAAGCCCATCGTGCAGTTGGAGCAGATGTAACTTCCAAGGCTTTGCGATAGAAACACAATGAGAGTTTTTGCACTAGACTCAAGCCAGTCAGGGTTTAAGCCCTCCAAGAGCAGTGGATGAGTCCTAGTCGCCAGAAGACTGAGCGTTCCGAGCGAGCGATGGAGGTACCGAAAGCAGACCAGGGACGCGTCCAATTCGCTGACCAGGAGAACCGAACGGCGTAACAGGGCTTCCCGGAGTATTCCCTAGGCCCGCGCCAGTACCAGAGAGATGAGCGAAGGCGCCTGCAGGAGACGAGAATCCAGCCAGAGGAGAACCGGGACCGGAGCTACTGGCAGTGTTGGCGTTGGCGTTCAAGGCCGAGTTCCAAGTCGACCCTCCTCCGAGGCCTAAGCCAGCACTTGCGACGCCGCCACCGACAGTACCGCCGTGGCCGTACCCGGCTGCACGCCACTTGCCAGTGAGCGTACAGTGTGCGGCGTGATCAAGGAGGCTGCGGTAGAGTAGGTCGTTGAAGCCGATGCACTGAAGACCGATGCAAGCCACCCTGAGGGCACCGGCGGAATAGAGCTGCCCGGTTTCGTACACGTTCTGTGGGGAGGTGTTCTTGCGACCGGCGAGAGTCTCGCGAATAAGCGCATGCGACGTCTGCGCGCATATCATCAAGTACAAGACGTCCGGATGTCAACATAGATGCAGACGAACCTCGGTGGAGAGACATTCCCATTCTTGAGGACAGAGGTCTTCCAGCCGGAACGACTTATACGTTCCAGCGTAGTACCACTTGCCGTCTTTGTTGAAGAAGCACTCTACCAGAACAATTTGGCCAGATTAGTCATCGCGACCAGACAAAAACGTACCGGTAGGCTTGTCGAGGTTTGCAGCGATGTCCACAACCGACCAGCGGTGAGCGGTATTGACCCGTGGATTGGTGCTGCACCTGTATATAGGGGCCAAGTAGTATCCATGTTCTTCGCGCTCGGGGCACCAGGTTGTGGTGGGCTGCTGGAAGACGCGATAGTTTCCGATCCTAGATATATGCGTATCAAAGTCCCATCTGTGAGTCGAGCTGGACGTACTGAGAGCGTAGCAACTAAAACGTGTTCATCATCAGCTATTCTACGTGATAAGTACAAAAATGTTGTACACTCACTCCTGAAGTCGTGGTGATGAAGTCATGAAGCGTGTGAGGCGCTGGGATGACGATCGGAGTCAAAGCATCATCGGGAATGCCTGAGGGAAGAGGCAGCGCGGCTAGCACAGAATATCTGGCCTCTATCTTCTCTGCAGTGTTGGCGGTAGGGAGGGCGCTCTGGGCACATATGCGTAAGCTCTACGGTGCTTAGAAGCGTGCTGTGAAGACTAATGACACAGACTCGTGTATCCGCATCGAGAGGAGTCCAGGGGGAATCAGGCAGTTCCGGTTCTCTGACCGCCAATAGAGATGTTTGTGCAATTGACGCAGGCGCGTTGGAGATATCTTTCAGTGTCTCCACTGTGCCGGCCTCAACGTGGAGGGATTTGATAAGCCTATTGATCGTATTTGCGAGGTCCTGCTTGAGATCCTAAAGGAACGCAGGTACCGAGATCTCAGTAAGGTCAACATACGGGTACTCTGCGAGTGCCGAACTACCGTATATCCACGTTCGTTCTCCTTGTCTTCGCCACCTAGCATATACGCATACTGGCTTGCAGACAAATCCAGGGAGGCTAGCTTCTGTTCAATCGCATGCAGGCATTCGGTCAGTCGAGAAACTTCCTCTGCAGCAGGCTTCTTCTCTTCTTGGTACGTGTTTGACTTGCGATATTGCTCCAAACTCCTCTCTAGCTCTTCTTTCTCGCTCTGGACTTGCTTGATTGCGGCCGTTCTGTCACGCAGAGCAGCGCATGCCTCGGCAAGACGTTCGACGGCGACGTCGCGAGCGGTCAGAGCCTCCTGTATACGAAGCCTCTCGAGGCGAATGATCATCTCGTGCTCTGTCTGTGTCGTATCCTCCTAGAGTTACATCTCAGATATCATTCGCACTCATTTGAAGCTTTCGCATAACGGACCTGGACGTTCGCATTGCGGCTTTGCAACACTGGCATCGCAGAGAAAGGCCCGCACACACAGACAAGTGCAAGTACTAGCTTGACGTTTTCTCGAGTATATGCTGAAGCTGAGGTATCCTGTGGAATGCAATGGTGATGGTATGAGAGCAAGGCGATCAAAATTAGAAGTGCTTCTCCAAATGGACGAT
Organism: Cubamyces lactineus; assembly: GCA_022376465.1. Lineage (NCBI taxonomy): Eukaryota > Fungi > Basidiomycota > Agaricomycetes > Polyporales > Polyporaceae > Cubamyces > Cubamyces lactineus. The sequence continues at coordinate 553,864 of JACDTU010000013.1, read as the reverse complement.
GTTCTGCTACTATCGGAAGCCGGACCGTCGGCCGGACTGACGACGACGCTCGGCCGCGCGAGCTTCCCGAGGCTTCCTCCACACCAAGTCCGAGTCGTGCACTCGTCTCGACCTCCCCTCACAACCCACCACGATCCTTACGAGCCTGCGGTCATAAAGCTATTCTATATCGCTCATAGTCGAGCCTAGAACGCCATGGCCTCCGCGAAGATTGCCCAACTTCTCATCCGAGTGAGTTCAGGACGTGTGTGCCTCTTCCCCACACTCAACGATGCAAGACGCTAGCGAAACCCATCAGCAACCAGATCAAGGTCCAAGCTAAACAGTGCGTCCAATTGAACATTATTGCTATATCCATATACCGTCACGCGCGATACTGATACTAGGCATGTTACAGACACGAGAAGTTCCGCTCGTTCTGCGTTGGCCTCGCGCAGCGCATGTACCAGACGGAAGTGAGGCTACGTACCAATCTTCTCGGAGAGCCCGCGAAGCATGTCAGGCCTTTGTCCGAAACCAAGTGCGTCACGAATTACCTGTGCCCAAGCGTGCGACGTCTGACCAAGGCTGTAGGGCCATTGAGAACGGCGCGAACGCGCTCGCCGAAGGCTTCCTGTTTTCCGTGGCCGCAGCGCTCATCATAGCAGAAACATGGCGTTCCTCCAGGAATCAGACAAAACGGAGAGACGCGGTAGATGACTCGCTGGACACGCTCAAGGCGGACGTAGAGGAGCTTCACAAGCGCTTAGACACGTTGTCGAGGACGTACGAGGAGCGGTTAGCGGAGGAGTCTATGCGGTGCGCGCGGCTTTACTCTGCGCATCTACCTATGGCTGAACACATGTTGATCCCACGGACCAGACATGACGAGCTCGCGCGAATACTGCAACGCGTCGTGGAAATCGGTTTGAGGGGTGGCTGGGCAGAGTTCGAAGGCACCCCTCTACCCCTCCCCCGGGTCGACCTGGTCAAGAGCTCGAGACCAAGTTCGTCGAGTTCCCAACCGGAAGACAGTGCTTCAGATACATCGTCTGATTCAAGCGCGTCTCCGAGCCCGGCATAGCCGCCACTACACTTGCGCTATCTTTTCCCCTCCCCACATACCGCTCTACTAATCACAATGTGCACGGATACACCTAATGTCATAGAAGACTGGCGATGATCATCGTGCATTGTACATTCGGGAATAAACGTTAAACACCAGCACAGTGATCGCCAGTCCGGTAGAAATACATCAAGAAGCCTTTCGATACATTTGCATCTAACCCGCATAGAACGCCGAAACTGTTCATTCTGTCGCGGCCTTTTCTTTAGCTGCTATTACTGCCTTCACTTGCTCGATGCGCCCGTCCAAGAGCTGCAACACCGTATCGACGCCTTTCAAAACACCTTCATCCGGTCCCGCACCTGGCACAATTTTTGTATGCGCGAAGTCGATGAGCTTCACAGTGTACGGCGGGCCCACGCGCTTCTTGCCCTCCGCATCCTCTTCGTCCTCGTCGTCCTCATCCTCTTCGTCCTCATCTTCGTCGCCGCCCTCTTCTAGCCACTCCAGCCCCGCGCGAGCGCGCTCCCAATCCGCCTCGTACACAACGAGCAAACTCGCGCCGACCATGCGCAGATGGACTTCGGTCAGAGCCGCGCGGATCTCTGCAATGTCCTCTCTGAGAGACTCCAAGAGGGGCGCGAGGATGTCCGCAGGCAGGCCAGTGCCCTGCGCGGGCCGGTCACCTGGAGCATCGTTCTCAGCAGCGCCGGGGGCGATCGCTTGCGGGGTGGGGACGTCAGGTGCGATGGGGAAGAAGCGCGCGATGCCATGCGGGAGGTCTGAGGCCGTGATGGACTTTCCGTACGATTTGGGGGTGTTCACCGCCTTGCCGGTGACCAAGTCGTATACCTACCGCTTGGACATGAGGCTTGAGTGATGGATGCTGGTTGCACAGGGTGGCGCACCTGGAATCCTGTAAGGCGGACCCCGGTCTCGAGCGAGGTCGTCTCGCGCGCGGTCTTCTCCATGCGCGCGCGTTTCTCTGGCGAGGCCTCGTCGTCGTAGAGGACCGTTCCAAGTTTGATGTCAAGAATGTTAGGCTTCGAGAACGAGTGCGAGAGATTCTCTAGCACTAAGGACTGTGTATACACGACTCGTTATGAGCCTGGCATCCTCGCGCAGCACACTCGTAGGCATCGGAAGGGAGAGCTTATCTTTCTCTTCCTCTGCGACGACATGCTCCACCACTTTCAACGACCCGCCTGATTCAGCCGATGCCGCGCTCTCGTCGACTTTGCCCTCGAGGCGAAGCGTGCCGTAAAACTTGGGTACAAACGGGCGCAGGGGCGCAAACCCGGGGTCGCCTGCGACGGATTGGTAGAACGCCACCTCGCGCGGCAGCGCAGGCTTGATGAGCAGCGAGCCGTCTTCACTCGTGCGCACGCCTGGGTGACCGCCGACTTGCGACTCGAGGGGGATACTGCAATCGATGCCGCCGGGTGTGTGAGCCATGTTGTGAAGCAGATGGTGCAGAAGATCTAGGATGAGGAGAGTACGAGGAGAGGTGGTGATGGTATCAGGCCAAGCTCATGTTTACACTTTTGCAGCGCGTTCTGTTTGACGAAGCCTTAACCAGTGTTATCGCGGATGTCATCGTCGGCCTCGACTCGGCAAGTTGTGAAGCTTAAGCAACGTCGTGTAGTACGCATTGCACCTTGGGTTCTGGGATGAAGAACGACACCGTGGGGAACGGAGCCAGAGCCAGAGATTGGAGCCAGATCGGGCGACGGGAGGGGCGAAGCGCGAGCCCGTACAGTACTTTGTCGCCACCATCATCATATACCGTTGAACTTATACTTGCCGGCACCTTCTGCGATCTGCAATGTCTACAGCTCTGGCACAGAACCACGAAGAGAACGTTCTTCTGACTGTCACGCTCTCGCCCACCTCTGCGCTGCACAACGATCCGGACGGCCTCGCCATCCACCCTCTGATCACACGCCTGGGCCGCGTCGGCGAGCTGCAGGACGTCCAAATTCTCAGCGTGCCCCGCGAGAGCTGGACCCAAGTGCAGGGCGAGCTCCTGGATGCTCTCAAAAGTCTCCCAGGCGTCCTGCGGGTGGATGTGCAGGAAAGACCAAAGATGAGGGCGAAGAGAGGCGGAGATGAATTGTGAGGCAGATCTCCTCGGGCCAGGAGTGGCGGCCCCACATAGCCTAAGAGTACTAGCAGGTGCGCGCAGCTCGAGGTTCGTAAGGTTCATGATATAGTGGGGGAAGATCTGACTGGTGGGACTGTTCTTAGGACTACGCATACGTCTGGACTCTGTATTTGTGTTCGTGGAAGTCTGAGTTGTGCACAAAGTGTATGCGCATCGTGAGATGCAACGTGTAGCTGGGACGCCTTACGCGCACAACTGCCAACAGTTGGTCGACTTGCGTTTCCACCCAAGCTGTGGTCTCGTCATTCAGCAGAGGCGGTACGAGACGAGTGGTCAATGGCAGCAGATGTAGTTCCCGAAGCTTGAAGCACCCTAAAGTGCTCCGCTGCACCGGAGGATATATAGGAAACTATCATGGCATCAATCGAGGATAGAGGAGTGGGGATGTACAAGTGAAGAAGACTAAGCATACATGTATCATGATAATCGTGTCCGCAAGCTGTGCATATACTGATGGACTATAGTACACTCCAATTCCATCCGGTGCGAAAAGTACAAGAAAGCAATGTCGACGTATCTAGAATGCAAGAATGTGAGAAGACAGCCTCGGGCGGACCTACACATTCATATTGGCTGACAAACCTCCCGGCGAGTCCGCTACATGACGGTGCAGCAGCCGCCCAAGCACTTCGACCACAACGAGGCGAGGGCACCGGAACCCCCATCTGCTACCTTGATAACACCGCCGGCACGGCGAATCGTGATCGTGTACTCGCGCGCGGGGCCCGAGGATGGGACGGGGTACCACCACTTAAGCGTCTGCCCCTCGACGGTCCAGTCCCCAGCCGAGACGGTGACATCAAGCGACAGCTGGTCAGAGTTCTTGATGAAGGAATCCAACGTATCCGAGGTCGGCGCACGAGTCACGCCAGAAAAGCTGTCTGACGACTTCGAGAGGGCACCGTCGACGACGCTGGGGGTGGCGGAACCTGACTTGCCCGTAGACAACTGGCGAGAACCAGGGAGTGCGCTGTCGCTCGCGTAGTGCACCAATGGGACATATATCTCTGTCGGGAGATCAGGCTCGTCTGGTGGTAGGCCAAGACGTTCCTTCTGCGGCGCATCTTCAGGCCGCACCGTCACGGTCAGCTTGAACTCCGCCTTCGAGATGTCGAACTGTATGTCGGTAGGGACGCCTACAACTACTCGGGGGAAAGGCCTGCAGAACGCTTTCACTGCCCGCGCGCCGTCTGTGAGGAAGTCATAGGCGTTCTCCCAACCTGAGAAGGCGCGCGACCCCATGCGCTCCTGGACGACCGTGTCGTCGTCCGCGGGGCTCTCAGGCGTGATCGTTGTCAGGGACAGGCTTGACGCCGCTGCAGAGGGCGCGACCGAGTTACCGCCCTTCTTCAGGAGCGCGGCAGAGGACGAGTCGCTGGCGTGCATCTGATACCGCGAGGTTGGCCGGAGGTCGTCTGGACTCCATAAGCTCAGGTCTTCCATGTTCCAGCCGTCGCCCCACATGTGCGAGTTGTCCGGGCAGTAATTCCACATAGTGTAATTGAGGGTGTTGGGACCGTCCGCGGCATTCAGACTGGCGTCAAGGGCTTTCTGCTGACTGGAGAAGTCGCCCTTGTACTTCCCGCCGTCCGTGTAGCCGTACGCACGCTTGCCGTCCATGTCGTATGGGATGCCGATCTCGCCAATGATCGTCGGGTAGGAACCGAGGATCTTGGCGTCGTCTTTGAGGTATCCCAGCTGCTCCTGGAGAGACTTGCGGATGGCACGCTCGCCTATCTTGACAGCGGGCAGGTTCGAGGAATACTTGCCCCGCAGGATGCCCAAGGCATCCGCGTTGAACCAGTTCCAGTGCCGTGTGACGAGTGTCAGTCCGTCATAGTAGTGATGTGAGAGACAGCACCGCCCCTTGAGCATGTCTTCGCCGATCTCGGGAGGGGGTACGAACACAGGTGGGGCGATGAACAGGATGGCCTCCGGATGAGACCGTCGAATGCGCGAAGCGAAAGCGCGCCAATGCGGGCGCCAGTAGTCGTCGATGAAGGTGATCTGACCGCCATCCGCGCGGTAGCGGAAATAGTCAGGCGTGAGCACAGCGCCAGTGTCGACGTCCCAGACGAGATGCTGCGCCCATATGCAAGTGCCGAGCTTCCATCCGGGACCGCGTCGCCAACCCCATTTTGGGTGGACGCCGTGTGGTTCTGTCTCGGGGCTGGCCCACATCTTGGTACCTTTGGGGTCAATGGTTACTGTGCCGTCGCGCTTGGGGCCCATGGACGTGAACTTCCAGTTGTCGACGGTCTGGGCCTGGCCCATACCCAGTCGTAGAGACTGCGCAGGCGTCGGGAAGGAACCCTTCTTCAGTGTGGATGTCTGCTTCGTCGGCACAGTGTTGAGGTCAGGGTAACCACAGAAGCCCTCGTACGGCTCGTTCATGCTGTCCCAGCCGATTACGCAGTCGTCCAGGAGGTCGCCCGCGTCGCGGATGCGGTCAGCGAGCTCACCAAAAGCTGCAATGTAATGCGACTGAAGGTAGTCTTGAATGTTCTGCCCGTCGATGATGCATTTCGGCGCGAAGTCGCGGCCGGCGAAGAAAAGGGTGAACAATGTCTGCGAGGCGAGACGTCCGTAATTGGTACTCCAGAGCATGGCTGGAAGTTCCACAGGGTTGGGCTCAGCTGGCGTAGGGTACTCGGAATGGATAATGGCGGCCTGGGTCGCAGTGAAGTTGCGAGGGTTGATTCCGCAGGCGAGTAGCGTCCAGTAAGGCGCACCAGAGCCTCCGGAGAAGCGCGACCACTGCAAGACCGCACGTAGGTCATCTTGTGGGGTTCAGGACAATATTGTGAAGACTTACAATGTCTTGATGAGGGTCCATATAGACCCTGAAGCCGTACTCCTTGCACTTTCGCAGTACGCGAACGGTGTAATCCATGAACTCATAGTCGTACTTCCCTCTGAAGGATGTTGAGACCCACTGCATCCAGTACTTGCATACAGTTCTGACACTCACGGGCCTGAATGCTCCAACGCCTCCCAGGTCACGACATAGCGTAGCATATTGAAGCCCCAGCCTTTTAATCGTGAGAGGTGTACATCGGCAGAACCGTCGTCGAGATTGAGCGGTCGCCCTATGAAGCTTTCCTCCCCGCTCTCTCCGGCTTCCCAGAAGCCGTCCAATGTCTGAGACTGTGCGCCCACTGGAGCTTTGTCCGCTCCGGAGAGGTTGACCCCACGTAGAATAAGAGTACGGCCAGCATTGTCCACGAAGTGAGCCTCGGCAGTATGAATGAAGTGAGCGGGAGTCGTTGCTCCGGTCGTAGAGGAGGTGGACGGAACGCGAGGCATACTGTTAGATCAGTCGTCGTCGTTCGGTGCAGCCTCGTTGTCAGAGGGAGCTTGGTGGTCGCCTTCAAGCAAGACTCGGACTGCCCGGACTCGTCTCAGGCCTTCTTGACGCCTGTATCTAATGCGAGTTATCAGGCAGTTAATATTGTTACTGTAAAAGAGCTATATCCGGCTTTCAGTGATATACAATCTTCACGCAAACATCGTAATATCCATGATTACAGTTAAGATAGACCACCCTACAACTGATTGCTTATAGTCATCACATGTCTGAGTTAACCGAGGTCACATATCTTGCTTCCGTCCCTCCACCATGCGCAGCTACGATTGCACAGACTATCACTTTTGCGCTTTCGACTCTTCTGAATCTTATCTCAGAAGCAGCCTTGCTACCCACTAGAGTTCGACATCCACGGATACCGTTAGTACTAGTCGTCTGTGCTTGGTCAGTACTTAGGCACGTCCATCGACTCGACCTGGCCGCATGTTGACGACGTGCCATCGTACGGAGGCACTCAACCTAAACATGATCATATCGGGAGTGGCACAAATCAAGAAACACGCGTTTGCCTTGCGTTTGTCGTGAATGGGGCCGTGTTCTAGCGTTGATGCAGCTTCGCGGTAGGGAACCGTGGATGTAATCGCTGCAGCCCTTTACTCCGGATGTCAACATCTTGACCGAACGCTATAGGCCTAAAATCATCTGGTCAGAATCGTACAAGGCGCTCCTCCGAACACGCCTCTGCGGGCGTTCAGTATCCTTCGCAGTACACAGCCTGTCTTGCCGTTCGGAGACCCTCCTGACTGCTTATGCTAACAAATTCAGGCCCGACTCCCCGGCGAAGTTGATGCACGATCTGTCCTCCGGTGTGCCCACGGTCTATATCGACTATACGAAGGCCATCAACAGCGATATTCATGGCTCATATCTGTACGGCCTTCCGAGGTCCACGAGACGCTCTGACACAGCCCGCCCTGGTTTTCCCTCCGCTTTCACGTCATTCAATTCAGCCAAGTCTCTGCACATACCCATTTTAGCCATCTGCACTAGATCCTGTGCAAGGATTCCGCTGCCGACTGTCAGGCCCTCTGCCCCACTCGTGTTTGCAACATGGCAAACGCTTCCGACCAGAATTCCAAGGATTAGATCGCCATTGCTGCCCATGGATATCACCCTCTGTCCGCTCTCCAGCGCGACAGAAGCTGTGGACGTTGGTGCTGGTTCTCACCGCCTTTTCCGACGATGGAAGGTGCTTCGGACACGTTGTTTCCCCCCGGCTGTCTTGATATAAGAATCGTCCACGGCGTGGAAACTATAGTCGGTTCTATCCCGACTGCCCTCCGCAAGTCGGCCGCGTCACCCCTCCCTTATATATGAACGAAAACACTCTATATGACTCCGCCCCCGACCCTAGTGCAGAATCCCCGGAACGTTCGTCGTCCTGGCATTGGTTCTCCCCACAATATGTGAGTATCTCCTAATCGCAATATGCTTCGCAACTAAAGATCGGATACAGGAGCCTGCCTTGCAGGACCATCCATACTCCGATACGCCAGCAACGTTCTCGGTACCTAACATGCTACCCCCATCCGCGGCGCACTTTCAGCAGTGTCATCAGCGGGACAGCCGCTCAACGCAGTTGCTTGAACCTCCTGCGCGAGATGAGGTAGATGACACTCCCTGCAGCTTGTCATGATTGTATCTGAATCTGTCGTTTTGTAGGTGTTGTCACCACTACCTCTTAGCGGGATGCAGCAACTTTACGAAGATCGGGTTACACCGCCTACACCCCCCGTACTTGAACCCTATATACCCCCCGCTCGGTCATCATACGAAGGCGCCTTTCCCTCCCTGACGCCTGCTCACACTTCAGGCGTTCTGCCCACGCCTTCGTCAACCATGACTTATCTCTCGATACCAAGTTCGAGTTCGGACAGCCCATATAATACCTTCACATCATCTTTCGCCACTTCGCCCAGTCCATACTCCCAGACGAGTTGCATGGGCTCCCCGGGCGTAGCTTCCCCTTCCACCTATTACAGTTTTAGCCAGTTCAACTCCCCAGGCATAGCGTCGAGTTCGAGCTACTATAGCCTCAGTCCTACCTCGCCTGCGATGCCGATTGGCTCCGCCTATTGTAGTCCTGCTCAGGCGGGGCCCTCGGCGCTTCCGTCCTCGCACTATTATCCAACTCAACCCTCGCCTGCAACTTCGGCAGCATCTACGCTACTTCCCCGCGTTCCGATCCCACAGACAGTAGACGTCACGTCCAAATGGCACCGGTCGTTCAGGGAGTGCTTTAGTATAGGAGGTGTCCCCGGCGTTCCTGTGCGAGAAATCGTCAAGGATTGCGTCGCGGTAGACAGAGCCGACGAACGCGTACTTGTGAGGACCGGCGCGCGCCAGATCCGTCTTGTCATTGCCGTGAGTACTTTGCCTTACGTGACGCATTCCAACAAGCTCATCCATACGATATGCTGTCGTAACCGCCGTAGTGGCCAGGGTATAAGCACCACGGGACTTATATTCCGGTACAGGACGATCAAGGCTTCATCACGCGCGGCCAGCTTGCGAAGCGCATCTGCACTCACCTGTCACGCTTCGTTAAACGCATTGCTAACGGTGTGAGTCGTTACAGGCGTTTTAGCGTTATCTCAGATTAACCTTCGGATTCTTTGCAGAAGACCCATCCCACGCGCGACCATGCGCGATGGGCGATCGGCAAGAACGGTTATTCTGTCGATCAACTGTGGCTGCTATCTGTCAGTCCTGCGCAGAAGAACATCTGGCTTGCATCACTGGAAGTGCACCAATGATCCTTGCTTTCGTGCTGTCTCATCTCATGCTGTGCAAGTTGTCCATGCTCACCATGCTTTTCCGTCATTTCGTCTCAGTGCTCTCGCGCTCTCCGCCGCTATGCTACTGACCAGCCAACTTGCATTCTGCTTAATTCTTGCTCACACTTCGCGCCGCTTCGTTCTGATTGGCGTCTGGTTTTATCATGAACCTCATCCGCTGCGCGCCTTCCCGCCTTTTGTTCTACTTGACGCGCAGCACTGTTCTCGTACTTCCCCTCGCTCTTTTTCGGAGCTGGGCCAAGTAGCTCTATGCATCCCTGTTTGACGTATGCCAATGGAGGATACTGTCCTATCCGCAAGCGCGAGCTCGAAGGGCTTAGCCGCCCATTAATCTCGTGCTGATCGTCTCAAGTATAGTCCCAAAGCTTCCAACTGGGTCAAACTTCTCGACCCCTCGGTATGTCAGACGTAGGCACGCTTGACAACGTCACTCCGGCGTGGATAACGAAGAGATTACCGAGTTCGCCCGCAACCCCGAGATGAATATTCCCTGGCGCCATTTCGCAATCTATGCATAACAATATATCCGCACGCGATCCAGTAGCAGCCCAGTATAGGTCATATATCTCCACTCGTACGATGGGCATCATTCTGACTGCGCGATGTTTCCACTAGTCACAGCAAGCATATCATTATGAATACCTGCCGATGTCCTACTCAACGACGCAATGGCTATCCTCAATCACCTACGCGATTCGCTGCTCAGCATCCAACACAATCCGGGAGACCTGCAGATTGATTGCTTGCGGCATGTAAAGTGTCTATGCGGCGCAGCCAAGGCACTCCTGAGTATCGCAGTCTCGGTTGATGGCGGGTTGGTCGCACGCCACACGCAGTTCACCATCTGGCATGCTGACGAATCCCAGGACGTCCCGGCTTGACACGAAGACCGACATAGCGCAAGTAATAGCTTAATGTGAGGGCACGGGAGACATAGAGCGAGGAACGCACGGAGTCCTCAGTCTGGTATTGTTGATGTCTTCGGATTCGTACATATGCTGATGGTGACAACAGACCTCCAACTCAATGCCCCAGGGCCGAGGATCAACAGGTGAGAGCAAATCTATGCACTCATGCAAAGCTGATGCGTTCCGCGTCTGCTGCTGTGTGAGGTGCGATGCCCGGTGTAGTCGTAGGTCTAGCCACTAGAGTGAAGCGCTTTATACTGCGAGTATGCGCAAGCAGACCTTGGCACCTACGATTGGGTTGATTTACGTTTCATCCCGCGTCGTGCCATACCCATACACCGCTAGCGCTGAAACAGCTGTACCTACGCCGCAGCACCGCCGCTTCCCATCATACTATAAGCGGCCTCAGCTCCGCCCAGTCATTGTTTCCAACCCAGTCCGAGAGAACCGGAATACGTCCTTACAGGAGCCGTCACTACCTGCGTTGGTAGTCTAGAGTGTTCTTGCTCGGCAAGCAATTCATGCCAAACTCCGGCCTGCGGTCAGGGCGTGGCCCTATCTCTGCCGTCAGCGTACGCACGCTACTGGCGGACATCACCAGGGCGTATAAATGCCCTCTTCGGGCGCACAGATTTGCCCCATCATCATCATGTCGAGTCTCCTGCAAATTCTTGGATCCGCCCTCGCGCTTTACATCGGGTGGCGGGCCGTCCGATTCTACCTATCCAAATCCCCGTTAGACAATCTCCCTGGACCCGAGTCGGAGTCGTTCATAAGTGGCGAGTCTGAATCTCTCGTAGAATGCCCACTTGGCTGACGCGAGTTCAACAGGCAATGTGGCCAAGCTTATGGATCTTCGCGAAGCGTGGGACTTTCAGAGAGGGCTCGCAGAGCGATATAGCAGGCTGTTCGCTATACATGGGCTGTTCAATGTGAGTCCGGAAGTTATGTCGTTATACAGAGCTTGCGCGCTGACAAGGTGCTTGAGACGAAATGGATCTATACGTACGACCCAAGGGCGCTCCACAGTATCTACGTCAAGGACCAGGACGTCTTTGAAGAGAGTGAGATTCTGACGACGTGCGTTCCAGTTCACAATAGGGTGTCCATGGTATGCTGATGACCGTAGCAGATCCTTCATGCTCTTCGTAGGCCCGGGATTGCTCGCGACTCTGGGTGAGGCTAGGATGTGGATCTAATGATATCACACCTATTGAACGTGCACGTTATATACAGGCGATCAGCATCGCAAACAGCGCAAGATGCTCAATCCGGTGTTTTCGGCCAAGCACTTGCGCGAGATGACGCCTATCTTCAATGACGTGATCCGCAAGGTTCGTAACATTGGCCCCACAGTGGACGCTTCGAGATATTCATACGCGTTTTGGCGGCGGATAGCTTCAAGAGGCGATTGGTACCAGGGTGAAGGGCGGCACGCAGGAGATCGACGTACTCAATTGGATGGGACGAACGGCTCTGGAACTCATCGGGCAGGGCGGACTTGGCCACTCATTCGATCCTCTGACTGAAGACAAGGCCGACGAGTTTGCGGATTCGGTGAAAGCTTATTTGTACGTTGAGCCAGGGTTTCCTTTACACCAAGACGTGTGTACTGATATGCCTCGTTTCCGCCCATAGCCCTGTCACTGCTCAGATTCATGTCGTGATTCAGCAGCTGCTCCCATTGTTGGTGCAGATCGGGCCCGCGTCATTCCGTCGCAAGGTCGCTGAGATGGTTCCATATGGTCATTCTCAGCGTATGATTGAGATTTCCGACGCGATGCACGCGCGTTCGGTCCAAATCATCAACGAGAAGAGGGCCGCTCTGGAAGGAGGAGACGAAGCTCTCAAGCAGCAAGTGGGAGAAGGAAAAGACATTATGAGCGTTCTGCGTGAGTACTTCGCTCGTATAACATACAATCGTGGCACGACCCGCTCACCATCTGCTTCTGGGTGTATAGTGAGGGCAAACATGTCTGCATCCGAGGCGGACCGACTCACAGACGAAGAGCTGGTTGCGCAAGTTTCGTAAGTCCGAAAGTTTAGTGAGCTTGAATGCGGCTTCAACTGACTGCGCCGTAGCATTCTGGTGCTTGCCGCGATGGATACGACTTCGAATGCCTTGTCTAGAATTCTGCATCAGCTCGCCATGCATCCCGAGGAGCAGGAGAAGTTGCGGGAAGAGTTAGTCCGCGCGCGTGACGACGGCACAGGCGGTTTGAGAGACCTCGACTACGACGAGGTCATGGAACTTCCGTATCTGGACGCTGTGTGTCGTGAGACCTTGCGGCGGTAAGATAGCTTTTGGACGCCATTTCCATTGTCACTAATATGCGTTGCTTCTGCTCATAGCTACCCACCGGTCAAAGGGTTGTTCCGAATGTAAGTGTCATGACGCCTGCTGGATGGTTCCTGGCTATCACAAAGTTACTGACGACTACGTAGCATTCGCAAAGACAGTGTCCTACCACTCTCGGCACCAATTGTCGGGAAGGATGGGTCGCTTATTGACCACGTTCCTGTAAGCAAAGGCATGAGGCTCATCACGGACATCGAGGCGAGCAACTGCAACAAAGAGCTCTGGGGAGAAGATGCGTATGAGTGGAAGCCAGAGCGTTGGCTGAAACCTCTTCCGCGCGCTCTTGAGGATGCTCACATTCCCGGAGTGTACTCTCATCTGTGAGTTGATGGCATCATGGCTGGGCGATGTCTGGCTGAGAATGGTTCCAGGATGACGTTCATTGGGGGCGCGAGAGCATGCATGTGAGTTCGGAGTACTTGTCTTCTGGATTGATCGTTATGCTGACCATCTGCGAACAGCGGTTTCAAGTTCTCGCAATTAGAGATGAGTGCGTCATAGATCCTAGACGTGCGACACGATCCTCTACTAATATGCCTCTCTCTCCTTCTCCAGAAGTCGTCCTCGCGACGTTGATTCCTGCGTTCAAGTTTGAGCTCACGGATAAACCGATTTCCTGGAATGCTGCAGGCGTTGCGTACCCATCTGTGGGAGACAACACGAAGCCGGAGATGCCTCTCAGAGTAACCTCTGTCTAGACCAGATACAGAAGGCGTCGCTGTAGCTATAATCAAGCATCAAATCACGATAATAGTTGGTGTGGAATGGACGGCTCGCTCATCGAGGTCGTACCTGTAATCAGGGGTATGCGCATCGCCACAGACATCGAGGCCAGCAATTGCAACAAAGAGGTCTAGGGAGAAGATGCATACAAATGGAAGGCTGGAACGATGGCTGAAACCGCCCCCGCCTGCCGTACGCATTCCTGGAATGTATATACACGTGTGAGTCAGTATCAAGCGCTTCTGCGTAGGTCAGTTGTGCGAGTGTTCCTGTGCGGTGTTGATCCCAGTCCTGAGTCTACCGCCCATGCAGCGGTTTCGAGTTCTCTCAACTCGAGATGAGTATGCCTCGTTTTCCCAAGGATTCTCCGTGTGTTTGTCAACCTGTGACTGACGCATCTACCCCGTTGCAGAGGTCGTTCTTGCGATGCTACTGCCTGCCTTCAAGTTTGAGCTATCAGAGCAGCCGATTTTCTGGAATGCTGCCGGTGTTGCTCACCCTTCCGCTGGCGCTCATAGCCCCAAGCCAGAGACGCCTCTCAAGGTTACGATGAGTGATATGTGTCTGAAGACGACCGTATACGAAGATCACTCGCGCGCGAACGATTTGAAGTTCGACTAGAGCGTAGCTAGCGGGTGATGTGGATCACTCTCCTCAGACTAACGCCGAGTCTATAATTCCTGTCTTGAGTTCACTATACTGGCTGTATCTTCATGTTTTAGGATTCCTTAACCACTCGAAGACGAGGGCACGTTGTGAGGGATTGTTATCTGAGGATTTGAAGTCCGTTAGTCCCGGATAATCAACATCGTGTGTTCGGGGCAGCCGGGAGCCGGGACCGCCGTCCGAGCCGAGCTTACGTTGGATCCAGTAGTGATGGATAAGCGGTTCTGTTACTACAGCTACTTACTCTTACTTATCGGACTTGAATGTTTGGTGATGGCATCAATTGTCAACTGTAAGGCTACTCGGGTTCAAGTTACCAAACGCGACACTACGCTCGACTTGCAATGTTGCGTGCACTGCCAACGCTCACTGGCAGCAGACGCTTGGTTGGTATTCGGAACTCGTTACGCGGCCATTGAGCATGATTCGCATGCTGCGTACGTATCACAAAATCCGTTGTACTTGTGCAAGAACTAACGTCTCATTCTCAAGGACACTAACTTCAGTAGGACACCAGACGCGTGGGGCCGTATCTCTGATGCGCGAAGGTCACAAACTACTTCGTGAGTATTGGTATTGCCTGAAGCAATAATAGTCGGTGGAAGTGGTGGGTCAAGCTGCGAGGCGTGTGGAACTTCTCAGATCTTCCGTCGCCGTGTAGTGGGTCACCGGTCGCACGACCATCCTTATATTCATGCGCAGCTTGGCACATCACTTAGTCCTCGGTTGATGCTGAATGTAGAAGGGCAGACCATAACTAATCACATCTGCGCAGCCTCATTATAGTCGCTATGGTTCTCCGCAGGTTCTCAGGCTGAGCGTGGAAGCAATTCGTGGACAAATTGTCCGCAGCGTCAGTCCACATTCCGAGAATCTCGGAAAACGTATAGCTACCATTGTCGGCCGGCAGCCGCACGACTGACTTCACCGAGCCCCCGGTGATTATACCAATGGATGACCAAACCTCGGGGTCGAAACACGTATCTGATCTTCTGCCGTTGGCGTACGCAACCCTCGGGCAAAGGCAAGCGTTCGCTATATAATCCCAAGATCTACCCCCGCTCGTCCATCTTCAACATCGCGTCTAATCATGCCTCTCCTACAGATCTTTGGATACGCCACCATTTTCTATATCTGCTGGCGTGTTCTGCGTCCCTATCTCACGAAGTCCCCGCTGGACAACCTCCCTGGACCGAAATCCGATTCATTTATCAGCGGTATGCGGAACCTCCATTGTCATGATACACCAGACTGACCAGTGACATGGCAGGCAACGTAGCCAAGATCTTCCACCCCCGCGAAGCATGGGAATACCAAAGGGGGCTCGTAGAGCAATTCGGACGACTGTTCGCTATACACGGAATGTTCAACGTAAGCGCTACAGTCCGAGGTTCATCTGAAGAATCGCGTGCTAACGGCAATCCATAGGCGAAATGGATCTATACCTACGATCCGAGGGCACTCCATAGCGTTTACGTTAAAGATCAGGACGTATTTGAGGAGAGCGAGATCCTGACAACGTACGTCGTGTTTGCGTACGAACGGTTGTTCGTATAGTTCGCTGATAATAAAAACAGCGCGTTCATGCTCTACGTCGGTCCAGGATTGCTCTCTACCCTCGGTGCGCCTCCTGGCCTCTCCGCTCTCTAACCGTTCTGACCCATGTACCACAGGGGAACAGCATCGTAAGCAGCGCAAGATGTTGAACCCCGTTTTCTCGGCCAAGCATTTGCGTGAGATGACGCCTATCTTCAACGATGTGATCCGCAAGGTCCGTGTTGAGACGCAGTCGTGTGATTTGTATCCAAGAAAACTTACCGAATGAGTATAGCTCCAGGATGCCATCGCTTCTCGAGTCAAAGGCGGCACGGAAGAGATCGATGTGCTCAACTGGATGGGGCGAACGGCTCTCGAACTCATCGGACAAGGCGGCCTCGGCCACTCCTTTGATCCTCTGACCGAAGACAAGGCCGATGAATTTGCGGACGCTGTGAAAGCTTATTTGTATGTTGAACTATCTAGCATTGATTCTCGCAATGCGTAACCTGATGGACGGCTTTGCTTGTAGCCCTGTCACCTCTCAGGTCCACTTCCTCATCCGGCAACTCTTGCCCGTGCTCGTGCATATTGGGCCCGCATCGTTCCGCCGAAAGGTCGTCGAGCTGATTCCCTACGGGCCTGGTCAGCGTATGAGGCAGATCTCGGATGCGATGTATGAACGCTCCGTCCGCATCATCAACGAGAAGAAAGCGGCGCTCGAGCAAGGAGACGAGGCGCTGAAACAGCAGATAGGAGAAGGGAAGGATATCATAAGCGTTCTGCGTATGTGTAGCCTTTCATATTCTGCACCCAGTTGCAACTGATCATTCCACTCCGAATCCGCAGTGCGAGCAAACATGTCGGCTTCTGAGGCTGACCGGCTCACGGATGAAGAGCTGATAGGACAAGTCTCGTAAGTTGCCTCATCCAGGTCTGGAGGTAGCTCCGTCTGATAGGTTCCCAGTGTCCTTGTACTAGCGGCGATGGATACGACTTCGAACGCACTCTCGAGGATTCTCCACCAGCTTGCCATTCATCCTGAGGTACAGGAGAAGCTGCGCGAGGAGTTGGTCCGTGCTCGAGATGACGGCACCGGTAGCCTGCGGGACCTCGACTACGACGAGGTCATGGAGCTTCCGTACCTCGATGCAGTATGCCGCGAGACCCTGCGGCGGTGAGTATATGCTTAGTCGTATTCCCTGTACCTGTACCTGATCTCGTCTCTTGCTTGTGTATATAGATTCCCACCCGTTAAAGGTCTCTTCCGAGCGTACGTTCTACTCACTATCCACACCGTTGCTACGAGTTTGCTCACTGGATCGAAATGCAGTGTTCGAAAGGACGGCGTCCTACCCCTCTCTACGCCCATTCGTGGACGTGATGGATCGCTCATTGACCATCTTCCTGTCAAGAACGGCATGCGGGTGATCACGGACATCGAAGCGAGCAACTGCAACAAGGAGCTCTGGGGAGAAGATGCCTACGAGTGGAAGCCGGAGCGATGGATGAAGCCTCTCCCGCCTGCCCTTGAGGAGGCTCATATCCCCGGTGTATATTCTCACCTGTGAGTCTAGCCATGCAGTCTCATCATGGATATAATTCTCATAACCTGCGAATGTGAACAGGATGACGTTCATTGGTGGCGCGAGGGCCTGCATGTACGTCCTGCTTTCACATTACTTAGGTTGATACAGCGAGCTCATCTTCCACCAACAGCGGATTCAAGTTCTCTCAGCTCGAGATGAGTGCGTAACATTCTTCTTTTCCTTCGCATTGACCAGCCACTCACGTGTTGCCTTCGCTACTAGAGGTCGTACTTGCGACGCTTCTTCCCGCCTTCAAGTTCGAGCTCTCCGACAAGCCTATCGCCTGGAACGTCGCTGGTGTCGCGTACCCGTCCGTTGGGGAAAGCCGAAAGCCGGAGATGCCGCTCAGAGTGACCCGCATCAAGGCATATTCGACATCGTAGTCTAATAGTGGCGTACACCCTGATAATTCTGAGGTGTGATGGTAGGAGTAAGAAACCATGGTTGCCGGAAGGGGCGTCAGAGTGTTTTGACCCGTGGGATGCTGATGTCACCCCATATGTCGTACGAGCAATCCAAGATACCTTCCCTAAACTATTGAAATCCATACGCGCTCTCCGTATCAGACCGGCCAGGTGATCGGCGGGTGCCGGCGAACGCCTCCCGTGTTTAGCTCGTTTGCCATGGCCCGGATGCAGAGAAAAAGAGTCGTGAGTGAAGGCACATCTTCTACACTCTAGCCATACCTGACGGCATGTTACAGCATAGGGCGCAGTGATTAACACAGACTTAGCGAGAGCGCCATCGCAGTGGTATGTGCCAGAGCCAAGTAGCCTCCCCGCGCAGGCGAAACCGCGCGTTCTCAGCACGATACTCTGAACGCTTTGAGCATTCACTTGTACTTGACATTCCCTCCCATCTAGCTGCTATCATTGATCTTCGTAGTAGAGGTGGCCATCCTGTAGAGGGTACCACTGCACGTTTGGCATCCGCCACTCCCACGCGTGTCTCACAAAAACCAATTCATGCTTCGGACGCGCGCGCGCACCGGCATCCCGCAGGACCCACACCACTGTGGAAGCTATTCGTGCTCACTGACACGGCTATGTTGCACCACCGCGTGTAGTACCAATCCACACACTGCGGCTTCAGAACGGTCAGCGCGCGAGCCGTTCCGTCCTTCCCCGAGAAGTGCGATATGCCGACATCCAACATAAAGAGCTCTCAGGGTGCGTAGCTCCTCCTTCGCAGACTTGAGCACTCTCATGTCGAACGTCCAACAGCTTCTTGGGTGTCTCGCTGCCCTCTATGTGGGGTGGCGCATCCTTCGCTTTTTCGTGGTCGCGAAGTCTCCTCTTGACAATATCCCTGGACCGGCGTCCGAATCGTTCATTAGCGGTAAGTCTGGCGCGCACGCCGCCCTTGTCCCAATGTCATCTATTGACGAGACGCTTTTTGCGCTAGGGGGTATTGAGAAGATCATGGATCCTCGCGCGGCCTGGGATTACCAGCGGGGATTAGTCGAGCGATATGGCCGACTTTTCAAGATACACGGGTTATTCAACGTGAGTTGGAAGGCAGTCGAATTCTCATGTTTACGCCGGGGCTAGGGTGCTGATCAACAGGGACGGTCAGGCGAAATGGCTGTACACCTACGATCCGAGGGCGCTGCACAGCATCTTCATCAAGGACCAGGACGTTTACGAAGAGACGGATATGCTGATCTCGTACGTCACCGCTCTCACCTCCAAGCTGTGATGCTATATGACTAACACGGGATCGGTGTAGGATGTTCAACGTGCTTACGGGGCCCGGGTTGATCGCTACGCTGGGTAGTTCTTCTAATAACCCTGGTGGATCTGCGAAGCTGAGGAGCTTTACGATAGGTGATCAGCATCGCCGACAGCGCAAGATGCTCAACCCAGTATTCTCGGCCAAGCATTTGCGCGAGATGACTCCGATTTTCAACGCCGTGACGGGCAGGGTAAGTGCCTTATCGTACTCCCCCACGAGTTCACCTGAAGCCCATGAAACCCAGCTGCTGGACGCGATTGCCTATCGGGTGGAGAACGGCACCACGGAAATAGACGTGCTGGGCTGGATGAGTCGGACAGCACTCGAGCTGATTGGACAGGGCGGCCTTGGTTACTCTTTCGATCCACTGACCGAAGATAGGGCAGACGACTTTGCGGACTCCATCAAAGCGTTCTTGTGCGTCCCCGTCTGTTCACACCTCGGTGAGCACGACTGACATCCCATCATTCGCAGCCCCGTTGCTTCACAGGTCCCAGCGGCTATCCATCAACTTCTTCCTTGGCTAGTGCGCGTTGGGCCGCCGTCGTTCCGTCGCAAGATGGTGGAGATGGCACCTTTCGGGGTGGTGCAACGCCTGAGACAGATCACTGACACTATACATACGCGGTCTATCGCAATTATCAACGAGAAGAAGGCCGCACTCGAACGTGGCGACGAGGCCCTGAAGGAACAAGTGGGTGAGGGCAAAGATCTCATGAGTGTCCTGCGTGAGTGTGTCAGCCCAGCTCGCGAAGCTTCGGTGTATACTCACCGCAATCCGTCTTCTTCACCACAGTGCGAGCGAACATGTCGGCATCGGCCGAGGATAGGCTCGCTGATGACGAGCTCGTAGCTCAAGTCTCGTGAGTTGCGGTGTTCGTCTACATATGACGTGCCCTGACACCGCTACAGTGGACTTGTAATGGCAGCGATGGATACGACGTCGAACGCTTTGTCCCGGATTCTTCACCAATTGGCGAAGCATCCCGACGTACAGGAGAAGCTCAGGGAAGAGGTATTTCTGGCCCGCGATGATGGCACAGGCAAGCTCAGGGACTTGGATTACGACGAAGTCATGGAACTTCCCTACCTCGATGCTGTATGCCGCGAGACACTCCGCCGGTACGGTTGCTCCTGAATTCACCTTGACTCTTGTCCTGACGAACTATCAGATACCCGCCTGTCAGAGGGCTATTCAGAATGTAGGTGCATCACTGAGAACGTCCTCTCCGTAGTTGCTCACTCGTTGTCGCCATCCATCAGAATCCGGAAAGACGCGATGTTGCCCCTCTCCGCACCCATCCGCGGACTCGACGGCTCTCTCATCGACGTCGTACCGGTCACCAAAGGCATGCTCATTGTCACGGATATCGAAGCAAGCAACTGCAACAAAGAGATCTGGGGAGAGGACGCGTACGAGTGGAAGCCGGAGAGATGGCTCAAGCCGCTTCCTAGCGCCATCGAAGATGCACACATCCCTGGAGTATACTCCCACTTGTGAGTGAAACGCCCGCAACTTCCAGATCCCTTCTCACTCAGGCTATCGGTCCTGAATGACAGAATGACGTTCATCGGCGGTTCGAGGTCGTGCATGTACGTTGATTTTGCGAGTGCTCGAGATCAATGTGGCCTGACTCTGATCGATGTAGCGGATTCAAATTTTCTCAACTCGAGATGAGTACGTCCACCGCCGAAGGCCATCCTTCCGCCCGCTTCGAGCTTACATATATGATGTTCTTGTCTTTAGAGATCGTCCTCGCTACCTTGCTGCCTGCCTTCAAGTTCGAGCTTTCAGACAAGCCTATCTTCTGGAACGCTGCCGGTATCACGTACCCTTCGGCTGGAGATTATAGCACGAAGCCAGAGATGCCTCTCAAGGTTACCATGATCAGGGCCTGAGCTCGACCGTGTCGACAGCGTTGCGATCGTGTAGTAGCAATTTGTAACGGTGACCCACCTTGAGCTCCGACAGGATCCGGTGACTCCGTGTACAGGCTAGCGTCTCGGTAGCATGTACTGAGTCAGACTCATTCAGCTTTGCGGACTTGTCGTCTGCTTCTGTTTACCATTGGACAAGGTCAATCACCGGCAATGTCGCCTGGTAGCGAGGATCCTCAATATTGATAGCACGGATCTAATTGGCCATAAGTAGCCGGAGATGATATATAAGCGCCCGCAGCATACGACTTCTGCCAAAAGGGGATGTGCTGCAGTGCATCTTGCGGCTTTACAGCATGTTCAAACAGATTCAAACGTGCGGGTACACCGTGCATGCTACGACCGACCATAATGCGATTTGCACATACCTGATCTCATCCGAGATCTACGCATCGAAGATGGCAGCCGTGACGCCAAGATACATGCTGCTGGGCTTTCCCCACCGACGACTCTCACGCGAGCGTACGTGTACGGCCTGCACATGGCACAAAACTCGAGCTCACCATTTAATTTTTAGCCGCGTGCGTCCATCTGTCTTCCGGCATTCTGCACAACTGTGGAAGCGATTTCTCCTTGGCACGGCTGGGTTCAATCGCCGCGTGAGGTATCGATGCAACCCTGCGGCCTCGGAGCCTGCAGCGCACGAGCTGTTCCGTGTTTCTCCGCGAAGTACCATAGGCCATCTCGCGCCTCGCCCGGGGACATAAAGGTCTCTCAGGGTACGCCTTTTCTCCCTCAAAGGTCTCGATACCCCATGCTAAACATCACTCAGTTTTTTGCTTGTCTCGCCGCCCTCTATGTGGGGTGGCGTACCCTCCGCTCCTTCCTGGCGAAATCTCCTCTCGACAATATACCTGGCCCGGAATCCGAGTCGTTCATCAGCGGTAAGCTTTCAGCACATATATTTCTAGCTGCCACCATGGGTATACTGAATGGGACTCGCGTTGTAGGCAATCTGGAGAAACTCTTGGACCTTCGTGCATCCTGGCAATACCAACTGGACCTGGTTCAACGATACGGTCGGCTTTTCACGATACACGGTCTATTCAACGTAGGTGTCGTGGATATCCCTCTTGAGCACTGCGTGGCGTTCACAGACGGTGACTCATTGGGATCTTCAGGCAAAATGGCTGTATACCTACGACCCGCTGGCTCTGCATAGCATCTACATCAAGGACCAAGACGTCTTCGAAGAGACCGACATCATCATCGCATGAGTCACTGCTTCACCGGGGACTCGTAGACCTGTAGCAGTAACATTGGACCGCTGCAGGACGTTCAACACGCTGGCGGGGCCCGGGTTGATCTCTACGTTGGGTAAGTCCTCTTCTAATCTGATTTTGTGTGGGTTCGACTACGGGCGGTTCATGCGGCAGGGGATCAACATCGCAAGCAGCGCAAGATGCTCAACCCACTATTCTCCGCAAAGCACCTGCGCGAAATGACGCCCATGTTCAACACGATCGCACACAGGGTAAGCGCCTCGTGCATATGCATGAGCAGTCAAGCTGAACTTCGCGGCGCGCAGTTACTTGACGCCATCTCCTCCAGGGTGGAGAAAGGGTCGAGAGAAGTCGACGTACTGGGCTGGATGGGCCGGGCGGCACTCGAGCTGATTGGGCAGGGTGGCCTCGGATACTCGTTCGACCCGCTGACGGAGGATAAGGCGGACGACTTTGCGGACTCCATCAAAGCTTTTTTGTGAGCCCCCTTCCGTTCCCACCTTGACGAGCAAGTCTAATATCCCAACCAATGTCCGCAGCCCCGTCTCCTCGCAGGTCCCGGCGTTCATCCACCAGCTCTTGCCTTGGCTAGTGCGCATTGGGCCCCCGTCGTTCCGCCGCAAGATGGTCGAGATGGCTCCTTTCGGAGCCGTGCAGCGCCTGAAGCAGATTTCCGATACCATTTGCGCCCGCTCCATCGGCATCATCGCTGAGAAGAAGGCTGCGCTCGAGCGCGGCGACGAAGCACTGAAGGAACAAGTCGGCCAAGGCAAGGACATCATGAATGTGCTGCGTGGGTGGACCCTCTGATTCGTGCACATACCGGCGTGTGTTCACTGACGTTCCTGTTCTTTTCCCCAGTGCGAGCGAACATGTCCGCATCAGCCGAAGATAAGCTCAGTGACGAAGAGGTGCTCGCTCAAGTCTCGTAAGTGACCTCACTCATACCGGTATGGCGTCCTCTGACCTTCCCGCAGAGGACTCGCCATGGCGGCGATGGACACAACGTCAAACACTTTGTCACGGATCCTCCATCAGTTGGCAATCAACCCAGAGACGCAGGAGAAGCTCAGAGAAGAGCTAGTCCAAGCTCGTGACGACGGCACAGACAACCTGAGAGACCTTGACTACGACGAGGTTATGGAACTCCCCTATCTCGATGCCGTCTGCCGTGAGACGCTTCGCCGGTGAGTCTAGCTATGAATGTCACCCCGGTCGATCATCTTTCTGACCATTCTTTAGATACACACCTATCAGAGGAATATTCAGAACGTGCGTACAAGGCTATTGCTACGTCGGTCGACGTTCCTTACCCGTAGATGCATCAGGGTCAGGAAAGATGGCATTCTGCCCCTCTCCACACCCATCCGTGGGCTCGACGGCTCGCCCGTTGACGCCGTGCCTGTCACACAGGGTATGCTTGTCTTCACGGACACCGAGACGAGCAACTGCAACAAGGACATCTGGGGAGAGGACGCGTACGAGTGGAAGCCAGAGAGATGGCTCAAGCCGCTTCCCAGCGCCGTCGATAATGCCCACATCCCCGGGGTGTACTCTCACCTGTATGTCGACGCGCCCCATGACCGGGTTTTGTTGATCCTCACTAATTTGCTCATCCGACAGAATGACGTTCATCGGCGGGTCAAGATCATGCATGTACGTTGCTCTGGCGGAAGCATCTTCGACCAATAATCTGACCTTTCGATTTATTGAGCGGGTTCAAGTTCGCTCAACTCGAAATGAGTGCGTCTCTGTCTACTATCTAGGTTCTCTTTCTACTTCGAGTTCGTTGGCTCACGCGTTCGCCCCATAACAGAGATCGTCCTCGCCACATTGCTGCCTGCCTTCAAGTTCGAGCTCTCCGATACACCTATTTTCTGGAACGCTGCTGGCATCACGTATCCTTCTGCTGGAGATTACAGCACGAAGCCGGAAATGCCTCTCAGGCTTACAATGATCAGGGCCTGACCTTAATCGCATCCGTGCAACAGTCTATGGCACTTTGGATTGGGCATGTTGCACCGCGTACCGCGACGTACGTACTTAGTAGTAGCCAAATAAGTTCATAATACGCAGAAATCCCCGCCCTTTTACTTTTTAATCCCGCCTGGATTGGCGCTCGCCGTTCTCATCGTAAGAAACACGTACAGCAGGAGCCTTACAGGCAGCGCCACCGTAACCACTAAATGCCAGAAGCGCCCACACGCTGAGTGGACAGGCGCTTCCCAGATCGGCGCAGAGGCCGAAGATCCTGGGTGGATCTGAGCAGATTGGGTCGACTACCATCGCGATTAGTACGACCATCGACATCTACTAGCCCCTTGCGGCCGAAAGTTCCCGTGAGTCTGTACGCTTTGCACTCGTGTCTGAACAACCCCCTCAGTATCAGATTAATGCCCACCTATTATGTCGGCCGAAGCCATATCTGGGCGTATGCGGGTGTGGACGTCCACACCCGCATAAACAACCAGTATATAAACAGTCTCCCCGTTTCCTGTTTGGCCTACATCTGCATCGCAACGCCGGGGATCCTTATACTGACCCCTCTCCAACTAGAGTATTACACTACCGCACGCGCCCAGTATGTTCGCGATTTCTCACTCAGGGGCGTCGTGCGCAGGAACTGAGCGCGAGCATTTTGTAGGGCCATACATCCACCACAATGACCAAGGGAGCCGAATACACGCATGGCCACCACGAGTCTGTCCTCCGCTCGCACTCCTGGCGCACGGCGAAGAACTCGGCTGCGTACCTCCTCCCGTATCTCAAGCCCAACATGACCCTCCTCGACATCGGCTGCGGCCCCGGGACCATCACCACCGACTTCGCAACCATCCTCTCTGAGGGTCACGTCACCGGGCTCGAGGTCCCGAACTCGGACATCCTCGACAAGGCTCGCGCGTACGCTGCGGGCCGCGGGGTCACCAACATCACGTTCGTCGCCGGGGACGCGCTCGCGCTGCCATTCCCCGACGCGTCTTTCGACGTCGTGCACGCGCACCAGGTTCTCCAGCACGTCGGCGATCCGGTGCAGATGCTCAAGGAGATGCGCCGCGTCACCAAGCCTGGTGGCATCGTCGCCACCCGAGAGGCCGATATGGGTGGTCTCGTCTGGTACCCGGAGATCGAGGGCATGAAGGAGTGGCAGCAGGGCTATATCCAGGTCGCGCGCGCCAACGGCGGCGAGCCCGAGGCCGGGCGTCGTCTCCACGTCTGGGCGCAGGCGGCGGGCTTCCCAAAGGAGAGCTTGACGCTGTCCGTAGGGCCATGGTGCTACTACACGCCTGAGGAGCGAGCATGGTGGAGCGGGCTCTGGGCGGACCGTACCGTGGCTTCCAACTTTGCGGCCTCGGCCATCAAGCACGGTATCTATACCCAGGAGAGGCTCCAGCGCGACGCCGAGACCTGGCGCAAGTGGGGGGCAGAGGAAGACGGGTGGTTCACTCTCCTCAACGGAGAGATGATCGCGCGGGTCTGATCAACAAATGGACTCGGTTGTACGCTGTAAAAGTCTAGAACGGTGTAAGGTATTGGTGTTCAAGATCGCAATGAATTAGGACCATATATGCCATACCGCGACTCTGTCAATGCACTTCACCCACGACAGATGCTTGCTTTACATTGGCTTAGGGGACGGCGGTACGGTGTGTGATGGGTTCCCGGCTTACCGCTACCCATTAAATCCTCAGCTCACGCTAAAACCGAATATAGGTTGCCTGTGCAGGAATCATGGCGCAGTCCCGCATGGAAGTGAGTGTGGGCAATAGATGCAGCCCAAGTTGTGATGTGTTCTGGGTTTGAGAACGCTCAACGTTCGTATATCGTGACGAGCCTCTGTTCGTAAAGGTCTCCAGAGGGTATTATACAAGGAACTGCGCGGTGGAACAACTTACAGTGCTGGTGGATCTCTCGTTCCAATCAATTCGGAATGCGTGCCATATAGTGGCCACTCTAGCATATTATACAAGTCGTAAGGCATGACAATAGTCGTGATCACCCGGAACGACTGCGACAGCCCGCAGCGGAAGCATTGCGGTAGTCGCCAAATTCCCAGTTGAAGCAATCCTGTTATGGGCTTTAGTCGGCGATGTCGAGAGATGATGGATTCACAACTACATACCACACAGTCGTCTTCAGTAGTGATGGCAGGTACACCGCGCTTCTTGCCATCTTCTCCCCAGTCCAGATCATCTTTGGCCAGAATGCCGTCGATGAGAGCCTGGATACCGTGGTGCACCACATTTGCACTCCATCCGAGCTTGGACACTGTGTCATACCGGATGACCTGGCCGAGGTGGCAATGAGTCTCCAGCGCGATGCCGGCCAGCGCGCAGGTAGAGCTGACGCCAGTACATGTCCCCATGGGGATAGGATCGCCTGTGTTGTACACATGCGTGACATGATGGGTAGAAGGCTAAACGAGTATGGGTAAAGGTCAAGACGACACAAGGAGGGCAAGCATACCGGGGAGGGTAGATGCAGACGAGTCGCGGCAAGGCGCTCGGCCGGTGCCTCGAACGCAACCACGGGAGCACCAAATGTGACGCCCACGAGGGAAGCTAGTGCACCGCCGAGGGAATGGCCTGCACACTTCCTATCAGTGTCACGACACAGAGGGCGTGCTGGCAATTCTTACCGATGAGCCAAATATTAGAATTAGGATACATGTATGTGACATTATTGTATAGATTCTGAGGAGCTGTCATTATTCCCTCTAGCTGGGACGAGAGATGTACTCACAATACCGATCGAGTAGAATAGGCTCTCTTCGGCAAGACTCTTCTCGAGGCAACCCTGATCGCACTTGTAATTGCCTTCATAGCAATCGCAGACCGTACTCCACGTGGGGCCGACACGCGCACAACAGCAAGAGAACAGCAGGTTGTCGTTCAGCTTGTCTTTCCGCTGGGTAGGGCCCCCGCCGCCAACAGGCCACATCAGCGACGTGCCCTTGACGGAGATGATAACTGTCGAATTGTCTGGCGTAGCGAATATGTGGCCACGAAAACCGTCTGCGTCTGGTTCCCAGCCGAAAGGATAGCTCTGCATGGCCAGAATGCTCAGAGTGATCGTGGTGGAGCAAGCAAAGGCTCCGAACTCACGTTATTCCACTGGGAGCCAATGTCATACCAGTCCTTCTCACCGGGCTCAGTATAGGCGTTGTTAGCCATCTTGGCCAACATGAGTAGGACCTCCCTATTCTGTACGTCCGGACCCGCAATTTCTACACTGTCCCAATGGACTTGGGCTTGGTCGCTTCGAGATCGCAGGCTTGACATGGGGTCTATATCTCGCCGTCTGTGTACAGCAATAGGGCTGGTATTGATAGAATAGGTGTCAGAGCGAAGGCCCAGGGTTGGCCTCACATCCGAGAAGACAACGCGAGAGGTATTCGAAAGAGCATGTTCATGTCGTAGCTCGAACTGTAGAGGTATACTAGGAGCCTGAGAAGGTATAATCCAAGCTGTTAGTAGGTATTGGAGCGCACTGGGCAGGAAATGAGAGAGCATGTCAGATGGTGGCTCGAAAGCAAGAGAAGCAAAGCACGCAGCTACGACGGGCGTCCGCTTGTATTGTCACATCCGTGCACGAGCACGTGAATGTGACACTGGCGCGTAGTCACTGACGACTAGGATGTCGTGGCAGCATGGACTACTTACCAGGATATGTTCTCAATCTCATGCTTCCATACTACTCACTGTGAGTCCCTACCAACAGGCTGTTTCGTCTCCACAACTGCTAGTTACCACAGTGACGGCAGAATAATGTAGGCCAGAATGAGATAATGACCATATTTGCGGCAACTGACGC
Organism: Cubamyces lactineus; assembly: GCA_022376465.1. Classification (NCBI taxonomy): domain Eukaryota; kingdom Fungi; phylum Basidiomycota; class Agaricomycetes; order Polyporales; family Polyporaceae; genus Cubamyces; species Cubamyces lactineus. The sequence continues at coordinate 526,003 of JACDTU010000013.1, read as the reverse complement.
GTGCGGCAGTTTGTGAAGCCTGCCAGCCTTGTGCATCGCCTGCTCTTGAAAGCTGCGTTCGGACAACCCATCTCACTAGACCCGAGCGGCTGCGGGTAAGTTGCTAATATCATGTGCAATCCGGCCCACTGTTGACTGAGATAAAGCACTGTGGTCAGATATCTACGCGGGCCCCTCATCATGGCGACTGCTAAAACCTCTTCGCTCTTGACTGCCACACTTGCCTCGGGATCAAGTCTTGTGCTGTTGCAGCTGTTCTCTCGCGTGATCACGTTTGTCCTGAATCAGGCTCTGGTGCGCATCGTTTCTCCACAGGTCTTCGGCACAACATCCATCCAGTTCGAACTGTTGCTCTCCACCATCCTCTTCCTCTCCCGTGAAGGCGTACGTAATGCACTACTGCGTGCTCCGTCAGGTGCACAGGCCTCACTTGACCGAAATGCGACAACGCGCCTCGTTGCAAACATCTCACTGCTTCCCGTCCTCCTGGGCATTCCTACCGCCATGCTTTCTGCCTTCGTGTATCTAGGCACAAGCTCTATGGCGACGTCCTCTCAGCCTCACTTCCGAGAAAGTGTAATCCTCTACGTCCTCGCGGCTTTCTTTGAACTGTTATCGGAGCCTATGTATATCCGCACTCAGAACGAACTTCGGTTCCATGTTCGCGTGCGCGCCGAAGGGACGGCCGTAATGCTCAAGACTATTATCACCTTCCTTGTATTGGTCAGCGTTCCCGACGATTGGGCGCTGGTTGCTTTTGCACTAGGTCAGACTACGTACGGTCTCACTATGCTCCTCTCCTTCGTGGTGGCTTGCTCTGACAATCTCGTCTTCCGTCCAAAACGAGTGACCGTCACACGAAAGGATCAGTAAGTCCCATTCATGCTCACTTGGCCTTTCGCCGTCTAAGCGTATTGCTATAGCACAGAGACACTTCTCTTCGAGCCCTCCCTCTTTAGATTGTCGGTCGCGATGACCGGGCAGTCTTTGATTAAACATTTCCTCACTGAAGGCGACAAGTTCCTGGTTTCGAGGCTTAGCCCGCTTGCGGACCAGGGAGGGTACGCTGTCGCGGCGAACTACGGCTCTTTGATTGCTCGCATTGTCTTCCAACCTATCGAAGAGACTGCGCGAGTATTCTTCTCGAAGACACTCTCGACATCAGGGGACTCCGATACCAAAGCATCCGCGCAATCGAAGGACGCGCTGCAGACGGCGGCTACTGTGCTCCTAACTCTCCTGCTCGCCTTTGCACACCTCTTCCTTCTCGCGGTAACGTTTGGCCCCCCTTACCTCTCACTCGCGATCTCGCTCATTCTCCCGCGGAAATACCTGGCGACCTCCGCACCGTCAATCCTGCACGTCTACGTATACTACATTCCCATGATGGCCTTCAACGGCGTCCTCGAAGCCTTCTTCGCCTCTGCAGCGTCCCCCGCAGACCTCCGCGCACAGAGCCGCTGGATGCTCATATTCTCAGGCGCGTTCATCGGAGCTGCTGTTGGCCTAGCTAGAGGACTCGGGATAGGGGATGCAGGGCTGGTTTGGGCCAACGTTGCAAACCTCACCCTTCGTGCTGCATACGCATGGACGTTCGTGAGGCGGTTCTTCCGCGAACGGAACGCTGCGGACTTGGTCGGATGGAGACGCGCTGTACCTCCCTTGCCGGTTCTAGCGGCCTTCGCTGCAGCGGGCGCAATAGTGCGGACGAGTGCCACGACGTATGCGAATGCTCCCCTCAACTTGGTGGCGCAGCGATGGCATTTGGCCACTGGCGTGGCTTCTCTCTTGGGTTGCTTTTTAACTTGGTATGCCTTCTCCCATTCGCGATGCGAGGAGACTAATCATATGGTACCATAGCATTATCTTTGAACGGAAGAACGTTCTTAGATTGACCAACTCTCTGAGGAAGACGCGATGAGAAGTATGAAGCAAAACCCACGGCTCGTCTACTATTCGGCGACACGGCGCCTCGGCGCTATCTGTACTAGAGACAGACGCACCTCGACTGTAGCTCAATAGCAATTCAGCTTGTTATCGAACTAACTCCTCGTCAAATGTGATCGAAGGACGCGGGCTCGCCCAGAGTGGCTCTGCGGTGCACGATTTCCATGCGAGGCTACGTCTTAGTCTTTTAATCTGACGCTCGATATTCGTGTTTCTGACACGCTGAGACAAGAAGAGAAACAACGCGATAAAGCAATTCGTATGTCACCTAGACCCCTAACAAGTCCCTTGTGTGAGTTTACTCGCGTAACGCTGTCAAATATATCGTTCTAGGCTGCAACATCGATGCCCACAGAATGAGTGGTTTCATCACACCGGGGCTGCCTATACGACCTCAATTCAGCACATGCTGTATTGGTACCACAGCCGCCAGTGGAATCCCTGGACACTGGACAGCCATGTTCGAGGGCCTCGTGTAAGGTGGAGCAACGAGAGCTGATTTTGTCAATGTTGACATTCACCGTTCCTTGCCGCAGGGCATCTCCCATGGCGATCATATCAGCTTCCGGGACAAATCCTTGATTGGTCCGTTGTTCGGAATAGTCGGAGAATGACACAGCGTATCCAATATCCGTGCGGTAAGTTCCGTCACTGTACCCGCTGTGGTACGGGCTGACTGTGGGGTCGCCCTCTCCGAAAACATCGGGAACAGTTACGGCCGCCTCTACCTATGGTATGGCGCCTAGCCCCGTGTGATGCCGCGCTCCTACGACTAAACAGCAGCCGCAACAAGAACGTGTATGCAAGCGTCACCTTGTCATCGGCGTACGCAAACACTGCCGGAGTCGCAGATATATAGACACAATGTGCACGGCGAGGTATACCGCAACTACCAGATTCTCTACGAACACTCGTTCTCACCATGTCACCTTCAGTTCAACTTCAGCTGGTCGGATGCCTTCTCGCCGTTTTGTACACCGTCTGGCGGATCGTCCGTCCGTTCGTTGTCAAGTCCCCATTGGACAACATCCCGGGGGCGAAGTCGGATTCCTGGCTCACCGGTAAGTACCCGACCTCTCACTAAGATCAATTCATAGAGTAGCTGGGTTTGTTCTACAGGTAACATCGCAAAGCTTAAGCACCCAAAGGATTCTTGGGCTTACCAACAGTCCCTGGTCGAGCGATACGGCCGAGTCTTCACTTTCTATGGTATACTCAACGTAAGTGCCATTGTGGCGCATGTAGGTCGTCGAACAGCTTATTGAATACCGCCCTCCGTTAGATGAAATGGCTCTACACCTACGATCCACGGGCATTACATAGCATATACATCAAGGACCAAGATGTGTTCCAAGAAAGCGATGCCTTGACCACGTATGTTCTGTCATTCGTCTCTATTCTATCACTGCCTCGCTGACGAGAGACACTGGTAGTTCGTTTGGGCTATTCGTAGGGCCTGCTGTGATCGCGACTTTGGGTAAGGACTAGACCATTGATTCACTTACAATACGGCCTCAGCAAATTTATGAACAGGCGAGCAACACCGTAAGCAACGCAAGATGATCAACCCGGCATTCTCGGTGAAGCACCTCCGTGAGATGAACCCGATCTTCAACGATGTAATCCGCAAGGCGAGTAGTGAAGTTCTCCAAATGAACCAGCGAACGTCATTTATCAGCTCTCCTTTGCATCGCAGCTCGAGATCGCCATTGCTTCTAGAGTGAAGGATGGCCCGAAGGAAATCGACATTCTTGGCTGGATGGGCAGAACCGCTCTAGAACTCATCGGCCAGGGTGGCCTAGGGTACTCCTTTGATCCCCTCACCGAGGACAAGGCGGATGAATTCGCGGAGTCTCTCAAGGGCTTCTTGTACGGTCCCTGCCTGCTTGTTTCCCCAAATGTTGAGCTTACATGCGGTTTACAGCCCCGTCGAAGCCCAGATCCCGGGCGTCATCCACGCGACCCTCCCGAAGCTTGTACGGATTGGCCCTGCATGGTTCCGCCGCAAAGTCGCCGAGACGGTCCCCCGTCCATTCGCCCAGCGGATGCTCCGAATTTCAGACGTCATGCACGCGCAGTCGGTGCGCATAATCAAGGAGAAGAGGGCTGCGTTAGAGAAGGGCGACGAGGCTTTGAAGCAGCAAGTCGGCGAAGGAAAGGATCTGATGAGCGTTCTATGTAAGTGAATGGTTTCTTACACGAAGCCGACTCACCTATATCAGAAACTGATTCGATTACCACAGTGCGCGGAAACATGATGGCGTCTGCTGAGGAACGGCTCTCAGAGGAAGAGCTCATTGCCCAAGTCTCGTAAGTGCCCAAGGAATTGTGTACTCTAGTCAGCCACTAACCCTTATCTGGTCGATAGGGCGCTGGTTCTGGCCGCAATGGACACAACCTCCAATGCACTTTCCCGGACACTCTACCAGCTTGCTCAATACCCGGAGGCTCAGGAGAAGCTTCGCGAGGAGCTCAAACAAGCCCGCGATGACGGTTCCGGTGGCCTGAGAGATCTCGACTACGATGAAGTCATGGAGCTCCCATATTTTGATGCGGTCTGTCGTGAAACCCTCCGGCGGTGAGTTGAACCTCAGCAGCTTCTTCGCAGTCTTGTGTGCTGATGCCCTGGTCAGGTTCCCTCCTGTGAGAGTGCTTGAACGGCTGTGAGTACTACATGGGTGATCAACCTCTTTCCGAGCTGTTAACCAGGGACGTAGTGTCACTAAGGACGCGGTTCTGCCCCTCTCTGCGCCTATTCAAGGCAAGGACGGCTCGATGATTGAGTCCATTCCGGTACGCAAGGGCATGCGGGCCTTGACAGACCTCGAGGCAAGTAACTGCAACAAGGAGCTGTGGGGGGAAGACGCATACGAGTGGAAGCCGGAGCGCTGGCTGAAGCCGCTTCCCTCTGCTTTAGAGGAGGCTCACATTCCTGGCGTGTACTCTCACCTGTGAGTTTTCCTGCTCTTTGCTCGCACAGCGCTGAAAGAGACTTGTTAACTCTTGCAGTATGACTTTCATCGGTGGCTCGAGGTCCTGCGTGTACGTCACAATACACCCCCTTGACCTCAAGGTGATTGTCTGATATCTTCCGCCCCACAGCGGATTCAAGTTTTCACAGCTAGAGATGAGTGTGTATAGCCTTCATATTCTATGACTTCGGATGCTATCGAGATTGGTCGCTGACATACTCATCACGCAGAGCTTGTCCTGGCCACGCTCCTCCCTGCGTTCAAGTTCGAGCCGTCGAAGCAAACTATCTGCTGGAACGCCGCCGGTGTGTGTTACCCCTCCGTGGGCGAGCACCTGACGAAGCCCGCGATGCCGCTGGTAGTGACGAGTCTGAGGGCATGAACTTCCTACCCTGTCCCAGTCGTTGAATCTATCAGTAATCGTACTTCTCGCTAGTAGTTCCTCATTTAAGCAATGTCGGATCGCATCTTATACATAGGTGCTTTCAATCTACTTCTATTGTTTGATCTGGCGTTTGCGTCGCACCGCGCCAAGCTGAGGCAGTGGGCGTTCACGGAAATACGAGTCTATATTACATAAGTACTTATCGTCAGAGTAGGCGCTTAGCTGCAGCGGCTACTTAGTCACACGGCGGGAATTGGCGGCTATGTTCCGATACAATATTTGGGACATAGTTGGATCCGCGAGTTCACCTATGTAACGAATATGGTCCGAATATGTGCCTGAAATTTGAGAAGCCTTTGTAGCCACTATAGCACGACTATGGTACCATTTTGTAGACAAACTATTGCTTTGTTTCATAGTGTCGTAATGGCCGCTTTGAGACTAACCTATCAAACGAATATTGTCCAGTTTTGTCATGGTTCTTGAAATTGGCGTCAATCATCAATTCGTAATTGGCTGGTAGTTTAATCTTGAGGCAGCCATTGTGTCACTATGAGACAAAGCAATAGTTTGTCTACAGAACGGTACCATAGTCGTGCTATAGTGGCTACAAAGGCTTCTCAAATTTCAGGCACATATTCGGACCATATTCGTTACATAGGTGAACTCGCGGATCCAACTATGTCCCAAATATTGTATCGGAACATAGGCGCCAATTCCCGCCGTGTCAGTAACCCTTCGAGTTGTGTCGTGACTGTCGTCGACTCCCACCATATAATCTCTCCGCCCCGGACGGTAAGTCCATGACGACGCCGTGCGATATATCTAGCGAGGAATATCCTGAAGGATGTGTTCAGTAGATCTTGATCATGACCCGCGACGAGTCGTTTTCTCCATCCTCCATCACACCTCCCGCTACATTGGAATTCCCTCGATCCCACGCACCGAATGGACAGGCGGCTGGCGGACGTTTAAACAAAAGCTGTACTTGTTCAAAAGCACATTCAATGCAAGGCCCGCACGTAGACGAACTCAAATCCTGCTCGGAATCGCCCTCTTCGCATAATGCTGCGTTACCCGTCAACTCCCTCCCAACCGAGATGCTCATGACGATATTCTACCATGCTCGTCGCATTCTACTTGATATACGCTTTTCACATGTCTGCCGCCGTTGGCGCGAGGTGATCTTTGCCATGCCAGAGTTTTGGCTATCCACCCTGAGGGTCCTCCCAACTAGGCACCTTTCACCATACCAAGGAAACATTCAGCATGCCGAACCGCCGTCGAATGGGTGTGACCCGTTACTAGAGCAGATTTTGTCTTTCTCTGCCCCTCTGATGATTCACGCTCGCTTAACTCGGGTTTGCGACATAGAGCGGCGCGCATACGGTCCTCACATCGACAGAATTGCGGAGATGACGGTCGAGTACAATGATCAGGAATCGACCCCAGTGTTCATGAAAATGGTACGTCAGGGGCTGCCAAACCTGAAGACCCTACATTACTTTCCAATGTCTTGGCCGTGGGGAGGGCGGCCCCTTCCTCTGGACACCTGGCCTGCGGGAACCGATGCCTTCTTCCCGAACCTCCACCGCCTGGACACCGCTCCCTCCTTGCTCAATAGGTTATCGCCTTCCCTCATGCAGAGCCTACAGCACCTTACCTTGAGGGGATGTATCATAGGCAACCACACTTGCGATCTGGCTGCTGAGCTCAAACGATGCCCGTCCTTGATCTCTCTCACGCTCCAAAGAGCAGTCCCTGATTCGTGGGTCCGGACGCGAGGCGTGGAGGCCCGCCTGCAACTTCTCCATCTGCAGAGGCTCTCTATAGAAGACGACAGGTCCCAGATCCGAGGCGTACTGCATCGTGCTGTTCTATCGCCGGCCGTGCATCTAACCCTTGACATTGGCGCGTACAGGGAGGACGACCTCATGCCCGTTTTCTCTGGTTCAACTATCCTACGTTCGCACATTCTTCCCTCGCTTTCCCGTCTATATCTGGGCTATGTTCACGCCAAGGGGCGTATCAGGATGCTCGGGTTTACCCAGAACGGACAAGAGCAGCTCGACGTCGCCCGGTGGTACGACTTCGCTGCCGTATTGGCGCACATCGCGCAGCCATTCGCGGACTCGGGGGCGACCGTCCTCGCTATCCATCTGCCTCACCTACCCATCACTTTGGAACGTGCCTCGTGGGATCAAGACGGATCCGTGCCGTGCCCGATACACCTGTGTCGGCTGGAACTACTCGGGGGCACGCCTCTAAAGTTGAAGCAGCGCTTCACGCGGTGGTTTCTACGATCTTGCGGCCGCGACGGGAGACCGACATCAGACGAACGCACGCTATGCTGGGTGTTCAACGTCGAGCGAGGCCGAGAGCAGCAGAGTCGGGAGGACTTGTGGGGCTTGGAGGCGGTACTTGCGGAGCACCCAGACCAGAAGCTGGGGACACTGGAACTTTATGGGACGACGCTAAGCGGCCAGATATTCACCAACGTCTCTCGAGTGGCCACGAACCCCGTGCGGTGCGCGGAGGTTGTCGAAGCTCACTTGGCCCGTCTCTCCAATTTGGTGTCCCAAGTTCTGATCGTATAGCGTGTATTAGCCATAGCTAGTCGATGGGTTTGATCGTGATTGCAAATATCCATGCGCCTCAAGCTATAGGAGGTATTCACGTCTCCTTCAGTCACGCCTTAGTCCCGCTAGACCGCTGGGCCCACTAGGGAAAATCGCGTAGGCCAGGATAGGATGGGATATCATGGCATGTTGAGGGACAAAGGATTATACAGATGCGCGGTGTATCTACAAGAGTCCATGTCTCTGAGACGTAGTCCGTGATCTGAACTCTCCATCCTCCAGATACGGCCAACTCGCATCTGCAGTCGAGCGAGGTTTACGGCGAGGCGGGGCAGGGCTTGTGAACCCGCAAGGGAGTGCTTGCGCGGGCAGGCTTGACCGATTAATCCCTCTGCCTTCGGGCGAGGCTGGCTTAGTTGAAGCGCGCCGAGGGCGGTCCAAGCCGAGGGTTAAGTCGGTATGGCGGTCGGCGAAGGCGTCGGTGCGCGAGCCGATGTGTGAAAGGTGGGGGGAAAGTGCGCTTGGGACCGAGTCCACAAGCTTGAGCACGCGTCTTCAAAGGCCGAAGATCTTCTTCAAGCCGGACGCAGAGGTCTTCGTCTTCTTGACGGATATCCGCCCGTTCGAAGGACGCAGCACCTGGCGTGCGTCCTCGTACATGTGGTAGGTGTCGCGCGGCACTGGGCAGTAGCGAACAGCGCGAACGCGTTCGGAGACGCGGGGCTGGAGTAGGAGGGTGCGAAGGCAGTGTAGGACATCTTGGCGATGATGGCTCGAGCGAGGAGACAGAGAGCGGTGTGACTTAGAGAGCGAGTGCTGCAGAAGACTCTGGTAGAGGATGCAGATGCCGGAAGACTTGGCTGACGATGGTAAGCTCTGTGCCACATACCCCCGGGTTATATACTAGCAGATTTCCGTTGGATTGCCTCCAAGGATTGCGAGCAGGAGTAGCAGATTGGCAATCATACGAGCGCGGCGTGCCTCATGCGAGAACTTGCCTTTCGAGGCAAGTGTTTGCACGGTACCAAGCAAGAATCCACAGAGGCAGCTAGAGACAGCGACGTTGCTAGGATACAGGTCGCTTGCAGGAACATGAGGCGCACACAGAGAGACGGCAAGGGCGCAAGCGGAGGGGACAATGGAGGCAGAGGTCGAGAAGAGGTAGACGTTTATTTGGTCACTTACGCGGGCCAAATAGAGCCACGTGGAGAGTAGGCGCTAACTTGGTCCTGCCGCTTATGGCACACTCCTCAAACGCTTATGATCCGACGTCGGTGTGAATGCCTTGAAATGTCTATTTAACGAGACCTCGCCATAGCTAGGACTTCATAAATTCGATCAACCCTCCACGGTGGTGGTGTATCCGACATCGACCCAAGCACGCATGCGGTCGCCATACCGAATCGTCAGAACGATGAGCCTGAAGTTGAAAGAGGTGAATGAGTATCAAAAATGATTATATCACGGTCTGTACGCATTTCGTCACGTACGCGAATCCGCCCCATGCGATTACTGCGAAGAGGGTGTCTGTAGCTGCGACGCCAATGGTGTTGATGAGCGGGAGGATCCCTGCTGTGGATAGAGCCACGGCGAATTGGCGAACCGCACTGACCGGAGTGTCAGCTTTGGCTAGTAGATCGAGAGTGAGACAGGACTTACGAGCTTGCAGCCCATACCTCAGCGCTACGCGAGTGAAGGATGTCGACGTAGTACGAGGACGGGGGCGTGAGCATGATGTCGACCTAGCGGACGAGTTCACGTGCAGATTAGCATTCAGGAGCGATTCCTACGTCACATAGATGAGTTGAATGCTTACAGCCACTCCGTTAACGAACAAGCAGACAACGTTAATCACTATGCCAGTCATGCCAGGCACGAATTGCGTCGCAAGCCCGGAGAAGAGTGTCGAAAGCGGCACAAGGAAAAGTGCGCCAGAGAGCGTTGCGCGGAGCCGGTCTTCAGGATACCACTGTCCGCCACGTCGCTCGCGACCCTTGATGACAGCGCGATCGGCGAGATGGCCTGCCAGCGGAGCACCGACTGGTGTATAGTATGGTCAGACCAACGGCCAACCCCGGCACGAAATATTCGGTGACGTACTGATATTTCCGACGCCAGAGGCTAGGAAGAACATGCCGATAATGGCCTCATTAGTGATGTTGTAAGCCCTACCCTGAGGAGCAACATGAGCAAACAATCGACGACTCCTGGTGAGTGAAAACTCATACGATGGTGTAGGAAAGAGGGATCAGGAGAGCTGATGGCGCTGTGAGCGCACGTTGACGATAGAGATATTGGCCCTAACGCACCATAATCCGTCAACAATGCCGTCGTCCCTGCGATTGTCTAGCAAAGTCTTGTGTTAGTTCAAATGTTACAAATGGCGTGAATGTCATGCTCACCGTGATGAGGATGTTGGGGCTCCTCAACAGCGCGAGACTCCTGAAGGGATTCAACCACACAAAGGTCCGCTCTTCATCACCGCCTGCAGCCTCTAGGAACTTCTTCTTAGCAACTTCCGGATGAAGCGTCTCTGGTAGCCATAGCGCTATAGGGATATATGCCCCCACACCCATAAAGAAGAGTGCCCATTGCGCTGCACGCCAGGAGGCGTAGTGAGTCGCAATGCCACCAGCTACCGGAGCAATCGCTGGGCCGACGAAACATGCCTACATTCTCTGGTAAGCAACCTGAATGACAATAGAAGAAATCAACGTACGCCGAAGAAGATACCCATCGCCGTTCCCCGTTCTTCGAGCCGATACATGTCGCCGATTGCCCCTGCTCCGACGGAAAGTCCGCTGGACGCGCCGAACGCCTGCACGACGCGCCATATCATAAGCGTAGGCACGCTACGTGACATCGCGACTCCGATCGAGCCGATGCAGAGGCATGGTAATGACCAGAGGTATACGGAACGACGTCCGTCTGTGCGAAGGTGCAGTGATATGTCAGTGTCTATGAGTGGTGCGCTTGAAAACGTTGTCGTCAACACGCACATGTACCAGAGTAGGTTGCCCACATAAGGCTTCCTACCGCGGCGCAAATGATCGACAGCGTAATGGCAAGGCTGGGTAAGGCGGTAGATATGAGTCTGAGCACCACAGACACTTTGTCAACGTAGGTAGAGCAGTCTGTCTTACTTGATGATTGGACCCGTAGAGTGAAGTTCGCGTGCGATCTCTGGTACGGATGGCACAAATGAGCCGGATGCTAGGACTGCCAGAGATGACCAAGAACCATTAGTCGCAAGTCGGACAGATCATGCCTGGTATGAGAAAGGAGCTCACATGGCAGCAGGCCGACCCACGAGAGCAAGGCGACGATGAATCGCTTTTGAGAACGCGAGAAGCGGTTGTATTGATCGTCGTCCTTCGAAGGACCATTCACTGTGTGAGGGCCAGACTCTAGGGCATTAACCTGAGCGAGCAGCGGGGTCTCTTCATGAAGCGCGTCTTCTTCAGTGAGCATCGTGGAAGTCGTGCTTGTGGGTGCAGAACCTCTCGTAGATGCTACCAGCTGAAGTTGATGACTAGTAGAGTTTCAGCAGTGAGTCAGCTTTCGAGTCAACATGTTCAGACGTTTCATTGGACATTCGCCTGATGCTTACCCCGGCCTTCACTCAACCCGGGCAAGTCGTGGTATTGCCCGGTGCTCAAATGGTTATACAATGCACCAGGTGCACTGGTGGTAGTTCCGGTGACCTCTCAGGCAGTCATCGTATAATTTGAGTCCCCGCGGTGGCTGCCGCGGCAAGGTCGACGGCGGCCTTTCGCGGTAAAACATTTCACCACCAGAAGTGCCGGGCGCTTATTACGAAGTTCCCGCTGATGACTGTGATCATAATACTCACGATGAACGGCAAGTACAACAGCAAAGCCCCCGAAGGTATACATTGACTGCAAGCCCTAAACACATATCCATATCCATTCATGTTTCCTAGCGCCCGGTGACCCGTCCTCGATGTTTCTAGTTGTCGCGTATTGTGGAATATCCGACATCCACCCATGCACGCATGCGGTCTCCGTACTTGATCGTCAGGAGGATAAGCCTGCAGTCAAACGTTCTAGTAAAACTAGTGATATGCAGACGCCTGCACTTACCCAGACCCCAGCCAAGCAACTCCCGCGAAGATGGCGTCTGTGGCCGCAACGCCGATGGTATTGATCATGGGAAGGATGAATGCAGTAACGCATGCGATAGTCGCTGCGCGGAGCGCCCTAGTATTGTCAAGCGTTATCAGTCTTCTTGCCCTCAAGGAGATGTTATATAGGACATACCCGCTGGCAGCTATTGTCTGAGCGCTCTGTGAGTGTAAGATATCCACGTAGTATGCCGACGAAGGCGACAGCACGATGTCCACCTGCACAAATGCCTCTTGTAAGCCAACATCCATGATCAACTAATATATGCGAACACACCCCGATACCGTTCATGAACAGCCACACGAGGTTCAGGGCGATTCCCAGTTGACCAGGCACGAATTGCGTCGTCAACCCAGAAAGGAGAATCGACATTGGTGCGAGGAAGACTGCACCCCAGAGCGTCGCGCGAAGTCGGTCTTCCGGAGACCAGACACCCCCACGGCGCTTGCGCCAGGCAATGACGACCCTATCAGACAGTCGACCAGCGAGCGGGGCCCCGACTGGGAGAGGCCTCTGAGTTAGCTGCGAAGAACACGAATAGTGCCTAGACACGTACTGATATTGCCAAATCCGAGCGGGAGGAAGAATGCGCCAATGATGGCCTCATTGGTGATGTTGTATGCTTTGCCCTATGCAGAGCCTCAGTGGAGGTCCTTCAAGATTTTGACGTAACATATGGCACACACAATGGTATAGGCAAGAGGTATCATGAGTACGAAATCCGTCAGCAGTATGGCGGAACTCGCCAAGGTCTATGGTGAACGTTCGGGATGAGCTCATGCGATATGTACGGCGTGAAGGACAACATCTTCGTGACTCACAATGGCAAGGATGTTCGGGCTCCGGAGTAGGGTCACACTTTCGAAAGGGTTCAGTAGTATGGGTTTCTTGTGCTCCTCGGTCGCGCCCCAATAGCGCCGCTTTTCGGGATCAAGCGTCTCCGGAAGCCAGAACCAGACGGGGAAGAACGCGAAGAGGCCCATAACGAAAAGAGCCCATTGTGCGAGCCGCCATGAGAAGTAGTGAGTAGCGTAGCCACCAAGCAAGGGCGCAATTGCTGGACCGAAAAGCGATGCCTGCAAAATAGGGTGGCGATCAGTCCCGACGCCCGTAGCTACTACAGGAGACAGTGCGGAAACTCACGCCAAAGAAGATGCCCATGGCGGCACCACGTTCCTCTAACCGATATATGTCTCCAATGGCCCCAGCGCCGACTGAGATTCCGCTCGCCGCGCCCAACGCCTGCACGACACGCCAGAACATCAGCGACGAGACGGTTTGCGACATAGCAACTCCAGCAGAGCCTATGCAAAGGCACGGCAACGATAACAGGAAGATCGTACGGCGACCATCTGTGAGATTCGGTCAGAAAGGCTCATACATCTCTGGTCTCTCGAGCAATGAGTAGTGGCTTACAAGAGCCAGAGTACGTCGCCCATAGGAGGCTGCCCACGGACGCGGTGATTAGCGACAGGCTCACAGCCAGACTATTGCAGAGTGCCCATTTGCGTGAGTTCAGGAGTTTTGTGAAGATAGAAGTCCCATATAGTGCGACAGACCTAATGACTACTCCAGACGACCCAAGTTCTCGAGCGATCTCTGGAATGGAGGGCACAAAAGATCCAGAGGCCAAGACTGAGTAGAGAACGATCAGCGAAACTGCCCGTCTGTTTTGTACAAAGTAGATTCCTACATGGTATGACAGCAGCCCAGGAAATCAAGGCGACAATCACCCGCTTTTGAGCGGGAGTGAAGCGTTGGTACAGCAATTCATGCTTCAAGACTTCAGGATCTGTAATAGTAGTGAGCGCTTCCGACTCAATCAGCGGGCTTTCCTCCGTATGCTGGTGCATGGAGGGCTAGCTTCTCAGAGGAGTCGTTAGGTCGTGAAAGGGGAGTAACCAGGTCACAGTTCGCCGAGCAGTACTGGTAGGAGGAAACCTACGTGAGCCTGCCGAGCGCTGAGCGGCCGAGAGGCAAACATGGAGTCATTTTGAAGCGCGACGTAGCAAACTTGATAACCGCAACGGCGGTCCGGGGGCCTAGGTTAACGGGCCTAGGTTAATCACCGCGACGCCACGGACGCCCCTGGTCAGAAGTACTTGGGGATCTTCGATCGTCCGGCGTCGCTTGCTGTTCTTTGGAAGTCCTGAATATCGCCCCCACTGAACCGCTATCTACTGACACTGCCCGATTGTGCACCCTCATAGGTGCTTGCCTTAGCGCGACTCACAATTTCTCGGATGCAGGGTGGTTCTCGGCAGCAGGAATAAGTCACAAATGGCTCTAAACTCGCGCGGTCGATACAAGTCAGTTAGTGACGCATGACGGTCATCTACTAGCTTTTATACGTGCATGATGGGAGCTTCGCTGCCTGCATGCTCAGCAATGAACATCTGTTTCGAAGAGTTGTATCGCGTCCTGACCTTGGCGGGGGATCTCACCCTGATCAGGTGACTCCACACCTTCACAGATTGCAATGGTCTGGAGTGGGCACCGTTCGAGTGGCTGCATGAAGTCTTGAACTCTTGGAGCTGGATGGGTCAGTGATCCAAAGGCAATCGGGCGCTTCAGGACTAACGAGGGGAGCTTCCGGCGCTGTCGAAAGAGGAGATACGTTTCGTACTTCGGTTTTGCTGGGTCCTAGCCTCCTAGGGGAGCAAAGGGATGATAGCACACGAGAATCGAGGAGAATAGTGGAACATGGACTAGTTCTGGACCGTTCGGCGTGATTGACGGTCAGTGGTATCTTATGGTTCAAGAGAGCGTGACGACTCCACCGTTCCCACATGCTGATACTGGGGAAGGCACAGCGTGCGACTTCGTCATGGTCTCGGCACTCGCAGTCGGCCGCGTTAATTGCCAACGCCCGTCCTCGTATATCGACACAAGTGCGTCATAATCCTGTCGTGGAATCCCGACAATCGAGAACGTCCAGGCTTTTCCAGCGGCTGATAGTCAGATATACTCTCGGATGGATCTCTTGCCTGGTTGACTCCGGCATGCTCTCCATTCCTCTGTCCGCCCGTCCCAATGCTGGATCGTCTCCCGTACGCCCTTAAGCTCGCCGTCTCGCGTTTTCTCGATGCAAAGGACATAGTGAGACTCTGTTCGGTGGGTGTGGTTACGCCTTCTGCGAAATGACTCACCAAATTCGAATGCAGAGCATTTGACCTGAAGACGTGCAGAGCGTTGTACAACTTGATGAGCGACCGCTCACTCTGGCACCATGCACTCTCTCGTTTGCTGGTGGTGTTCCCTCAGCCGCGACTGTCCCGCAACCTGAACGACCTTGATGCGGGGCAGCTCAAAGCACAAGTTTTGCACTCCGCTCGACTCGACGCACGGTGGCATCGTCCCAATTACCAGCCGCGAAGAGTGCAAAACTTCCACTGCGACAGCACAGTCAAGCACGCCACCCTCGTCACGGGCGGCCGGTGGCTCGTCATTGTCTTGTACGATGGCTCGCTGCAACTCCTCGAGCTCGGCGCATCTTCACCCGCAGCGACGGTCTCGCACCCGCTCACGGACGACGAGTCGGTTTTCTATCTCAGCTCCCGCCAATCGTTCACTGATGATCACGAGGACCTGATCATCCTGCAAATGGGAGTCCGGTACAAGTGAGTGCCTGACTTGCCGCCCTGCGGGAGGTGATAGTGAACAGCGGCCACTGACCTTGCCGGTGTAGCCAGTGCAACATTTACGTGTACGTCGCCGTAATCGACCCTTCGCCGACACTCCTCCTTGTCGGTAATATCTCCGTCACGGGCTCCGTGTGGTGTTGCATGTCAAGCAGCCGATATCTGGTATACGGGCTTGATACTGGCGAGGGCGTGATGGTCTTGCACGTCTGTACCATCGGCGCAGACAACCCCGAGATTCAACGCCCGCGAGTGTCTATGAACATAGGTCCATCGTCGGTGAGTACAACAGACTGGACCCTCCCGGGACACATTGATCATCCCCCTTGCAGGCCGATGAGCACCTCTCGATATCAGTGTTGTCCGAACATCAGTTCATGTTCGCTTACCACGGTGGCCTCTCCATATACGACATTCCTTCGGCATCTCCAGACGCTGCCCCAGACGCGCCGCGTCGAGCCCGTCTGGAGCTGCCGCTGCGATACCGGCGCGGGCATCTATCGCATCAGCCCATACTCATGGAGCCCTCATGGGCACCCCGTCGTCATCGTTGGCACTCGCGCCCTGCACATCCTGCGCGTAGGGCAGCCCGACGGCGCGGACGCTGCAGCTGGCGCCGCCGCCGTCGACTACCGCCAGATCCCGTATCCGCTTGCGCCAGGGGCGGAGTTCGGGTACATGGGTCTTGGGGCAGTCGGCCTGTGACGCGCTATCTAGGACAGCACTGAAGCGCATAATGGCGTGCCGCGTGTCCACTTCCGCACGTATTCACTTTCACGTTCTATCCTTGACCTGGGCGAGGACGATCCCGACTTCGGGGGCAGGGAGCTGGGCGTGAGTGGTTGCCTCGGCTCGTTCGTGGTAACGCTTGACCTCGAGGAACACCTGGTGAACTTGTCTTTGGAGGAGGAATCTGGGCGTGTATGTCTGCTTTCAAACAACATCATGACCAGCGCAAGACGAATTTCGGTCGTCGATGCTGTATGACACCTGGAAATTGATTCTTCATGGCCCATACGTATGCTAAAATCAGATGATCGCCCCAGGAAAAGAGCAGGCAGTAACGCTTGCATAGGGGCACAAAGTGGCGTACGAGACACCTCAGAAAAACGCACAGGTAGATAGCACAGGTAGGATGGAAGTACAAGATCGAGGAACAAAACAAGGGGCGGCTTGTATCTCTCACCCTTGCATCAGAGAGGGCTTGTAAGTCGTTGTCCACTGGTCTAGTATGCGCCAGAAGTGGGCCACAACGGACTTATCAACGTGCCGGCGGTGAGGGTCGATCTGTTCAGGGGACAAGGCTTAATTTCGCGTGTACGCCTTGTGCAGACAAGGCACCTTACCTTCAACTCGGTGACGTTCCAGTCCTTGATTTTGGGGTTGGGGGGATCATTTGTCCACGAGAAATAGATGCCTTTCACTTTGGATGCATGCACGCGTTAACTTCCGTGAAGCGTTCGGAAGCGACCAGAGCTTACCATGATGGAATAGCGCCTTAGGGTCTTGCCATTTGTATGGCCGGAACTGCCATGCTTGTCCTGTTGTCATCACGCACACAACACGGTCCCATGCGTCTGGACCGAACTTGGCCAACGCCTCAGCGCTGTCGACGACGAAATATCTATAAACGCGAAAGGAATTCAGCTAGTGCCTTGGCTTCGTTGACAAGTGCGATAGATATGCACCTCGTCTGTGTCTCGGTCTCGCGCCCTGAGGGATCGATAGTAGTCCGCTTGCGGTATATAGGAATCACGTCTTCGGCGCGCGCATTGCCCTCAGAAGCCGCGCGGGCACGAGCTTCTTGTGAAGGCTCGAACACGGCATCCTGAAGGAATCGTCGCACATTGTACATGGTGATAAGTGACGTAGGGGAAGACGAGATCATAATGATAGGATAGTTGTTTCCTGGTAGGAGGACATGTGAGTTGTTGCGAGGCTTATGACTTCCGGTTGAACTTACGTGGTTTGCGTGCTTGCAACTTGGGGTCTGTATCGGATGAGCTAGGTGTTCGAACATTAGACGTAAGCGACTCGCCTGGTGTCGAGGGCGCTGAGCTCCACGTGCTGCTGCTGCTGCTGTGGTGCTTGTTTGATGCTTCTTTTAGTTTCTTGAGCTTCTCAGCAAACGCAACCTTGACTGAATTGAAGTTCTGTAGAGAGGTAAGCTAGGACGATCAGAGATATGACATTCCTACGGACATTTGGTTTGATGCCTCGGAGAACTGTGTTCCGGTCTTGAAGCTCAATCTCGTTCGCCCTAATTTTCTTCACGACTTCCATATCCGCCGGGTCGGCAACATATCTGCGCTTCAGGGGGCTTGATGTCGAGTCCGCCCCTTTAGAGGACGACAGAGATGGCAGAGAAGTTGTGCCTCGCAATTGCGGTGGCGTCCCCGGAGGTGTAGTTGACTCGGCTGGTTCATTAGGTGCGTTAGGATGAAGATTAGAATGCGATGAACCGAAGTAGCTGAAGCATCAGACAAGGCAGGAGTATAGGAACAACTAATGATTCTGATGGGTTATGGACCAGTACTGTTGTGTACGTTGAGTCATACCACTGCTACGATAGTCGGACGATGGATACTAAGTTCGCATGTTCGTGGCACGAGGGTGTAGCTGGGACGCGGTGCGGCAAAGGGGGCGCATGCTTACCTTCGATGGGCACCAACCCTGATAGGCTCTGCGTCTTATCTTCAAGCCAATCTGCAACGGCTTTCCTCTCTGTAACACTGACGAATCCCACCGTGTACCCATTCTCCCGAACTTGCTTCATGTACTCTGCGCTAGACGCGTCGCGTAGTAGCCATGCTAGATAGACCGCGCCAAGAGCAAAGAAGTCCTGAGGGCTACTTTGTGGATCCGTCGAAGTCGCTCCAGGTTTCCGTAGCCGTGTAGGGGCAGCTTTGGGGAGAGTAGTTGTAGACGAAAGTACGATGTGCGTGGCGGATGAGAACGAAGACACAGGCCCAGACTCGTTGGAATATGTGACAGGGCTCTTCTCTTTGATAGCCTGCTTTAAAACCAGTAAAGCATCAGTCCCTGAGCTCATATCGGCAATGGGAACGAGTAAAGCAGGTAGAGAGCCAAGACAAGGGTGTAGCTTGAGTGCACGGCTGTGAACGTCGTCGAGCGCGAAGTGGTTGCCGCATTGGACAAGCGCTCTAGGGAGTCGGGTGACGTGACAGACTGTCACACGCGTGTCTTAACCCTAACCCATTGTTCGTCTTGTTGTGACCAGCCTGATTATGTAATCCCCGCCACATTTTTTGGCGATGCACGCTGATTGCGCTTACAGCCACTCTTACCTCCTCCCGCATCCTCCTTGAAGCATTAACTTGCTTCTCTACCCTCTCTTGCGTCCAAAATGGCCTCAGCACCCTCCCTGCAGTACGCTTGTGCGTTTTCTCCACCCACATTCCCCGAGGTTCATTGTCGTCTGACTGAAACGTTGTCATTCAGACCGTGCACAGAAGAGCATCTGCCTCGTTGGTGGTACGCCTAACTACGACCCCATCGATAGCTTCCAACCTCCAGACGTACCCGCCCGTACATACAAGTACAGTTCAGACGGCCGCCTCTTCGCCTACGCCATCCCCACCGGCGTCCGCATCTACCAGGCTGAGAGTGCCCAATTGCTCCAGGAGCTCTCTCTTCCAAACGTCGTCGACATCAGCTTTTCGCCGCGCGGAACGTACCTATCTACCTGGGAACGGCCAGTCAAGCTCGAGGATGGCGCACAGCACAAGAACCTTCGCGTCTTCTCCGTCTCCACGGGCGAAGAGCTCGTCGCCTTCTCGCAAAAGTCGCAGGAGGGGTGGGAACTCCAATACACCATCTCCGAGTCTCACGCCGTCCGTCTTGTCGGACAGGAGATTCAGGTGTTCCGCCCTGTGGAGTGGTCAATGGGTGTGGTGGACAAGCTGAAGGTCGAGGGTGCTACGACCATTACGCTCAGTCCTGGTCTGAACCCGTCGCTGGCGGTGTTCATTGCAGAGAAAAAGGTGTGTAGCCAGGTCACGCTATCCCCACGAGTCTTCCGCACGTCGCATCCTCATGTGCATGCTGAATGTTCACGATGCGTCCACGGTCGGGGGACCTTGTTGGGATGCGCCAATCTAGTCTGATCTGCAGCAT
The DNA here is from genome assembly GCA_022376465.1 of Cubamyces lactineus. Taxonomy (NCBI): domain Eukaryota; kingdom Fungi; phylum Basidiomycota; class Agaricomycetes; order Polyporales; family Polyporaceae; genus Cubamyces; species Cubamyces lactineus. The sequence goes on along the minus strand of JACDTU010000013.1, from coordinate 506,197 downwards.
TTGAACTGATCGTACATTATACAGGGCCAACCTGCTAGTGTCAAGATCTTCAGTCTCACTGCGCTCGGCGCACCCCCGACTTGTCAAAAGACGTTCTTCAAGGCACAGCGCTCCCAAATCAAATGGAATACGCTTGGCACCCAGGTCCTCGTTCTCACACAGACGGATGTCGACCAAGCGAACAAGAGCTATTATGGGGAGACCGGTGGCCTTTATCTTCTCAGTGCAGCCGGCAACTTTGACTGTCGAGTGACTCTCGACAAAGAGGGGCCCGTGCATGACTTCACGTGGAGCCCGAACTCAAAGGAGTTCGGTGTCATCTATGGCTGTAAGTTACATTACGTTGAATGTTGCTTTGTGCCGTTGATCAAGTCGATACAGACATGCCTGCGAAGACGATGTTGTTTGATCAACGTGCTCGCTCGCTGCACGATTTCGGCACCGCATTCTGCAACTTCATCTCCTTTAATCCGCAAGCACGGCTTATTGCTATCGCCGGTTTCGGGAACCTCGCGGGCAAGGTCGACATCTATGATCGTCGTACGCTCTCTAAGGTCACGACAATTGACGCCTCCAACACGTCTCACTGCGAGTGGTCTCCTGATGGCCGATTCCTTCTCACTGCTACGCTTTCCCCTCGTCTCCGTGTCGACAACGGCATTAAGGTCTGGCACTGCACTGGGCCGCTTGTCCACGTTCAGCCTATCGACGAGCTCTATCAAGCTTCATGGCGCCCTATCCCCGTCGATGTGCTTCCCCCTTTCCCTCAGGCCATTCCCGCCGCCCCCGCTCCTGCGCCGAGCGTGAATCAGCACGCCACTGTTGCAAAGCCCGCGCCGACCAGGCCTGCTGGTGCGTATCGTCCCCCAGGTGCGCGGGGTCTCGAAGCGTCCGCAGCTTACAAGCGTGAGGACGACACACCCAGCGGTGGGTCGACGCCTAACGGGCGCTTTAGCCGTAGCCCCGCCCCTGGTCGCTTCCAGAACGGCAGGAGGCACGTTCCGGGTGCACCGACCTCGCCCTCACCTGTGCGACAGAGCGGCGACCAGGAGAAGCGCGGGCGGAAGAAGAAGGGTCCCAAGGATGGTGGGAAGAAGGACGCCGCTGCCGCTGCGGGCGGAGAAGCCAGTGCGCGGCCGTCGATCGACATCCCTCCTAATGGTGCGGAGGTTATCGCTGCGGCGAACGGTTCCGTTCCTCCTACACCTGGTGGGGACAACGGTCTGGACCCGACCGCGAAGAAGGTCCGAAACCTGAACAAGAAGGTGGGTAGTTGAGCATCGCAATGCCCATGTGTGAAGGCTGTGTGTTGATAAAGTGGATGATACAGCTCAAGGCGATTGAGGAGCTCAAGGAGAAGCAGAAGAAGGGCGAGCGACTCGAGGCAACGCAGCTCAAGAAGATCGACACGGAGGCCGAGATCCGGAAGGAGCTCGCGGCACTCGAGATCACCTCATAGCGGATCGAGGGACTGAGTGTCTCAACCTCCGTGTTCCTCACTTCTCTACCGGCGCGATGTCATACGGCCATCGCGCCGTGTTACCCCCCATAATACCTAGACTACATCCATACACACGATCTGCACGATCGCCTTGCTTTGTCTCTGGTTACCACTATTACCACTCGCGGACACTGCCATCACCCATCATCCTGTCTCACACGCATCCTCGTCGCCGTCGTCGTTGTCTTCGGTCGCCGTCATCCTTGTCGCCTTATGGGAATTGCTGTGTTTTGTGTAGTGTTTTATTGGAAGATTCATTCCGTTGTTGTAGCTACGGTTGTGGATGCAAGCTGTTGGATATGCACGCATTAGGAATATGTTCGGACCCCATGACTTCCTACGCCGAAATTGTTGAGTGGGAGTTGGAGCTATACGAAGTGTGTACCCCTACCGACGCTGGCAACTGCTGTGGCAGGAAGCAAAAAATGTTCCGACACGGGGAATCGAACCCCGGGCTATCGCGTGAGAGGCGATAATGTTAGCCACTACACCATATCGGATTGATCTTTTGAACCACGTATAATGTATTGGCCGCGATGGTGTTCCCGATCGACCAGAATTGCTAGCCGTGGATCTGCTTGCTCATGTCCTCTGTAAACAGACACCTCTCACAGTATCCCAGACACCTTCCTATGTTCGGGGAAAGGAATGCACTGGTGGTAACGAACATTTTTCAGTCGCTCAATGTGATTTCACACGAATGCCTGTTACAGTGCCAGCAACAAGGTTTGTCGAACCTGAAGGCATACAGATAGCTGAACACCCCTGGTGTACCACAGATCTAGATGAACCGACAAGTTGTGTCTGTATCCGCAGATGCTCTCACGTACTCAAAGGACTCGACGCCGGATACATTAATGATAGTACCACAAAGTAGTTTCTTCAGCCCCGAGTCCACCTACGAGTTCTTCGCGATGCTCTTGCGGCTGCGTGCCCCTCTGATTCTAGATTCGTGCGTCGTCCGTGAATTACATTCCTCATGTCCGTCTAAGTACGCTACCTCCTTGCTGTGCCTCAGCGCCTCACTCTTATCCTGTGCAGCATGCGCGACGATCACCAGCTGATTGCACGACGCGAAGCTGCACAACAGCCTTGAGCGCATGTCATCCTACCATCTGCCGAATACTGTCCGTACCGGGGCCTCCTTATGCATCTCGCCCATGGAGTCGCGCCCATCTCGAGGCGTCAATCTCATTATGGCCGAGAAGAAGGATGGCCGTACCACTATCGATCAGATAGAACATCGCCGCCCACCACGCAGTGCGCCCACAAATGCCCATTTCGAGCCGTTGTGGGTAAAGAGTGCGATGTCGAGCATGCAGCACCGCAAGCGCGGGGGCTTGCTTGCCCCTCCCCCCCCCTCTCGGCCCACATCGCGGACAACATGGTGCAGCTCCTCTTAAGGACGCAGGGTTGCTGTTGACGGATTGCGGACGGCTGTCCCCATCTCTACCCGCCTACCCGCTCAGGCCCTTTGTTCTAGCGTCCATTCCCATGTCGGACGTACCCGTCCTCCAGTATATTGACAACAGCGAGCTCTTCTTCCAGGTGCCCCCCAGCCTGCCGACAGATCTACCGGATGTGTCCCCAGAGGCCAACGGCTACCTGCAAGCGTTGCCCGTGTATGACAGCGATTATAGCGCGATCACCGCACCCCAATGGCAGCTCGAATACGACTTCACAGGTATGCAACCTATCTCCATCCGATACTAGACTTGGTGGCTGACCGCATCCCATCCGTATCAAGGAAACTACATATCCGTCGTTGGCGTGGCCATACCTTGGGTTGGAGGCGTGCTCGCCTCGGCGATATGTACCGTGGACGCTCAGTTCCAGCAAACGTACACTGCAACGCAGGCTAACACGCAGCCTAGCGTGAACGTCTCCTACTATACGCTCACCGCCAACCAGCTCATCAACGGGAAGCATACCCTTCGTATCAACATCACTGTGGCGACTCCCGAGAGTCCTTTCGTGCTCGATTACTTGGTGGTCGGGATGATTCCTGACTCAACCGTACCGACCTCGTCTGACACAAGTACCGCGTCGCTATCGAGCACCACCTCCACAAACATGTCCTCGAGCACGTCTGTGAAGTCGACCTCCACGACGACGAGCAAGTTAAGTCCTACGGCATCTGATAAGCCCGCTGGCTCGAGCACATCCTCTTCGTCTTTCCCGCTCGCGCCTGTGGTAGGCGCAGTGGCACCTTCCTGGCGCTCTTGATCTATCTCCGGAAGCGATCGCTCCGAGACCGTCGTGAGGCGGAAGAGGCGGCTGCAGAGTCCAAGGTACCACCAGGTGGGACTTTCGTTGGCGCCATGCAGCAATCCACGGGCGGGCTAACACATGGTCATGGTCTGCAGCAGATCCTCCGAAGGGGCGTGACGTTGTCTCGCCGCCTCCGGGCGATGAACCAGACGATCTCGTGCCCAGCTTGCCGCCGGGGAAAGGCCCTATGTATACGGCGGGAAGAGTTTCGCCTCAGCCGGCGTTCCAGCCATCGATGACGGGAATGCATCCCTCCAGCACGCCGTATAACGGCGGCCAAGGACAAGCGTGGGCGCAGCAGCGCCCTTCCTTCTCTCCCCCGGAATCGAGGACCCAGACTGTGTACTCGTCGAACGCTCCCTGGGAGCAATGGCCGGGTCACTCGCAGACGACCTATAACCAGAGCCAACCTGGATATACCACTCCGCCCCCGGCACCACACGCAGAGCTCGCATATCACGCCGGCTACTCTGCATCTGCACACATGCCATCTTCTGCGCCTCCCAACTTCGCGCCAGTACCGTCCATTAGCCATGGAGAGTTCGTTCCCCCAGCCCACTCTGAACCATTCACCAACGTCGCACGCGCTGCCGCAGCGGCTGCATTGTCCCCCGGGAACGCCATCGGCCCAGCTCAGGCTCCAGCTGCGCCTATCACCGCCGCGTTCATGGTCCCTCCCAGTCGGAGTCCTCCCCCTGCGAGCGGCGGCAACTATGCCGCAGCACGCGCGAACGCGGAACACCTCGAGCAGCGCACTGGTAGTTCTCCGGCGGCAAACTCGCAGGCGCGTATACAGGTCGAACCTTCCCCGGGCGATCCCGCACATGCTGCGGCAGTGCCGTCCGACGTCTACTCTGGGATACATGCGGCTCAAGATGCTATTGGAGCTCCCAGAGCTCCCTCAAACACCACGATACCAAGTGCGGCCCAAGCACCCGCACACACCCCGTCTGCTCCAGGCTCAGAGGCTGCATCTCTCCCTCGCGGCACACGCAACGCCAGGCCTGAGGACAGCTCAGGCGACATCCCAGAGCTGACACGACGCATGCACGGCGGGATCATGGAGTACGACGGGAAAGAGTCGTGGCTCACGTCCGGCCGACGCGCCGACGCAGTGAACGATTCGTCTGGGGCAGTGAGTCTGGGCGGCAGTAAAGCGGAGGCCAAAGGCACGAATACTGACAATGGCGCGGCCGTGGCTGTGGCCAGGACTGGGTCGGGCTCGGACTCTGGGCAGCGCAGCAATGCGTCGTCCACATCTCCGCCTGCGTATGTGCCATAGCGGGACATGATGAGCCGCTGTGGGCCCGGTCAATATGTTGGGGGTGGGAAGCACCTTGACTCGGAGTGAACGAATGGATGAACGAACGAATGGATGGATGGACTGATGAGCATGGGGTGCAGCTCTTCTGCACTTGGCATGCGATGCCATGCATGTTCGCATGCACTTGGTTGGGCTGTGACTAGTTGACTTGTGGAGTCTGGACAGCTTGTTCAAGCTGACACAACATTTTATATCGTTAACGTCCTGATCGCACGAACGGAAAGTAATGACATGCATTCCCCCGCCGCTGCAGTGGCTCGGAGCGGGCCCATCGAGGTTCAGAGCAACGTGAACCACAGCACGACGTTCAACGTACAACATTACAACGTCGAGGCGGCAAAGCATGTTTGCCTCAGGCGGGCATTGCGTCATAAGTACAGTGGATGACTTCCCGTAAGGATTTAGAGACGTCTCTATTTCTCTAGATCACTCGCTCAAGCCGGATTTGGGAGCTCGTTTGAGATCCGAAGGTAGATTCAAAGTCCGTCTAGAGAGACGCTCGTCTCTAAACCTTGCGATCTAGAAGGGGGGGTCGACCCCCCCTTCCAGATTGAAGTTCGTCTCTAGATCGACACAAATGGCAGGTAATCGGGGCAGAAACCGTACATCCGACCCTTTTGCATGGCTTCCCATCAGCAAATTGCTATATACGTGAGCACCGAATGTGCTGACTAAGCGGCAGGAGTGGTGCAGCCGATGGGCGTTTGCAAGTGGAGCCAAGTCGAAGCTCCGACATATTTTGCTCCCCGCTTTAGAATTTAGCCATGATCTAGAGAAATAGAGACGTCTCTAAATCCTTACGGGAAGTCATCCAGTATACGGTGCATCCTGAAGTTGCTCACAATCGAACCGCTCGCCTCGCTTGACAGATCGATCTACACTCGACCGACGCGACTCAAACCGATCGGCCCCTGACGCCCCTCCCCCTCCCCTTCCCCTTTCACCTCCCGGGGCCCCCTCTCCAGGCTCTCCTCCCCAGCCTACCCCACCCGCATTTCCAGAAAGCACGAAGACCGGCCCGGGCCTGAGTACTGGGTCCCGGCCTCTCGGAACACGGGTGACGGGTGACGGAACAGCGAGCCGCTAGGGCCAGTGCCGCCGCCGCCAGTGCCGCCCGCCCCGCCTTCGGAGCGCCCGCTCGGTGGCTGCTGTTATCTCGCCGCTCTCTCAGCCACCGCCACCTCCTAACTTGTCCTACCGAGCTTATGTATTGTCACTGTGTACCTACCCTACCCGCTGCGGTACACCATACCATATATACGACTCAGCGTGCGGGATGAATCACGATAGCCACGATTGCGGCGAAGGCGTCGGTCGTCAGGAAGGCACGGGCACGCTGCAGCTTGCATGTGTGGTGTTGCAATTGTCGACACGCGCGCTCCGCCTGCTGCTTCTCTGGCCCAGCGACGCCCCGACGTCGGACCTCGGACGTCCCAGTTGAAAGTTCCAACGCCCGGCGTAAAACTGTGTAGATACATACATGGGGCCTCTTGCGATTGACGTCGAGCATGGAAGTCAACTTTCACTCACTGTCAAGAGCCGTCACGCTCTGCATCAGCATCAATCCCATTCCGAAAGCCTGATCATGAGCGTCGGATGGGGCGGAGCCTGCGAGCTCGGACGCGGAGGAAGGACTCGGAATCCGGCTGCCGCGCGGCTCACCTGTGACTTGGGGACAGAGAGCGGTACGGATCTTCACGAGGCGGCTCAGCTCAGCGCGTGTGATGCAGCAGGAAGGTAGAAGGATGAATGGACATTGTAGACGTTCACCATGATAGACAGACGCGGACACAGACACAGAAGCACACACAATGACACACACAGAGGGGACGAGGAGTAGCCCGGACAGATTAACAACAATAGTGAGAGATAGTGGGAGAGATACCGCGAGATGGACAGAAATAGGGACAGGGAACGGACGTGGTGAGCGGGTGAGAGAGCGAGAGTGATGAGTGAGAGCGGGAGAAATAAATCAGGATTCGTGAGCGTGAGATATGCGGGTGTTCTACAGTGGTTGCTTGGTATGGAACAAGAGATAGCGTGATGAGCCAGGAGGAGAGGAGAGAGATATGGGGATTAGATGTGGAGTGCGTTATGCGGGAATGCAGGGAGATGGAGTGGAATGAGTGGATGCGAGAGCGGTTGGGGGGAGATGAGTTGAGATGGGATAGGATGGGATGAAGATGTGCGAGAGAGGTGATGAGTGGGGGATGTGTTCGAAGCGGCGGAAAGCAGGCACGGCAATAGCGTATGTCGTCCGAGCCCAAGGAAAAGAAAACAACAAGGCGATGACCGACCGGATTCCCAGCCGTGCTCAACCCATTTTCCCTTCCAATCCTAATTCGTCGTCCATCCAGCCTCGAAACACAAGAGACGTTCATGCCGCCGCCGCTACGAGCTGCGAGAGGCCGCTCTTGACGTAAACGTGCTCCTGGCCGGACAGTCGTCTGCGGAGGTAGGTACCCAACGGCCGTCCAGATCCCCGGCTAAGCAGTACGCTCGCGACGAGCCTCCCCCGCATGTCCTTCGCACTCGGGATGCTGTTCGAGGCCATGTGCGCAAGGCCGGGTGGCGCGCTAAGGCCCGTTGCCATCGTCCCTCTGCTTCCCGTCGACGAGTTGGAGCTGTCCGAAGGGACAGTGTACGTCGAGACGGTGACGCGATTGCGCGAGTACGTCGACGACGGTGGGAGCGGAAGCGGAGTGAGAGGCGCGTCGTCCTCTACCAATGCGTCGGCGAACGGATCCTCGATGGTCGGGATTTGCACGACGGGCGCTGTCGATGCGGGGAGCGCCGATACGGTGCGTTCGACCGGGGCGGGTGGCGGCGGGGGCGCACGGCGGGTGGGCGTTGGGCTGGAGAAGGATAGAGAGGTGCGACGAGGCCGGCTGCCTGAGGCGGGGGAGGGGCCCATGATGCTCGGAGCGGCTGACATAGGGGCTGTGCGGCTGGCAGGTGCGATGGCGGCTGGCCCGAAACCTGCGCGGAAAGGACGGGAACGGGGCGCACAGACGTTGGGGATGCGGGTGAAGGAGGACGCCTGGGCAGGGTTGATTGCGAGGGGCATGGAGGGAGCGAAGCAGGAGGGTGCGCCGAACGCGCCGTGGATGGTGTGGATGCGGTGCGAGGAGACGGCCATGGCGGATGTTTGATGGGCTTGAGTTTGGGCGGCGGGAGTGGCGGTAGGGCGGGGGTTGGTGGTGAGAGGAACGAGGAGCGAGGCGAGCGAGAGCAAGAGCGCAAAGGAGAAGACGAGAGAGGAGGGCTGGGGAGAAAAGGCTGGGAGGGGCTCTGCGGTGCTATATAAGTCCGGACTCGGGTGGGCGGAAAGAAAAGACGAGGATCGGTTGAGTTCAGCTCAGGCGGTGCGCTCTCTTCCCATACTGGGCACCCGGCTGATCCCGCCCAGTGCCTGGTCCGCTCGCGTGGCCACGGCGACGGTGACGTCCGACACGCTCTGCCGTCGCGTCGCACTGCTCTCTCTCCGGAACAACGTCCGCATTCAGCGTACAATAACACCCATATCCTTTGTTCCTTCCTGCTTTCATCTTTTCCAGCTGCGGTCGTCGTCGTCGTTTCCTCATGTTCTGCCGCCCGCCGCAGCGTGCGCTATCCCTCCGCCTCTCGCCCAGTCCCGATTGGAAACGACCGACTTCCTAGTCCCGCCCCGTTCGGGCCATACCTAGGCCTCCCAACTCGCATCCCTCTCGCACGGAGCTTCTCATACCGAGCCGCAAACTCAATCGTCCCAGCTCTCCCCAACCGTCCAACCTGCCCCTGCTCCACCGTTCTCGGCTCCGGGCAGTGCTCGCTATCGCATCCTACAGATAACGCGATGTATGTACATCCAGCGTCGCCCCAGATCTGGACATGCCCCGAATACAGGCATATGCTGTCCACGTACGTACGTGTCTGTGTAAACGTATCTTGAACGGTGGGAGAACGGCGAACGGGGGCGTCCAATGTGTACAAGGTTCATGCTGGCTGGTATAGCTATCACACCGCTCCATCATCTTCCTTCTTTCGCCGTATCGGCACATCCTGCCACGATGCCACTACGTCGGCGAACCCTCCTGGGCAGTGGACACTACTGCAATCCATGCAGCGTGCGGTATCATCGCGCCATGCATCGAAGCTTGCGAACCTCGTGATGCAGACCTACCGCCGAGCCGCGCGCATCTCTCCCTCCATGCCTATACACCCTGTGTCCCTCCGAGCGAAAAGGCCGAAGCTTTTAGGTTGACGTTCCTCACCACGCCTGTGCCGCGACAGCGAGCGCAAGCACTGTACTGGCCGACCCGTCCGTCCCTTGCATACAGGGCCCTCAATTCTCTTACTTTATTTCCTCACTTTATTCACACGCCTCGGCTAATGAGCGACCGTGACCGAGCGCCATCATCTGCAACGATGGATTACTGAGAAATGTCTTCGTAAACTTCAGCGGAGTTTGGACGGCTTCTCAAGCTCGAACTCACCGTAGAAGAGCTTGTATGCTTGAAGACCATGAAGAAATGCATGAAAACGGCTGACCAGAGGTCGAGCGCTTGGTACTTCCTTGCGTCACACTCGAGTAAAGCGCCCGTTGGGCCCATACAATAGGGCAGACCTCCTTCATGTCCGTGCGCATACGGCTGTCTTTGCGCATTCACTTCGTCGGCCTATGGCTCGGCAAAACTGCGCCATTCAATATCCAGTCAAGCCGATGGAGGTATTTTCAGAAATTCGTTCTTCAGACTGACATCACTTGGTCACGGTGGCTCGTTAGCCGATGCGTGTGAATAAAGTGAGGAAATAAAGTAAGAGAATTGAGGGCCCTGATAGGCTGCTCTCTTCTCGTAACGGCACCCTGGGCGGCTGGACCGGCTTCCGCGGTCAGCTGCCCAGGCGTCCTATGCGCCGTGGGAGCTTCGTGGGGCATTGTCCATCGCGAAACGGGACTCGAGCTGGAGGGGAGCGCTCCTCGTTCCTTCTGCAGTGTGCTACGGTGCCGGGGTTCCCAGTGCGATGTCTGGACGCGTCGTGTTTGGAATGCGAACTTACCGACCCCAGTTCACGACGGGGTCTTACCGCTTGGAGCTCGGGCCGCATGTACAGTGCTTATATGCGTTCTGTCGCGTATGTTACGTACCTCTGATGCGCTGGATATTGAGTCCTGCAACCGCCGCCGCTCCTCCCCCCAGATAATGTACTTGCAGGCGTCGGCGACCTCCTTCACGCAGTTCATTCTGTGTTCGAATTTCGAAGGCTGATCCTTGGCCATCTGGCTAGTACAGCCAGTCTCTCGCGGTTGTCCTCTTTGTTGTCCTCCCCTTGCAGACGCGCGACGTTCCAGTCTACGTCTCCATGACCCGGTACATTTGAATAAGCCGGGATATCTCAACAACGACCCCTTGCGACGCATGGCAACGACATTGGGCCGGTGCGTGCGCAACGCCGCAACCACATTGGACTGACGGCGGTCCAGAAGCTCTGTGTGCCCATGTCCCAAGGTCGACTCCCGAAGGCGTGCACTTCTCCGCTGTGCTTGTTGTCGTCCGGCTGTTCGACGAACGTTGCCTTCGCCTTCTTGGATAGGATGTTGTACTGTTGCTCCAAGACACTCTTCCCCCCTTGTTCCAGCGCTTCCGTGCTCGACGTATTGCCACCGCTCGCGTCACTGTGCAAGTCCTCGCCCTCCCAACGTCATTGTGGCCAGCTGCCCTCAACCGTGTCTCTGTCCCTGCGTCGCCGCACCCGCAAGACGACCTTTCACGACGCGCGCTTGATTAAGCGTAGTACAACAACACTCGTATGTTCGTCGACCAGTCACCAGTCGAAGCGTGTCGCTTACCCGCCGTTCGCCGCTGCACGGTACGTACTGTGCACGAGTGCCGCTCCTCCGCAACCGCGATCAAGTACTCTCTCGCTCGATGCGAACGGCGTCATGCCATATCGCCGGGATTCCGCACAATCTGCGTTTGCGGCAGCCAGGCTGGCGTCCGAGTGGGACTACGTGCAGACCGTGCAGTCCAACGGTAGCAGCAATGCGCACGGCGGGTCCCAATCGGGGTTGCGCATCTTGTCTGTGTAGCAAATTCTTCTATGTTTTGTCGTCCAGCTTCCTCTTCCTTGGTCAAACTCAGGCTTGCGACGCGTCCAGGTCTAGTACACCCTCGTACTCACAGCTCCAGACGCCGCCCTCCCTATCGTTTTCGCACTCTGCGGGTCCGTGTCCGTGTCACATGGGGCCCGCCCTCCTAATGCTCCGTGCGCTCTCTTCTCGAACCATAGGCGTGCGCGTCCGACGACGGGTCCGTTGTCGACCAAGTCCTCGTCAAGCACTAGTTCTCGCGGCTTCGCCGCTGTGAGCCGACTTCTGACTGCGTTTCCATACCTAGACCTCTAGCTCGTAGCGCTCACGATGCGATGATACACGCGCAGCGCAGATGTGCGCATCACTCCGTCCGCACACATCGCTTGTGGTATAGGAGGTCGCAATATCTAGAGCCCTTCAGCGACGTTTCGTCGGGTATAGCACTGTCTGCCGTATAGCCGACACCGGCCTTGTGTGCACACGAGTGCCCGACACCTCCGGAACCAAGTACATACGGCTCTTTACTGTGCAGAACCTCAATCTACGCGTCCGGACAATGGAGGCCTTCCGATACACCAGGGACGTCCCGCCCATCAGCGTCGTCTGCGTCCGTGGCAGAGGCCTCTGTGTGGTTGGACTGGGTGATGGCCGCGAAGTTCAAGGACGGCAATCCTCCAGAGCCTGGCGGCTCAGAGTCTGCGCACGACGCCGCCTTCTGGAGGTTGATCAGGAAGTCGGTGTCGAGAATGGACATCAGTCTGACGACAGGGCCGTCGTGTTCGCATTTGGGGATGAGTTTGAATGTGAGTAGTGATGCTGTAGAGATTTGTGCGAGCGCAGGACTTACGGGTCCGTGAAGATCGTGACGTAGCTGGTCACCCCGTCGAACATTGTGATCTGTGAGGACGTATGCGATGCGGTTCAGAACGCACCGTGTTCGATGCGGATGGGGAAGGGACGTACGGAGAGCTCGGTCATGACGATATGGCCGACATTGAGCAGGAGGAGGACTCTGGTGTACAAATCCACTCGTCAGTATGGATATGGGGCCCAATGAGAGACAGCTGCACATGAAGTATAGCGCTCCTTGATGGCGCGATGTTATACGTCAGCTCGGTCGTCCGGGACAGTACGGCATGTCGCTGACCGTTGTACAGCAGCACTTGGGTGATAGACGTCTTCAGGAGGTTTCCGGAGCCTACGACGACTTTGTAAGTCGCCCTCCATGTCACGGCGATCACGATGAGATCCGCTGCGACCAAGGAGAGCCTAGAAGAGAGAAGCACTGCGGGCATTCAGCTCCTGTCGCGTCCTCTCGTTGTATTTCGACTCACGTCTGCGAATGGGATGAGGGAACGAGGGGTCAGCGCACCCAATGGTGCATTGCGATCAGTATTACGGCGACTCACGCGAGATTGAGCGACGGGCTCGAAGGTGAGGAATTGTCGATGGTGCAGAGCAAAGGTGGCGGCAGGTTCACCGCCTTCTCCCACAACATGTTGGTGATCTGGGAGCGACACATGAGCGAGCTGGGCCCCTCTGAATGAAATGGATTTTCGGAGATCTCTCTGACCAGATTGATGATAAATGGACCTAAAGACAGCACGAGGACGACACAGTATATGAGCCGTGCCTGTCCAGAGAGCGCGTAGGCCCGGTTGGCGGAGAAGACTGAGGATTATAGGTTAGATTCAGCTGTGGCGATGCTAGCGCGTGCAGAGGGAACGTACTTGCAGGAGCGACGTATACACCGGGACCTAAAAATTTACTAGTCCAAATACTTGCTGCGCAGCTATGTTGACGATAAGATCATGGCGGTGAGAACATTACTGGATGATGTACTGCTGTCATTTACCTCTGCCGAATCATTGTGCCGCAGTAAGCTCACCAGTACGCACACCACAAATATGTTATGAGCGCACCTGGTCAGACATAGGATAAAGGCTAAGGATGGGGAGGAGAGTCGTAACAAAGACCAGAAATCTGATAGCGAAGTAGAGTAGAGAGGCTCCTTTAGTAGGAGAGGTCCAGAACAAGTCGACTTCGTCGCCTAGATTGATCAACCAGGCATACACCAGCAATGCTGCAACCGTAATCGGCCATTGTCCCTGGGATGTGTGACAGCCGCTAAGTGTGCCTACCTGCCACAGCGATGGTGCAGGAAGAGTCAAGCCGGCTGCATGAGAAGAGGTCGAATGAGCTCAATGTTCTTCGGATTTCAGGCAGAAGTGTGGTGAACGTACATGGACTGAATTTCCGCGACGATTTCCGAGATTTGAGCAGGGTCCATGGCTATGATGGTAGAGGGGATCCGAGTGGGATGGTCTGCTTGAGTTTGAGTATTTATACTACGCACCGGAACAACACCCAGGACTTGGGTAGACTCCACTTGATCAACACGAGGGAGTGACAAGGTTTGGCCGAAGTACGATTCAATCCTCACCATCTTTGACACCTTCGTGTTCTATCAGACCTTCACCACAGTGAACGTGGAAGACACAGAGTCTGCTACGCTATAAAATTGGCATATGCGTAGATTCGGATGCGTTTTGGCACCAAAGATAACCTGTGACTAGATAGATATCAACGGTCAAACATTGAGTTAGATGCAAAGCTAGGCAGACATGCTCTTCTATGGTGACGTTCCATCAGGTCATCATACATCTGCGTAAGATTTAGCGTGAAGACAGGAACTCATGCCTTGGGACTTGAGAGCTCAGTAACACAACCTTGACCGCGTACGCGTCATGTGGATGCGTTGAAAACTTGCGGCAGGGAAGTTGGTATCGTAGCCAAAATCCAAGAGGAATTGAAGAGCACGCTGACAATGCTGCCGTGACATGATGCTCATGCACGATGATATATACAGACTGAGATATCTGGAGGGGCGCGAGCAAGCGAAACTCTCCAACCAGGGGTAGGAAGGAGGGGGGGAGTCCGATCGCGCGAGAGAGATTGCCTTGGGCAGACTCCGCGACGCCTCATTTGGATATTTAGACGCCCATTGAATGGCGTCTCCCTCCTCCCCGAGATCCCCGCGCTGACACTGAGCTACTCATACATTGTCCTCAGCTTCCCTCGAAGTCCGACCTCCTCTCCTGTCCTTGCCCTCGAGCAAATTCGATGCTCGCAAATGCGCACCTCACAGTCAGCGCGTCGCTCCCAGATCTGGACCCAGTCCCATTACAGGTATACAGTGCTGGCCTGTGTGTATGTGTGAGTGCTAACGGATTTTACATGGTGGGAGAATCGAGGATGCCATACCGCTCCATTGTCTTTCTCTCGTTTCGAGCTTGCAGTACCATCGCGCCTTACATCAAAGTTTGCGGGCTTCGTGATGCAGACCTGCCACCGAGCCGCACGCATCTCTCCCTAGGGCCTGCACGCCTGTACATCGGCAAAGTGGTAACTTGAGTATAGTGTGCGCTAGTGTATTATGAGGATGACAGTGAGCTATAGCCTTGGACGGAGACAATTGGCGCCTATCATGCGCTGTAGCCCTTGGGTGTCTAGGGCATGGGGATATAGTACACTGGCGTATGACCGCCTACTCGACAGAGTGCGGTATCTCACTATAGACAAGTAGGTGAGCAATGAATTTTCGTTGAAGTCAGAAGCGCTGGAGCCAGAGAGTGACGTTCAGCCTACGTCGCGACTCGAGTCTCGATCCAGGCGCCTTAAAGGGAAGCGTCCGGATATGGTAGGTGCCTCACCTTTTCGAGTAGCACTTGTAAACTCCGCCGCGTCTTCCTTTGTGCTCCACAGCTCTCCCGGCTTATAGGCCGGAACTTTTCGACAGAAAGGATGTATGCGCTCTTGCCCCCCTTGCTCTTCGCCCCCACAGCTCCCTGTATGCGTGTTCAGTGGCCCGCATCATGGATTCTCGTGAGTATTGTTCTGGCACCTGGCACGTACTGACTCCTGATCAAGCAGGGGCGTGATGGCAGTTGTGTGGATGGTTCCAGTGCGTGAATTCAGACTAGAGCTAATGCAGCACCGGTAAGCTTGAGTCTTCACCAATTTTTCAGCTCACATCAGAGCCACTGTGGGCCTTGAGTGTAACGGGCCGGCGTCCGAGCCCGAGCGAGAGACATGTACGCTTTTGAGAGCTTACATGGTGTCAGACCTCGGTTGAGTCTGAGCACCGACACCAGGACCGCCAGATGGACTGCGCGGGATGGTGATGGCCCTCCGCTGCGGACGAATGCCTATTGTCATGCTCTAAGGTAAGTCAGGAGTAATGAGGTTATTACTTAAAGGTGGATTCCCGTAAGTCCTTGTTAATGTCTTACAATCGGCGTCATGGGTCTCAATTACTATGCCGTACATAGCCGTAGGTAGGATTCTAGTTGTGCTAATACATCACCACTCAAATTACTTCCTATGGGCTCGCCTCGATGATTGATCGATAGCTGAGGAAAGCCAATATTTACTGAACATTCAAATCATACTATATAGTAGACTAGCCCCTATATAAATGCACTATTGTGCACTATATACCCCGCCCAATATGACAGGGTGCTATAATGGGCCGGCCGATACTACTGAGCGCTACGGGAGACGTCCATGTGCGGTATTAAAAGTCGACGTACTAACGCCACTGGCCACTCAGTTATAGTACATAGGGCGACATGATAGTAACTATAATAAAATACCAGTTATGTAATATACTAGCGACCACTATACTGATCGCACCCGGTTTGCTGATGTACATCCTGTGCCCCTCCCAGCTAGAGGACTGAAGCTTTTGGGTTGACTCTCCTCGTCGTGCCTGTGTCGTGACAGCGAGCGCAAGCGCCGTACTGGCCAACCCGTTCGCACCTGACACAGGCCGCTCTCTTCTCGTAACGGCACCCTGGGCGGCTTGCCCGGCCTCCGCGGTCAGCTGGCCAGACGTCCTATGTGCCGTGGGAGCTTCGTGGGGCATTGTCCATCGCGAAACGGGACTCGAGCTGGAGGGAGCGCTCTTCATTCCTTCTGCAGTGTGCTACGGTGCCGGGGTTCCCAGTGCGATGTCTGGACACATCACATTTGGAATGCGAACTTACCAACCCCATTTCACGATGTGATCCCACCGCTTGGAGCTCAGGCCGTACCTCTTGTGCTCCGAGTTATACACGCTCTTTCGCGTTCTGTCGTACGCCTCCGATGCGCTGGCACCGAATCCTTGTGTATCTTCGTGGTTTCCGACAAGGCGTGCATTCGCGTTCTTCCTGTCCTAGGCAACGACTTTGTATTTACGCACTGATGCGCATGGTGCCACCCCAGGCTCGGAGCAGAACACCGGCGCAACCTCGTGATCCCCTCTTCCATCTCCTTCAGTCCTGCTCCCGCTAGCCGCGACTTCACGCGACGCTTCGCGCCTTCGCACCTTCGCAAAACCCTTCACGTGCGAGCAGAGCAGTTTGCGCTCACATCCCTGGTCCCGCATTCATCTCCTCGACCTCGCGGACGCGTCACGCCCATCTACGGACCGCATTGCCCGACGGAAACCACGCGGAATGGCGCCATATCACACAAGGGGTAGCACAGAGCCTATAGGAGGTCGCAGAGAGGCTGCATAGTGAGTCAGCCTCGCGGCGAGGCCACGCGGACTTGCCAAGAGTTGATGGACTGTAGTACAGCGCTCCCCTGTAAAGTACACGCCCCAGAGGGCCAGAGAACTCGGATTCCCTTCCCCCATACCCTTAGGGTCTCTCAGTTGTGATATTTACGACCTGCGAAATCTGCGAAATCTGCGAAATCTGCGAAATCTGCGAAATCTGCGAAATCTGCGAAATCTGCGAACTGCGAACTGCGAACCGCGAAACTTGCGAACCGCAAACCTTGCGAACTGCGAACACTGTGAACTGCGAATCCTTGCGAAACTGCGAACTGCGAATCTCTTGCGACGACCCTTGCGAAAACCTGCGAAACCGCGTAGTTGCGAAATCACGCAAAGCTGTGAAAACGGACTCCGCGAAAGTTTGCGAAATTCTGCGAAATCTGTAAAATCAGCGAAACGGACGGGTGCGAAACGTGTATTGGAAGTGCCACGTCAGGCGAGTTGCAAACAGCCTTCGCACGGAACCCTGTGCTCCTCCCCCCTTGTCCCTTTCTTTCCTCCCTCCCAGCAGAAGCCGCGAACTCTCCCTCCGCGCTCTCGCGCAGCTTTACACCCTTCGCAAAGGCCCGCCAACCCTCTCTATCCACTCCCTTTTGGTCCTAGGCTTCACCACGGCCCGCGCTAGTCACAGGGCACCCGACTCCAACCTCCCCTCTCCTTCGCGTCCTTTCACTTCTCCCCTGCCAGCAGGCCTCGACCTACAAAGGCTCTCGGCCTGAGTAGTATCCTTCCCTTACGGGTGGGTTAGACGCATCAGCGCGCCGGCGATCTGACAACAATGTGTCACTTTGGGACTACAGACACCCGCAGAGCGCTCTCTCTTCGAATGTCAGTGTTCAACATTCAAACAGTATGGCTTCTCACGCGTCATTGTCTGCTTTATTGTTGTCCCTGCGCTGACGCTCGCTGTTGCAGTCTTCAACAGCTTGACTCCGGTGTTCGAGTAATTGCCCCTCGTGATGCAGTGCCTCTTCTATGGCGACGACGTTGTACTGCTGCTGATGCGCGCTTGAGCTCGACACTCGTTCCGTGCCGCCGTGCAACCGTGGTTACCTGGTGAGTCTAAGTCTGCCATCTGTGGTTCATGCTAGAGGGACTCGTGTCCAACCTGCGCACTGAGCCGGCGCCGTTCCACTTGCTGCAGACGACCACACACATGCACAGTGCATGCTGAAGCTGCCTTCGATTCACAGCTCGCTCGTCGGAAGCCGACTGGGACGCCCACTGGCACGTCGCGTCCCACGCGTCATTGTCCTCTTTGTCTGTTGTCCAATCACTCACCGCTCCTGTCTTGCCCCATCGTCTTTTCTTCAATGGAACATTGTACTGCCTTTCAAGCCTCCTTCCTCGGGCACTCTCGTGCTCAGCGTGCTACCACTCACGTCCTTGTCAATGTCGTAACCCTCGCAACGCTACCGTTGTCCGTCTCTCTTAACCGCGTCTCCATCCCTATGCCGTCATCTACACAGTGGGACTATGCACGCGCTACCTTGGGGTGTACAACAACTCTCGGTGTCTCGACGGACAGGTCGAGGCATCCAGCTTTCCTGCCGTACGTGTCGTGTTTACACGCTCATCATCCGTGTCATGCCGTATAGCTTCCTCCTCCCCGGTGATTCTGGCAACGCTCCTTGCATCGCATTCTAGTACCCTCATGCGCCCCTTGTTGTTCTCCGCGCTCCTCTGGTCGATATGGAATGGAGTACCGTTCTGCTTCGCACGCGCGTGTTCGTAGATCGGCGGCTGCACATGTCCTACAAGCGTACACCCCCGCTCTCTTCCTTGTGCAACTATCAGCCCTTGCAGCATTTGCGACCGTCGCGAGCCAAGTCTGACTGTGTCTCCAGCCTGTGCACGGCGCACACACGGTTACTCCTAAACTTCGCGACTCTCGTGTGCATAAGCAGGGACTGTCCAGCTAGCATGCACCCGCACGCTCTCGTCTTGAATTTGCCTCCGTGTTCAATGCATGCTACGTGCGAGGTCCATATGTCAGCGGGTGGGTTACATAGGCTCACACAAGTGGTGGGATATCGGAGACGGAATGAATATATACAGAGGGCACGAGCGACAATCCAAGTCTACCATGGCTCCTCTAAATGCAAATCATCCAGGGCGACACCGTCATCAGAGATGTGAGATTGTGGGATGGTGAGAGTGGCGAAGTTCAAGCTCAGTGACTCAGCCTCATCGTGGTCCGTAGGACGGGGATGAGGGAAGGAGATAGCGTCTCCCGTGAGCGTAGCCTGCGACGTGACATTCAACATGTACGCCTTCTGGAGGTTGAGCAGAAAGTCGGTCGCGAGGATGGACATGAGCCTGACCGACACCGTCAGCTATGTTGTACAGAGTGAGCGGCGGACGGTTCCGAATGTACGCACGGGTCAGTGAAGAAGGAGAGGTAGCTTGTTGTCTGCAGCAAGGCCTCGATCTGCAGCACGTGGAGTGTCAGTGAGCCACTATTGTCGATGGGTCCAGAGCGGATGACTCACTGAAAGGGTGGTCAAGACGATTTGGCCGACGTTGAGCAAAAGGAGGACTCTGCGAACGGAGTTTATCGAAGTGACATATCTAGAACAAGTGGATTGCACGCACATGAAGTATAAGGCCTCTGGATGTCGGATGTCCGCGTCTGTGTCAGCTGCGCTGGCTCACATCGAGCATATGTCTATCACTGACCGTTGAAGAGCAACACTTGGGTGAGGGACACCTTCATGAGACTTGTCACTTCTCGGAGTGTCTTGTATGTTGCTCCCCAAGTGATGATGACAACGATGAGATCCGCTACTGTCACTGAAAGCTTTGACGCCAACAACACTACGTATATCCACCAGGCGTCAGCGAGATACTGGGTATGATGCACGGACGTCTACAGTCTTACAGCTGCCGAAAAAGCGTTGAGTAAAACTGATTCAATCCAGAGGGGGCGGGCCACTTACGGGATGTTGAGATGTAGTGGCGTACTGTTGCGGGCGGAGCAATACAAGGGCGGTGGGAGATTGGCGGGCCGGACCCACAGGAAACTGTCGACCTGTAATGTTATAATTGTGCAGAGATTGATATGTCGTTGCACCGCCAGGTCTGGAAAGTCGTCACTCACCAAATTGACAATAACTGGCCCCAATGCCAACGTTAGGACCGTCCAGTATAACAGTTTGACTTGGTTGGATAGAGCGTATGCGCGATTGGCGGAGAACACTATCACAGGCGACTTGTGCATGCCATTACGGCGAGTGGAGGAGGAAGAACGTACTTGCGGGCGCAATGTAGATTGCGGGAGTGACTAGACTGTGAACCCAATAGACCGCTTTGCATCTGAACTGCGAGTCAGCATATCGTCCACTCCGTGGGAGCGAAGAAGCCGTGGCTACGATAGTTGTACCTCTGCGACGTGTCATCTCAGCATGATAGATTTGCAGGTGTGGCGAAACGTACCTTATCGGACATAGGATAGAAGTTGAATATTGTGAATACAGGCTCAAAATACGCCATGTACCTCATAGCGAAGTAAAAGAGGGATGCTCCTTTGGTCGGAACAGACCAGAACAAGTCGATCTCCGCGCTCAGGTTGATCAGCCAATTGTACGTCACTAGAGCTTTGGGTCGACCATGATCAAGAAGCCCAAGGCGTGAGAGATGACGACAATCTCACGTACACAATACTGCGATGTTACAGCAAAAGAGGATCCGACTGGATTAAACAATGTTAGACATATTTCTGGAGGTTGAAGTGAGCGGGCTCACAGCGATTGGTATACTGCAATAATCTCCGAACTCTGTGCGGGATCCATTTGCACCGGAGGTGGATGGGATCAGAGTTGACTAGTCTATCGAGCCATCCTCCAACTTCGTCCATTCATATGGCTCTGGATACACGCCCAAGCGTTACTGCGACGGGCCACTGTGCAATCTACACCGCCATTCCGACAAGTTCAGTAAGAGACTTACTAGCAGAGGTGGGAGTAGTCACTCACAAGCCAAACGGGTATCCCGTATGAGGGAAGATTATACCGAGAACTCGCTCAGACGCCTTCATATCAGTATGTGTGTGCCCCAGGCTGGCAATAGGTGACGTGAAGAGCGCCACGGGCTTCTAGTAGATGGCCAGAGAAGACCGCAGCCATCGGGTCAATATACGAATGTATCTTAGTCCTCGATCCTGACGGCGTCAACACTCAGTATCAGACAACTCAGCGACTTGGAAGGCAGATAGGTTGCGCATAAAGTCTAGCTTACGCGCCCGGCTCTTTGAAGTTACCGTGCGTAGTCTCAAAGACTCCGTACGGGTGGCCGGATGGCCCTCGGGCCTGTACACCATATCCTCGGAACTCTCGCGCGCACGTTCGTGTTTTGCCTCTAATAACAATTAGGACGATTAGAAGGCATATTTCGATCATGACGACTGAAAATGCAGGCCATGATTCCGCTGAACAACCTTCGCCAACAGTGATCAGGGTCAACCAGCACCCATCCGAAGTATTCTAGAGGACTCATAGGAGGCCCTCGACTCACAACATAGATGTGCCTCTGCCAGTGAGGCTTCACACTGTCTTTTGGCATGTCCAGGAAGTCCAAGTCGTCAAACGCAACAGAAGCGCCCATGACTTCAAGTCCACAGAAGATATCACAAGTTAAATCGAAGCCACTGCCCTGATACAATGGGGGAGGGTTCAAGCGAATATGCATGTGAGTGGGATAATAGTGTGAGTAAATGGGCAGCTCAGAGTTGGTGAGCGCCAAATTCCAACCGCGCGACCAACGACGCGTCTCGGTCACGTGGAAAGTTGTACAGCTGTTTTCGAAATGATTGGACAGCCGCTCCGACGCGCGCTTTTGACGCTGAACGCTCTCAGAAATCCAGAAATTCAAAAAACCCTCGAAAAAGACTGTATCATGGTTTTTACCTGCGAAGAGCGAGATTTGTACTGTGTAGATACGTACGACCAAGTTCTATGCATATACTATGCACGTTTTCGGCATGTGGGAGGCGGCAGAGGTTGGTCGGGTAGCCAGCTCAGCATGGGCGCTTGTCATCAGTAGCATACTAGACTCCTCGAACGGGGCGCGAAAGAGCACTCTGTTAGACCATTCAGTAGCATGTTTGGCTTTGAAAGGCCGTAATTTACTGCTTCAGAGCGCCTTTCGGGAAACCATGAAGAGCGGTGCCGTCTAGATGTTGTACTTACATATGAATATGGGCAGCCTTACTGCGTACATTCAGTGAAACCCTGCTTGACACTTCCTAACAATTGCCGTTCTGTGCACAACCATCCATACATCCCATGCACTTTTCCTTGTACTCATATTCTACTCGTAGGTTTTAATCCCCATGCGATAGTGAGCTCGTCAGTACGTCGCCCTGACATCGCACATGTGGGAGGCGCCCGTGCTGAGCTGGCTACCCGATCAACCTCTGCCGCCTCCCACATGCCGAAAACGTGCATAGTATATGCATAGAACTTGGTCGTACGTATCTACACAGTACAAATCTCGCTCTTCGCAGGTAAAAACCATGATACAGTCTTTTTCGAGGGTTTTTCGAATTTCTGGATTTCTGAGAGCGTTCAGCGTCAAAAGCGCGCGTCGGAGCGGCCGTCCAATCATTTCGAAAACAGCTGTATCTCCTTGGGCCGCTGGCATGCTGGCATGGCTCTTCGGGAGCCCTCAGGCTCACCGGCCTTCGCCGCTGTTGTACCATTGTACCAGCCCTCATAATGTCCTGCACGAGCATTCGCTAAGAATAGTAGGATGAAGAGTTTCCCGGCCTTCTCACTCGGGTGCGTATACGCATATGGCACACTCAGGACCGCAACAATAATGGACCTCCTCATGGAGTACCCGGGAGCCGACCTCTGCACGATATCATACCAGCTTCATTATTTGATGTCGCCGTTTATCCTGCTGACTACGCTATTGCTGCACTGACCTCGGCTAAGGAGTCCGGGAGGCATGTGTCGCCACGCCACTCAAAGCTCACAGATACCACCCCCAGTAGCAGCTAAGCAACGTTGCAATGGCAATACGCATACTAATATATTGCACCGCTCATAAGCCTTCTACTAAACCAGCCCTATCACTCTCATGACTCAGGGCGAAGCTGTACTCGCTCAGAGCTGGACGGGGACGCAGCCGACCGAGATGAGGCCGCCCTGTGCAGAAACATCCTGGTAAGTGACCGTAGCTATCTGAATTAGGGTGAGGAACACTTACGACGTTGTTGTTCTGGCAGCAGACGGGCTGCGCAGAGCAGTGGGCGCCGACGCCGCCACCGATGACGCTGATCGGGTTGCACTGAAGGCCGATCTGGCCGGTGATGTCCTGGAGGTTCAGGCCGAGAAGGGAGAGGATGGCAGAACCCGCAGCGGAGTCGGACTGTGGATACGAACGTTGTCAGCGCTCTGCGGTCTGCCGGAGGATGGATGAACAGGGGACTCACGTTCTCGACGCTGTTGCAGCACTGGACGGGGCCGGTGTTGCAGTTTTGGGCGGCAGCAAGGAGGGGGAGCGCAAGGGCGAAGGCAGCGACGCGGGCGAACATGGCGACGATGGTGAGGTGAGTGGATGGGTAGGAATGCGGGGTATGTGGGGTATGTGTGAGAGTGCGAAGAGGCTGCTGGAAGTAGCTGAGGCGAGTCGATGACTGCTGAAGAATACGGGTCGAAGGTGAGCCCTTTTATACGTCGCGGCACGACGGTCTACGCCATGACCAAGTCCCACTCCCGCTTGGCGAAATCCGTATGGAGTAGCATGATGTGGCTTGAATGCTGGTGAGTGTGTACATGCTCGCAGGGATAGTCTCCGCCAATCCAAGCACATGGCACATGGTATTCTAAAACATTCAAAGAGTCAGAATGCACTAACGTCCGCGTGCGCTGAGGCACACTCCTCGTGGCAAGTTGCAAGCTCGGGGATCACGTACTGGCTGTTCGGGACTCTGCATTCAACCCCACAGATCAGCATACTCTACTGGAGGCCTTGGCGAACTAGGCTGAGAAACGTTCATCGGCAAAGTGTGGCGGGGGGCTGGAGGATGTGCGGAAAGAGGATTGTTCGCTTCCGCGGATGGTAGCGAAACATACTTGATCGAGCGTAGCGCCTCCGTGCGATCACAACATACCCCGCACATTCGTAACCAGGAATGCTTGGAATATGTCTCACAATAGGCTACAGCTTGTGTGCACGTTGACGTATTTGCTCGCTGCGTCAATGACTGACGCGGTATCCTCCACAGGTGTCTCGTTCACTGCTTGGCAAGCGACTATACCTTTCGGACGCGCTTACATGCGATCGGGACCGATAGCCAGTATACGTGAGCGTAGGATCTTCGAGGCCAGCTCGCTTCCCGCATGCATTACTCCTACTAGACGGTGGACACCGACCAGCCCGTCTCGGTACAAACAGCGAGCCGGGTGTTGGAGGAGTCTTGATCGGTGCCAGTGCTGCGACTTCCATGACATTATTCTGGGGCTATGTAGCCCCCGGCAGTGCACAACGAGAGTTCAATTCAATTTTCCTGCATGCATACTTGGCTACGTGCGTCGCGTGTAAGATGCCCCCGCTGCTAGTGCGTCTTCGAATACGTTGGGTATATGTCACGAGGAACCCCCAAAAGTTGATCATGCTAACGGCCGCTACGCATACGACTCCGCTTGTGTTTGGATTCTTGCCTGCTCAAAACAAGAGGGTCTTTCCATGCTGTGTGAATCGTGGAAGTCCATTAGTCGGCGAGAGTGGAGAGCCTACATCCCGCACGCCGCTCGCGCGGAATTGCGCTCGTCAAGGCGCTGGCTATTCGCGCGACGCGTCGCGTCTTGGCGTCGATCCTGCGCGGTCACGTGATCGTGTCGTGGCTGGGGCGAAGAAACTTGGCACCACGCTCGAACCAACGCTGCGAAACAGCCGAAGTGTCTCAAAAAAAAAATTCTACGAGAAGCATAGTTCACATTGTCAATTGCGACTGGCATGGACATGAAAGCGCGCGGACGTGAACGAAGTTGACGTTTGCAGACAAGCTTAGCAGAAACCTGCGTAGGGAGTGATTCCGGACCAGTACTGACCATTCTTCGGTGCGCAATCGCATGGTCTCAAGCAGTGAATACAGCACAAAAGCACGGCTTTTCACCAAAAAGTAGAAGGCCCAGCCGTTGATCCATACTCTCTAGTAGTCATCGACTCCTCTCTTCGCGCTCTGATGCTCGGGCACAACCTCACACCTATGCTCCGAACCTCACCGCCATACTCGCTCGTCTCGCCGCCATCACCGTCCTCGTCTTCCCACTCCTTGCGCTATCTCAAAACTGCAACACTGGCCCCGTTTAGTACTGCAACACCCTCGAGGATGTGAGTTCTCCCCCGCCCTACCTGTACGAGGCGCGAAATCTTAAATGACGATGTACATGTACAGACCACCTCCGCCGCCGGTTTCGCCCTTCTGGACATTCTCCACGTAAATTCTGAAAATGTGTCTGGCCAGATTGGCGTCGGAGAGGGGGCTCACTGCGCGGCGCAGTCCGTCCGCTGCCAGAATAACAACGTTGTAAGTCCCTTGCTTACTCGACATGAATGCTGTTGTTTACCGTCCCCTTCTCTCAACAGGGCGGCCGCGCTTCTATCGGCTGTGTCCCTACCCAACTCTGAAGCGCCCAAAAGTTGTACCAACACTCGCTCTCGTTGCCTACATAACTTCATGTGATTGTGTACTTGGTAGACACTGCGTCGGGGACGCGTAGCTCGAGTGGACACGTACCACCAGCCTCCGTGTTCGATTTCATTCCAGACTGCCAATGAAACACGCGCATCAACGAATGCGGAATGCAGCGCTCATCGATGCAATATGGTTCATTAGGTAGGCATACGTTCGACATCGTTCGCCGAGATGTGCCACAGCTTGCAGGTTGCGCTGCGCCGCGTCGAGGAGTCAGGTGACCGTGACTCGAAGTCGCACTAGACGGTAATGCTTCGAACATCTCGGGTTGCAAAGAGGGGATAGAGCACCTGCAATGAGATCACAGGATTACAAAAAGTGGTATATACTCTACCGAGTACTAGTGTCGCGAATGTGCCCATAGACGGAACCGCGAGCCCTATAGGGAAGCCAGTCCGTGGCCGCTATATCTCACCCAAGTCACAAGGTCTCCTAGGATTAATCATCTGCATATGCTCCGCCGTGAGACGCAAAGCCGCGCCCGCCCGAGTCGTTAGTCATCGTCCCGCAAACGATTCTGGTCATTTCCTCCGCCACCAAGGAAATCTTGTCAGACAGTATCGTGCCCAGCCAACATGGATCAGGTCGCTTTCTCGGAGCTGACGGCTGTGCCGCTGGGGTCAGTCGGCGTATTCACGGCACTGGAGTCGTCTCCCTGGGCGTGCCGCATAGAAACTCCGCCCCGCTCAATGTCGGTGGGAATCTGTAAGAGGAAGAGGCCAAATGTCAGCAGGGCGTGAGCGAATGAGCGACAGTCACTGGATCATTTGTACGCACGTCCACGCGGATCGGCGTGCTTAACGCCCAGCCGAGGTTCGAAGGATGGTTCGTTGAGAACCCGGGGACTGGCCCATCTTGCAGGTCTGCACGGCCATTACTATTATGCCGTCAAGCCGGTGCCGAAAAGTTAGTGGGTATGCGCCGAGACTAGGGTAGAGAATTCGTACAGCGTGACGAAGAGGGAGACAACGTAAAGCTTTCCCAGAATCGCCTGAAACGTCAGGTCCCAGTAGTTTTTGTTCACCTACAGGAATCACGAGTGTCAGCAGATGATGCTTGCGAGAGGGATGGTGAACGCACAAGGGTGAGATAGGTGAGGACTGTCATTACAGCGCACACACAGGGCGGTAAGGCAGCTTCCCATATCATTACCGTCAACCGCCGGAGTATCTGCGAGACATTTGTCAATCGTGGTATTGTAGAGTACCATGGAGCAGCGACAGACTCTACGAAACCTCGAGGAGGTGACATGTTGTTTGGAGCGGGCGAGAAATGCGAGCACTTCGGGATCCCAAAAGATCAGTTTGACTCCTCATCAAGGGGAGCAGATTCTACCAACATATCCCGGTAACAAGCACGTCGAGTACTAGAAAACCTATGAGGTGAGCCGATGAATCAAGTAGTATATGCACACTGACCTGCTGAGCACGTCAAACTAAGAACGACTACAACAGATAACGTCTTTGAGTATGGAGGGCCTCCATCGTACAGCACACGACGTACAGGTGGGACTTATCTGGCTTAGCATCAGTAAAACGTGCAACGTGATCGAAAGTGGAGACGTACTGGAACCTTGGGTAAAGGACCGGCTTCAACTTCAGCTTGCGGCACGACGCCAAAATGTATCTGGAATGTCTGCACTGTTACGATGATGCTAGACACTAGTTGTGCGAGGAGTAGGGCCAATAGTGACACCTGTATGGCGTTCAGCGACGTACTATATATCGCACAACGAGTGAGGAAACATACGAGTACAAAGCGACTTCTGTTGAACAGCTAAGCGATTGGTTCAACCAGTTATTGTCAGTGCCGATG
Organism: Cubamyces lactineus; assembly: GCA_022376465.1. Taxonomy (NCBI): domain Eukaryota; kingdom Fungi; phylum Basidiomycota; class Agaricomycetes; order Polyporales; family Polyporaceae; genus Cubamyces; species Cubamyces lactineus. Next base: position 478,904 of record JACDTU010000013.1, on the reverse strand, counting down.
CCCAAGGTGACTCAACGTACCGTCCAACACCGCCAGATCAGGAAGCCTTGTACTGGCGCCGCCATGAGGACTGTCTGAAGCTCGATCAGTCGTCTCTCTTTCGCTGCACGGCATCGGATGTCATACCGTTGTTGACTGGATTTTGTCCGCCCAGACAAACAGTACGCTACTGATCTGAATATTGGGCTCAGCAATCGTACCAATTGGCTCACTCATGCGACTCCAACATACCCAATTGCCAAAATCTTCGACAAAGAGCCGCCATGCTGCGTAAAAGCGTATGCCAGATTGGAAGCTGATATTGCAAACGCCGTAGACTCAGCACACTACTCTGTGACACTTGATTGAATGCACTCACAAGGCAACGATGGTGACGAATGACACCAGTGTACGGACGACGGCACGCTCGCGCTCAGCGCGCTCCCAGAAGGTCAAGGATTGATTGATGACGATGCCAGTGAGGATCGCCTCGAGCGCCAGACTGACGAGTTGGGGGCCAATGTACCTCCCAGGGTGTGCCTCCAGCCCTGCCAGCGAGAGCGGCATCGTTGCTCAGCGACGGCCAAGAGCTTTCTCTACGTTCTCCACGTCCGTTCGGTGCGGTAGGGTTTGCGAGGTGATCACCCTCGCGGTGTCGCGATATGTAGTGCCGGTGATCGAGGACCCGCGAGTCGATCCGTCGCGGCGAAAGAGTGATGGAACGGCAGAACGCAGAGAAGCGCATGCACGACGTACGCAGGGGCGGATATATGTGCACGGCTGCGAGAGCGGGGGAGCTAAAAATGGACGTCCCCAACGGACCTTGGGACCGTGCGGATGGGTGCGATGTCGGAGTTCAATGGTGCGCGACCATCCGGAAGATCTGTCGCACTAGCCATGGCATACGCACGGGACGCGGGGCGCATTCAATGCAGAACATATGGCAGATGAGAGAAGACGGCCTTGTCTCGGCAAACGGCCGGTACCTGTAGAACGAACCTATGCGGCAAATCCCGTTAAGCTTCTCGTGTGCAGCCGTACAAGTTCCTGGACCATGTACGTACTACTCGCTAGTGTACCGTAGCCGGCCCAAAGGCCCTCATTCATGGGTCTTTGCATAACTTTTGAGCTTGCGGACATCTCGGGAGTCGCGTTGTTGGTGTCCCAAGTACCGGTGTGTGGAGTGTAGAACTGTATTTGGCGCGCAGATAGCAAAGGACTGGATGGCCTTGTGGTGCTCATCCTTCTCATGGGAAGGCGACAGTCGTAATCGAGGCTTCTAGGGTGAATGTCCCAGAAGGATTTGTTGAACAACAGCTTACGTGAATCGCATCTAGCTTGACCTGGGTAACCCGGGATACGGCGAAGATTTCCAGTGAGGAGCCGCATTTCGCATACTCTGCACTAGAACCGGAAATTACCGCATGTAACGCAACGATGATATCACTGCGTCTACTGGATTTTCTATGAATGTCTAGGCAGGGGGTAGATAACAACTGCAAACGCTCACCGTCGTCTTCTGGCAGCTTTCATGCGAAGTGTCGAGCAAGTCAAGGGACTGCGGAGGTGTTCTTACAAACCTGGATTTGGGCCATCACGTCATATGCAACGTAGGACATCATCAGGTCACAGAGTCCTCCGCATGAGCTATCTTTGAACAAGGTCAGCTAGTGCCTATCCCCGCAGCACGACTCGAGCGCTCACCTCGGTCATCTCGAGGCCCTACAGGGACTCACACTGTACCCGTCGACTGAACATGAGAGATCCCCTGCCGATTGCACGTACTATACCAGCCTTCAGCCACGAAACGGCCGCCCCAATCTCCAATGGGCATTGACAACGCTGACAAATCCTCGAGAAGGCATAAAACGCACACCAGCACGGGAACAATGGTCGATCGCGTGTGCGCACACATCGGGACCAAGAGAAACATCATCCAGGAGAAGCGGGGTGAGCCGCGATGGAAGGTGGGCAGGACGCTCAGCTGACGCGCCTGAAGAGCTGCCTATTGAATGCGGAGAAGACGCCCGGTGAAAATGTCTTCCAGATAGCTAGTCACGAGCGTTCGTTCTGGAAAGCAGAACATCCAGACACCCTTCTTTTCCCGCCGTATGAGGCAGAGATGTCTCAAGTGACTTGAAGTTGCAGAAGAGGGAGGACGAGGTACGCCCCGTGCCGCCGGTACGCATGTGCACGTCGGCTCACAAAAGGGACGGTAGAACACCGTGCGCGTAGTCGTAGCTGATTCACCGGCGGAAATACCTCAAGTGCTGCTCCAACGCAGCGAACCGCAGTCGAGGCGTCGTCAAAGGACAACGATGAGAACTCTCCTCAGTGGAATCGTTACACGAATGTCTCGGAAACGGCTGTCCGTCACGCCGCATCACAAAGCGTGGCCAAGCGCCAGAGACACACACTGTCACTCTGAATGAGGGCCAGAGAATGGATTTGCGTCAGCAATGAGGACCTGTCATGCAGACGCGCAACTTACCCATGGCAGTAACCACAAACTATCCGACTCGAGGTGGGCCATAGGGAACGACGAGAGCCGGAGTCCCGCTCGTCTCCTTAATCAGTATTGATTAGGTGGAGAAGAAGGCCACTCCAAGCCGGCGGCACCGAGAAGATGAGCCCATACCCTAGCTGTGCTGCGAGGCACACGTTCAGACTACGCCCCTGGTGACCCCGCTGAGAAGCTCCTGTAAAACGTCCGTGGCAGACGTTCTCATGTTCGTGGAAGAGGATAATGAAGGTGGAGTGCCGGACGTCCCAAGCGGAGTCGTCCGGCGGAGACGGCATGTGGGAGCGGCGAGAGAGCAGTCGCAGGTTTGGCAAGGACAAAGGCATGTATGGTTATACTGTAATGTCCGGATGCAGACTCCAACGTCCGTCGGCTCACTATTACCTGTCAATTCGGGAAGTGCCCAAGGTTGTCCCCACCCTCTGCTCACGCGGACGTCTCGAAGTGACCTAAGTGGTAGGTTAGCCTCTTCTATGAACCCGGGCGCGTTCAAGAGGAGGCATACCAACGCGTACTCCCTCCCGCCTACCGTACGGCGGCCTCAACTTCCACCTCCGATAGCCTCATGGACGTATTCGACGATCATCCCCGCTGAAGAAAACCACTGTAATGGTTATATCGTCTCTATAAAAACAGTCAACAACCAGACCTCAAAATAGTAGGAGTTGACGCCCTCCAGGTCTAAAAATGACTCACCTGTAAGTCCTCGAGCGCGGCGCTTTCATGCCCAGAAGTGCCGCAGTCAGATCTGTGTCCGCCCCTCCGAGTGCGTTCCTCAGAAGATGCGTGGCCGCGTTCTCGTCTACGCTGACAAAGCGCTTTTCCGTGCCCCACTGGCGGTAACGGACCGTCTGGTCCTCCTCCTGCCTCTCTACGGGGATCTCGGGTAAGGTCAGAGGAGCTCCGCCGTTGGTGCCAGCGCCACGACTGCGCTTGCTGCGGGCCTCTTTCCAAAGTCCGACGAGGCCGACGGCTTCTTCGTTGGTCAAGCACTCCCACAGCCCATCGGAGGCTAGGACGAGGAAATCGCCGGGGCGCACTGCGAAAGAAGTGACCTCTGGCTCTGCGGTGAGGTACGGAGGGGTCTTTACGGCAGCGAGAGGAGTCCTGCCAAGATACTCCCGCTTGAGTCGATCCTGCACCTCCCGCGACCATTTGAACCTAGCGTCTCCGAAGGCGCGCGATATGCCCATTCCGAGTACTCGTCCATTGCGTATGCGCTGTTCGTCAGGGTGATCAGACTCGATACGCTGTCGCTCAGAAGGATTATGGCCAGTCTGATCTGTCGTGAGGACGTGCACGGAGTACATCCCTGTGGGCCTGCCCGAGGCATCATGGATCTGCCGGCCAAGAACAGCGCGCGAATCACCAGTGAGAGCAGTGTGAAGGAGTCCTGAGTTGCAATCGTAAAAGGAGAGCAGCGCGCATGAGCCAGCATATGCGGGAGCTAGCAGATTGACAGCAGCATATTTGGACTTTGATGAGAAGACAGTCTCCAATCGGTCATGGACGATGTCGTTATCCAACCTCGCGAACGTGTCTTTGAGCGTCTTTTCGACATCCAAAGGTGTAGGCTGAGGTGTCGTGTCCTCACTCAGTTTGGTAGCGTCGGTCAAGCTCGAGTAGAGGTCGCCCAAAGCGCCAACGACGGCAGTGATCAAGTTGTCGGCCAGCCATGTACTAGTCTCCCACCCACTATGCCCGTCGAAGATACCAAAGAATGACCAATACCCGGATGGCACTGGCAGGATGGCTTCCGCATGTGTATCCTCGATAGGCTCGTTGCTGAAAGGTCAGTACGATTTACAAGTTCATAACGCCGTCCAGACGCTTACCTAGACAAGTGTACAACATCGTAGCGGGAGACGCCAGAATCGAGAGGAGGGATAATCGTCTTCTCGTTGTGACATAGCGCCAGATCTACGAGAACCTGGCGCGATGTGCAACGGGTCGGCGCATTGGCGGATAATAAGGTACGAGTTAACGAAGGAGCCCGCGCGTCCATGTGAGTGGCTCGGCTAGTAAAAGCAAAGAGTACAAGACCCGTGACGGTGCATACACCAAGTAAAGCGCATCCCGGAGCCAGCATAGGCCAACCAGACCCTGCATCGGCCGAAGATTGCTTTTGCCCTTGATGGAACGAACGACGGCTAGACGTGCTTTTCGATACACTGGAAATGGGGTGATCATAACATAGTTCACGCAAGGGTGATGCTCTCGCAAACGACCTCGTGTTGTACGTTCCCAATAGTGAGGAAACTACTAAATGTAGACGAGTCTTGGCCATCGTGTACGTAGGTGTTGAATACCGCTTGTGATGTAATCGCTGTCGAGAGTGCTCGATCAATGTGCATAGTGAGGTGTGTAACTTGTCGCGTACCAAGGCAGAATAAATGCTCAGGGATAGAGCATTCTCGTCGACCTAGTGCAGGATAGTAAAATATTGGGAAGAGTCAAGTCGAAGTTCACGCGCGCGCTTAGGCGGCTCATCAGCGCTCAATTGGCCACGTGGTTCTATTTGGTCCGCGTAATTGACCAAATAAACGTCTACCTCTTCTCGACCTCTGCCTCCATTGTCCCTCTGCTTGCGCCCTTGTCGCCCCTCCGTGTGCGCCTCATGTCCCTGCAAGCGACTTGTATCCTAGAAACGTCACGGTCTCTAGCTGTCTCTGTGGATTCTTGCTTGGTACCGTGCAAACACTTGCCTCGAAAGGCAGGTTCTCGCATGGGGCACGCCGCGCTCGTATGATTGCCAATCTGCTACTCCTGCTCGCAATCCTTGGAGGCAATCCGATGGAAGTCTGCTAGTATATAACCCGGGGGTATGTGGCACAGAGCTCACCATCGTCAGCCAAGTCTTCCGGCATCTGCATCTCTATCAGCGTCTCCTGCAGCACCCGCTCTCTAATTCACACCGCTCTCTGTCTCTTCCCTCGAGTCATCATCGCCAAGATGTCCTACACCGCCTTCGCACCCTCCTACTCCTACTCCAGCCCCGCGTCTCCGAACGCGTTTGCGCTGTTCGCTACTGCCCAGTCGCCGCGCGACACCTACCACATGTACGAGGACGCACGCCAGGTGCTGCGTCCTTCGAACGGGCGGACATCCGTCAGGAAGACGAAGACCTCTGCGTCCGGCTTGAAGAAGATCTTCGGCCTTTGAAGACGCGTGCTCAAGCTTGTGGACTCGGTCCCAAGCGCGCTTTCCCCCACCTTTCACACATCGGCTCGCGCACCGACGCCTTCGCCGACCTCCATACCGACTTGAACCCTTGGCTTTGACCGCCCTCAGCGCGCTTCAACTCCGCCAGCCTAACCCGAAGGCAGAGGGACCAATCGGACAAGCCTGCCCCCGCGCAAGCACTCCCTCACGGGCTCAAAAGCCCTGCCCCGCTTCGCCGTAAACCTCGCTCGACTGCAGATGCGAGTTGGCCGTATCTGGAGGATGGAGAATTCAGATCACGGACTACGCCTCAGAGACATGGACTCTTGTAGATACACCGCGCATCTGTATTATCCCTCGCCCTCACCACGCTATGCTATCTTCAACCATTATCATCTCCGCGATATATCCCAGGGAAACCAGCGAGACTGTCGTATCACTAAAGAGTTGCGGCTGCGTCTCCAACTTCTCATAGCAAGGTGCAGTTATGACCACATCCATCGAGCGTAGATGTCTTTTGGCTCGAATGGAGCGTGGTGGCCCGCTCGGGGTAGCGCTCGCTGCCTCAGTGTTACCCCAATCGACAACGTACCGGTGCGCAGCTACATGCCGCGGCCCATCGCAACCTTGCACTGATGCAGCTCAGATAGATCTGGCGCATACGCGAAGCCGAACAGCAGAACTGGACGGATGCGCTAATGGATAGGTTCGTATGATACTCTATATCGGCCTACCCTACGCGCCTCGGAAATGCTCAAAGGAGGGACTGGTAGTACCATGAGGACAGCTCATATGATTGATCCTCAGCGGTTTCCAGCGATTGGGGCTGCTGCAACGGCCATTGCAGCGAGGAAGTTCACGCCCTCAAGCTCGTCACCACCAGCGGCATCGCAGGCTTCGTGAGGTGCTCGCCCACAGAGGGGTAACTAACACCGGCAGCGTTCCAGCAGATAGTTTGCTTCGACGGCTCGAACTTGAACGCAGGGAGGAGCGTGGCCAAGACGAGCTCTGCGTGGTAGGTATGTCAGCCACCAATATCGATAGCATCACAGGTCGTAGAGCATAGAGGTAACACGCACTCATTTCTAGCTGGGAGAACTTAAATCCACTGTGAGCCAGTAGTAACTAGTCAATTACTGTGAAATCGAGGGGTTGGGTTGTGACATACACGCAGGACCTCGAGCCACCTATGAACGTCATACTGCAAGAGTAGACAAGTCAGCCCCAGCCGAATAGGTGCTAGGAGCGGGATAACTCACAGGTGAGAGTACACGCCAGGCATGCGGGCTTCTTCCACAGCAGAAGGGAGCGGCTTCAGCCAGCGCTCCGGCTTCCACTCGTATGCGTCTTCTCCCCACAGCTCCTTGTTGCAGTTACTTGCCTCCAGGTCGGTCAATACCCGCATGCCCTTGTGTACCGGAATAGACTCGATCATCGAGCCGTCCTTGCCTTGGATGGGCGCGGAGAGGGGCAACACGGCGTCCTTGGTGACACTAGCAGATACCCGGTTAGTGATTCGAGGGCGAGAGGCTGATCATCCTTGCGGAACTCACAGTCGTTCAAGCAACCTGATAGGAGGGAACCTGGCCGAGGCGTCAGCACGGTCACGAACGACCAGAGATACATTGTCAAGGCATAACACACCGACGGAGGGTCTCCCGGCAAACTGCGTCGAGAAACGGAAGCTCCATGACCTCATCGTAGTCGAGATCTCTCAGGCCGCCAGACCCATTGTCACGGGCTTGTTTGAGTTCCTCACGAAGCTTCTCCTGAACATCGGGGTGTTGAGCTAGCTGGTGGAGTGTCCTGGAGAGAGCGTTGGAGGTTGTGTCCATTGCGCCCAGAACCAAGGCCCTACCCGCCGGGCAGTCGTTATGAACCAACCAGGGAATGGCATTTGATGAACACTCACGAGACTTGCGCAATGAGCTCTTCCTCCGAGAGTCGTTCTTCAGCAGAAGCGAGCATGTTTCCACGCACTGTAGTGATCGAGTCAGTACTTCCCGCATGGCTATTTACTTCGCGTAGTAGAGCTATTCACTCACGCAAGACGCTCATCAGATCCTTCCCTTCTCCGACTTGCTGCTTCAAAGCCTCGTCGCCCCTCTCCAAAGCAGCCCTCTTCTCCTTGATGATGCGCACCGATTGGGTGTGCATGACGTCTGAAATCCGGAGCATCCGCTGCGCAATGGGATGGGGGACCATCTCGACGATCTTGCGACGGAACCAAGCAGGGCCGATCTGCACAAGCTTCGGGAGGTTCGCGTGGATTATGCCCGGGATCTGGGCTTCGTGAGGGCTGAGAACCGCATGTAAGCTCGAGATTTGGAAGGACAAGTAGGCAAGGTCCGTACAAGTAAGCCTTGAGAGACTCTGCAAATTCATCCGCCTTATCCTCGGTGAGGGGATCAAAGGAGTACCCTAGGCCACCCTGGCCGATGAGTTCGAGAGCAGTCCGGCCCATCCAGTCGAGCATGTCGATTTCCCTCGGGCCGTCCTTCACCCTAGAAGCAATAGCAATTTCGAGCTGCGATGCAAAGGAGCGTCGATTAACTTCATTGGTTAGTATAAGTATTTTACTACTCGCCTTGCGGATAACATCGTTGAAGATCGGGTTCATCTCGCGGAGATGCTTCACCGAGAATGCCGGGTTGAGCATCTTCCGCTGTTTACGATGTTGTTCGCCTGTTCAGATATAATTTGAGCGCCATAGTATCTCAAATCTCTCCAGGGTGAGCTCTCACCCAAAACTGCGACCACGGCAGGCCCGATGAAGAGCCCGAACGAACTACCAGTATCTCTCGTCAGCGAGGCAGAAGATGGAATGGCGGCAAACTACAAAACTCACGTGGTCAAGACGTCACTTTCTTGGAACACGTCCTGGTCCTTCATGTATATGCTATGTAACGCTCGCGGGTCGTAGGTGTAGAGCCATTTCATCTGGTGAAGGGCCGGTATGGTTCAATAATCTATTAGTCGGAGAACAATGGTACTCACGTTGAATATACCATAGAAGGTGGAGACTCGACCGTATCGCTCGACCAACGACTTTTGGAAAGTCCAAGAATCCTTTGGGTGCTTAAGCTTTGCGATGTTGCCTGCACAATCAAGACAACTACTCAGAAAACGGACTCTTGTAAGCCGCTGGGTACTCGCCAATGAGCCAAGAATCCGACTCTGCCCCCGGGATGTTGTCCAGAGGAGACTTGATAACGAACGGACGGACAATTCGCCAGACCGTGTACAACACGGCGAGGAGGCATCCGACGAGCTGGAGTTGGACCGAAGTTGACATGATGAGAATGAATGTTAGTAGAGAATCTGGTCGGTGCGACATACCTCGCGATAGACAATGCCTATATACCTGCGAGCCGGCCGTGCTTGCGTATGCCTATGGCAGGGCGACGCCTGTGGATACGTTCTTGTTGCGGCTGATGTTCAGTCGTAGGCGCACGGCATCCCACGGGGCCAAGGGTCACATCTGGGAAGCGTCCATGGGCGTTTCCGATGTTTTCGGGGAATGCTGATATTGAATTAGCTCGTACCTCGACGGAAACGCAATCGACCAAACTGACCACATGCATATTGAATATGCTGTGTCATTCTCCGATTATGCGGAAGAGGGAACCAATCAGGAGTGTGCCCGGAAGCTAATATGGTCATCATGGGAGACGCCCTGCGGCGAGGAAGGGTGAGTAACGTTGACAAAATCAGCTCTCGTAGCTCCGTCATGCACGAGGACCACAAACATGTCTGTCCCGTGTTCAAATATCCCACTCGTAGCGGTGATACCGATGCAGCATCTCGTGAATCGAGGCCGCACAAATTACTCCAGAGTGTTCGCGTCACTTGTTCCGGGGACAACTATGTTGCTGCCGTTGCACCGGTGACACAATAGAAGTAACTTGGTATGGGCTCTCAACGGTAGTACTGCGTTGTTCCTCCTTATTTTCTCAACGTGCGTCAGCAAGACGAATATGAGACGTAAGATCAATGGACTAATACGTGTCCTCGCATGGGGATCATAGGCCGTAAGGCAACTCTGAATCGGCCCGCGCCCAACAATCACAATCCACAAGGAATCCATTCAATAGCAAGCTGAATCGTTGTTGAGCTGTAGTCGAGACGCGTCTATCTCGCGTACAGATAGAGCCAAGGCGTCGCGTCGCCGAAAGGCAGACAAGCCGTGGGGTTTGCGTCATGCAACTCACAACTTACCGAGGGTTCAGAGGGTTCAGAGGCTTTACCGGTGACCACTGATTGGAGAACGGTCTTCCTTTCGGGGGATGTTGTTGCTACGGTATCGTAGAATTAATATCAATTCACTCAGCAGTTTGAACTTGGGCATACCAGGTCAAGGGGGGGGGGGCTACCCCGGAGGTCGAGCGTGCCTACAAGAATAATGCTCGCACATTCCCCTCAATTGCCAATGGGTGCGAAAGACATCTGGCTGCTACGACGACCGGCCGTGGCCCTCGACCCTCTCATGGTTGGTCCGAGTCTTTGACCGAGACGAAAGTAGGCGCGCAATCGGCGGGGGTGATCGGCGGTGTGGCGGTGCTACGGCAGGGAGCGGCACAAGGCGGCATCCCGAAATAGCAGGGGGCGCGTGACGATGGCGTGACGAGCTCTCTCTTCCTCCAACCACCACGACGCTCGACGACGGCCCTCGTCGACGCTAGTATTATTCTCAGTGCTGAGTGTATGCTAGGCTTTGGACAAGGCATACGTTGAAGAGAGTCTGACGACACCGCGGATCTGGGTAAGTCAATCTTGAGTTCGCCATCGGTCTTCAGATTGCACAGCTCATCTCGATGCGTCGTAGCTTGTGTATATTGAGAACCTCAACACCGCAATTTCCCGTGGTTGCTAGCTGCAGAGAACTCAACAATCTTGTAGCAGCCTTGCGTGCTCTTGCGAATCATCGCCTTCCATCACCAGTAGAGTACCCTCGAGGGACCCCGGCTTGAAGCGCCTGCTGTGCGTCATCTCCCAACCCTGCAAAGATGTCGGCGGCTATCCCTACGGAGCGGAGCCCGCTCCTTCGGACGGCTTCGCCGAAGCCTATGGACCAGAAAAGGGCTAGCAGGCTTGGTCCCATGGATATATCCAAGAGGACACGCTACGGCATCCTCGCTGGAATATGGGCTGCGAACTTTTTGTCTGTATGTAGCGGGTTTCATTGCCAATGTCATTGTTCATCCTGCTCAATTGTTCGTTCCATGATGTCAGTCATTGAACAGTACGTAGCGCTGGCTATTCGTTATTCCTCACTGCTAACATGTACTAGCTACATTGGTTGCCACTTGTAAGCATGCGTGCTGCCCATGGACAGTGATCTGCGGACTGAGTATTCCCGCTTCAAGTGTTGCCCTCAATTTCTTCCGATTTCAACAAAGCACATCAGGCTAGCTGGCTTGGGACTGCGTATGACCCAGAGTGATCCATACCACCACACGTTTATGGACTGACCCGCCTCTAGGTATCTCCTTGCTACTTGTACATTCACACCGCTCTACGGCAGGCTTTGCAACGTTCTCGGTAGACGAGGTGCAAACCAAACCGCCGTGGTCTTTGCCGGTCTTGGAACAATAGCATGTGGTCTCTCTTCAAACATGGAGATGCTCATCGCTGCTCGATTCGTAAGCGCATATCTTCTGTTACACGATCAGATGAGTCCCTCAACTTGAGTAGCTTGCAGGAATGGGTGGAGGCGGCATTTATACGACTGCGACGTGAGTTCATGTTACGTCTACCTGAGCCATTAGTACTCACACCGCTTCAGGATTATCACGAGTGACATGTATACCCTGAGAGTAAGCAAACATTCACCTCGTACGAGTGCATGCACTGACTGCGCCCGCAGAACCGTGGACTTACCCAAGGAGTTGCAGCTGTATTTAATAGCGTAAGGCGCATTTGCAAATATAGCTACCTCGACCTGACTTCAAGTGGCTTCTAGCTTGGGATGGGACTTGGCGGTCCCCTCGGAGGATTCATATCTGATCGGTTAGAATCATCCTTCGCGTTACTGAACAGAACAGAGTAATGACTCAAATTCCTGGCAGGTTGGGATGGCGCTGGGCCTTCCTGATTCAACTCCCGCTCTTTTTGTTTTCGTTCATCCTGACGTCGATCAATCTGCACTATGTGACTCCTGTACGTCTCTTTCTATCGGCGGTGGAATACAAATGCCTAACGTCTTGCAGGGCCGAAGCAAGAGCACGAAGGAAGTGTTAAAACGGATCGACTACGGAGGCAGTGCAACGCTCCTTGTTTCTGTATGTTTTGTTTCACTGAGCAGAGTCCATGTAGCAGTGTTGCTGAATCACCTTTCGCAGGTGCTCTCGATCCTCATTTTCCTCAGTACACGCTTCAGCGAAGAACACTCTGTGCGCTTCGCTTCATTCCATACTGATAACGCTCGCGTCGCTGACCAATAGCCGTCAGTGGTCCTCACCAACGGTCTATGTACCGCTTACGGTCGCGATCGTCTTTGCACTATTATTTGTCTACGTTGAGCTGCGCGTTGCGCCCGAGCCCATCCTCGCTCCTTTCCTCTTGCGCGAGAAGATACCCGTGCTAATCGGAATCAGCAACTTCCTCGTCGCCACGTCCAACTTCACTGTCATGTACAACTTCCCAACCTGGTTCCAAACCGTCATGCTCACGAGCGCGAGCGAGGCTGGTGAGTTATCAGATACGTCATATAAGACTCGTCGGGCTGACACATGTGACTAGGCGCCCATTTGATACCGAACGGTATCTCCGTATCGTGTGGTTCTCTCTTCGCTGGGTAAGGACCTTTCAATGCGATCTAATGGAGCTTCCGCTCATACACATAATCCAGGTGGTACATGCATCGTACGGGCAAGTACAAGCGTCTCAACCTCACATTCGGATTCTTCCCCTTCGTATCTGCAACCCTGATAGCCTTGATGCGTGAGAACTCCCCGCCCATCCACCAGTGGCTTGCCATCGTACGTATGCCAAATTCGTATCAGCTCAACAACACCTAATAATATGTTCACAGCTGCCCCTTGGGTTCGGTAACGCGGTCGTACTGCAAACTATGCTCAGTAGGTACCTCCAAATCATTATGCTGGCTACTTTTGCTCACGATTTCAATAGTTGCATTGCTCGCACATCTTCCTGGTATGATCTTCGTTCACAACTGCGCCACTCGCTTGTTGACTAGCTTCCTTCAGCGGATGCCATGGCTGTAGGAACTGGCTTCGGTCAGCTCTTCCGCGGTGTCGGTGAGTATCCAGCCCCCGCTGTACTAGCTCGGGGCGACTGCTGACATTGTACTCTCAGGCCAAGTCGGTGGTGTCGCCATTTCGGCGGCGCTTTTCCAATCGATTCTCAACACCGAGTTACACAAGCGCATCCACGGCCCCAACTCTGAAGATGTACGCATTCTCCGCCTTGCTGTATACCCTCTATTTGCTGACATGCAATTGCGAGCAGACAATTAGCAAGATCAGACACTCGTCGACGCTTGTCGCGAAGTTGCCGCCGGATCTGCAGCGCGCTGCTCGTGACTCGTACGCAATAAGTCTGCGTGCCGTGTTTATTATGGCTGCCGTCTCGACTCTGCTCGCGTACATCGTCCGGCTTCCGGTCAGTCATCGCTACCCTTATTGTCATCCCTCCTCGCAGCATACTGACACGATATGTTCTTATAGATTCCTGACAAGCCGCTCGATCAACCCCGTCCGCGCTCGCGCTCGGTCAACGAGCTGCCCAACCCGCACCCAGCAAACGCCGCCGAGCTCGCCGAGGAGATTGCGGAGAGCACCGCGCGCCCGGAGGAAGCACCCGAGCTGAGCGACGAAGACCTCGAGGCGCAAAGCAACAGTGTAGAGGAGGAAGACGGCGACGACGACGATAGCTGCCCTCCGATCACCACTCGTGCACCGAGGCGGAGGCGGTTGTCTACGTACGAGAGCTCGGACGGGATCATGGATCTCGAGGATGAGGAGATCGGCGGGTCTGCGCGCCGGTGAGGGGTTGAGAGACGCCCGAGGCGGCAAGAGAAGGTTTTCTTGAAGGATTCAAAAGTACGATGAGTTCCCAGTGGAGACAGCAAGGCCATCTTGACGATGAGCCGTGTGTCTTGTTCATATCCGTTTTCGCAAGCTGTATACCCTCATTCCGTTCAATATACGTGAAGAGATGGAAGTAGGCCAGATTGGCCAGGCGGTCGGTACGTGACGGCGTTCGAAAGACAAGTTTGACGCGTCGCGGCGTCAGCTCATATGGTCATGCAATGGGTATTCCGAGCCGTGGCGTAGGTGAGTACTGTACACAATAAGAGTATTCATACATTCTGTGCCTAACTGCATCCCCGTTCAGAAATAGGCCTGTGGAGGCATTGTCAGCATAAGCATGGGCACTGTGGTCACTTCGATCGACTGATGCACGTACAGCGGCGTTCGGAGGGCTGGCGACACCACCGAGGCTATAGGGCATCTGTTAGCACATAGCATGCCTCTGATGGCGCGTTCAACCTACACATTGAGCGGCCAGGACGAGAAGAAGAAGGTATAGCGGCCCGTCTCCTCGCACTGCTTCGAGAGCGCCTCGAGGTCGAAGAATTCGCCAATCGGCATGCCCCAGAGGCTATATAACATCAGGTGGTGAGTACCTAGACGTACTATGCTAGTGCAAACCAGGGGCGTACCCGAGGATGGTCTGGTGCAAGTGTGGTCCCGGAGGGGGCCACCGCTGTTGGGAGAAGCGTTGTCAGGTGGTTCCTCGACGTGCATGATGGCGACGGGACCCGAAGCTGACCTCAAGTGCAGGCTGGTCGGAGGCAACAGCAGCAAAGTGGTTGTCCCTGAAAACATAGGTGAGCTCAATACCACCACCGACTCAGCACTGCCTAAACTCAACGCTTACCACAGGAACCGCTTCATATCTTCACTTTGCTCGATGCCCGCGCTGCGTCCCATCGTCCACCCCGCAGTCAATCACCAGATGCTAACCTTCTATGACTGCCAGTGATGCACAACTCACAAAGTCTCCGGCTTGTCGGCAATGCCGTCGCGCTCCTCCTGCGTGGTGCTGTAGAACCTCTGCATGAAGCCCGCCCGGATGAGCAGTATGTCCCCAGTGCGGAACGTGATGCCCTCTTGCTTCGCGCACGCGATGAGGTCCGCGGCAGGGATTGCATGGGTCGTCATCGGGTCGTATGGAAGTCGGCCCCCGTTCGCGTCACAGTAGTACTTCACCATGTCGAGCAGGACGCCGCGGCCGCATATCCCATGCTGGGCCCAGTCTAGGACGTGTGTGTGTGCATCATGAGAATCGCATCAAAGTGAAGGGTCCGAGCGACGTACTGTGTATGCCGAACTTGATGAGTTCGGGGTCGACGTCGGTCGGGTTGGATATCTTGATCTTCCCAGTCTGGAAGAAAGTGGCAGGCGTGCTGATGGGATAACCAGGTCAATGGCAAGGCAGAGATCACGTCCTGACAGGTGTTCTCACTTCTGATAGAATACGCCATGCTCCAATAGCCCGAAGTGCTTCAGGCCATCCCATTGAGTCCCGGATTGGGTATTCTGCGCAATGCTCATCAGTACCGAGTGAACACTGTCATCAGATAGAATGTATGCTGACGATGTGAAGTATGTCATCGTGGACTGCCCCGCGGCCGGTCTTGAAGATGACCTCGTGGGTCGGAGTAATACGACCAAAAGCGGGCTGGAAAGGGACATTCGACGTAGCGTTAGGTTCTCTGCGTTCACTGTAAACGGGAAACAGACGTACCCTGCTCGGGAACTGAATAGGCCTGCACGGTGTGTGCAAGGGATAATACAAGACTCAGTAGTATGTCAGAGGGTGGACACGCGGTGGACGTTATACCAATTCAGGCAGATTGCCTTCCCGCTCCTATTACACCAGCTCAGTAACCTGAAGAGAGCGAAATGGCTCAAGACTATGCACATACTTGATCTCCTTGGACGCCTCTTTGACCACATCGTCGGTCAAGAGGTTAATCGTCCCGAGCTGGTCATCCTTGCCCCAGACCTCCCAGGCGCACCCAGAAAAGTCCTTGAACTTGGGCAGCTCGTCGTACGCAGGCAATCGCCTCGTCTCGGCGGTCGTCATCGTGAATTGGGGCTTGCGCTGAGTCTCGCGGCGGCCCTGGGGACGGAGCTCCGCGCGCAACTTATAGCCCCTGTGGCTGGCGGTCACGGTGGTGGGCGACGCTGCTTCCAAACCCCACTCGGGCGCGGGCCGGAGGAGGGTGTATACGTGACCGTTCCTTGTGGGATCCGCAGCACGGTGGCTGCGAACCTTGGAGCGAACGGTACCTTGACCTCAGGGCGTTGAGGCCGTCAGCGAGACTCGTGCACGCTTACGACTGCTCACCACTTCTCATATGACTCATGCAGACAACGATTGGATGAACAAGGCCCGCGAAGGACTCCCCTGGCCGCCGCCTGTTCTCAGTCGCGTCAGGGTAGCAATCTTGACCGGCGGCTGTGTGAACTCGAGGCTTATTTCTGTATGCCGGGTTGCTTCTTCGCAATTATCCTCCTTCCGCGAAGAAACAAGCTTTCATAATGCAGCGTAGTCGGTACGCTCGACAGCGTCCATGCTAGAATCGTGAGGACCGCTCACATGTCGCTCAGGTAAGCTCAGGCAGCTCTAGTGCAAGCCTGGGGAGATAAGCACATGGGTTGGATTGGGAATGCACTTTACATTGATGACGTTTGATCCTGCCGTGAGAACGATTCCGTATACAATACAAGATTGGGTGAGCAAAGAAGCAATCAGAAGTAAGCCTAAGAACGAACGAGGTCAGCAAAAGAAGCTCTATAGGATATGTGAAAGAGGACTGCTCACCGCCGCGTTCGGAGGGCTGGCAACACCGCCGAGACTGTCCAGTAGTGCGATCAGTACCTCGATAGTTAGTTACGTGTCATTAAAACGTACACGTTGAGTGGCCATGAAGAGAAGAAGAACGTGTAGCGACCAGTCTCGGCGCAGTGCTTGGACAGCTCCTCGAGATCGAAGAACTCGCCAATGGGCATGCCCCACATGCTGAACGGCGAAAGATCAGCCACAGCAGGCCAGACGCGTGCGTAAGGACGTACCCGAGGATGGTCGAGTGCAAGTGAGGGACACCCTCCGGAGGAGGCCAGCGCTGTGTGAAGGTTAGGACCTGCCATCCAAGACGCCGAAGCGAATAGTATAGTTACCTCAAGGGCGGGCTGATCAGACGCGACGGCAGCAAAGTGGTTGTCCCTGAGATGTACCGTCAGGTGCGGATCTCGCGTAGAAAAGAAGTAGGGTTCACGTACCAGAGGAAGCGCTTCATGTCCTCGGTTTGCTCGATGCCTGCGCTATGGAACCCAGTCAGGAGGACGCCGGAGCGAGCGAAGACGGAAGCGTGCGTACAAGGTCTCTTCCTTCTCGCCGAGGGAGTTCCGCTCAGCCTCGGTCGCACCATTGAAGCGTTTCATGAACCCGACGCGGAGGATGAGGATGTCCGCCTTCCTGAAGGTGACGCCCTGCTTCTTGGCGCAGTCCAGGATATCCGCGAGCGGGATAGCATGCGTCGTGATGGGATCATAAGGGAGCTTGCCGTGCTTCTCCTCGTAGTACTTGACCAAGTCCAGAAGTACACCACGACCACAGATACCGTGCTGAGCCCAGTCTATCGTGAACAGAGAAACACGTCAGCCGAGACGATCTGTTCACATCAGCGCAAAGGAACGTACTGTGGATGCCGTACTTGATGAGCTCCGGGTTGACGTCCGCGGGGCTGTTCTGCTTGAGATTGCCCGACTGGAAGAAACTTGCCGGGACTCTGGGGTACACGGCTCGGTCTCGGCAGCACTATCGTAAATGGGACGTAACTCACCCCTGGTAGAAAAGTCCGTGGTGGACCAAGCCGAAGTGCTTCAGGCCGTCCCATTGAGTGCCCGATTGAGTGTTCTACGAAAGAGGCAGGTCAACAGCAATGCTATCGTAGCGAGGAAGCAAATCGCATTACAATGTGGAGGATGTCGTCGTGGACGGCGCCGTAAGCCTCGTGGAAGATGATCTCGTGAACAGGGGCTTGACGGTTGAATGCAGGCTATTCCAGATCCAGAGCTCAGCCACAGCCCGGCAACCCAAAAGGAGGGCGACAAAACCTTGGCGGGGAAGTTGATCGGCCTTCAAGATGCCAGCGTACGGTCAGTACTGCGGGTCTATTACGCAAATTATAAGGGAGACATCGATACCAACCAGTTCAAGCCAATTGCCTTGCCCGTCCTGCATCGCAATCAGCACAGAAATCTGACGGAGGGACGACGGCGACTTACTTGATTTCCTTAGACGCCTCCTTGACCACCTCCTTGGTGAGGAGATTCACGGTTCCCAGCTGGTCATCCTTGCCCCAGACCTCCCAGGCGCAGCCTGTGAAGTCCTTGAACTTGGGCAGTTCGTCGAAGGTGGGCAATTTGCGTTCGGTAGACATGTCGGGTGTGGATAGGTGGGCGAACACCCCTTGCAGCCTCGCCGTGGCAGCGGGCGGTTTATATGCTCCTGGCATCCCCACTGTCTGATAGACGACCGAGGTAGTACGGTTACTCCGGCAAGGGAACGAGGCCGACCTAGATATCTAAGCCAAGTCGTCAGGACCGTACCCCTTGCTTGTCTGCCACACTTTCCTGGGCAGGATAGCGTGACCCAGTGCAGCATTCGATCGATTTCGTTGAGGGGGCTCACCTGACGAGGGTTAGCCCCAGAATGCCATCATCCGCCTCCTGCGATCCGCTGTGGGCGGCGTGTAATCAGTTACGCAGATTCGGATATACGATAGATAGTATGCGGTCTGGGGCGCGCAACGCCAGCAGTGGCTGGCATCGGTCGGTAGCAACCGGTAGCCGGCCGCTCGGTCTTGATGGCTACAGAGAACGTTGCGTCGCTTCGATTACGACAGTCTACTATTACAAGAGTACTAGCTTCGAGGCCATCGTCCGTCTATGGGCCCCGAATATACATAGTGAGACACCTGATGGACGAAAGGGCTCGACGATCAGATAGATTGCGCAAACGAGACGACTGGCGGCCACCTTCGCTCCGCGAACCGTCAGCTGGTAGGCCCTCGCAAGACGTATTATCATCCGCGGATGAAGGGGTGCACAAGCGCGTCTTTGGGCGTTATCCGCTTTGATGGGTCTAGAGCAAGGCACTTGTCTAGAAGGTCAACGAACGACATCAGCAGCTTGCTTTCTTCGTCTTTGAGCTTCACGGAACTTGGTGGGAGCAACCGTTGCCGAAGATCTCTCGTTGGCTGCGTGAGATGAACCTTCCGCACGACATCCTGTGGGAATAGAACACCGTTAGGCTGGAATCGTCGGGGGTCCAGATAAGCAGTACGTACCATGCCTGTGACGCGATCTTGCTCCACACTGAGGAACGCACCCAGCTCGTCGAAGTACTGCTCTCCGAACTTGGCGCGCTTGATCATCTTAGACGGGAAACGGCCCTTCAGCTCCATCATGATGAGGAGCATGTGGTTGTTGGTCCGTCCAGGGAACAGGATCTTCCCTGTGTACAATTCGTATAGCGTACAACCAACAGACCACACGTCGATGGCGGGGTCGTACGGATGTCCCATGACTGAGGGATCGGACAATTAGGGCTGTGTGGTATTGGACATGTACGATGACTTACTAATCTCTGGCGCGCGGTAGAACCTAGACACCAAGTAAGGCGTGATATCGTTCTCAGAAGCATCGGAAGCGGAGCCAAGGTCGCACAGCTTGAGCAACGTCTTCGCTTCATTGACCTGTAATAAAATAGGCAATTAGTCATGCGACATAGACAGGCCATGACCTATACGTACGAGAATGTTATCAGGCTTGATGTCTGCGTGCATGATGTTGCATTTGCGCAGCAGGCTCAAGGCAAGGAACAGCTGGTGAGCGTAGGCGCGCACTGCACGGATATTCAGGCCGACGTCTTTACCGAATCGCTTGACCACGTCGCGCAGATTCATACTATATATGTCCAAAAGCGTCAGTGAAATGCCGATACAACTAACGCCGAAGAGTTTACCTTAGATTCTCGAACACTAAGCAGAGATGTCCGCGATGATCGAAGGTGCGTTCCAAGCGGACTATATGTTTCTTGTCCTCTGGGTCCGCCTGGCGAATCTTGTTGAGTATCTGTACCTCTTTCTGCCCAGCCTTGTACCTGAGCTGCGTTCAGCGATAGCGATCCAACAGGCTAGAGGAACTGCGTACATTGACTCTTGGCACCGCACAATCTTGATCGCTACTTCCTTGCCAACCTCGCTGGCGTCTCCTTGCAAGACACGCGCCCTCACAACGTTGGCGAACATGCCTTTGCCAAGAGAGGAAAAGACCTGATAACGGCCACCATCGAGTTGTTCGCCCAAGATGATCTGGTAGTAACCCTCCGGGTCGGCTGCGGAGTCCAGGGTAGCCGTGACAATAGCTGGTGCAGCAGGTTTCTGAAACGCATGAGCAGGCGCAGCGCAACATCGGCAGTGAAGAGCAACGTACTGCCACTCGCTTGACCTTCTTGACCTTCTTCGGCGAGGCAGCGATAGCAAACATGTCATCAACATCTTCTTCCTCTTCCTCAACCATCTCGACGTCCTCAGGCTCTTCCTTGACACCCCAGACACGTTTCTGCTCATCCTCCCGACGATCCAAGCTGGGGTCGTAGTCCGCAGCAGAAATTTGCTCACCCACCGCGTTCTGTGCTTGCGCCTTCTCTTCTTCGTCACCTTTGGCAAGCGAGAACAAATCGGGTGTAGGCGAGACTGAAGCAGTCTTGCGCAAGTCGGGCGCTGTAGCATTGAAATGGTCAATATATGCGCTGATCCGCATGTCGACTACGTACCAATACTGTCTGCGCGGACTGATTCTGCACGACTTGGAGTACCGACGACACTCTGCGCCTGAGATGGGAAATTAGATACATCAGGCGTTGCAGGGGGCGGCTCAACCGCACTACTAGGTCCAGGACCCGGCGTAGGTCCTTGGCTGACGTTAGAGCTTGCGATGCCTGCGTACTTCGCTAGAATAGCTTGGCGTCTTGCGCGACGTGCAGCAAGCGTCTCTTCGACAGGGGGTGGAGAAGGGGGAAGATCCAACTCCATTTCCGGCTCTGGCTCTGGATTGGGCTTGGACTGTGATTGCTGGTCTGCCTTCGGTTCTGATTTAGAGGGAGGTGGACTACGAGGTCGCCGCGAACGTGGGGGAGAGGGTGCTCTGACTGGTCGAGGGGAGATCCTGAAGTAAACCTTGATTGTGAGACTCTGTCGAGGGAAGTGGACGGCTATGGACACGATACTCACTCGCCTTCTTCCTTCTCGTCTTCAACCGTCGCGAGTGGTGGTGGGGGGTGCGCACCACTGGGTTGTCGATCTCGTGGAGGTGAGGGGTGTCTGCGGTCGTCCCGACGTCGGTCATCGACACGGCTACTATCGCGTCGAATATCGTCCCTCCGCGACGCAAAGCTCTTCTCCCGACCACGGTCCCTATCCCTGTCTCTCTCCCTCTCCCTGTCGTCACGCCTATCTCGTTCCCGGCTCAGATCACGCGAACGTCGTCTGGCATAGTCCCGATCTCTGCTTCGCGGCCTGTAGTCTCCTCGAGGTCGCCGGTCGCTACTGACTCTCCTGTCGTCGATGTCTCTTCTGCCATGAGGTGGTTTCCTACGCGGCGACTCTAGGTGCCCGTCGCGCCGATCTCGGCCGTCCTCTCGAGGTCTTTTGTGAGATTCGACATCGTTTGGTCCATCCCAAGCACGCTTAGACCCTGATGAGACGTTAGTCATATCGCACAAGCACTGATTGTGGTTTACGGGGCACCGCACGATGACAAGAAAGAGTTCGTTGTCGCTGGGGAGGGCGGTGACGGTGATGGTGGTCGCTGAATGAGTCGTTTGGAGTCGCGATCCAAGAATGAAGGATTTGGTTCGGCTTCTGGCGCCGAGCCGAACTAGCCTCATGCCGGTAGCCGAACCACTGGGCCCCGTCGCGTGGGCGGCAAGTCGAACAACAACGTCCGAGCCACATTCCTCGACCGCGACCTTGACCACGACCACGACGACTTAGCAGCGCTGCTCACCGCCGGAAGCGATGAGCAGACGACAATCGCGCGTATCCATTGATTCTAGGCAGAATGACACCTTGCTCGAATTCGAGAACTGTGCGTACTCACTCCGTGGTATCGTTAACGTATCGTGCATCTCACACTGCGGTCGCCGTCCTTCACAGTCAAGAAGAAATTCCTTCTGGCGAACAAACATATCACGAAGTACGTATACTCCGCAATTCTAGTTGATAGATACTCATTCGCATGCACGCCAGACTGAACTCCACCCTGAGTGCCCGGATCGAGGAACTCAATGCACAGATATCTACTCTATATGTGGAGAATCTTCGCCTACGGGCCTCAGAGATTGCACTCACATCGCAGCTGAAGAAGGAGAAAGAGAAGTCGCAGAAAATTCTGGCTGACACGGAATCTGCGGTATGTCTATGGGCTGTGTACTCTGTGGCTGTCAAGGTTGACAGGTTGCAGACCCATACTCTCATGAAACAACTTGGCCTTATCCGCAAGTCTTGGGGAGTACCCCACGGACGATCATCTACTCCGGAGAGCCATCCCCCACCACCCCGTGCGCGCCGCCCAATCCCCGATCCGAACGTCTCACCACCGCCCAATAGGCTAGCACGACCGCCTACAGTCCCTGGGATCGTCGAGGATGATGAGAACAACGTTTCATCACCTGAAGACCCTGAAGCTGACGTCGAACAGGAGACAAGCCCGTCGATGCCGCGCAAACGCAAGACGAAGTCCCGCACTGCTAGTTCTAGCCGTCTGCCACTTCCCTCCCAGAAGACCTCCCCTCCACCTGCGGTAGACACCGTACATATCGATTTTGAGGAACAATTAGGCAAGAGCGGCAAACGAAGACCCACGAGGAGGCAGAGTGGCCTCCTCACAAGCGTGTCCATCACGGCAGTCACCGCAGACAGCCTGAATCGACCGCCAAGTCCAGTGCCGGAATCGCCGTTGAGGGACGCCCTAGAAGAGGATGATCCTCCCGTAGAACCGGACGAGGACGAGGTGGAGGCCATCCTGCAGGCAGCCACGAAGCGGCGCGAGAAGAGGGAAAGGGACAAGGAGAGTGAACGTGCGCGTGAACGTGAGCGGGACGGTGACTCAGCTCTGGAGCCCTCCCGACCACGCGAGCGGAAGAAGCAGCGGGCGGTTGAAGATCCGGTGGATGCGCCCGAAGGGAGCAAGTCCAAGTTCAAGGATGTGACTAATTCGCAAGCGGGCCGCTCTGCTCTACCACCACTCGACACCACGTCTGGTATGTACTTAATTCTACCCGTCTATCGTTCCGCGACAATCTGACCGGTCAAGCAGATGAACGGCGACGTACGCCGGATGTTGATGTGCCTACCTCTGCCACGTCGTCTAGTATGGCAAGCAGTTCCACGCGTAATTTCTTAACCACGCCTGCTACCACACCCGCACCGTCATCGAAACCCTCGTCTCATCTCCCCACACCTCGATCATCTAGTCCTATCGCTGAGTCAACTCAAGCAGAGCCGGAGACACTTATCGGCGGTCGTGAACGCCGGGTGCGCAAGAGTATCAACTACGCTGAACCCAAGCTGAATACGTACGTTTGCCGTGTATATGATGGTGTGCACATGTTGTTGACTTGATGCCTAGGAAAATGCGGAAGCCCGATCCTGTTCCCTCGCTGACGAGCACGAAACGCAGTTCAGTTGCTCACGAGGACGCTCCACCAGTCTCCTCGCGGTCATCGTCGTCGCATTCAGCTGATGCGGACGTTGAGCCACCTCCTGCAGGGACTGTGAAGCGCAAGAAGTCTCGGGCGTATGTTCCACCCGACGACGACGAGAGCGAGGGCACCCAGGCAGACGCGGAGTTCGGCGGTCTACGCACCGGGTCATGGGCGAACGTCGACAGCCGTCGGCGGAGCGTCCACGCCTCTGGCTCTCGCAGATTGGAGGGTGATGATGTCCGGCGCCACAGCATGGCAGTATAGGGCTGGGCCCTCGACGCGACGCGCTGGTGATCATCGCGTCGACGCGTTCCCAACAGGATATGATTATGGTGATGACTTTTATGATACCTATGATGATCCGCGAGACCCCCTCTTGACTTACGGCGTTCTTGCGCAACGTTCCTAATTCCAATAGTCTTACCATGGCCCTGCGCACAAACAACCCGAATGTCCCAGCCATTGTACCATATGTATTCATACGACTATTCTCCTAGCGACTATTCTTCTACGCACGCACGCATGCTTTCGCTATCGATCTTACACGCAGTATATATTCTCTGCTGGCTAGCATGTTGTATGCAACTCGGTAGTTCCTGCGATAGGGACATTGGTCTTTCTTGAGCCTATACACGAGTCAAGTAGTTGTTCCCAGTGAACGTTCAACGTACAGGATGCCGAAGGAGAGCGCTTGGCCAAGTGCAACCTGAGGGAAGCGCCTGTGGCCTGGATTACGTAACACATTGTATACCTAATCCGGCATAGCGTGGCTATCGGCTGCTATGGCTGCAACATTGGTCCCGCGTCGAACATACAACTCTCTTCTTGACCTCGACGCGGACGTCTTGACTCTTCTTGCTCTGTTCATAATTGCCGGCGTTGGAAGAGGAGTCATTCTTGGGACTCAAATACAGCCTATATCTTGGGTGAACAAACAGCCATTCCGGGGTTGTCTCAATAGCCATGGAGGTCTCGTCCTCGACGCCGAGTGCATCCTCAATGTCAATACCAGAAATGCGTCTTGCTGAGCGGGTCGACCGGATGAACACGAACTACATCTCACTACCGGAAGAACTGTGTGCTGCTTCACGTCCGTCTTCGCCAACTTCTGATGCACGCGTCGCGGAGTGGAAGAGTCAAGTCTCGTACGCATTGCGCCTGGCAGGGGGTGACACCACGCACCCTAAGTGGGGTCACGTTTCGCGGATCACACAGCTCGCGTGTACCAGCAGAAGATACATCGGGGTGGCGCCGGGCGTGAGGATGGGCGACGGGAGGCTAGTCACTCTCGACAAGAAATTCGAGCGGGCACTACCGGAAACAGAGGAGAGATGGAAACGTTACGAGAAGAAATGGGAGAAGGCCGTTCAAGCAGAGAAGCGTACATCCAAAGCTAAGGCCTCTCCAGCCGCTGCGAAAACGTCGAAATACTGGTCCAAGCGTGCACAAGAGCAATCTGCGTCGTCGTCGTCGTCACGACCTCCACCCTCACCCAGCAAAGCGGAGGTTGTCCGAAAGAAGGTCGAGAGATGGCAAGCCGAGGTAGTTACGGAGGTCGAAGATGTGCAAGTAGCCTACGAGGCGATCAGCTCGCAGGGGGATAAGGCGAAAGGCAAGGCCAAGTCCACGCACCCTCCTGGTGAGAAGGTTCAAACCTCGCTCGGCTTCCGTGTTGTGAAACGTTCGAGCGTCACAGACGCGAAGGGAGGTCGCAGCGCGGCTTCGAAACCAAAGCCCACATCTCCAGCGCGTTCACCTAACCGACCAGATCCAGACACTATGTCGACCCACGCTACGAAAGCAGCGGAACCACTGAATCATTGTGAAGGCGAAGATGATGTGCCTATTCTGTCGCAAGATCATAACGACCTTCCCCTGATTGCGGAAGTGCCAGAGCTTGTCAGTGCATGTCCTTTGACCACTGCGACATCCTGATCATCTGTTAATGTTGCTCGTTCACAGTCATTCCTACCTCCTTCATTCCCATCGCAGTTGAAGACCTCAACACCGCCCCTGAACTACAGACGCCATAAGCCAGCGCCCATCGTGCCCTGTTCACCTCCACCATCGTCCCCTCAATCACCCTGCTCGTCTAGATCCTTCGACCCAAGTCATCCACGACCTCGAGCGCCGCCACCAGAGTCCTCCAATCCACCTGCAGCTCTACCCGAATTCAGACCGCTCAAGCGCGCTCGCACTCCTAACTCCTCGGGCGAGGACGGGATGGATGTTTCACCGCAGTCGCTTCGGTCCAAAGCACCACCGTCCAAAAGAGCGCGCGCGGACCCGGTTTTGGAACAAGAACCTATTTCGAGCGGCCCCCGGCCAGTACCGCCGTCGACGCCCCCGCTATCTACGTCCCCCGCTAAAGCTCCTGTAACTCCCGTTTCGAGGGGAAAAGGCCTTGGTAATGCAAAGGGGTTGCCTGTTCCGACCACTCCGGACCGTCACCCGCTGCCCACCCTGACTGAGCTCCTGGCGTCATCGCGGCGCTCGAAGCCGCGCCCGAGACCGCCGTCAAGGAAGCACACGCCTCAGAGTCAGGCTGGCGGTGGCAGCAACAAGGCGGGACACACGAGGCAACAGGTTGAAGTGGAAACGGAGCTTCCTGGTGTCACGGAGGGTTCGGAGCCGGAGCCGTCCCCGACAAAGACGTATTTCTCTTCTCCTGCATCGGGTTCTTCCGACTCGGCCTCCATCGTGCACCGCTCGCCTGTGTCACCGCTCTTCACGCAGAACCCTGGCGCGTTCGTGCCGGCATTCGTATCCTCTCAGCGGCCAAGCGCGAATGACGACGATCCGTTCGTCGGCGCGCGCAGCCAGGGCCGAAGTCAAGGGCAAGGTCTCATGCGTGGCAGCAGTGGCTTTTTTGGAATGGGGTACAATTCGCAATTTGACGTCGAGGGCCAGGTCGATCGTGTGAGCGAACTGCTCGAGCGGGATGTGGATTACAATGGATGGTTGCGTGATCTGGATGAGGTGGACGAGGAGGACATGCCGGCGACGCAAAGTCAGGGCGCGGTTGGGGTGGGATATTGACGTCGTTGGTGACACTTGGCTTACATCGCTCACGTTATTGTCTGATGTATCTACAAGACTGCTTACTCATGGTATGGTATCTGCATTGTATAGCCTCGACGACGAAATCTTCGCGTGAAGTTCGTCGCAAGTGTCCAGGGCGGCGGGGAACCTCTATTCCGTCACCAGGTCCTGGAACGCGCCATCTTTTCATAGATGTCGCGAGAAGACACAGCATGCGTCAAAAGGTTCGAGCGCACTGCACGAACGACGGCGTACCGCCAGGGTCAACGTCGACGGCGGAGAAGTCCTGCAGAGGCGTGGAGCAGTAAAGTAAACAGCGTATCAGTAACAAGTGACCGCTGAACCACTGTGTCACCCTCGATTGGGCGCACGTCGGTGGATGGCATGAACACCGTGCTCTAATCACTCGAAGCTCATCCAGCGGTTTATCCCGCGTATGGAAGTGCCATATGAACTGATATAGAGCTCCTATATTGAAGGCGCAGGTGTTCGCTGCACACGTCGAGGCATCGACCGCACCTGGCACGTTGGCCGTTGCACACGGTCTGGACAAAGCTGGTTTGATGGTGAGCGCATGCCACCGAGAAACTTGGAAGGCGAGATCGGGGATCCGCGCTACCCATGCGTCGATGACATCTTCCCGAAAGAGTGGTACGCACGTAAGGGCACGTCCTCACAGGAGTGATTTTGACAAACTGGTCGACCGCGATGCTCAGTTGCGAATCGGTCTCGCGCGCTGAGCATGTGAGGGCGATTTCGGATTGTGGGCGACCGGATGTGCTAGCGCTGTGTGGCTTGCTTGAGCTTGTAAAGGCATCAGCACCGCCCTGAGTCCGCCCTGATATCTGTAGGCGTCATGGGAATGTGTTGCAGTGCGTAGAGTGGCCAACCGGGAACTTCCGGCGTGTCACAGTTGCTGATTCTGTGAATGGCGGCCGTATGTTCTTCTCACTCATATATCGAACGTCCACGTGAACTTTGCACTTAGCACCCAGTAGAGTTCAATAAATGCGCCACGTTATGAAAACCACCTGGTCTGGTTGAACATTCTCATGGAGAGTGGACGAAAACCCGCGAGTCGCCCACTGAAGCACTCAGTTTCATCAAAGCAATGATGATTCGAACTAAGACCTTCCGGCGGATCAGCTGGATGCCTTCACCAAACGAACCGGACTTAACAAACCTAGCGAGAGCGCAGGAAAAGGCCGGTGCACAGATAGTGGTAAGTCTTCATGGTCACTCCCTATCACTTCCAATGGACTATTCCTATTGCCACAGGTGTATAAGTGACCGGAAACGCTCGCAGCGAGATAGTCGTCCCGGATCGCTCAAGGCTGTGTCGGAAGCAGCAGCACCGGGGGCGCTCCTGTACGACGGAGACCAAGACTGCACGACAGCTTCCTCCGCAACCTGCCTCTGAGCGTGTAGAGCTGGGTACCTGAGCCGTAAAGGGCGCTGGCCGCGGCGCGGACAGGCTACACCGTCCGGCGGAACTTAGAGAGAGCCTCAGCCGAACGTGACCCGTTTCTTGGTCACGCCTCCGCTATTCGACTGCTGTTTCTCGCCGGAGGTTGTCTGAGATTTGGGGGCGTCCCCATCTCCAGCGGTGGAGGTCCGGGCTTTCTTGCGGAGCTTTGCCTTTTCTCGTTTCGCTCGCGCAGCTTGCGCCGCGACAGCGGCCTTTGCACGTTCCTGTCTTTTGGGTCATCATCACTGTTCGCCCACAAAGTGACATCAGTCGCCTACCAGTCTCGTTTTCGAGGAGCTCTTCTGCTTCTGCTTCTGTTCAGAAGACGAGGAGGCATGGGCAGATGCCTACGTAAAGCAGACAAGGGTCTATCACCTTGGACCGCTAGTGCTGGAGCCGGCAGAGTTGCATGCTAACCTTGGAGTGATGTGCCTCGACCTTCGCGCGTGATTTTTGCTCCTCAATATCCGCCACGCTTTTTGCGAGGTCTACGGCAACATCCTATTAGTCCAGAGCGACATGATTAGCGACGTGTTCCAGTTCGGATGAACCCTGTACGGCAGCTACCTTGCTCTCGACAAACACCTTTGACTTGCCCTTCTTTCCCATATGTTTAATTGAGCTGTGTGAGACACATTTGTCTTAACAGACCGCTCCATTCAAGGAAAACGTTGTACTCACCAGGCCCGGGACGGCGGTCTCGGTGACGCTTGCAGACGATTTGCTCCTAAATGAGAGCACTGCTTTTTGCTGCCACGTGGACCAGTACCGCATCGGGAAAGCCTCCTCCACCATACGCGAGCGTCCACAGCGCCGGAGTCGGACTACGGTGCTATGCTCCTTTTCTTCGCTCTGCCACCTCCTCGGCTTCCGGCGGGACTCATCATTCTGAAGCCTGACATACTTCAGTGCTCATCGCTCGCTTAAGTTCGTTGAGAACTCGACAGACCATGTTGACCTCTGTTCTGAAAGGGTGCTTCTGACCATCCGAGTCGCAGCTACCATCCCAAGACCGTCTCGAACGCTCATGGATCGCTCGGCACACCGGATGCATGAGCTATTTCGTATGACGAGCATCGGAGATTAAGATACTTGACGTTACGTTTTGAGATTTGAAACCTCTCTGCGCGCTCGAGTGGGCTCGAGTTGATGTTCGACAATTCTTCGAACCTTAGAAGATCCCAGCCCCTCGTGCTTGTGCGCTTTGTGCATCCCGAATGCGCTCATGCGTAATGCCCCTATTACTGGATCGGCGACTTGCGCCCGTACCATGACTTTACAGATGTCTGATTCTACGGTGGACCCATGCTTGGCTCTGCGCCTCCGACGTCCCATCTGCGCGGCAAGAACTACTGAACATCACCTCACTTCTCGATTCACGATGTCTCCGGAGATTGTACATTACTGGTGAGATCTCACCGTCGTTTGGTCGGTATAAAGGTCGTGGCTTCGCAAAGCTTCTTGACCATCGTACTTCCTACATTCCCTCTTAAAACAACTTCTACAACACACCTCTCAAAAGTTCACTTGCAAGCTCACCATGTGTTACCTTCGCCAGTACGTTTCCACCACATCGTGCCGTTGTCGCTGTCTGCTCACAACCCCTCAGAGTTTGCTACGTTTACGAGAAATGTGGCCATGTCTACCCGATGGTATGTCTTCGCCACATTCCCTATCCATACACCATGCTCACCGAAAATATAGCCCGATCAACAGGTGAAGGATATACTGTATTCCTCCAGCTCAACCTGCTAAACCGCGTCCCCATCTTAGGTCCAGTGCGACAACCCACGGTGCAAATTCAGCCCGTTGCATCCGAAGAGCTGCTCAGGGTCTTCATGCAAACAGACTTGCAAGCAATTGTGAGTCTTCGCACGCGGCAGTACCTATACCTCTCGAAAACTCAATTAGTTGCCTTTCTATGTAGCCGTGGCCACCCGCAGCAGTACTGTCAGTATCGGTCACATTCCGGTCGCTTCGTCGCAGTGACTAACCCTCCTCCTACAGCTCCGCAAATGGCTGGGTACTGCCCGGGCTGCACCGGTCGGTGAAGTGCCCCCTCGCCTCTCGTGTACATTTCTTGCGCCATTGTTGTTCTCTATTTCTTGGCCATCTTGAACTCTTGACATGACGTGTCCGTAGCGTATACCTAGCTTAATCCCTAATTACTATCTGCCACAACAATATCTATACATTCGGAACCACAACTTATCTGCCGTCCCTATGTCAATCATTGAATTGTCGCAATGTCTCCTCGAGATGCGGTGCCGCGACTGACCACTAGCAAACGCAGTTCTCGCTCGCATTCCCACGTAAGAGCTTGTATCACCGATAGCCATCCGGCTGCGAGAGGTGGACCCTGGCCGTTCGCCAACCTAGGCGATCAACTTGGTCGCCGGAATCGCCGGTCTGACAGTCCATATGGGCGCAGTAGCCCCTATATATGGCTTCCGTACCACCTACGGCAGCGCTGGCGATCTCGGCGGAAGAACGCGAAGTATCATCGCGCAAGCTGTCCCCTATACTTGGAGTCTGTGCTGCGTTCTGTCTCGTGTGCGTCGATCTCCAGATCCGCACTGGCAGCGAACCTCGAGCACGCGCCGGCTTCCTAACGCGGGGTGCCTAGAACGGTTGTGGATGGTGTTGTCCATCCTCCCGCGATCATCATGCCTGATACAGTACTAGCCCCATGTCTCGTGTGACATGGTCATTGACAATAACACGAGTCTAGATATTACCGTCGCACATGCATCGCGGCCGGATATCAGTGTGGCAGGCTACAGCTCATTTCAGTCGTTCGCAGGGCATGCCGTTAGACTTTATTCAACGCCCGCTGTCGTGGGCCGCACGCAGCAGCGCAGTTGACTTGTGATTCTACTGGCATGTGGAGCTTATGCTATATTTGCCCATCCGAGGACGCGCAATCTTTGACCGCCTTTTACGCCCGGGCTGGAATTTGACATGCTTGGAGTCGGGTTCGGTGCACCGCCATCACGAGCAGTGTTGGACGGGCACCCCTCTGGCTGCATCGCATGCGGTCACGCCGGCAAGGCCGATTCGGGCTTGTATCGTATCGTCCTCTGTGGCCTATGGCACAAACAATGACGAAAGGAGCACGTTTACGTATTGCGGCGTGCGCAGGGGCCGCTAGCCGCAGCTCGGGGAGACGAGGGCTCACTGGCTTGTACATCCGCAGCCCGTGTGGCTTGTTCATCGTCGGTCTGCCACATCGAACCTGTGCGTGAACAAAGAGGGGCGGTCAAGATCGCCTTCGCTGAATACATTTGGTGATACAGTTGGGATCGAACGCCAGGCCATACTGCGCCAAGGCGTCAACTACATGCTCGCCTGGAGCTGCCACGACACGAGGGCTACGATGACCGCATCCAGGAAGCCGCGCACTTCGGGATAGAATATCAGAGACGCGGGGAAGACGGTGTGCAGCTTTCCTCCTATGTTCTGCACCCCTGCCGTGTTGGACCAGGCCACTTGCCTCCGCGGCGTCTTCGAAGACGGCTCCACGGCGTATATCTGAGAAGCAAGCCAAGATGAGTTGATCATCTAGGGACCATCCGCAAGCAAGGGGTTCGATCGCGACTCTGGCTCACCGTGGGCTTCTTGGCTTGATCCAAACAGAACTCGTATGTCTTTCCGTGCATTGTCAACGTAATGCTAGCGCAAAGCATGAACAATCGAGACTCTCGTCAGCGGTACGATATACCGACCGTCGCTTCTCCATCCGCAAACACTTCCTGAGATACGGGGGTGCAGCATGACCGAAGGTGATGATCACTGTCTCCAAGTCGTTCGACAGGCAGCTCGTCAAAGACGTTCCCGGATTGGATTCGTAGAGTGTGTTCTCGTCCACCTCCTTCTCCTTCTTCTCGTCCATGCACGTTGACGGAGTCGAAGCAGAGATTCTGCCGTCAGCGTCAGAGATGTCCTTCTCATCCCCCTTTTCCATCGCGTTGTTTTGACCCGGCTCAGAGGTGCTCCGACTAGTCGTTCCATGCTTCTTAGATTGGAACGGATTGAACTTGAAGATTGCGCTCGCTAATCTGTATTTCCGAGCTGTCGACACGATCGCAATGGCATCCCGCTCCGAGTCCGGACTGTGGGCAAGACCGCGAAAAATGTACGCCCGGGAGTCGTCGCCATCCGTATAGATTGTATAGTAAAGCGCCTTCGTGTGCGCAGAGATGACAAGCGTCCTGCTGGGGTGCGAGCCCGGGTCCTGGCAGAAGAGCAGTGTATCTCCAAGCCCAGGTTCGAGAGGGTCGTCAGACCGCAGAACGAACGAAGTGTTGTCGCTGGGGAAGACGCTCATTAAGCTGCGCATAGAAGGCTTCTAGCGATATTTGGGAGGAGAAAGAAGTGTTGGGAGAGATGGACAGAGGGCGACGAGAGGAATGCCAGGGTACAAGAACCTGATATCGGCTTGCAGGCTTCGACCTAGCATCGCCCCAAGAGGCTATCTTGTCCGAGACCTGTCAGTATTACGACTCCGCTGCTAGAAGGACGCGCTGCCGTGCCGTAAGCCGTGGTACCTTGCACAGCGAGATACCCTCGGCACGGATATGTCTAAAGCCGTCTGTAGTCTTTGGAAGCTGCAGTGCCTCAATGAGTCAATACTAGGAGAGCTTGTCGGGTGATACCGGCGTGTGGTGGGTACTCGTTGTGCTCATCTGGCCTGGAGAGCCATGGCAAGATGATACGGTAAGAGCTCAATTACATTGTCTTCGCACGAAGGAAGGTATGCTGACAACTTGTCCGTTCGTGGTGGATTAGTGGACCTAGGTCCACGCGGCCTGAGAGCGTCATACAGACACTGCATCGGTGCCTGAGTCACTGGACGCCCGCGCGCACACACGTACGTAGACCAAGATTCCAGCAAAGCAGCAGCAGCAATAAGAATATCACGCTGTAAAGAGAAGGTGGGTGTGGTGGGACCCGAGACGTAGAAGCTAGAGGAAAGGACTATGGTGGTGCAAGGCGTTCAAAGTTCAACTCCAAGAAAGTGAGAAGAGTCGGAAGATCTAGACAATCGAATTATTAGGCGTCTATCTAATCTTATCTCGTCCACATTCCAGTGCAGTATCCTTTGCTTGTCAATAGTTACAGCATCACTAAGAGCCGAGCAAGGATTAAAATAGTGCTGCGAGAAACCATAAGCAATTCATAAGACTATACAACCAAGCTGATCTGCCGGGTAGTTGAGCAAGCCTCATGATGAATGTGTAGATATTGGTGGCACAAAAAGATGTCTTGAAGGTGCTACCAGGGTTCGAACCTGGGTTTCGGGAAAGTTAGTAATCAAAATCCCGAGTGATAACCACTACACTATAGCACCGTGCACATCCTTACTACCCATAAATGTATATCTATTTTGTCACAACATCTACTACATAGGAAGCTGGTCACTTGCAGCACTTGCAGCTGACTATCCTCGGTCGAGCCATCAGACCGCACATCTCACCTTGCCATCAACATTGGCACGTCTATGACCGGTGAGTCTTGTAACCGCCCACGACTTTGCTTTGGACTCATGCATCAAGGTAGTTACAATTGAGTACTGGCATTTCCTTTTGAGATGGGCGTTGATTCAACGTCAGTTTGCCAGGGTTCACAGGCCATCTCAAGTCTCTGGTTGAGCCAGTCAATCATACACACGCTACGCGACCGCCGACGAGTCGGGGTTCGAGGACGATGGCCGCACTCATCAATCCGCACAAGTGAATCCCGCCGTGGTGAGAGCGGCCAGCCATCAGACAAGATCAGAGCCAGCTCGCGAGTCAACATGGTCGCTGGTGTCACATGGGCACGTTCCTCGGTCAAGTGAGCCCCCGCGCGACACAGAACGCAGGGGAGAGAAGCTCGCAGGCGCGCCGCGACTACCAACGTCAGGGTCGCTCTGAGCGGTATATATGAGTCTCGCCCGTAGACCATGTCCTCCAACGCCCGCCCTCCGTCCACATCCTCGCAGCCATGTCTCTCCGTGCTGCGCTGAGGTTCGCGCTCCTCGGACAGCTTGTTCTCTTGTCCAGAGCGACCGTCACCGACCCCGCCGTTCTCGACGCGTGTCCCGGATACAGAGCGAAGAATGTTTTCACATTCGGGCCGAAGCTGACGGCAGACCTCGTGCTTGCTGGCAAGGCCTGCAACGTCTTTGGTCCTGACATCGAGCAGCTCAAGCTTGAAGTCACCTACGAGACGAGTCAGTATATACCGCGTTTTTCTGCTCCATTCATGATCTGACAGCCTTCTGATTGTTGTAGCGGATCGTATTCATGTGAAGATCACGGATCCCTCTGAGGCGCGCTACGAGGTCCCGGCGTCTGTCCTCCCTCGGCCCCACGCGGACCTACTCGTGTCGCCGCATAGTGCCTCGATCAAGTTCAATTACACAACCTCGCCATTCTCATTCTCTGTCTACCGCGCGTCCACGCACGAGGTCTTGTTCTCGACGGCTTCGCACCCGATCATCTTCGAGCCCCAGTACTTGCGCGTGAAGACCGACCTTCCAGCGAACGCGAACATCTATGGCTTGGGTGAGCATACGGACACGTTCCGTCTGCCGACCCACAACTACACGCGCACGATGTGGTCGCGCGACGCTTACGGTGTGCCGACGGGGACGAACTTGTACGGAAACCACCCAATCTACTTCGAGCATAGGACGAGCGGCACACATGGCGTGTTCTTAGTGAACTCGAACGGTATGGATATCAAGATCAACGACACTGAGGGCACCGGGACGACCCTTGAGTGCAACGTGATCGGAGGAGTTTTGGACTTCTACTTCCTCTCGGGAAGCGAGACAGACCCGACGGAGGTAGCGCGGCAGTACGCTGAGGTCGTAGGCGTTCCTGCAGAGGTCCCGTACTGGTCTTTTGGGCTGCACCAATGTCGCTTCGGCTACCAAAGTGAGCTATAGGATCTCTCGCAAGCTTGGTGATCCGCTGAGGAGTTTTCCGCAGACTTCGTGGACGTCGCGAACGTGATCACGAACTACTCTGCAGCGAACATCCCTCTTGAGACGATGTGGACCGACATTGGTAGGCTATATGCTATGATCCCAGGCACTAGAGCAACGCTGACCGCTTTCTAGACTACATGTACAAGCGTCGGATCTTCACCGTCGACCCAGACTACTTCCCGCTCAGCCGGATGCGCGAGATCGTCAACTACTTGCACACACACAACCAGCACTTCGGTGGGTTTCAGTGGGAACGAGGCTTGATGTGAGAGACTGAATTCGAACTGGGTTTGCAGTTTTGATGACTGATCCCGCCGTGGCGTACCTGCCTGGCGAAGGATATGGCCCCTTCGACCGCGGGACCACTGCTGACATCTGGCTCAACGCGGCGAACGGCAGCAGTCCATTCTTGGGAGCTGTGTGGCCTGGTAAGCTCGCATATTCCCAGTCGCGCTTCATCAAGACATCTCATATAAACTCGCCGTAGGTGTGACCGTTTTCCCTGGTGAGCTCCCTTAGATAGTTTTCATGTTGAGGACGGCTTCCAACACATGACAGACTGGTTCAATGCAAAGACACAGGAGTACGTCTCGGCATTTACTTGCGCGTCCTTCTGGAAACTCACAGGATTCCTTCTGCAGCTACTGGACCAATGAGTTCAAGATGTTCTACAGTCCAGATACCGGCCTCGACATTGATGGCGCGTGGATCGACATGAATGAACCCTCGAGCGTAAGTGGATTCCTTGCAAACTAATTTACGGCCACTGCTCACGCCAATTCTACACAGTTCTGCAACTATCCATGCACCGATCCCTTTGAACAAGCTCGCGAGCAGGATCTGCCTCCTGCGCGGACAACTCTCCCGCCGGACCCCAACACACCCATCTTTGGCAATTCAGCCCATAGTAAGCGTGTTGACCATAGCCACGACGACGTGCAGAACCCGCCCTACGCCATCGCCAACTTTGCTGGTTCAGGCGCACTGTCTGACAAAACTGCCTACGTAAGTCGTCCTACGAACTTCGTAATGCATAGTTCGGGCGCGCTGAAGTAGATGAATCATGCAGACGGATGCACTTCACGCGAATGGCCTGATCGAGTACGACACGCACAATTTGTACGGCACGATGATGTCCACTGCCACGCACAACGCTATGCTGGCGCGCCGCCCGGGCCAACGCACGCTCGTCATCACGCGTTCGACATTCGCGGGCGCGGGCACGCGTGTGGGCAAGTGGCTTGGAGACAATTTCAGTCAATGGGATCATCTCCGCCAGTCCATTTCCGGGATCCTCGGGATGGCGGGTGTGTACCACGTCCCGATGGTCGGCGCCGATATCTGTGGCTATGGTATGTGTTTCCCTTAAGCGCCATTTGATGATCTCAGAATTCATTATCGCTGCCTCGGCCCTCAGCCGAAAACACGACGGAGACCTTGTGTGCTCGCTGGGCCATGGTCGGCGCGTTCTATCCGTTCATGCGAAACGTGAGTACCATCAACTTCGAGTCACGCGCGCCGATGTAATGACTGCTTCTCCACGTGTAGCACAACGCCGACACCTCCATTAGTCAGGAGTTTTACCGCTGGCCAACAGTCGCGCAAGCCGCCCGCAACGCGCTCAACATCCGGTACCGCCTGCTCGACTACATCTACACCGCGTTCCACCAGGCGCACACGGACGGCACGCCCGTGCTGAACCCGCTCTGGTACAAGTTCCCCAAGGACGCGAACACGTTCGGGATCGACACCCAGTTCTTCTTCGGGGATGCCATCCTCGTCTCGCCCGTGCTCGAGGAGAACGCGACGAGCGTGAACGCGTACTTCCCCAACGAGGCCTTCTACGACTTCCACGACCTCTCCCGCACGTACGTCAAGGGCGGCGGGTTCGTGCAGCTGAACGACGTGAACCTCACCACCATCCCCGTCGCGATCAAGGGTGGCGCCGTCCTGCCCCTCCGCGCCTCGAGCGCGATGACGACGACGGAACTGCGCAAGACCGATTTCGAGATCGTCGTGGCGCCCGCGCTCGACGGGACCGCCTCGGGCGCGCTGTACTTCGACGACGGTGTCTCGATCACTCCCGTAACGAAGACGACCGTGTCGTTCGCGTTCACGCATCAGACGCTTACCGTGAAGGGCACCTTCGGCCACCCCATTGGTGTCAACGTCGCGCGCGTGAGGTTCCTCAATGTGCAGAACGCACCGCGGAGCGTGAAGTTCAATGGCAAGACGATGGAAAAGTCTGCGGTTGCTCATGATGCGCAGACGGGTGTGCTGGACGTGACTTTGAACACACCCTTCACTCGGGGCTTCACTGTCGAATATCAGTAACCTGAGTAAGCTCTAGTCAGTATGTCTTGTACGTAGGCTCACATTCTGAGTGCATATAATATGTCGATGCATGCAGGAGATGAGTGAGAGATAGCGGCAGACATAGCCAGATTCTGTGCTGCGTCACAGAAAGCGATATGCGGGAAAAACGGAATACTCTCTTCAACCACTCGTGAGCAATGAAGTACAAAGCAGAGTCAACATGTTTGAGTGTTCTTGTACAATATGAATACATACAGTCCGATAGGCGAAGCTAGTGCTGCAGGAATTTAGCAAGAGCCTTCCCCGCTACGACTTTAGCAGACCCCTTGCCATGGGTCTTCTCCAGCTCCTGCCATTCTGTCTGGTTCAAACGTGCGAGCTTCCCGAACGTAATGTCATCCTCTGTCCCCGTGTGCAGCGTGTCAGTACTCGCATCTGCTGCCGCAGCGTCGTTCCTGCGATGCCCAAGGCTCTCCCGCGCGCGCTTGACGTATTGAGCAGCTCTCGTGTGCTTGGGCGGTGAATACTCCGTGCTGATGCTCGCGTTGGCGTCGCCGCGTAGCGGCTGAATGCGCAGTTGCTGCTTCTTGCGGGATGAAAAGCTCGAGTTGTTATTCCGGATATGAGAGGCATCGATACGGCTGCTCTCCGCCAAGGGTGCTTCATCGTCCAGGTCGAAGCTCGGCCCGTCTCGGACCCAAGTCGGTGGCTGCGTGAGTTCGCGCTCGACCTCCGCCTCATCACCAGCGTGGCCTTCGCGCTCGTCAAAGTTCTCGTCATCGTGTTCGTATTCCTCATCCTCTTTCATATCTTCGTCTTCGTCCCCGTCTGTATCCTCATTGTCGCTGAGAATGGATGCAAGGCTTCTGTTGGCCTCCTCGTTCGCGACTTCACGCATCCTACGGAGTAAGTTGTCTGCGGCCTCGAGCGACTTCGTACGTAGGTGAACTTCGCGGACAGTTTCCTCGCTCCAGCCATGATTGCGCGCCATGATGTGTATCGCGGTGTTCATGCCGAGCCTTTGAACCATATCGAGCTCGTGCGGGGGGAGCAACTCCAAGTGCGACGCGTCCGCGGACTTGGAGGGAGACACAGAGCGTGAGAGCGCAGAGGTGGATGGAATAGGTGCAGATCTAGAACGCAAGACATCGAAGGGAGGGGGATGGAAAGCGAGGCTGAGGGCAGTACGATTAGCGAGGAGCCCTTCGTCGCCTAGAGCGAAGGCGGGAGAGTGTGACTGGCGAAGACGTTTGCTTCTGCGGCGGCTTGCTGGTCGTTCTGGCTGGTAGAACACGTCGCTAGAGGCATATCCGCCGACAGTGTACCGCCGAGTGGGCGCTTCTCCCTCGATCGCGTCGGCGCGATTCTTGCCTTTGCTGACGCGGTCAGAAAGCTGGACTGCAGGATCAACACGCGAACTCGAAGGTGCGGGCGGAACTATCTTGCCCAAGCGCTCTGCCGATGTCGGGCGCGGATCGCCCTTACCATCAAGAGGGGAAGTTCCAGAGCGCTGGAAAGTCGTTTGTCGAGCGCCTGAGATTCCCGCCGCGAGATTTGTTGAATCTCCAACAACATCGAAAACCATCGATGCGGGCTCCACGAGACGTCTATCTTGCTTGCTAGGCCCAGGAAATGCCCGCTTTCCCTCCATCTGCAGAATATTGTTCAGCCGCATGCGATCTGCTTCTGAAAGAGGCAAGCTCTTCGTGCGGCCGGGCACTCGTGTGCTTGGCG
Organism: Cubamyces lactineus; assembly: GCA_022376465.1. Taxonomy (NCBI): domain Eukaryota; kingdom Fungi; phylum Basidiomycota; class Agaricomycetes; order Polyporales; family Polyporaceae; genus Cubamyces; species Cubamyces lactineus. The sequence goes on along the minus strand of JACDTU010000013.1, from coordinate 439,898 downwards.
CTCGATTGCTGTGGGAAGACGCTTCCGTAGGCTGAGGATGAAGGAGGCGTTGGAAGAGAGATACGTCTTGGCTGGAGACGGGAATGTTGCTTTGACGGGATGACGGCTCGTCCACTTGGCTAAACGGGTGGGCAGATTGGCTGAACGGATGATGCTGGGAAGGAGAGGGCCAGGTGGCTTCATTCGCCTGGTTTTCATCCACGTCCATGTCGGCTCCGTCTGCTGCAACAGGGTCTAAGTCTGCGTCGTGACGTGGGGGTGAAGCAGATGATTCCACTACATCCATTACGTCTTCCTGGTCTTCGGGCTCCGAAGCATCAGCGATAGCACCGCGCGGGAAAGGCGTGCCCTTTGGCTGGCGAGGTGCGAGCCTACGCTCGACTGTGCGCACGGTGGTGACGCTAACGAACTCCTTCGTGGTGACCGTACGACTATGTCCCTTCCCTCTGGGAGTGCGTGTGGGACTCGGCGTCGATGGACTCTCAGGGGCCTTGCCTTTCCCGCTGCTCTTCCGCTTCCGCACAGGTGGCCACTGGGGAAGCTCGGACACGTGTTCCTCGTTCAGATCCTCGCCCTCATCCGTCGCTGGATTGTCCTGCTCCTCAGTCACCTCGTCCACGTCTTCGAGGTCCACGCCTGACTGCCTGCGCGGTTTGCCGGAGGGGCTGACGCGCGACCGTCCGTGTGCGTCTGAGAAGGCCTTGTTAAAAGCACCCTCGTCTAGACGCGGAGGCTGTCGTAGCTTCGGCGCGTCTTGATCGTGAGCGTGAGTATGATGGCGTGCTTCGGCTTCAGCAGGTGAGCTGGGTTCCTCTGCCACATCCCCGCGTTCCAAAGACGGTGAACGAGTAGCGGAAGAAGGCGTCCGGAAGATGTCGTCCTCCTGCCGCTTCTGGATACGTTTCACGTGCCTCCGCGGAGCAGTGAATGGCTGTTGCTCATGATGTCGTGCGACGGCCTCCTGTGTCGGCGACAGCTCCGGAGTTAGCAGGGGCACCTCAGTTTCACGGATGCGAGTGTTGTGCTTTCGAATAGGCAGGACGTGGACTTCAGTACAAGCCGCTGTCTGATGAGTAGCTGGAGGACGTGGAGCTTCAGCTTGTGGAAATATTCTGGGATCGTCAGCGGGCGCTTCCGATACATCGGCTCCTTCGTCGACGAGCTGATTTGCGTCCGCTTCCCCTCTACAAGGGCACTAGGTCAGTCCCGCAGAGCGCCTGAACCGTCTATAGTTCAATCGACATACCTCGATCCGCCCACTTCACCGAGTATCTGTTCGTGCTCATCGCCCTCGTCTCCGAGTAACTGATCAAGCTCTTCCTCTTCGTCCACGGTGCCTTCAGAAGCTTCGCTCATGTTGTCGGGCACATCGCCCGCGACGTCATCAGCGGCTACCGCAGGCGAGCTGAAGATCTCCCCATCGTAATCGTCTGACCCTGGTGGTTCAGCAGGCTCATCGTCCCCACTATCCCTAGCGTCCTCTTCATCTACATTCGCAGCGTCCCGATCCTGGACGATCTCGACGTCAATGGGATCCTCGGGCGGGCCCGCGTCTTCGACGGTAGTCGAGACTTGATCCACGTCAGCCGGCGCTTGATCCAGAGCCGTCTTCGAAGTACTAGGTGGGTTGCTGTCAGCCTCTGCCTCGCCTTGAGTACGAACCCGTTTTGCTGGACGCTCCTGAATGACCGCACCGCTGGTACGTGCACGTTTGCGCTGCTCAGCGGAAGCAGCTGATGCCCGGCTTGCAGAAATGTCAGATCGGCGCGAATCCAACGCTCGAGATTGTCTCTCAGCCGCTCGTGCGTTGGCGGAAGGCTTCCTCACGAGAAAACCATCAGCCGTTTTCGGTCGCGGTACAGGAGAATCCTCCGGAACATCTTCGTCAAGATAGCGGCTAACGGCCCAGTCGAAGTATTGCTGGTTCTTCTTGTAGCGCTCTCGCCACGACTGCCACGGATGTCTTTTGATCCATGGGTACTTATCTGCCTATCAGAATGAATGGTGCATTAGCACAAGCCTAGTTGCTAGCGTAGCGTGACCGAGAGAGGACCAAGATTACAGACATAGAGATTATGCTTACATCTTCTGAAAGGGTCATCCAGAATTTCTGGCCAAGAATGCCTGTGTCGGCTGAGAGATGGGTTGCAATATATTGAGTGAGGTGGTCGTCGTCTTCTCGAGTGTATTGAACACGGGCCTCGGAATCACTTCGTGTTGACGGCAGGGAGGCAGAGGGTTGGGAGGCAGTGAAAGCGTCTCCGTGGTACTGCTTGATATACTTCTTGACTAGCCGGTCTATCGTGGCACGATTACTGATGTAGTGTTCTCTCCAAGATTGCCATGTATGATGTCTGGAGAATGGCCATCGGTTACCGGCCTAATACACATTGGTCTGGTGAGGATAGGATGCCACGACTGAGGATTTTGTGCGTACATTCTCACAGAGTGTCTGGTATAGCTTATTCCCCTGACGGCCAACTTCCTGGGGATTGTATTTCGCGATATAACGCGCGAGCAAGTCTTCTTGCTGTTCAGTAAATGGTACCCGCGCCCGACTACCTGTGTGTCAATACGCAAAGCTCTTATATAGACAGGGTATAAGCTCACCCTGACATGCTTCCCCGGTCTCAATCGCCCCGTCGCTGTAGTCCACAACTGGCTGTAATCGGGGTCGGTCAGGGGTGCTTGACGCGCCAGAAAAACTCGCGAGCTCAGATAGAGTGAATATATTGCAATCTAGAGGCTGGTGAGATGACTGCGCGGGCGAAGGAGAGCAAGAAGGTAGGAGTCTCGAGAATGGACTGCGACGGCCGAAGGACGCACTGATTAGCCACGACGTCACACATCACATGATTTTCGCGTCGCGTCACAGTCACATGGCCGCGCCTCGAGTGATCAAGCTTTCAAGACGTCCTCATCATCAATTTCACCCAAAATATTGTACGTGGGTGTTCTCCCGGTCCATACAATGTCCATGACTCGTATAGGTCCAGTAAATAGAAGCCTGCGGTGTTACATGCACGAGTGATTACACATGCTTCCAGACCGGAAGTTCTGCGTTAAAACGCACGGCTGTCTATAGCTAGAGTTGGACATTGAAATGTAGGGCAGAGAGCAGCCATGGAAAGGGCCGTCATTGTCGATAGATGCAGCCCGGAGCGCTGGGTGTGCTCAGTAACTCAACGTTGTGTAGGCCCCTTTATGATGAGACCAAAGTCTTGTGCCGTTCGTAAGTGCGACAATGGAACAACATTACCCTGGCTCAAACACCAACACAATATTCCAGGCATCAGAAGCGAGATAGCTGAGCGTTGCCGGGGAGTGTAGGAAGTAGGTTGTCTCTCGTAATTTGCTCATCGATATGCTTTTCAGGCAAGTTCTAACATGCCGCAGATGCTACGCTGTGAGCATCGTGTGGGCGCAACATAATAGTCGGGAAACAACCCAATTACTCGCGGATATCGTCACGAGGTAGGTCCTATGCATCTCCTCCATGCGACTATGCGCGAGAGTGCATCCCGCGGAGAGCAAACTCTGGCATGTACTCCACAAAACGCCATGCCAGACCGTGGAGCCCACCGAGTTGATTGATCAGTTACGCGACGAATTCAATGCTCCATGCAGCACGAGCAAGGACTCCAGATTAGGGGTTCTCCTTATGTATTTGTGGCACCTGTGCCCGTTTTCAACACGCCGAAGACACGGCCATCCGGGTGCGAAGCGGGAGAGACGCGGGCCTTACATTACCAGTCCAGATACATTAGTTTGTCCGGCGGGAGATGACAGGGCTATGAACGACTCTTTGGCATTTTGGCATGTCATTTCCGATGATGGGCGGCTGCTCCTGCGGAACCGAACGTCGCAGTAGCGTTGTTGCTATCTCTTGTGATGCACATTCCTAGTCTACATAGTTGTGCTTCCGTATGCAAAACGGAGTATCGTCAGTACGCACCGACTGAAATCCTACTTCTCCCATACCTGCTTTCCCCACCGGTGACGTCCTGCTCAATACAAAGAAGCATAGCCGCTGTTTCCCAGCGCTCGGAGTCCTTGTTGATGTTGTTAACAACGTCATCCAAGCCGCACAATCAGCGGAAGGCGCTCCATAGGGGCAGGCAGTGAGCCTCATGTTCCAAGCCTCTTTCATCTCGCCTCCGCGGGCCCACCCAATGTCCGCCGCCTGCAAGATGAGGTCACGGACACAATGTGCTTTTGGAGCACAGGATGATCCGTGACATGAGAATGCCCGCTTGGACTTCGAGATGTAGTGTTCGGCCTCTGTACCGCCTATGAGATACCATATTCGACGCTGCAATTGCGCTATTTGGATGTGGGCTCCGCGCACATCGTGCCAGAGAACATCAGGGACATACCCCTGTGACGTTTGGGGAGGCCGGTCGTTCGCTATATGCTTTTCTATGTGGTGATGTTCGTACGACAACCAATAGCGGGACGGCAATAAGCGGATGGTGCCCTTCTGACCGACAAGAAAACATCGGAGTCAGTGGTGCACTGCGTCATACGGTGAGAGCAGAGACACACGTACATTTACACTACGGGCGCGTAGTTCGAATTGCACAGAACATATATAATGCACGAGAGAACGAGCAGCTACATCAAGTCGAGCAACCACTCGTCCTCTCTGCAAAGCCCTCACAACTCCAAGATGATCTTCTCTCGCGTCGTCGCTCTGGCCGTCTCCGCCCTGCCCATTCTTGCGGCCGCCACCCCCCTCGAGGGCCGTGGTGGTTCCGGGGAGTCGTCATGCAGCACTGGCGACCTGCAATGCTGCCAAAGCACCGAAACGGTGAAAGTCCTCCGCTTACGCGCTCGCCGTTCATGACGAATTAATCGAGCTATAGGCCGGCTCTGCCTCTGGCGCCGCTCTCCTCAGCCTCTTGGGCATCGTCGTCCAGGACGCCAACGTCCTCCTTGGCGTCACCTGCTCGCCGATCACGGTCATCGGGGTCGGCGGTGGCAGCGCCTGCGACGCCCAGGCTGTGTGCTGCGACGACAACAGCCACGTAAGTCACCCAGTGTCAAGCAAAAAGTACCGTAAACTCACCATTGAGACATAGGGCGGCCTGGTGTCCATTGGCTGCGTCCCGGTCAGCCTGTAGAATGCGAAGCATCACCGCGGCACTATGTGGGAATTGCGCGTATGGGAGAGAACGTGACCATAATGCCGCGAAATTGTCGAACTCTTCATGTAACTGTTCTCCGCCGAGTGTAGCTTGAATCGTTACGATCGAGTGATTGTATAGCTCGTATCTTGGAACCTTGCTATGCGTAGTATGACCCCAAGTACGAGGCCGCTGGTAGTAGTACTAGTACCGTCTAGCGTGAGACGTCTTCGTGCGGTGCACGTGGTAACTTGAAGCCACACATTAATCTTTGAGGAGTACTTCGAATGGTTTGAGATCGCCATAAGGAAGTAACAGATCCAGCATGTCAGTGGCTAACCTTGTGGACATTGATACATGCCTTGTAAATAAGTTCGCAGTATGGCAGTACGATTGAGTCGGATGGCGAGGGCGCTCAATAGCCTGGGCGCTTGATTATCGGTATGGCCGCGTCGGGCCCGGGCACGGATATCGTAACAATTCCTTGCTCCTTCTCTCGCTACTATGGCGGCAGTTATTGGACTAAAATATTGACAATCGAGATTCACCTCCGCATACCATTATGTCACGTCGGTCACCGCAATGCACCGTTTGTCACACATTATCACCGTATCTCCACCAATTGTCGCGTGCTTCTCTGCAATTCATTGCCATTCCTGTACACCCAAATACACCGTGATACCGCATGATATGATGTCTGGCCCGCTGCCAGCAACAGAAACGTACACCATGGGGCACCAGAGTATACTATAATTCCCTTCTTTTTCCCATATTTCTCCAGAATTACCATTCTAAGCCAACATCTCCTCGCACATCTCGTTTACCCATCATTCACCACTGTGGCTCGGAGGCCCGTAAACAAACACATCATCACACAGACTCTGCAGCTGCGAGCACTTGCAAATCCTGGCTTTCCTCTGCCTGCATCCTCAGCCTACTCGTACCATTTCGATTCGCTCTGCTTGCTTACAGCCTGCTGACCACTCGGCTTCCTTCTTTGATCCCAAAATGGCTATTCCGATGCTTCCTCGTCGCTCAAAATGTGTGCATATAGTATGCCGCTCGGGTGGAGATGGCTGCTCAAACTTTGTCGTGATTGCGAATGGAGTTCATCGTCTCGTAAGCACCCCTTCCACGACATCCTCCAAACGACTGCTACCCTCCCGAGTAGACTGCTCTCACCCCTGCCGAACCCTGTTCGGCCTGTGGGCATGCATGGTTCAGCCATTCCATCACAGGCATTGGCGATGACCACCCGAATCCTTCCTTTCAACGTGGAGGCTTTGCCGAGAGTAACTGTGGGGGTTTTGCTTCGGTAAGTCCTCGTTCTTGTTGTCGATGTATTTTAGTCGCCCACTGAATCGTGATATAGACCTGTGATCCTGCGAGCTGGAGCTTCCCAACAGTCTGCCAGTGCGGGCGAGCTCTTCGTAGCCATGACTTCCTCGCCGATGCTACAGCAGCAACCCTAGCCAGTCACGATCAAGGCCAGCCCATGCCACAGTATGTTGAGCTTTGCATTCTGTTCCCGAACATGCACATATCCTTATGTCGAATACAGGCTCCATACCGACGAGCGCCCTGCCGGAGTAGGGTTCGGTGGTGCAATGCTCGCCCGTGGGCTACGTCTGCCAGCAGCTGCTCCCCCGATCACTGCCTATCATGGGGTCCGAGCAGCAGAGCCTGGCCGTACGATCGACCGTCGTAATGCCAGTGCTGAACGTGCTCGTACAGCTACAAGGGGCTCGTCTCAGGCCAGCGGGAGCCGGCAGAACATAGCCCGTATTCGCTCACAGTTGGCAGCATCGGGTAGTAGCACAGCTCACCCAGCCGAGGTGCTGCCAGCCGGCGAGCAGGATTTCTGCGTACTGGTCATACCACACATCGTATGTCATATTCCATATCCTGTGTTGAAGCTACTCAATCGTTTTGTAGCCACCTACCCTCCTGTCGCGGCTCGCTCGCCACCCCTCTGGCTCCACTGCTGCTCAGCCTGCATATCCCTCTCCCGCTTTTCGTTGGAGTGCAGGAGAATTCACCGATCTCGCCTCTGTCCTCCTCCAGCTTAAACTCGTCTTCGCTGTGTCATTGTCTTCCACTGGGCCAGTCGCTCAGGAGCTCACCCGCCAGATCCTTGCCCACTGCGACACCAGTAATGTGCTTGTTCCAGGATTCAGCTCAACTGCTCTGCTGCCATCTGCTCCAACTAGCCTTCCCTTCATTCTCCTTGCTCAGGGCACCCGTAGGCGTGGAACTCTTGAGCGACTCTATGATCCCTACGATGAGCTTGACATCAACCACTTCACCTCAGCACGGCTCACCACACGGCCATTTGCGAACATGCATCTCCCTCTCGACGATGCACTAAGTGCCCTCCCGATGATCATCGTTGGTATGTTCCTCCCCATTTGTCACTGTATATACCCCATTGTTGACCTGGACCATCTTCTAGCACCCCGTTATACCAATCTGCGCTCGTCCATTGGCCGCCGTGCACTCATGCATCTCGTCCCATGGAGCGAGGCAGCACAGTTGTCAAACCGCTACTACCCACACCAGTGCTTTGCTGCACGTGTCATGCATATCGTCGCTCCAGCTATTGATTGGGGCTGCATCAGTGGCGAGTGTGCTCCTGCGAGCCTTGGTACCTGTGAAGCACCATCTGTGGGCTCGCCGGCCAACTCCGAAGGGTTTCTGCCACTGTCGGACACAGGTATAGCCCACATCTTACTAGTAATGGTGTAGGCAGCGCTGATCAATCCACCGGTGCAGTACCTGCTATGGTGTCGGTGCCAGGAGAACTGCACCCTGCTGTGCGGGATGGGCCAGCCATAGCTGAAGCCCATGTTCCCCCATCGTTTGGGGAGCCCCTGTTCCTCAACGAGACTCTGGAAGTATACGTCAGTCGTCACCTTCTTTGCACATTCTCTATATCGCAATTTCCACTCACCCATTGATTCAGCCTTCACATGGATCTCGGAACGACAATGTTCAAGAGGTGCGCCATGAGCTCACACCCTTGGTGGCCGAGGCTGGTTCTTCAAGTTTGCCATCTATACGGGATCGCTCCGATTCCATGGAGGTTCGTCTGTTCTTCGATTGGGGCTGTTCACACTCTCAATGCCTGCAGATGGTGCTCGCTAATGCACATCCTGCTGTACGCCTCTGTCCGGGTGTTGGCGAGGACACAGCTAGTGTCCCTAGGGAAAGTCTAGCACCAGAGGTGTGTTTGTTATTCGTACAGTGGCGAGGTCTCACCCACAGTTCTACCTTGTCAGATTGGTCCTATCCAGCCACTCTCTCTACAGGCAGTCGCTGAATGGGCAGCACGCCTGCGTTCTGCAGTGCCGATAGATGTGTCGTCAGCACGTCCACACATCCGTGCTCTTGATGCAGCGACTGCAGCAAAGGCCTTGCTCTTTCTTGTTCGTTGGCTCTTTGACGACCCTGGTCCAGCATATCATGGCAGTGGGAAGCCTTTCGCGAGTGCGATCGCCGATTACTGCTCTCCGCAGGATGTAACTGTGGCCCTTACCTCACTCGGTATGTTGGTTACATCGAGTGGGCCCAGCCCAGCCCATCTCGACTTTGAGGTGTACGTCCATTGCAGTCTCAATCTCTGCATCGTGCTGTGCTGACTTACATGGCAGTGGAGAGGGTATTGGCGAGGCTCCAATCCGCACTGTTCTTCGCCTCGCTGTCAAGCTCGCAGTTGAGGACAAGGATCTGTGGGAGCCCCGTGGCCGCTACATGTCGGTTCTATTCCACCACTCACGTCAGAGTATGCCTAGCCGCCAAAGCCGCCTGCGTGCCTGTGGCTTTCTCGCCCTCCTCCATATGGCTGTCTTGCATACTGGCCCCGATCCCATCTCCCCCTTTCTTCTCCGTGCTTCGTACGAAGAGCGAGCATATGCTCTACGTGCTGATATGCCATTCCTCCAGATTCTTAGCCCAGAAGCATCCACAGCTCTCGCTCCATGGGTTAACCTTGATGTTAGCACCCCGCTTGACATCGGGTCTAACAGTGCGGTCGGCCGACTCCTATATGGAGCGAACATCAATGTGAGTAGGACATTTTACCAATTTCCGGTCTACATGTTCCACTGCTCATATGCTCTGCTCTATTCAGCCATGCAGTCTCGACCTATCGCAACCACCGTCTCAGGCAGACCTCAGCGAGATTGAGCAGTCGATCGTCTCAGAGATGTTGCTCGGCTATACCGACCTCACTGGCCACCCCGACCTCGTCGCCTTCGGCGAAGGTGCAGTCTGTGTTTTGGCACCTGGGAGCTCACTCGCTATGGTCAGTGCCATTGTGGTTCTATTCTGTCAAGGTGTTCCCTGATCAATGTTTGCTACTGTAGACATTTCGTGGCCAGATCCGCGACTATCTCGCCTTTATGTATGACTGCCGTGTCATGAATGCCGATCAGTTGATCTCGCACATCCAGTTCAAGTCTGGTGTTAAAGTGGTAACTGTCCTCGACAATGACTCGGATGACTCAGGTCCCCTTGACGATGCATCGTGGGATCTGATCAACGAGGACCTGTTCAAGACACACTTGCTCGCCTATCTTCGGGGCCATGGCCATCCGAGTCATCCCTATATTCAGGCTATCCTCTCACCTGCCATGATCGCAGCTGCCCATGGCGACAGTTCCCTCCGTGCCCGTGGCTTCTTGCAGCTCATGTCGGGATCCGAGCTTTTCCCTGTGGATCCTCAGTGGTCGCTCAAGGTACGCCACACATTCCGAATGGCCTGGAGGTCGTAGTATGGTTGCTCACACGTACAATGTAGCTGTACTTCAATCACACTGGCGACCGCACTTATGTGCCTCTAGATGGTGTCGAACCACCTCTGCCAGGACCAGTGAGTAAGGTGTCTCTATTATCCCAACTGTGAGCTAATCCCAGCTTGTGCATAGCTCGAGGTGCATGCATGCTTTTACGAAGCGACTGTGCAAGTCGATAATGGCCTACGGAATCTCCTCCGTGAAGAGCGGCATGCTGGTGGGGCAGCTACTGCCTTCGATGCATGGATTCATGGCGCTATCTTGGAACCTGATGTCTTTACTGTCGCATAGCTGTTGTTCACATTAATCACACACGTAAAGAACAGAGTTGCGAAGGTTGGCACATCACCCACACACATGCACGATGGTCGCGCGAGGCTCAGGAAGTGATGCACAATACAACATGAGCGTAATGCAGGCGTGAGGACATGTGTGCAGGAGGGTAAAACCCATTGCGCATGAGCGTTGTTTGAATGCGAAAATCTGAATTGAACAAGCTGGGAGGTTAGTGAGCAGTACAATGTTGCTCAGATGACACAATCTGCTACCCAAGGCAGCAATGAATGGTGTCCTGGGCACCTGGCATGTCCATTGAAGGTAGATACTATACACTGCTACACGACGCCCCACGAAAGTCCCCGGTCTTGACACTAGGGCTGCGCACTGAACCTCACGACAATAGTCGAAAAAGCTGTATGCATGAGGGGTCAGTGGGTTGCATGCCTTCGCGCGCGCAGCATGAGGGAGTGCACTCGCGCGCGACCCATCGACCCTCGCGCCCAAGTCCACGAGACTACCTTCCCCTCGCGCACTCGCATCACGTATGAAAATCCCAAGAATCTGCGCCGGGCATTCCCACGCGATGTCCATGTACAGCTCCAGATCCTGCCCGCCCGAGTCGCCGACGAGGAAGAAGCACGCATCGGGTAAGTGGTTCAGCACGTCCAGCACACCCGCACGCTTCCGGAGCACAGGCGTGGAGAGTTGAAGAGCGAGCGCCTGCCGTACGAGCATGGCCAGATCGAGCCGGGCAGCAGGCGCGAGATCTGCAGGAACTCGTTCACGACGGGAGCAGCTCGAACAGCCCGTTGGACTGGCGATGAGGGGGCGCAGGTCAGAATGGCTAGAGGAGGAGGGAATGGGAGCGAGGGACTTACAACGTGGTGGAACCGCATGCCATGCTGCCACATGTTCGTATACCAGGCGCCCATTCCGCGGATGACGCTGCTGCCACGCAGGTCCTTCACGAACACATTGTGAAAAATGGCTCGTGCACCGGCCATGATGCCCGACAGCTTCACTGTGTCGTCAATGTCCGAGATCACGCAGATTGACGAATAGCTGAGAGGTATCAATATCAACGTCGACGTTGTGGCGGGCACATGTTCGGAAGGCACATACCTCGGTGGCGTTGTGTAACCTGCTGCAGAGGAGACTGGAGATGGAGGCGCAAGCAGCTCGGCGATGACGAACAGGTCCTGCTCAAGATCCTCAGTGAGATTCGCACTGTGTGGTTCGTTAGTGCAGAGGACCAAAAGGGATGCAGTCGAGCCTTGATATTCACATGCCAGGACTGTAGGTCGGAGTTGGTCGACGGAGCAGATGAGAGCGGTGGAGGTAGCAGAGCTCTGTTTCCATGTGGATGGCCAGACCCAGAGCCCGAAAGCGATGTTGTTGAGGCGGCGGAGTGCGCATAAGAGCTCTACGGGTCCGAAGAGGACTCGACGGAGAGCGAGTCTAGTCTGCTACGCCCGCTGTCCACGCTCTGCACGTCAAACTCGAGCCGGCGTAGCCTATCGTCGAGGGCCTCCATCTCCGACTCCTCGGTGATCTCGTCTGGGAGGGCGGTAGGTGCGTGTGAGCGAGGGGATCTTCTGTGGATCTACTCAACGGGGTCGTCGCTGTCGCGCCATTTGTGGCAGTGGGCAGCTTGGGTAGTGCAGTAAAGCCTGGCCAGTACAGGGGCGTCAGTGAGCGTGTGTGTGTGGCTCAAGGAAACGTACTTTTCGCGAGGCGCAGGTATGCACGCCCTGCGCGTGTGTTGAAACCTACGCCGGTGAGTTTGCATGCGTAGCCCGAGACAAAGACGTCGACGTCAAATGGGGCATCTGCGAAGAGGAGACCGTCAGCCACAATATATCGCGCTAGAGTGCTTGGCTGTTGGCTGCCGAGCCATGTGCAAGACCATTGTGGGACTCGCACAGCAACACCGAAACTAGAGATGCACTTACCATCTTGACCGTCTTGGCCGGCCCATTGGCCCTTAACATTCACAGCTCGTGAGTAAATGTGAATGTACGTCGGACGCGCAGGGACGCACCATGTCACCCCGAACGGCGATGCCGTGCGTGCAGCCGTCCCAGTACGTGCGCGTGTATCCCGGCGCGAACTTGCCGCTGCCGAGGATCTCGTCCGCCTTCGCCTGCGCCTCGGGCGGGTACTGCGAGTCCGTCTCGCACAAGTTCATCAGCAGCGGTGCCTTCGACTGCGGCACGTATTTCTGTTCACAGTCCCCAGACGATGTGTTGTTGTGCGTCGTGCATTGCGCGATGGGAGGGTCAGCTCAGCTCTCACAAAGTAGACACATGACGCCACGCACCTCCAGATCGATGGGGATCTGCAGGAGCGATGGGTGCGTGACGGCCACGGCGGCGACCTCGTTCGTAAACGCGAGGCCGAACACGGGGCGCGCCCCGAAGCAGAACCCGGCCGCAGCGAACTTGGTCACGCTCTCGGCCTTGAGCGCGTCCTGGACAGTGCGGATGATGCCCGCGACGCGCTCCGCGCCGTGCTTGCCGAGCCAGGAGGGGAAGTTGAAGGTGCCGGTGTTGAGCACGTCCTCGGGGAGCGCATCGCCCTCGAAAAGGTCGGGGAGGACGACCTTGAAGCCCTTGCGCGCGTAGTCGTCCGCAAGGAGGAGGTTGTTTTGCCGCTTGATGCCGAACACGTCGGAGAAGAAGAGGACGACCTTGTCCTTGGGGCAGTCGCCCGAGGGTGTCCCAACGTACGACTCGACGATGCCGACCTTCGTGAACTGGCCTGTAAGAGTTCAGTGAGGACATGCACCGCTGCCCCTCCAGGAAACAAGCGTACCCTCAGGAGTGCCTTCGTGGTGAACGCGTTGTTAGCAAAGAGAGCAGACCCCGGCTGTTTATGCCCACGCACCGCGACACAGTAAGCAACATCCATGACTTGCCAAAACAGATATTCCACCACGGCCATCGATAAGTGCATAACCAGAGTCTGTAAGGTGAGAGCGGGTGGAGGCGTGGTGGCAGCGGAGGGGACGATCGGGGGCGGGGCGGGATCGGACATGCGAGACGTGGGATGGGAGGGACAGGGTGAGGGCGAATCTGCGGCGAGAGGAACTCCCAGATGAATTCGCGGACTCTGCTCGTACTCCATGTCCTAATCCAAGGGCCGTACTCCAAGTGGTCCTTCGTGTTCTCCTTCGTGTTCTCCTTTTCTAAGTGCTCGTCTCGTCTCGTTCTTTGGTGAGCGTTGCGCCTGCGCTGGTCCCTGTGTCCACGTCCGAGTCAGTCTCCTCTCCGGGTTCTCGCTGCTGATACCCACCTTGTCTCCTGCACGTCCGCCGTCCTCTTCGTCCACGCCCAAGCCACAGCCAGAGCGCAAGATCGTCGAATGTGCAGATCGAGGACAGAGGCAAGATGATCGTGAATGCCTCCATCTCATGCAGTGCTCGCCTACTCACGATAGGCGCCCGCAGCCTGGCCTGCTCCCGCCATCTCCAGCCTGGTCGGTCCTCCATCCGGTGGACGTTGGCAACGTTTAGAATGCGCTGAATTCTACGACTTGTACGTTCTATGATATTTTGACGTGTACTCTGAGCTAACTTGGCTGTTTCTGTGCAGGATTTGGCCGCGGGCATGCCTTTCGAGCCTCCCGAGCCTCCGTGCTAACCCACACTTGCTTGTATACCTACGGTACCGGTATGTTTCAACTTGTCTCTCGCCTGCGCGTGTCCTGATTGTAATTTCTACTCCTAAACGCGCGCTCTGGAAACAACATCTGTCCGCAGTCCGTGCACCAGGCCTGGTACCGTCACGGACTCGCGGGTTCCTCCTCCGGCACGATCTGCGCGAGGTGGGAAAGGTACGCACAAGTATTCTAACGAGGTAGGCTGTCTTGCTTGTACGGCATCTCATGGACGCGCTTCGCAGAGCCTGGCCAGCCGGAAGTCATCGTTACGAGTCAAACACAACGCTATCCCAGCAAACAGCATCCTTGTTGCAAATGTACCCTCACTCCGAGGGTCTGTGCATACAGCTTCAGACCCAACCTCATATTACCCCGAGCCCGAGGCCGCTTGCCTAAACACCTCAGGTCATCTGGCAAGGGCAACCGCACGCGAGTTCGCACGCCGGGAACAGGATTGTCCGCCCGCGTCGACGCGTCGGTGCGTCACGACAAGAGAATTAGACTCCCGAAGAGTGCTGCATCGCGTCCAAAAGCATCCGCGCTCGTCGGCGGCGACTGCAATCACTGGTCTGGCATGGCACGAACTCGTGTCGACTCGCGTCGACTCGACGTGGTGCAGCATGGTGCGGTGCGGTACGAGGTATCTGCCCCATGGCCTGCAGCAACATCACCGTACATGTTCTGTGTACGAGCAAATGACGGACGGCTGGCCGGCCTTGGCGTGTGCGCTCTGCGTACGGGAGGACCACCGCGATGGGCATGGCGATCTCGGACACTGGAGCAGGCCGGCACGCCGCGGACGTTTCGTCTTCGAGAAACGCCAGCCTCCGAGCCTCATGATCCACGGAGGAAGACTGGCCTTCGCTGGTTTCGACACGGAGGTGCGAGCTTAACCGCCGTCAGACCGATAGTAGATACATAGGGACATGCAGATGGATGTATTGCAGCTCGGAAATACATGGCGACCCGCCACTGCTACGCTTGAACCAACCGTCCCACGCAGCTGGCCCATGCCAGTACATCCGTGTGTCGCTGTGGTGTACAGCCAGCATACTGCACAACAGGCGCGCAAGACCGTACCTACCAGCGGCACGGATGAGCGTCGAACGTCGAGCGGGCCTGGCCCATACCTGCAAGATGACGCGAGCAGTCCCACTTGCTCGTACCGCCGCCGAGACCGGTAGAGCGGACAGAGCCTACGAAAGAGATCAGTAACATGTCCGCAGCCGAAATCGTCGGGACACTCACCTGTCTGAGAGTTCTCCTTTGACCCTCAGCCATTTCACCTGCAGGTGTCCACGACAGCTCTCCAGCCAACTGGGGTCGAGCTCTGCACACGCCAACGTGTGCGCATCGTGCACGCGCAGCTAGTTCGCAGATCGCGGACCTGCCAGCAGAACGTAGGGGTAAGCACTTGAAGTAGGTGCACATGACCCTGCAGGACACAGATGAATCTACCGCATACCTCCAAAATCCCACAAGATCGTACCGCCGCCGAGACCGGTGTAGCGGACAGAACCTGCAGAGAAGATCAGTAACGTCTTCTTGGCCGAACGCCTCAGGGCACTCACCTGTCCGGGCGTTCTCCTCCGATCCTCGGCCATGGCACTCGCTGGTTGCCGCTACAGCTCTGCAGCCAGCCTACGCTCGAGCTCGATACAAGTCGAACCGAATGTGTGCGCATCATGTGCGTGCAGTGCGCTCGAGGATCGCTGGCCTATTAAGAGGGCATGAGTGCAAGAAATACAAGCAGACGTACATCGCCTCGGCATGATCGTGCACTTGCCCATCTCACGTAGCTTGCAGGCCCAAGTGACGGCGCACCAGTCAAACTCGACATCGTGCTCAGACGCATTGGCCATTGTTTAGAGGTAGTTCGTGTACGCGGAATGATCAGCAGCAAGTGTGTCGATCCGCTTGACGAAGGGGGCGATGCCGAACGACTTGCGGTGCGCACGGGCAGCGAGCTCGGACGAGGAGACGATGTCAGCGATGTGCGCGTCCGCGAAGCCCATGCGCTTAGCCTGCTGCATGAGCTGGGGATCTTCGTCATGGTGTAGTCCAGGGAGGTCCCGAAGCATGTCGTAGTGGTCTTCGTGGCCGCGTTGGGGAGCTCAGTAAGTGTGTGGCCGAGAGCGATCTTCGCCGCTGTGTACGTAAGCGGGTAACCAGTAGCCTTGGACGCCAGAGCCACTACCACGACGTCAATACTGCCGTCCGCAAACATGAGCCGCGGCCTCATACCTAGACCGACTCAAACAGGCGTTGACCTCGATGACACAGTACTCGCGCGGCATCGGGTTGAGCGCATACTGGATGTTGCACTCGCCGGCGGCACCAAGATGCCAGATGACCTTTAGCGCAGCGGACCGAAGCATGTGGTATTCAGTCACCGATGTGCGTGCCGAGAGAGTCGAAGTTCTCCATGTTGCAGCAGATGATCGTGTTCTGCGGGACGATTATTAGACCAGGCCGTGGCAGAACACGGCCGCTCTGGGTTGGAGTCACTACGGGGCTTACACTCCCATTCTGCCAGTAGTACTGCTGTTCGTGACTTGCACTTCGGCTCCAGCGGTGGTGACGTGAACGTAGGTCCGGGCTTGAAGTCTCAACACGGTGGCGGCGACACGGGTGTGGATCTGGGCTTGGACTCTCACCACGGTGGCGGCGGCGGCGTGAACGGGGAGACAGGCTTGTGCTCTCGTTACTATGTCGGTGGCGTGAACGTGAATTCGGTTGTACTCACGTTGTGGCGACGCTGATATGGGTAAAGGGCAGGGTACGTACCGGATCGCGTCCATGCCCTGCGCGCACACCCCTAAAACACGTCTCGTTGAGTCTCCTGGCGTCTGAGTGCGGTACGGCGGCGGGATCGCGATCCTACGGTGGATGAGGGTGGTGCGAGGCGGGCCAGAGGTGCCAGATTGCGGAAGCGGCCAGATTTGTATGGAAACTGTACAGTGCCCTGCGCGCAGCCGAGGCAAGTTCAGGACAACAAGAATCAAGGAGAACGGGCGAGGTTTGGAAGAGTTATCGCAGTTCTGAGTAGAGGTGGTACCAGAGCCAGTCGAAGACGCGGAGTGTGCGAAAAAATCGTGAGACGCGCCTGCAACAAATGGCGCCTTTCTATACATAGCCACAAATGCAACCGTCCACGAACGCGCGGCGCGAAGCAAGGTCTACTGCGGACCTCAACCTTGTAGACCGGGTCAGCAGGGGACTCGCACCCTCTGTTGCTGCTATGAGCACCCCGAGGCCATGGTTCGGGTCAGTCACTTGGACTACCAGTGGCTGGCCCAGCCGTCCGAGCCGCGGTGGTACCCGCCTACAGTGGTAGTGCCCACACGATCTCTATTCCCGCCAGGCCCTCCCCACACGTCTCCAAGACGCAAATAACCCCCCCCCCCCCTCGACGTGTACATGGTGGCGGCGCCGCCACCCGTCCTGCACTCACTACCACCTCTACGTGCCCTCTAGATCTCAGCTGTCCAGACTCCCTCTTCGCGCCCTCGGCCTGTCTACTAGTACTCCGGGGGCGGTGTGCCGCGCCACGCCATACGCTCCCTCTCCACAACCAGTACGTCCTCACCTCTCGCCCCTAAACGTCTCCAAGACACTAAGAAAAACACAGGAACGAGCGCA
Organism: Cubamyces lactineus; assembly: GCA_022376465.1. NCBI lineage: Eukaryota > Fungi > Basidiomycota > Agaricomycetes > Polyporales > Polyporaceae > Cubamyces > Cubamyces lactineus. Next base: position 422,398 of record JACDTU010000013.1, on the reverse strand, counting down.
CTCCAAAAGTGTGCTCGTCCCAGCTAGAATACTATGACGGCGCGACCTATGGCGACGTCGTCGCTCGTATCTCCCCCGCCACTCACTCTGGAGCTCCACCCTACCCGCGTCCCTGCACGCCCACCTCGACGTCTTCAACAGATGAAGCAGACGCCGGAGCGAGCGCACTCAACAGTGCGCTTGTTCCGCTTTGCCTATCGTGGCGACGCCGCCCACACCCACCCATCCTCCCTTGTCACGCCCTCACCACGACCCGTACGCCATGCACGCGTCCGTCTGGCATCTCCAAGAGATGAGAGGACGGCTGGCAGTGCACTCACTGCGGGGTGCAAACTGTAACAGCACCGCCATAGGCAGCGCTGTCGCTCGTGCCGCCTGCCCAACCTCCTCACGCCCTCTCCTGCCGCCACCCACCCTGCCTCGACGCCTCCGGCACACACAAAGAACACAGGAACGAGTGCACTCCAAAACTGCACTCGTTCCAGCCAGAATACTATCCTGGCGGTGCCGCCTATAGCAGCGTCATCGCTCGTATCCCCTCCTCCGCGCCCTCTCCACCCTACGTCTTAGCCTCGCCCCGCCCCCTGTGTCCGACCACACCCCCTCAAGAGACGAAGATGAAGCCGGAACGAGCCCACTCAACGGTGCGCTTGTTCCGGCTTGCATATCGTGGCGGCGCTGCCATGGCCCGTCCCGACCCGTATGCCATGCATGCGCACGTCTCGCGTCTCCAGAAGACGAGAAGACGGACGGCAGTGCACTCGCTGCGGCGTGCAAACTGTGGCACACTATGCCCTGCCAACGCCCCCTTCCACGTCCTCAAGACACGAAGACGGCGCTGCAGCGGGCGCACTCAACAGTGCGCTCGTTGTGGTATGCTTATGGTGATGGCGCCGCCATAGATGGCGGAGCCGCCGCTGGTACCTCCCCCACGCCACCATGCCACCCCGGGTACGCCCTGCCCGCGCACTCATCGACGTCTCTACGAGACGAAGGCGGCTTTGGGCAGTGCGCTCATTCTGGCATGCGTACTGTGCCTCCCCTGCCACTCCCTGCCACGCCCATCCACATATCCTCGGCGTTTACAAGAGACGAGGGGTATTTGAAACGAGTGCACTCAACAGTGCGCTTACTGAGGCTTGCCGGTCGTGGCGACGCTGCCCACAGGTGGCGTTGCCACTCTGGTCTCCCCTACTCACCTGCCACGCCCCCCCCCCCGCCACCCGTATGCCATGCACGAGCTCGCTGCATGTCTCCAAGAGATGTGGAGATGGCCGGGATGAGTGCGCTCAACAGCGCACGCACTCTGGCGTGTATACCGTGGCGACGCCGCCGCCACTGCCTACTGGCGCCATCGCTCGTGCGTCCCTCGGAGGTGCCCGCCCACGCCATGTCCCCCTGGCCTCCATCATGGCCCCCCTCGATGTCTTCAAGAGATGAAGACGGTGCTGCCATCAGCAGCGCCGATGCTCGTGCTCACCTCGCCACACCCGGGCAACGCCGGACTGAACGTTTCAAGAGACAGATGGAACAAGTGTACTCTGGCTTCCCTATCGTGACGATGTCACCATTAGCGGCGGTGTCGATCTTCCTTCCCCTCGCCATGGCCCCTACGCCCTCAGCATGCCCCCCTCGACATACTCAAGAGATGGAGATGGCATGGGAATGAGTGCAGCCCTTCGTCCCTCACTATGCTCCTGCCACATTCACACTATGTCCTCTCTGCCCTCTCTTCGCTCCCGTCCATGCTGTCGCCCCCGTCCATGCTGAGCATGATACACCATAGCACAGTTGTCCATACCCGATTGTAGTACATGGAAACTGTACCTTAAGTACGATATTTATTGGATACACGTTGCTACGAATGGGGCGACTTCGAGAATATTAGTTGGCTGGAATGCAAGATAGACATATACAGACAAGCACTGCCCCGACACCATGGCAACATGCTGCAACAGCATGCAGCAGCTGCTCACTCCTCCCACTGCCATACTCCCTTGCCCGAAGCTCTAGCTGCCAGAGGCTTTCTGGCCCCGGTACGGTACACAGTGGCTATGACTAGCAAATGCCACTGATACCTCGCTGTTAAGTGTACTGACAGCAATCAATGCCTCGCTCCAAGAATAACAACCAAACACGCAATGCCCGAGCTGACCTCCTGCGCAGGTTGGCTGGTGTCGTCGGAAGCAATGATGAGCTCGCTGCCTTGCTTGCAGCTAGTGCAGATCCACAAAGCCGCGCTCTCTTTCTAGGCTCTCTCTGTGGCCTAATTGATCGCTGGGGCCTCCGTGCACTATACCCAGCATCCTCCACTGGCACACCGCAATCCCAACAGGCTCCTGATCTATTCAGCGACTTCACCGACTGGTGTTCTAACAACCGTGTTAGCGATGCACTTAGCTCAGCCATTGTATCCTTCCGCCAGAAGCGTGATGTCAACCGCAAGCTTCACCGCTATGTCGCAGCACGTCTAGGCCTCAACCGCACCGAGGGGAAGGCTTGGCTAGAAACGACACAGAAGTACTACCTCCACCGCTTGGCCGATGGGGAGGCCTATCCTCCACTGCGCCACCACATTGTCGAAAGCGATGTCATCGAGGATCTGTGGAAGACGAAGCTAGAAGATGAGCCACTCAAGGAACCCCGTCAAGACCGCCGCCCTCTGCACCGTCTTCAGCCTGAAAGGCTGCAGCTCATGATCGCTGAAGACGAAGATGCAATCCTCATTGATGCAGACGATGGCTCTATCATTGCAGTTGTCATGCGGGGAGTCACTGGGCCAGACTGTGAGAAGGAGTTCCTCGGATGGGCGACAGCTGCTATCAAGGATGGAATATTAGGAAGGCGGTCAATCCGTGTGAGTACTTGCAGGCTGGTCAGCTGTCTGGGATACATCGCTGACTGGTACACCACAGCGCGACGATCCAGGAATGATGGTGCAGAGTGGCTACACGCCAGGCTCACGCCACAAGCCACTCTTCAACTGGGTGCGAAACCTTGTCGAGCCGAACCAATGCTCTCCAGAATTCCTGGCATCGTCCGACTATGCTGCGAGCTGCCTGCTTGCTGTATGTTGGAATATTTGTTGTGCACGTCTTCCTGCCGAAGTTATGGACGACTGGGTCAAGTTTCTGCAGGACAACAAGATTCCTGTGCTCGATGCTGGAGTCGCTATGGTCGGAACCCGAGGAGACTACACTATACAATTTGGTGACGAGTCGGTCACCTTCCACGATGCTGAACTTGCTCCAGGAACAGCCTTGCTCAACTGGAACTATGCACGGTTTGGCTACCAGTTTTTCCACATATTCAGGGGTACTAAAGATGTCTGCAGAGCGATACATTTTGAATGCCCACCGCATACCTATGCCATCCAATGGATCACCGAACGCACCCATGGCACACCGTATGGTGGCCATTTCTACATCGCTTCTTATGGTGTACGTATCCTCAACACCACCGACACCTTAATCGCATGGCGGCCCAAGGACTTTCATGGAACCAGCCTAGCTGCGTTCTCTCCTTACACTGTGCTTGCACCGGAAGATCCACACCCTTCTGGCCCCTCCCCTCCATATGCACAAAGCGGGGTATGCCTTACAGCGTCTCAGCGCATGGGTAACATCAAGGCGAGATATTTACGCTCATTCAAAGCCAAGCAGGCACAGGGTGCGCGCGTAGGGAATACTCGATTCCGGAAGCGCTGGACTGCCGAGGATGAAGCTGCTGAGGAAGCGGCGAAGGAATTTGTTGAGCAGATGGTGGCAGGAATAATGGAGGCTATAGAGTAGTATATACTGAAGGGTTGTATTGTGGCTCACACGGTGATGCGCATGGTGCCGGTCCAGACTCAGAGCAGGGGGTTATCGCTGTGGTGTCTCCTCTCCTTTCTGCGGCGGTTTCATCTATGCCTTCGCCAGTCGCGACCTCGCGCGACGTTTTGCACGTCCGCAGGACCCTTCGCGCACACCTGGAGCACTCGCGCCTGCATGCTTGGACTCCTGTGGATCTCCGCTCCAGCTATGGACTGTATCGGCCAACGGGAACGACACGGAATGGCGCCATATGGTGCGAGAGGTAGAGCAGAGCCTATAGGAGCCTGCGGAGAGGCCGCGTGGCCTTGCCAAGACTTGATGGACTGTAGCACAGTACTCCCCTGTAAAGTACATGCCCCCAGGGCCAGACAACACAGATTCCCTTCCCCCCATACCCTTAGGGTCTCTCATTTGTGATATTTATGGCCTGCGAAATCTGCGAACTTGCGAACTGCGAACTGCGAACTCTTGCGACGATCTTGCGAAAATCTGCGAAACCACTTAGCTGCGAAACGGCACGAAGCCACAAGGACGGACTCCGCGAAGAGTTTGCGAAATCACGTGTTGCGAAAATCTGTGAAATCAACAGGTGCGAAACGTGCATTGGTAGTGCCACGTCAGGCAGGTTGCAAACAGCCTTCGCGCGAAATCCTGTGCTCCTCTCCCCTTGTCCCCTTTCTTCCTTTCCCCCAACATATCTGCGAACCCTTTCTCCGCACTCTCGCTCAGCATCGCACCCTTCACAAAGGCCAGCCAGCCTCCTCTACCCACTCTCTTTTGGTCCTAGGCTTCATTACGGTTCACGCCAGTCACAAGGCACCCAGCTCTAACCTCCCCTCTTCTTCGTGTCCTTTCCCCTCTCTGTTACAACGAGCCTAAATCGGTCACAGCGAGCGACGTCCTAGGGATCGGACAGGAGGTCTCCAGTAGTTCGAGTCGAGTAGAGGTTCAGAGGAATAGGCAATGGATAACCAGGTCGAGCTAAGGATCCCGAGTGGATCCTCTGGTCTTAAATACAGGAAGAGAGGCATGGACACGTCAGCGCCATGTAGGCGCCACGTACCGTGAGAGTCCAGTATAACTACGTAGAGCCAGGGCTGGGAATACAGATGATGTGGCGATGACATGGCAGAACGGAATAGGCTAAGAATACAACAACCGTGAGGTCCGGCGAGGAAGGGGATGACGTGGTGTGGGAAAAGGCGACGTGGCATGGGAAAGGATCGAGAAAGAGAGAAAAAGGAAACTGCGTAACCGTGACGCAGTGAGCGTCGTAACACTCTCCCCTGCCAGCAGGCCTCGACCTACAAAGGCTCTTGGCCTGGGTAGTATCCTTCCCTTATGGGTGGGTTAGACACTTCACTCTCCCCGCGCACTTCGGGTACGGCACAACTATCTGCTTTCCCCACACACATGCCTCGCACTGATCTTCTGGCGTTACCGACTCGTCTACCTCCATCCCGGTCACCAGGTTCTTCTTCCACATGGCACTGGCTGACTTCATGCCTGGGTGCCCTAGGATGCGATGCCATTGAGTTGCTAATAACCGTGTTTGGCAAGAAATACAGTATCAGACTTAATACAATTCTATGAACTGAGTCAAGTTTCTCTTTGCCAAACCATTATCCTTTAACAGTTTCATCAGCTTCTCCTCCAGGCTCCGTGTGCCCTGCATCACCGCATCCAAAGTCGCATCGTTGAATGTACCTTCATCGCTATCCCGGATATCTGCAATGGATGGAAGAAAACCGGGTTCACGGCACAAGGCTGTCAGCATCGCCAAAAGAGGTGCAGATGTGGTAGCAACTGCAGGAGTTGTCTTGAGCCAGTGCTGGACTGAGCGAAACAGCGCAACCTGTGCACGTATGTTACGGTAGGTCTGCATGCTGTCGATTCCAGCCCACTGCACAACATCCATAGCAGTGATGCTCAGTGATACACCAGTAACACAGAGCACCTGTGCAGAGTTCTTGCCCCGTTTCGTCGAAAGCCCAATACTATCAAAGATAGCTCGGATGGTGCGGATCTGAACGACATCACGGTAGGCTGTGTTGTATCGCTGAGGAAGGACCGAAAGGCTGGCAAGGCGCTCAGCCTCTCCTGCGTAACAGCCACTGAGGTACTCGGCGACTTCAGCAGCAACCCTTGGAGCAGCTGGTGCAGCAGGCGACACCGAACGGGAGCTTGACAAGGTACCAGACATTGGCCTGGCTAGATATATGTGAGCGGTACTGAACATGGTGCAATCAGACATGCGTGAACATACCTGTCAGCCCAGATATCTGAGCAGTGCCGTCAAGGCGATCTGGCAGGTGTATAGGCTCCACATGGGGAGCAACGGTAGGTGGCTGTATGATGTTTCCATGTCAGCAGAGGCATACAGGAGGGTAGTGTTAACCTACCGCAAGTAGCTGTGGTGTTCCCTGTTCATGGTGTCTGATAGCGAGATTGACAGTGGGCGCGCGGAAGGGAAGACTGCGAGGTGCAGCTGGCTGGACATTCAATCGATTGTCCTGCGGTAACTCAACATCGGCACGGCTGCTGCCCTGCTGGGCTGAACATTATAGTTAGTACTTTTGCGAGCATGCATTAGCAAACAGGTAGAATGCACCGACCCATCATGCCAGGGACTGTAACCACTAGAGCAGGCTGAATAGCTATAGGGCTGGTAGTATCTGCTGAGAGAAGCGAAACCCCAGCAATGTTCGGCTATGCAATGGCTAAGCACCAGAAGTGAAGAGACGAAGAGACGAAAATGCCAGAAGCCACTCACCATTACAGGTACCCCAACTCCACCAGTGTAGTCAACATATGCATTCTCTAGGTTGACGACAGTGCTCTGTGATGTTGTTCTATCGTCGGGGTTCGGAAATGCCCCATCTGTGCTGCCTTCATACAACTGAGTCTCGAGCAGCACTATAGATCGGAGACGAGAACAGAGGCAGGTAGGGGGATAACTCGTATAAGCTGCAAAAGAAAGGCAAAGGGACCATATCGCTCACCTGAAGCGACCAGTGCTGCTTCTGAGGCGACACTGAGGCTCAAGCTCGATAGGGTGGAGCACTCAGATTGATTGTCGGATCGTTGACCAGCCTCGCTATCACCACCTGGTGCCCCCCTGTGGTGATTGTCGCCTTCTGGAGCCAAAGTTTCGGAAGGAGTAGGGCCGAGCGAAGAAACAGTGGGAAGAAGTGAAGCACCAGGTGCCGATGCCAAAGATGCATCAGGAAGCACAGGAGCTTCCCATCGGGTTGCCCTACGAGCAGCTCGCAAAGCACGATCGGCAACTTGAATCAGGTTTGGTCCTTCAGCGAATGCCAGCTGCACAGGAGGCAGCCGATTAGAGCGAGGGGGCATGAGCAATGCAGGCGAGCAGCGAGAAGAGGAGCAGTGAGGGAAGGAGCTCCAAGGAACTCGGGTGATGGCAAGAAATCCGATTTTCGATCAAGTACAAATTACCAAATTAAAACATATTAACACAAAACTGCAGTGCTACAACCCAGACCGCTCTACGAGCCTCCATGGGAGACGACGTATCTACAGTACCACAATGAAGAGTAAGGTGGGCATTAAGCAGATGAACCTGTTCCATAGTCAAAGGACACAATGGAGGATCGCATGTGACTTCAGAAAGCTGCTGAGGACCAGCCGTAGAACCGAACATGCTGGAGTCTGTTCCGGTGGGCATGGAAGGCTCATGTGCTGCATGATGGGCCATAAGTACTGGATCGTCGACAACCTCCCAGTCAATACCATAGCCAGGAACCTCTCCGTCCTCCAAATCTTCGTCGGCTGGCTCGATAAGATGTTCAATACCACGTGGCCCATGACGAATCATACCAAACATGAAGCGCTCGCGGGGGCTTGCTGCACGTTCGCCAGCGACATGTAGACGGTGGGCGTTCCAAGCCTCGGCCCATTCCAGGGCATCGGCATTGAGATCAGCGTGGAAGAGGTGATGGAGTAGCCAGAGATGGGGTGTGCGTTCTGGATCGAGACCCCAATCCTGCTCGAGCTCTAGAAAGAATGCTTTCCAGACAAATCCATATCCACGGGTAACGTCGTACCACAAACGCTCTATGCGTGTGTTGTGGACACTCCTGTGTCACCACCGTATTGATGAGTACAACAAATAAAGGCATTCGAAGCACAGTGCGACCCACCGCCCCCAGATATATGATCCACGGTTAAGACCACGGGTCTCCTCCATCCACTCTGCGACTCGTATGTTCTCGGTGCCATGATCACCACGAACACGGCTCGGGAGCCCATGTTTGGCAACCGAGTCCAAAAAGAGACTTAGGACAGTGTCGGCACGGTTGTTGGTATGAACACCGATTCCAGTGACGAAGCGCGCATAGCCATCGATAAAGCAGTGTGTGACGAACTTCCAGCGGATCAGTCCTAATGGCATGTTACAGTCAGAGGGATTGCACGAAGCGAGCATGAGCAAAGTGCGCCATACCGTGCTGCCCATCGTGGTGTATTAGCGAATTGGGTCCAGGGACCTGATATTTCTTCCGTACGATGATACGCTGTCCGAACACCGCAGGAGCTCCCCGTACGCGTATATAGGCTGCAGCGACACGCTCATCAGGAACATGGTGTCCCTGAGAACGCAGGTGGCCGACGAGCATCCGACGGCCAAAGTGAGGGAATGTAGCCAGAATACTAGCGATTGCCATGTCAAGTTCACCATCGGTAAGGGTAGAGACGGGGGTAGTCGCAGTCGTATGGATACGCAAAGCCTGTCCTGAAGGGGTCTCCATATGGCTGAACACAGGTGGTGCAGGTGTGGCGAGCCCCAACTCAAGTGCCCGACGGCGCACAGTACGTGGATGGCACCCGAGAACTTCAGCAATACGGGCTGGACCACGCATATCGAGAGCGAACTCTAGAAACTCCGGATGAATCTCGATGCGTGGGCGGCCAGGACGTCCAGTGGCAACAGGCTGAATGACGACGAGAGGGGATGCATCAGGAGGGTCGACAGACTGGTGGCAGGCAGCCGAAAGATCACCAGCCATCCGATTTAGGCTCTCTTTGAGCACATCATACTCGGCAGGGGGGAAAACTTGCATATGCTATAGATATAAGAATTTGTGGTGGCATTAGCTAACATGCAAACCCAGGCAGACTGAGCAGCGAACCTGGTCGGCTGCTGCTCCCAGGGAGAGAACCTGTGCCCGAACTTCACCCAGGCGGAGTGTGTCACCAACTTGAGTGCGAAGAGCAGTATTGACCCGAGCTAGCAATTCGCCATAGGCTCTTCGGAGATTATCCAATCGTGGGTCCATCAGACAGGCAACCTATAGGGCAAGGAGCCCAGAGTGAGCAGAGCACACGAAGACGAGCACACGAAGACGAGCACACGAAGACGAGCACACGAAGACGAGCACACGAAGACGAGCACACACCAGAGATCCAGACGAGCTGCGAATCGTGTGAGCACGTGACCCAGAATGGTGAATCACGGTGAGCGGGGTGTGCGCATTGCCTCGGAAGGCTATGTGAGATGCGACATGAACACTGGTGAATTACGAGTTACCACTACCAGAATTGCTATCTCTGCACACAACCGAGGCCGGGACATGTAGAAATCGGCCATGGTGACAGATGGTGTATATCAAGGAATCACGATGCTCACGAAAATCGACTCGTACCAAGTGTTTGTATTGTACCATGTGAAATCATGGTGAACTGTAGGGTGCAGTGTGGAAACATGGTGTGCGACGGTGAACGATGGTGATATATAGCAAATCAGGCTATTTTGGGGTGAATTCGGGCAATTCTATATAATATGTCCAATAAACGGCCCCATACGCTACGACCATCTGTACCACTCTAACATCAAAATCTGGATTCTTAGAACGGAAGACTCTATTCTCAGCTCGACTAAGGTCGGCACTCTAAGGTATTGGTGCAGCTTTCAGGTGCATACTGGAGAACGATAAGTCGCGTCAAACAATTGCCAGTGGGTTGCCTTCGCGATACCGCATGCTCCGAGACGTGGCCATGCTTTTTAACATACAATCGCTGAACAAGTCGCTCGGGAGCTCGTGGCAACGGTCACCAGGTAATCTTGTGACGGGCGTCATGGCCGAAGACAGAACAAGTAGCGACTTGAAGGCAGACATAAGGTTCGTGGTGGCGTGTAACTTGGCCTGCTGTAAAGCCACCGAAGTACAATCCGAGCCCGTATGATATGATACGTCTTCTGTCTCTCGTCATCGATCGACGTGCATCAACTCGCGATGGTTCAGCAATCGATGGTCTGACACCGTGGCCAGGCGCAACGTTCGCACAAGACTGCGAGTGATCCTAGGAATACGGCACTGTTGTATCCTCAACACAAAGGACGAATGCCTAGACACTCCAGCGATGCGGCATACCAGCGCCTCGGTTCCGAGTGGCCCCATAACGACCCCGTCTCCTGCATAGCATCAGCTTGTCATGAAGTCACAATCCATTGCCCGAGCCGTGTACCCATCCACGTTCTGGCCGACCGAACGCCGCATCACCTTCCCATTATGGAGCGGCATGCTACAGCTTCTATTGGTAGGCGGACGTTACAAAAGAACTCCCCCCGAACGCAGACAAGGCCCCCTCTCATTTTCAACCCATCCTCTGTACTCTGAACACTCACTTTGGCTCTATCCATGTCCGTCTTCCAGCTGCTCTTTGCCCCCCTCTTACCTGGCTTGCTTGCCGTGTCTGCCGCCGCGACCTCGAATTGCCCTTGTATGCTGGTCCATGCCCTGTCTCGCCACACGTACCGAAGCGTGTCCGTCGACCCATCTGGCAATTACTTTTCCTTCCTAGCTTCGGCTGGTTGGGACAGGGGCGCCAGGTCTATCGTACCGACGAAAACGGACCAACCAGAGCACTTCGAACGTCGCTACGGCCTTGGCCTGCTTGTCGCTAGGGCTGCAGGTCTTCCCATTCGGCTGGCGACCGCTGCGCTTTTGCTAGCGTTTTCGTCGAAGGAGCGTAATGAGACGTGAGTCGCGGTTTTCTGCGCCTGTATCCAGGCGAGCTTACGACCCAGGGGTCATTCCGGCAGTCGCATCTCGAGAGAGCGACATATCTCTTCTCCGGAAAGTCCTCTCGATTTTCTCCACACACCTGAAGACGATCGGCAAGTGCTCCGACCTCACCATGGCGCAGTTGTTGCTTCGCCACCACCGGAAGGCAGCTGGTCTCCCATCTTCGACGCGTCCGACGACGAATCCGCGCCTAGATCGAACTCACTTTGTTTATCAGAAGTTGCTTTCTCCGACTTAGAAGACCTAGTACGTCCTTCGGCGGATGTCGATGTAAGCGCCCAATGGGAGTCGGTCTACGTCCCGATGCTACAAGAATATTTTCCCATGCCACTCCGTCGCCAGTCCTTCCGGTGGCAGCGGCCTCGAGGTACTCCCGACGGGTTGATATTCCAACCTCCTGGCTCCATGCCCGAACTCGAGGTCCAAGCTGTTCGCGCATTCACACCGTTCGCCCCAGCTTCATATTCTCCCCCTGCCCTTGTGTCACCTTTATCAAGATCGCATTCGCTTCTTGATGGTGAGAGCGAGCACACTAACAGTTCCGTTGAGGATTGTTATGACTTGGAGAGCGACGGAGAGGACAGTAGCGTCTTCTATCCTACGCATCCAGATGGGACCCAATATCACCTCATCGGGAAGCTCGGTCAAGGGAGCTATGGCCGTGTCATGCTCGCCTATACAGCGCAGACCTTCGACCTTGTTGCGCTCAAAGTTTTGCACAAGCCTGCGCTGTACCGAGTCGCTGGCATGGCTGAGGCCATATGTAACGAGCGTACACTGATGTCCATGACGGCAGTGCACAATAAGTCTTTCCTCATGCATCTCGAAGCTGCATGGGAACAAGACGATAATGTGTACCTTGCAATGGTACGTCGATCGGACTACGTCAGGACTCCGGAACGTACACTGATTTCCGTCACAGGAAGCATGCCCCGAAGACCTGCGCTCGCGGATATCCCGCGCCGTAGAGTCCGGTATGCAGATACCAGCACGAGAAGTCAAGTTGATTTGTGTAGGGATGGTATGTCTATATTAGTGCTCATTCTACTGTCTCGTTGTTCAGACGCTGAACTCGCAAAAATCGCAGATATTGGCTCTCGCCGAACTCGAATCCTTGCAGATCGTGCATGGAGACGTCAAGCCAGAGAACATCTTGATATCTCAGGATGGCCACATCGTCCTCTCTGACTTTGGGCTCGCACAATGTGCCCCATTGATCACCTCCCATGGACACGACCCCCGTATTCCCTTCCATGAGTGGGACGCTCCATATGCGTATGGCACGCCAAGCTACGTCGCTCCTGAAGCACTGTGCCGGGAACGCGGGGCGGACGTGCCCTTCACGAGCAAGGCTGACATATTCAGCCTCGGACTAGTGTTTGCTGAGCTTTTCGGTGGACTCACGCGGCCGCTGTGGGACACTTTGGGTGACGCCGACGACATGAAAGTGAACACTGAGGCTTGGAAGCGAATGACGCCCCATGAGCGTCAGGCGGCGCGTATGATGACCGAAGGACTGAAGGACATCCTGAGCGAGTCCTGCACGCCGGACAAGTCGGCCAGGAACTTGCTTCGTATGGTGAGCTAACGTCTTTCTGTCTTTTCTTTCCCTGAACATGTCTTAATTCGCGCTACAGATGCTCCTTCCGAATGCGAACGATCGACCGACTCCTGCAGAGCTGCTACTCCATCCGTACTTCTGGGATCTGAACATCAGCGCAGTCCAAGCCCGGCGTATTCCTCGTAAGACATCACATCGTCCTTACGCAAAGTCCGACTTCGAGGTGAGCTGATCTACGCAATAGATATGTACGAGCCTCCGAGGCAGATTTTCGCCACCCTGGATCGCAATGTCCGGGATGTTGCTTTCTTGACTTGGAAGTACGGTCGAGGTAATGGTGTGTCGATGCCTCCGGAGCGAATATCGACGCATAGAGAACAAGATCAGCCATTGAGAAACTTTACCTGGAGAAGGCCCGAAGAGAAGATGCCACCATGCATCCAGTAACTTCTGAGCTGTCTGGTAGCGTCGTTCGGATGTCGGATATTGTTGGTAAGGACTCGGTTTTAATACTACAGCTCTGCCTGTAATCGTACCGATTGTAGTGTATCGGGAATTATTGCACATAACATATGCATTGTCATCCAATTCCGCCTGTGATGACCTGAACAAGTGGTGTGCACCATAACCTCTCTTGTGCACTTTGGCAGAGAGCGGTTCGTACAAGTTACACGAGCGCCTTTTCAGGCGCCCGCGACTAGTACACCTTGTCCGGGCGAGTCGGAAATAGCAATTCTAGCTCCCTCTTCTCCGCGCACAACCGTGTCGCTTGTCTTCTCTCCTCATCACTTCCTCACTAGATGGGTTGCAATAGTGTGCGCGGCCCAACATCAGGATTGACACATAGAAACGGCAAACACACTGAGTGGAAGAGCTTCGTGCACGGTAGTACGCCACCTCAGGCTGGATAGTACAAGCTGCTTGGCCTGCGAAGTCGCAGATCAAACCACATGAACAATAACAGCCATATTGCGTCTTCTTCAAGTGCAGGGCGGTAGAGGCAGCGACCGTTGTCATGTAAGTGAGGGCTACTAGTCGCGACCCGTCTTTTATCTGCTTACGGCAAATGCCAGCCGGTGTCAAGACGCCCTTTCCTGATTCGCCTTGGTTTGTCTTCGTGGTATTGTCACTGACCTCCGCCCATATTCAGAAGTTTTCGATCCTTGACTGCTGCTGCAGGCCTAGACTGCATGATGGAACAGGACTGTATATGGGTGCCGCCACATCTATCAGCGCGTCCTGTATAAGAACCTGCAAGCGCGCTCGACATATTCTAGCCACCCGCCACTTTCTCCTTCTGCCCACGATGTCGCTTGTCGAGTCCGTCCTCCACCGCATCTCGCGTGGCTTGACATCGACCTTTGCTCAGTACCTTAAGGGCGCAGTGCTGTCCAAGTTCTCCGCGCACCGGCTTGTGGCGGCGGACAATGGCATCCGCCGCCACAATCCCGGTACGGATCTCTACTATGGCCAGCTTTATCCACTGTATTGCTACAGTGGCCTGAAGCGCTTCGGCCCCGCGATAGCCACGTCTGTCGGGTTTGGCTTCGCTCAACAACTCAGGCTTGCACCACCTAGACCGTGGTGCATCCCACTCTCGCCTCGTCCTCTAATCGAACCGCTCCACGAACGTATGGTATCGTCTGGGTCGTCATCGCCACGGAGACATGAGGCTAGCTCCATTTCCTATGGCGCGCTGACGAACTCAACGTATGCTGATATCGACGTGTCCGAGCGCGCTCACGACTCAATCCACGACTTAAGTAACGACAGCTTTTTGAACGAACGTCGTCTTGAGCACTACGGCCATCCTCGAACGCCCCTTCCCTTCCAGCTGCAGGAAGTCTTATCAGACTTACCTGTAGAAGCGCAAGTGCCGCTATACTTCCCACCTCCGGTACCGAAACTGGGCCCAGTGGATCTTCCTGTCATCCCAGAGAAGTACCTTCGAACGAACGTACAAGCAACTCAACCGCCATACAATGCATGGCCGCAAGTCGCTGGTGTAGAAGGGTGAGCCGGCTGTCCTATGTCACCGAACAGTATGTTCATAGTCCCTATAGTGCGCAGCAAGAACACTTCCTGGGGACTCGTGCCTATGAACGAATTGTAGGCGCAGATCAACTTCCGACCATGTACCAACTCGTTCTCGACGAGCATTACAACCCTACAGAGGTCGCGTGGAACGCGTCGCCTTCTCATTATGATGGCCCAGCGTACGTCAAGTCCTCGCCTCACCAACTCTCCTCGCAAGCGCAACTTCAAGCCTGGCCCCAGGAAAACGGCCCCGATGCTCGCTTTCTGTGTGCCCCTACACATTTCTACCCCTCACCATCCAACTCAGATGAACGTGCCGCACACGCTATCGGACACTCGCCTACAGATGCAGTCCTGCCCGGACATGGGACCGCTCAGCAGCAGTGGACAACCGGTGTTATGCCCCCACAGGCTCAAGGACACACTTCGGCGCCACATCCTGGCCACGTCGACCCCGCTATTCTGCAACTTGGTGCACCCGTCCTGATGGCGTCCCAGCGCGGGCTGGGCGTGATGGGACCAGGTGTCATCGGAGAGCCAGTGATTCCAGCGCAAGGGAATCTTCGCCAGCCAGTCGCACCTGCCACGCAGTACACCACGCCACCCTACAATGCGAATGGACCGAACACCGTCGCGGGGCCTTCAGGCTGGCCAGCTCCTAACCAAAAAGGTCCCGAGTATGGTATGCCTGGCCAAGGCGTCGAGCAAACCCGTGCTCCGTCTTACGGTTTCCCTGACCCTTCAGACTTTCAGTCGTCATCGGCCGACTCCAGCCCCGTTCCACGGGGCGGCTACTTGCCTCCACCGTTGGGCTACCAGCCGCATCCGCCAGGTCCTCCTCTGCCTCTACCGTACCCGGTCTTGCAAGGACGCCCCGAAAGCATCCTCAATCGCATCCTCCTGAACGGAGATCATCGTCCTCTTGAACAAAACCGCTTCCCAAAGGCGTACGATGGACCAATCGGCCCACCCCCGGGACTTCCTCCTCCACAGCACCGCGTATTCCCTTGGCCGGGGCATGGTCACTTTCCTGTCGCAGGGAAACCGCAGCCGCATGTGGTCAATCCTGCGTTTGGGCTGCGAAGCGACCAAGACGAAATTGTTATCCCGAACCGTCGTGCTCAACAAGGCTCCCCCGCCTTTGCGCCAGGTGGAGGCTACTGGGGAGCTCCTGTTGCCGGACCTGGGTCGCAATGGTTGAACAACATAACGAGCCTACCTGCCGTCGACGACGGTGGGCCTCTTTGCCCGCCTGAGCCCAGAGATCACGAGCTGCGCGAAAGGTGGCAGAATCAGCGACCGTACTACGCGACAAACACCAACAACCCGGTTTGTGAACGGCCAATCCTCTCGCATAACGGCGTCGACTTCAGGCTCACTGCGCGCATTGCGCACGGCGGCAGCGCTCGTGTGATGGTGGGCGTGCATGAGCGCACTGGCAAGGCGTACGCGGTCAAAGCTGTACACAAGTACCTCGCGAAGATGGTGTGTGGGTTCGCGCGCGCGACGCTGCAAACTGAGAAGGCCGTAATGGCACGGATCACCGAACGCCGCGCTTCGCCTTACCTCTTGCAGCTGCTGATGTCCTGGGAGGAACGCGATATCGTGTTCTTTGTCTTGGTGAGTGCGATGCCTGCGTGCAGTTAATAGAACGACCGCTAATACTCGTTGGTTGTTGCGTTGCAGCCTATGATGGGATGCGCTTTGGACTCGCGGCTTGCGGACTACGCACAGATCACGGCGCACGACAAAGAACTGTACTGTGCTGAACTAGTGAGTCCTGAGACACGCGCACGTCTGCAGGGGCAGGGACGTCCTCACACGATCCGAGCAGATCTCCGCCCTCGACGCGCTCCGGCGGCACAACATCGTTCACCGGGACATCAAACCAGCGAACATCCTCATCGACTTCCAAGGACGCGCGGTCCTCTCCGACTTTGGTCTCTCCGCTATCACGGATGCGGATGGTACCAGGGACTACCATTCGTGGAAATACAATGAGGTCGTGGGCACGATCGGGTACATGGCGCCCGAGATGTGTCACCCTGATGTCGATCGTAGAGGCTACAGCCCAGCGGTCGACGTCTGGAGCCTCGGTGTGGTGTTCCTACAGATTTTCGGAATGTCGGATCTGTGGGGGTTCAATGTCGGAACGTGGTCCGAGGTGCCTCGCATGATAGAAGAAAGGCTGCCGGAAGTCAGGGCCTTCCTGTCTAGTAAGATGGGCCTGCATGAAACGGCAGAGACGGCACTCTTGAAGGTGAGTAGTGAAGCTAGCATGCTCGAGCGGTACATACTAATCGTCTAAACACTTCAGATGCTCAAGGCGGACCCAGCAACTCGGATCTTTGTAGAAAACCTCCACATGTTCGTTCCACGGCATACGTGGGTGCAAGTCCAATCGCAGACCCAAATTCGTGAGCACAAAGATTTGTTATAATCTTTGACGTTGTGTTAATATCCACGCCAGACGACTGGAAGCCGGACCCCTCACATGGGCCGCAAGTGCCCCACCAGCGCGATCTAGAGTTTCAAAGTTTCAGAGAGAAGCATGGCAATCGCCTATCGAGGAAGTCTCCGGGATACGCATCACGTATGCGCATGTTCCGGCTCGAGCAGGAAAGTGCGAATGCCTCTGACTTTGAGTATCGCGCTAGAGAGGCGTTTGGTGACGCGTGAATGATCCGTCGATCTCTTGCTGGTTCATCCTACAGCTGTGTCTGTTCCTGTGCTATTTGTGCTCTTTTCTTTTCACTGCTACTGTTGCTTGCTCTCTTGTATATCTAGCTTGTATGAGATTGAGCTGAGGTGTACGGCGCTGAACGCTGGAGCCTCGCATCCGAAGACACCCCTGAGGATACGCGGTCACGTGGTCGCGCGCGTCGTTCTCCCTGCGCGTGTCATCACATGCTTCGCACGCGCAGCATTGACCCGCCACCTGCATCTCGCTGACCGTCGGTCTATACAACATGAATCTGTCGACGGCGCATGCAATGCGAGAGCTCGTGACGGAGAGAAACAACTGAGTGCTCATAGGTTCGCGTAGTGGCGATAGCGTTGTCGAGTTCACCAGTGTAGGTACTGTAATTGGCACCCATGCCAGTAGGCGAACAGCGGTCAAGTGGGCAGAGACCCGATGATACCCGCAAGCTGTGGCAAGTCTCTTTGATGCATACGTGGAAGGAGGATACAGGTAGACTTGAGGCTACTGAAAGGCATGTGCCAGCAACATCGGACAGACGTGCCGTACGCCGGACCCTATTGTTCGCGAGGAAGTCCTGAAGCGATGGCAGGCACCGCCGTTGGTTCATCGGGAGCTCAGAAAGTCGAACAATGCATGCCGCTTCGTGTCTGCTTTTCATAGCGCGTCTATGGCCCTTGCCTCCGCTAGTTCCCTTCGTACACCTACCTATAGACATTTCGTCGATGCATTGAATACTTGCCATATCGCCCGTCAGCCGAAGGCATGCATTGAACAAGGATGTGGATTAAAGGATGAGGGGTTGAAGACAATTGAAGGGCCGATAAGTATCTCGGTTAGATCAACTAAAACGGGATTAGTCGCGATCAAAATGCGGGGAAGATGAAACGCTTCAAGTTCTCTTCACAACGTTGTCACCAGGTTGATTCCATATTTAATAGCGTCCGCGCTCGTGTCGTGCTCTTTCTCTTGTACGACGAGCTGCGCTGGTCGTCGTTCGCCACGATCTTCACGACGCTCGTCTCGTTCACTCCTCTGTGCTTCAGATCCGACTAGCTGCCACTGTCACCATGAACCTCGTTCACGCCGCGCCGACGCCCTCGCAACATCCTTTATTCACGAGAACAAACGCGCCGCGTTTACCGAAGGTCCACTTCAAGCTACCGCTTCTGAAGAAGAGCGCACCCACTGTCTCTGTTACAAATACGAACGCCGCGCGGACGAACACGTCTGGCATCTTGCTCTCTTCGTCTCTCCCTGAAGTCACGCCGCAAAGCTCCATCCCATTTCCTTCCTCCCCGATCCCTTGCCCATCACCACGCAAGAGAGCTCTGAGCGAGAAAGAGTTGCCTGCGGCCCAGGAGATCAAGATTACAGCTCAGCCAGGCAGTCGACACGTCTCCCATGCTGACATCGTCCGCCGTCGGCACAAGTCTTGTTTGGCCGCTTCGTACTTCCATCACAACTCGCACCTTGCCCGCAAGACGTCTGCATCGTCGGAGAACGCTGAGAAGCCTGTCGTCCCTCCCCCGGCCCCTGCGCAGGCTATTCCGGTCCATCGGCCTGTCGCGCGACGGGAGAGCATGAGCGCTGGCACTCCAGCCGGGAAAGACCTCCGAAGAGCTCGGCGGCTCGTTGCTGACGCCCAGTTCCTCGCTTCGATGCACAGCAGCATTGCCTCTCGAGTACGCATGCGCGCGCCAGACGCCGACTCACGCGACGATCTCATCGCACAGGACGCGCTCCTCGTAGAGCGCATCTGGCACACGCTCGTTGACATGGGCTACAAGCCCGTGCCTCTCGAGAGCGCCCCCGCTGCACCACCTGCATCCCCTCCTGACTCTGCGAGAGAGGCAGCGGAACGTGCAGCTCGAAAGACTGCAGCTGCAGTCGCGTCTACCCCGATCTCGTCGGACCGTGTGCAAGATGTTACGCTGACGCCGACGGGTGTGTTGGCTGTCCCTCAACTCGTCGCAGTGCTTACTATGCGACACCGCGACCGTTCAACAACGCGTCCTCGTTCCGCGGCTAAGAAGCGTGCGGAGGTACCACCGCTGTTGCGTTCACCGCTTTCAACCACGATTTTTCCTTCCGAGCCCTTGTCCTCCTCGTCATCCGGATGACGGGGACTGTGTATATATCGGTTGACCCTGATATGCCTTTTCAACGTCTATGACGTAGCACGTTGGTTCAGTAACCACCGCCTTATGACGATGTGAGTGTATCACTGAAGTATTCATCCTATTGAGTGGACTGACGACGTTCGCTGTAGATGACCCCACCTTCCTTACCATGCGTAATTGTTAATCCCGGTGCCTACCACCTGCGCATTTCCCAGCCTAAATCTCTACATCTACCCTCGCTGTTGTCCCTCGCATTGCTTTGCAGATCCTCGCACGCACATCACACATAAACACCTTGTATCCCTACCGTCCGACCATCATTCGTCTACCGCCATCTCTTTCCTCGCCTCACACGCAACTGGTATCATCACGGACGCGCGCCGCTACTGTCTCTTGGCAGGCCCCGAGACAGTGCCTCAGTCGCTCTTGGGAAGTCAAGGTCGGGTGCTATTGCCGCCCCCATATGTATGTATCTAGATAGCGTGGACGTTATGGATCATCCCTCGTTTTGTCGCCTGTTTCCGGTGTCTTGTTTCATCGCACGACAGGGGAGCCGTTTGAGGTCGCGTTGCCCACAGTCATGGCTTCAACGTATGCGTCATACTTCAGGCTGCAGGGATTACCGAGCGAGCCTAGCCTGCGATAACTGGCCAGAGGGCTGGGAACCGGGAAGTCGCTCAGTAGCCGAGCTCTGGGGGTACACAAACATGGCATACACTGCATTCGGGCATAGTACAAATCAACAATCAACATCGACAGGTTCTCAGGCGCGCTTCTCCACACTACTGACGGACGTCTCCTTGGCCTGCTCCAACTTGCTACACACGCTGTCTCCTTCACGTTCTAATTATGACGGCGCCGTCCGGGCCGCTCAGAGGCTAACCGGGACACACCCGATGGAGATCAAGCCGCCCTACGAAACAAACAAGTTCAGTCATGTCCTGCTACCAAAGTGACCATTACTCACGTGGCTGTTGTCGTTACAGCACACCGTGTTGGCGGAGCAAGCGTTGCCGCTCCCGACGCCGACGACGCTGATCGGGGAGCAGGTCAGCCCGACGAGCGCGTTCACGTCCTGGACGACGATGCCGAGGAGGCCAAGAATGGCCGTGGCGGCAGCGGAGTTGGCCTATGTCCGCGCTCGCAGTCAGTCGCGCGCTGGCGTAGGGAGACGGCTACCGGATGGTAGGGGAACTTACCGTAGTGGTTTCTTCGCAGCACTGGAGCGCGCCGGTAGAGCAAGTCTGGCGGGCCTCGAGCGCCGTCGGGGTGGCGACCGCAAGGAGGGGCGTGGCGACGACGGCGAAAGCGATGGCGCGGGAGAAGAGCATGTTGTTCTGCGAGCTGGAGATGCTGGAACGAGGCTTGGTAGGGCGAGTGGGCTGTTCGACCTGTCGAATTACACCGTTTCGCTCACCCTTTTATACACCTTCGACGAGGCGACTGGGATGCCAGTATGGAAGGTGTCTGGAGGGCATGGAGGCCTCCTAGGACTTCACTGTACCCACTACAGAGTCGCAACTTCCGTCTCACAGGTGGACTGCGTTGACGATGGTCCCCCCGACGTCACAGGGGTAGTAAAACGTCGCCGCCGCAGGTGCAGAAAACGTACGACGACGCGACGTACCTTGAGGCTCCCCGCGCGGGCGCCGTGGAGAGAGTCTCCTAGCCAATTGCGAGCCACGCAAATGTGTGTTCGAACGGTTCCCGTGGTACTCCAGAGTGCTATTGCCATTGAGCGGAGGCTGTCGAGCACCTACGCGAACGGACGTGCAGCTTTGATGCTCCATAGTCAACAGGTTCGGAGGCTATGTGCGTGCAGCTTGAGAGCACCAAAGGTGCCGCAGTTGGGCCATGACATGATGGACGTCCTCTGAGGAATGTCGACCGGGTCCGTCGTCGAATGGCCGCGGGGGCCATGACATAGGCGTCCGCCCGGAAGGGTATGTATCATGAGAAGGTCGCGGGTAATGAACGTAGGAACGGTTCATCTCCGCAATTGCGTCCGGGACCGGGAGGTTCAGCACCGCACAGCGTCGTTCTCCGTCGCGGTTCGCTGTCTGCGGATGGCGCCGCTCGCACAATAGAGCAACGATAGCAAACATAGCGGCACGCGGAACTGGCTAGCCTTGACGCTTCAGTCAATTTGAGGAAATGAAGAAGGGCGTCGAGGGCGACGCAGGGTGACATCGTTTCGCCGCCTAATCAGCGATGCGGTCCCAGGCCAAGCCTCATGTCGTCCGCGAGCTGGGCAACATGACCGCACATGGTGTCATCGTAGTCCAGCTATGAATTGGCTCGGGAGGGACGCACTCACGGCATGTCTTAGGGCGGTATTTGCATTTTCCATCGGCACCTGATGGTTCCGTGGTGTGAAGATGGTTTCCGGGCGAGGGCTCCCTACCCGTCTGTTTCGGCACCTCGCGTCCGATATGTTGGGGCGGATTTGTGCCCCCAATGTCATGCTGCGGAACGACTCACGATCAGCCGGTAGAGCTTGGGATGTAAGGGGTCGGTAGAACATGTCGCATGAGAACGAAAGCAGAATTGGCATATGGTTGAGGAGCTGGGGGAGAACCCTGGGTCGCACATCATAGAAGTAAAGGGGGATTCAGCGGACGAAGAAGACTACAGAATAGAGACATGACGTACCACATCAACCCACCGTACATCGCAAGGGTATCGGCGCCGTCCGAAACAGTAATATAGGCGGGTATCCTATGTGGTTGGGAGTAGAAGACACGCCGCAATGCAAATGATTTGTATCTTTTTTTCGCGGCGGGGCCGATTAATTAGAAGCTTCGCTGTGGCATTGCGAAGTGAGGAGATACAGGTAGAATTTTCCGCTATCAATACATGTAACCAAGGGAGAGAAATAAGCGCAAAGCCAACGAAAGCAGGACGATATACCATCAATCGTCATACGGAAGCCATCGTAAAGTTCGCGCGCTCCAAGATACCCTGCAGGGCTCCCGCTGGTCGCACAGTAGCCTATCAGCGAGACGATCAACATGACGCAGTTTGAACCAGGGACTGACCCATATGTGGTAATGCACCGACCAGTACAGGGACGCAGGCGAAGAGGACGGAGCGCGCCGTCGCCCAGTTCATTGCGCACAGCTCGTCCACCGGGTCTTCGCTCTCCTCGAACATGACGTTGGCCGCCATCATCCAGCACACCTGGCGACGGGGCCAGTTAGTTCAACCAGCTAAGAGATAGTATAATCCCACGCGGGTGACCGTGACGCACCCCCAGCATATAGTCGAGGCCGTGGTAATCCGCAGCGGTCAACGTCTTCCCGATCCCGGTCAATTTCAGCACGGAGCTCATACACTGCTGCCGTGATTCTGCGTGCGACCGTGGGGCGAGGTGGTGCAGCGCGGCCTCCGCGGTGAGCGCGACGATAATGCAGATCTTGAGCGCATGGGTGAGTTCCCGCTCTTCTGGCTGCATGGAGGACCGGAGTAGCGCCGGGTTGATGGCGGCAAGGTTCAGCTGTACCTCCTCGAGAAGGGACCAATACTCCGCAAGCCAGGCAGCCTCGTCGGGCTGTTGTGGGTGGCCAGGTATGGCGTCCCATGGGGAGGAAGGGAGCATGTGGAGCTGGTCAGAGAGTTGGCGGGTACGCTGGAGGAGGAGAATGTTGCGTGCACGGAGGATGGATAGGAACGACCGAGCTAATGTCGGATATAGAAGCTACCAGCCCCGCAGGTCAGTCGTTACTCAAGTAGTGACCCAGAATGCTAACACGTACAGTGACCGTCCGAAATTCCTCTTCGTACTCAGGGCCCAGATCTGACGGCCAGCCCAACACCATCGTCGCACTGATGCAGATGTATAGCAGATGGCTCAGTGCACAGACAAGCTCTTCGTCTTCCGCTCTTGGCTCTTGCAGGGGATCCCAAAGATCGATCGTAGGTGGACAGAACCGTAGACCGTGGCTATGTACGAGCTCCGCCGCCATGCGTACGTGGGCCATGCCCTGTGTGAGCAGCCCGCGAACGAAGTAGTAGATGATGAGACAGTTGTGGATCTGCAGCGTGAGAAGCGGAGGGATGTCGCCATGGTTCAGCAGAGTCAAAGTTGTCTCGAGTTCGTACGCCTCGACGGTAGATATGCACGTCGTTCGGCGGTTATCCTGCCAGACAAGGTGCCCGACAAGCCGAGCGGCATGCAGAAGGATGTGAGGGAGATCGGGATCAAACGGGTCGCCCGTGATGATGGCGTGAAGGACTTGGGGAGAGAGCTTGATTCCCACGTTTGGACAAAACCGGATGAAAGTCAGGCGGCTAGTTTTACCGAGTCAACCACCGCCGGGTGTGAGAATCGGGGGGACTGAGGCTCACTATTCCCGTAGTCGTTCCAGGCTATCTTGAGAGCAAAGCGAGTCTAACCGCGGGACCAGAGGCTCGATGACAGGCGGGGACCAGACCGGCACGGCAGCCAAATATTGATGTCGAGTGCATTCTATGAGAGGCAAGGGGGTAGGGTATTGCGTGGGTGGCGAGGGATCTCTGTCGGAAGACATAAGCTTGCCCTCGAGCTCGCGAGTCCGCACGATCAGTGAATGGATGAGGTTGCGTTGTGCGTCCTCTTCGTATATGCAGTGCCCTTGCCTATTCGCTGTTTTACATGTTGTGCAATGCGGTCGCTTGGCGTCGCATTTCTACACGCAAGGAAATATATCAGAGTGTATCACTAGGACATCGTTCCTAAGGGACTCGCTTTCTTTTTTCTCCTATAAGAATTTACGGCGATAGCCCAGGGAATTAGCAGAAGTACCATGCCAAAGTGGGTGAAATACGCACCTGCAAGGGAGACAAGCCGCGCCCTTTTGGAGCAGATTAGAAGCCTTTGCTTTCGTGGATCCTGCGGCACGGCTACTGTAGTCGCATCCGACAGCTGGGTCCGCAAAGCCTGCACATTGGGTGCAGACTGGCTGTAAGCCATCACAACACTGTCAAGCGGGGTCAGGCCGATGTCCGTGTATTCCGTATAGGAAGCACCTACTTCGCCGCGTTGTCTATCGGACCGACACCGAGCGTGAGCACGAGAGATTGTTCATGAGCGGATGAACTTGCCTGCATAAAGCGCACGTCTTTGGCATTGCTGCCGGGAGGAACTTGTTGGGGCGGGTGAGAAGGAACTCGCGAGGAACGAACTGGCAGTGCCTCCAGTCTATATTGAGAATGTTACGTGGCGTTGCTTAGGTTATGAAAACACTCGAGCCCCCATCCCGAAAGGGCCGGAGGGGAGGGTGAGACGACTTATGCTGGCCCGGTGCGTGGATTGTCGTGTGGCAGTCCCAAGATTGGCGATCAACGACGAAGGTTGACGTTGAAACTCAGCCTCCTGATGGCTGTGTCCATGAAAGGGCGTCAAATAACCTGGAATGCCGAATATCTCGGGCTTTGGCTTCTGCTGATCAGTGGGCTGTAAGTCGCCGGACCCCACGCGAGGTTTTGGTCAATGGCGGGTCAGAAATACGCGCGAGAACGGCGGCGTCTTAGGAGCCTTTCGCCAGGATGGCACGACCCTATCCTATTTGAGTTGCCAGAGGGGCTTGGGGTCCGTAATCGGCACGGTATTGCAGCCGTGATGGGTCCGCTCCGGAGCAGGATCGAGTGGGTGCAGTCTGGGTAGCCATCCGCGTTGCAGAGGCAGGCCTAGTTTCAAACCGAATCAATAACAATCTGTGCAAGCCCGACGGTACGCGTCGCGGCGTCGGCAACTTACGTTCCACTGTCCGCACGGCGGAGTTCTGGTTCTCTATGAGAGCTGTATTGCTCCGCTTCAATCTCTTGTTGAGCGGCGTTGATTCTCAGTGAAACGCCCCGGTTATCTCTTCTTTCGGCGCGGAAACTACAGGCTCTCTGTCATGGAATGGATTTAACGAGGCAGGCGGAAACAGTTAGACTTGAAGAGGGCCGAGCGGCAGAATCACTCACCGGATCTCGTCGATCAGTAGGGGCACAACCGGCGGCTGGGGTCGTTGTGATTGGCAAGCTCGACGAAGGGAGGTGTACGGTAGCACGACCGCTCCCGACGTAAGCCCGGTAGAAACGGTGTTGCTTCGATGCAGTGTGAATATGATATACTGTGATTCGGGCTATAACCGATGCTCGTTTAGCCTCGTCAACGCGATACGCAGTGCACCTAAGAATCTATGGGCCCGGGATTACGATAGGTGTGGTAAACAGTGGCACACCGTAGCAACCGTGGCGGCCCAGGGAAAGCCTTTCTACCGCACTGTTAGTGGTAACCGGGGCGAACAATTGTAAATGCATATTGATTTGATGCAGGCACGGCGACTTGGCAAGTTCAATTGCAAGTTGTTCGTATTATGGAACACATTTGCAGTGTATCGCAGGCTACTCTTTGAGAGTACCTTCACCGCAATGAATCACAAGCGATGTCATATATGTGTAAAGTGTGTTGCTTCCGCTGTGTTCTAGGCAGATTCCAGTGTTCTAGTCATGAACTTTGAAAGCTGGCTAGAGTATCGAGCGTACCTTGCCATCGTGCACCTGTGGTATCGCTCGTCCCACAGATATCAAACCATTTTTCCAAGACATCCCTTGAGGTGGTATCCTCCGGCCAAGATCACGGTAACCCTGTTAACAGGCTGCACGTACGTCTGTCCGTCGTAGCGTGCTGAGAGGGATTCTCGCTCGGTTCGATAATTCTTCGGCGGCAGCATAGCCAAAGTCGCCGCACGCGTATTCGCACGAAGCGGCTGCTTCATCGCCGTCCATCATTCGTCAGCGAAATGCAAAGCAGACGCCCTCGTCGCGGAGCTCGTTCGCCCTCGCCCCCTGGGGTCGGGGACGCGGCACGCCGCCTTGAAGACGATTTGTCCAGTGACGAGAACACTCGGCAGAGGTACGGTCCGGAGGGCGACATGCTGGAGGTGAGCTCGAAGGTATTCGAGAATATCCGGCATACTAGCGCCGGAACGCACTACGGTGTAAGTTTGAGCGTGATGGTTGAACGGCATATGTAAGTCTTCGGGTGCTGATGTCGACGCTTGATCTCCCCAACTCGCACATAAGTGTCTGCCGCATAGGCAGCAGCAACAATGGGGCCGCGTCGCGTCGAGCTGAGGTGCACCCCTGCCTTGAGGAAAAGCCCGATCACGCATTGAAACCGGACGGATCATAGTGCCGCCGCAGGGACCTGCAGAGTAATCGATTCCCGTACGCAGTTGTCATTGCGATACTGCAAAAAGGCTAGTGTAAGCAATCCTTGCGACCGGTCGCAGTTACGGGGGACGTCGGGAAAGAGGAGAAAGTGAAGGGGTCCATCACTTACGCCTATAATGAAAAGGCTACGCCTCTGAAAGTTCTGCTCCGTCAGATACTCGAAAGCCTTCAAGGCTATTTCTCGCTTCTCTGGAGTGTCGGCTCCGCGAGGATGTTTTTAGTTCGTTTATCCGATGAATCTATTGGGTGGATTAAGTCTGCATTGTGAAATGGGCTCTGGGAACCAGCAACTCCATTAGTGGATGCAAAACGGATAGACGAACTAAGTGAACTCCCTGTTTGTACGACTGAATGAGCGTTCGGTACTGTGAATGGTTTTGTTTGAAACGCGGTTAAGCGTGAGAAGAGAGAAGAGCGTTCGGTACCTTTGGTTAATGCGCCGCGTCTATATACACGTAAAGTCACAAACATGTGATGTTTGTCACGCATTGGCTTATGACTGAGTCAGTTTTCTTCGTCCTCCTTCACTCATGCTTTCACCTGCTCTCACCCCGACGCGCGCTGCACGTAGCACTAGGCTAGCTTACCTCGTTCTTGCCTAGCAACGGCTTAACCATGGTTCACTGGTTTTCGTTCTCGCACAATGGCTATCCTGACCACGGGGATCGTGCATATCAGGCTGTAGGCGACTCGTGCAAACTTCTTTTCTCAGTCGTCACATTACCTTGCACTCGCTGTTGACTTGCCTGTGCGTCGAAGATCCATGCCTGGCTTTGTCGCGAGTCTTGATCGCCTTTGACTCCTCCGGTCTCAGGTTACACAGGTGCCCAGACTGAGTCCAGTAGTGAGTGCTATGGTTTAGGGGGTTATGCTCGGCAAGCGTGTCTCTTTCTCGCCTATATGAAGTTTGGGTTGTATCATCGCGGTCCTGGTTGCACATGTCGTGTCTCCCGTACTTATTATATGCGAAGCGTTCGCGCGGTGCCCATGAAGATCCGACTGGTTTCATCCCCTCAAACTTTGAATAGCCCGCGTCTAAGGTTTGGGAAGTGATGTTCCCACCACCATCATAAGCAAACACCCTCAGGGCATCGAACGAGGGAGACGCCTCGACGTATAACAATGTGCTGTCGGTCGTGCGCGTATGGCATCGTTCTGACTTTACGTATGCGCTGCAGTCAGACTCTCGCACCCTGAGAATACAACAGTGATATCGAATAGGAGGTAGGTCCATGTACACATGCGGTGTACTCAGTTGATTCAGGGGCGCGCGGTCGGCCTGGGTGTACAAGCCGCATGTTGCCATGGGGTAATGGGCGGGTGTCAGAACAGCTATAATTCTGGCAGTACAAAGCAGGGGGGATAGGAGTCTTGAGGACGTAGACTACGCTTCTCAAGCTCAACATGTCCAACACAACCTCGAACACTACCCTCCGCATTTTCCGCGACTCGGGAGCACCTGAAGGCAGCACTGACTACACCACCTTGGTCGTCGTGCACGGCTGGGGCTGGAAAGCTTGTACGTATGCGCCTTGACCTTCCAGATATTGTGAAGCTCATCGTTTCCGTGTAGCAATATTCAAGAAGCTATACCCCGTAGCCAAGCAGTCGAATGTCCGCATCGTCTCCGTCATTCGGCGCGACTACCCAGGTGGAGTGAGTTACACTGCGGAGGAACAAGCCATTTTCGAACGATTGGCCAGTTCGCCAAGGTCGCCGGACACGGAAGCCGAAATGGCTGCCTTCACGAAGAAGCACGCTTATGACGTGTATCATTTCCTCGTCGACTTCATCAAGCAGGAGAAGATTCCTCCTGCGAGTAACGGCGAAGGAGGAATCATCCTTACGGGTTGGTCCATGGGTGCCACCTCCGTTAGTGCACTACTCGCTCATGCTGGGTCGTACCCTGCGAGCGGCATCTCTCTGAGCGCTTACCTCCAGCGCGCTGTTATGTTCGGTGCGTCCCCATAGTCTCTATGGTGACTCGCGCCCAAGTCGACGATTACTCATCTCGGCTTGCAGACGTGTCCAACATTTTCTTTGGCTACGCTTCGCCCAACAACGTAGAGCTCTACCATCCCATGCATGACCCGACTCTCCATGGTGCGGAGAGGCTCAGTGCTTTCGACCAGTGGTTGACGAGCTACTTCCAGCACGGAGATGTAATGACGAAGGGCGTGGAGGCGCTTGAGTCCCGCGTGTCGCCAAACACACAGCCTACCAGCACATACAGCCGTCTCACGCCAGAGGAGATCGCAGAGCTGACACACCCGCCGGCCACGCTTCCAACATCAAGCGACTTCCTGTCCATGATTGCGGGCATCATGCATGGGACATATGCTGCAACAAAGGAGCTCGCGTTCTACCCACCGGAGGACGTCGGGGACCTGCGCGGTGTTGAACTGCGGATCGTCTGGTGTGATCGCTCATTCTGGGAGACGCCTCTGAGCGCGTACCTGCTTTCCAGGGAGCTGGCCCAGGCCAGGAACGAAGGCAGGAGCATGCGGGACATCGAGCTTGTGAGGCTTAAGGGCGGTAATCACTTCGTGAGTCATCGAATGTTGATGACGCAGCGCGGTAGCGTTCCCCTGATACCTGCTCTCCGATCATGCCAGGCTCATTGGGACATGCCAGAGAAGGTCTTCAAGGCCTTCGTGGGTAACGACTCGACCGTAGAGTGACGTTTGGATCTCGGCTAGGCCAATAAACATCCAGTTACTGTAGAAGCTGTGTCGATATAATTGTGAAGCGTCTCACAGCGGGGCCCGTATCCGCTGTGGCACCGCTACGCAGCTGCGCGGGCATTCGATGGCTACAGACTTGCACAGCTTATGCTAGAAAGGATCCAGTCCGGGTGCCAAGATTCATGGCACATTCATCACGTAAGACTCTTGCGGTTTGATCCGCATGGACGTGCATGTTATCGCGAGCGGACTCGTTTGCCCGCGCCCAAACAAACCACCATGGAGCTGACAAAGCCAAGGGGCAATATCGCCATAGAGCCGTCGAACTCGCGCCAGTGTTGCTTTGGAGGATTACTAGCTGCATGGACTTGCTGACGGACCGTTCACCGGCGATTGGTATAAATAGGAGCTCGTATGCGACTTGAGTCGGACAGCACTCACCACATCTCGACATGGCAAGCGCGACACCTCAAGCTCCCAATACTGCAGGCACCACCGCACTGCGAGCCTTCCTAGACTCAGGAGCGCCTGAAGGCAGTACCGATTACACGACGGTTGTTGTCCTTCATGGTTGGGGATGGCACGGAGGTGAGCATGACACTTGCTTGAGAGTTCGTCCAGAAGTACTAAATTAACATGCAGGGGTCTTCAGAAAGCTGCTGCCGCTTGCTGCACAGTCGAACGCGCGCGTCGTCCTCGTCAACCGTCGCGATTATCCGGGCTCGGAGCCATACACGCCTGAGCAGCGGGCCACTCTCGTGCGGCTCGCTAGTGCAGCGCCTTCTCCTGAAACGGACGCAGAGGCCCAGGCGTTCTTCCGCGACCTGGTTAAGGAGTTCTACGACTTCCTCGTCGACTTCGTCCGGCGGGAGAACATCCCACGTCCTCAAGGGGAAACTGGTGGACTGATCATCGCCGGCTGGTCCCTGGCTAGCGCGTGGCTCACTGCGCTGCTCGCGAGTGTGGGGCTCTTCCGGGAGGAGGACGTGCATTTGAGCGAGTACGTCCGGCGCGTTATACTTTTTGGTATGTTCTTCACCAGCCAGCTTCAAACCATATTCAGAGTACTGACTACGAGGTCTAGATTCGTCCCATTTCTGCTACGGCTTCGCACCGCCCCCGAACTCGTATCAGCCCCTCCTCGATGCCTCGCTCTCCGAAGAAGAGCGAGTTCTGCGATTCGGCATCTACATCACTGGATATTACGCCCACGGCGACGTCTGGGCGGACGGTCCCTCTGCACTCGAGTTCCGCACACCACTCGCTGATCCATCGCCCACCGGGTCGCGCATGACGCCTGAGGAGCTGGCCGAGACGACCTCGGCGGAACCGCAAGTCCCAGGAGGAAGT
This sequence comes from Cubamyces lactineus, assembly GCA_022376465.1. Lineage (NCBI taxonomy): Eukaryota > Fungi > Basidiomycota > Agaricomycetes > Polyporales > Polyporaceae > Cubamyces > Cubamyces lactineus. The sequence goes on along the minus strand of JACDTU010000013.1, from coordinate 391,878 downwards.
GAAGGTCTGCTCGCACAGATGATGGTCGCCCACGGCGTGATCGTGGCGGCGAGGGAAGGTGCATTCTATCCCAAGCCCGCTGTAGAAGGCGCGAGCAACTGGGAGAACGTGGAGGTGCGCCATCTGTGGTGCGATCGGTCCGTGTGGGAGATGCCGTGGGGCACGAAGCGGCTCACTGAGGAGATCGAGGAGGCGAAGAAGGCGGGCAAACACGTCAGGGATGTCGTATTTGCGCGACTCAAGGGCGGGAACCACTTCGTGAGTACCATTCGATGTCCGTTGGTGTGAGTGGTTGTTCATGGACGTCTTGTTCTAGGCCCAATGGGACATGCCAGAGAAGACGCTTCAGGCGTTCCTGACGAAGGATACCGTGGTCGAGTAAAACCGGGTATTAGGTATCGACAACTTCGTGCTGTCGCAGATGCATACCGCTATAGTGTATAATTTATGGCAAGTTATATATCCATCGCTCTTGATCACATCCTCTGCATGAATTATCCGACAGTAAATTTCGCCTAGTGCTTGCAGATGTCCGGCGTCGACGGATACCCACTGGTGTCCAGGGCATCCTCAATTGCCGGCAAGGTACTTGCTCCTGAACACGATCATGTGACCGTGACAGAGCGCGTTGCGGGAGACGCGGCCCGCGAATGGTCATGAGGCAAGCCTTGAAAGCGCGTAGCAGTCCGAGTACCCCTCATGCGGTTCGCACCGTACCTGTCGATAGCTTCGTATGTGGCACAGATAGTCTCTATCGCGTGCACTGGCTGGTGAGAAACGTTGCAAAAATATCGCGCCAATGAATTACGACTTACTCAGCTACTATCTATCGCAAGGCGTCATGCCGTACGGCTCTACTTTCTTCACGTTATAACAGTTTGCGGGGTCGAATGAGTCCTTTAACCCTCTTTGCATCGGACTTCCCTGGGGTCTCGCAACCATGTCTTCGGGGATGCCATACGGTGCAATACCTTCAGAGCAGCTACTCGGTGATTATCGTTAACTTGCACACATCTCTAGTACGCCTGGGTAACTCCGGGTTGAAGGTATCCAAGATCATTCTCGGCACCATGCAATATGGTCATACTGGCTGGAACGCATGGGTACTCGGCGAGGATGAGGCTGTCGAGCATATCAAGTTCGCGTGAGTACGACTGGGTAGTTTGAGCTGGTGTCACATTAATCCGTGCTGCGGCAGGTACGAGAACGGAATCCAGACGTTCGATACTGCAAACGTTAGTACGATTGTGATGTCTTATCTTCGACGCCGAACTTGATGGGAACGTGCAGGTGTACTCAAACGGGTTGTCCGAGGTGATCCTCGGCAACGCCATCAAGAAACTGAACCTTCCTCGCGAAGAGCTTGTCATCATGACCAAGGTGACATTCTTATGCAACCGTATCGCTGTCACTATTCACCTCTGTTTCAGCTGCATGGAGCTGTCGCTCCCGAATACGGTATGAACCTCATGCGCGAGGGGAAGAAGCCGGACGACGTCGGCCTTGTGAACCAATACGGACAGAGCCGAAAGGTAGCATTCTAATGTCTAACTCTTAACGGAAACGACATCACTCATATATACCGCCGTAGCATATCTTTGCCTCAGTCCAGGCTAGTCTTAAGCGTCTTCAGCTCGAATACATCTGTAACGGCCTCGTTACACGTGACCTACCATATCCAGTTCTACGTACTTAGCCCCTACGATACGCACTCGTTCTCGGAGACGAACCAACGCCATCTCGCGCCGTCCCTCGCGCGGTACCGGCGTCGGTGCTTGGGCTGAGCCCTCGCTCTCGCACCTCGTACTTCCTGAATACACCTTCGTTCTTGCGTCCCTCGCTCGCGCTCGAGTGCCGACCCGTTACAGTTTGGTTCGTCCCTGAAACCCCCGCGCGAGCTGTCAAGCTCTCTGAGCCCTCGCGCACTCGGTCCGCTGTCGTTCTCCGCGGCGACCATTCTGTCTCGCATCTCTGCCTGTTCTTTGCTCTTGTCTGCTTTTCATTTTACTTCTTCCTGTGCGCTTTTCTCGTTCAACCACTCGTCCTCCGCTACCTAGCCCCTATTCGCATTCCCCGCGCCCTCCCACGTCCATCCCACAAGCAGAATCCGTGACTCGACTTTCTCCGTCCTACAACGCGGTTTCTTCTGTCATCACACACATCAAATCTTTATCTGGCCCACCCACCATCCCCCTACCTCCAGCCCTTCCAGAGCGCCTCGGCTTCACTCGCCTCAGGCTCCGTTGAGTAAAGCCTCGGCGGAAAAAGGGGGAGATAGGTGTAGTGAAGACGGAACCTCGGAAGGACGCGAAGACGGAGTGAAGCGACGGTCAAGCGTCCGTGGAGACCTCCAGACGACGTGCGGAGGCAGGACAAAGGGTACGAAGGACTGCTGGAGCGCAGTTGTTGCGTCCGCGCAGGCTCGGAGCGGATGCGGAGAACCTCGCGTGGACGCAGGTCTCCTCCGTGGTTCCTCGAGCTGTTGCAGCGGAAGCGCGACATTCCTTTCTCGAAGTCGCCGCCGCGCCGTCGCGTGGTGCGCACACCCTCCTTGTGAACGCTGCCTCGCATCGAGCAGCGTTCATTGGATTTTTTCAACTTTTTATGCCTTCAAAATTTCGACATTTTCAAGCCTTGTCGACACCATTGCTGCGTTCACTTCCCCTGGTGCGCCTCGACTTCGACATCATCCGCATCCCATTGAGCATCACAGCATCCATATCACCCCGCATACCGACCTCATGTTCGGTCCTATCCCCCTGCTCGTCATTGCTCAGCCACCAGCTCCGCCCCATGTACCTGCTCTCTGCCCATCCGCCTCTTTTTTTTGATCCCAGTGCATCCCTTATATCCGGTCATGCGCACATCGGCCGAGGTCGAACTGCGCCTCTGACACACTCTTGAACCCATCGTACGCACCTCGGCAGATGTCGAATCACGTTGATTCTTGCTCACAGGCGCTGTCCACAGCCTCTGGTGAGCATCCTCGTCTTGGTTGTCCTATGGCTGCGGCCCTCTAGGTCGACACCCTTGTGCGTCTCGCAGGCACTGGCTTCGGTCAGAGAAGTCCTGGTTGTTACGACGAGCCTAGATCGGTCACAGCAAGCAATGTCCTAGGGATCGGACCAGAGGTCTCCAGTAGTTCGAGTCGAGTAGAGGTTCAGAGGAATAGGCAATGGATAACCAGGTCGAGCTGAGGATCCCGAGTGGATCCTCCGGTCTTAAATACAGGAAAGGAGGCATAGACACGTCAGCGCCATGTAGGCGCCACGTACCGTGAGAGTCCAGTATAACTACGTAGAGTCAGGGCTGGGAATACAGGTGATGTGGCGATGACGTGGCAAAACAGGATAGGCTAGGAATACAACAACCGTGGAATCGGTGGGAACGAGGATGACGTGGCATGGGAAAAGATGGCGTGGCATAGTGGGAGCGCAAGGAGGAAGGAAAAGGAAACTTCGTGACCGTGACACAGTGAGCGTCGTAACATTACCCCCTTCGTATGCTTCTACGCTGTTCCATCAGCGGAATATCCAGCTCAACTCGTGAACCGCTCGTCCATGTCTTCTGGGCGCAGAGGGCACTCCCACGGGTGATGGCCAGGGGCGGTGGCGCGACACCAGACACATCGCCAGTCTCGGCACCACAGGTACTCATGATCGGGCGACCCACAGACTAGGCAGCTGCGGCCAATAGGGTGGAGGGATGGCGGGGACTCAGGTCGGGCCGGCGAAGCGTCCATTGGGGCGGGCGAGGTGTCTCTTCGAGGTCTTATGTTACGCTCGTCGGGGGATGGATCCCGGGGCCGACGGCTTCCCGCAGAGACTCTGGTGTGGAACAAGGGCAGATAGGTCCCTTGGCGTCGGGCTTCGCCGGGCACTCTTCTTGCCGCAGCTGGGAGTTCACCTGGAGGCGGGGCTGCGTCGTTGATGACCAAGGCCAGTGGCGCCATCCTTGCACGGAATGCAGGGAGTTCGAACGTTTGTATGAGGAAGTTCCTCCACGTGCGCGTGGTCCGGGCGAGCCGTCGAGTGGTGTTCAAAGAGTGTCTTGCCAACCTCCGTAACTCGTGGGCATGGTGCCCGACGTTTTCGAGGGCGCGCGCCTGCCGTTCTGCGATGTCGTAGTCCGAGACTTGCCGTTGCTCCTCTTCTTCACCAAACGCCTCATGAAGAGCGTCTAGAGCGTCCTCTGCGATGTCAGCTGCGTCAACAAGGTTCCCTTCCAGTGCGTCCAGTTCCCGTTGCTCGTTGTAGAGGCATCGATACTCTCTAAGGAAGTACTGCAAGCCTCGCTCGGTGGCATTGACAACTGGGATAGGGTTGGTGAGGAGCGCACGGAGCAACTGATTGACGTCGGGGTGCCGGGAGTGGTCTACCAGATGAGAGTCTTCGACACCAACCGTGCTGAGGTCCGACGTCGAGGAGGCGGGTGATGGTGACCTAGAGGTGTATTCCGGTGGGGGCGACGAGAGGCGTCTGGCGAGTGGGGGAGGAATGGGTAGCGGCTGTTGGTTTTCCTGGTCGCTTGCATTGTCGTCAGCGACTTGGGTGCTATAGAGGGGGCGGCCCATTCTACTCGTCCCAGCTGGAGTTGTTGAGGGTGCGGTCGGCCTGGTCAAGCTTGTCGTTTACGGGGTCAAGAGGGTCACGGTGTTCGAGAGCAACTTCGAGGATGTTGGTGGCGAGGCGCAGGTGAGTGGCGATGAAGGCAAGGGCAAGGAGGTAGCTGAGGGTCATGCAGGTGAAGAGCGCGATGATCATAGGCTTCACGATCCCCACGCTGATCGAGATGGGTAGTCACGGCTGTGGAGAGTGTGCTCGATGATGCGGTTGAAGAGGTCGCGGAGGATATACCAGAGAAAGAGGAGGGTGATAGCGAGGAGGGTGAGGCAGTAGATGGCGAAGAGGATGGCGAGAGAGAGCATTGCAGATTACAGCAGCTTCTTCGCCCTTTTATACCGTTGGAGGATTTCTTTGGCGTTCGGAATTAGAGCGGACTCGGGTTCCCATGTGTTCTCGGCGCTGGAGTAGCCTTTCCACTTGATTTGGTAGCGGATTCCGCCTCGTGTGGTCTTGTGTCCGACGATCGCTTTGACCTCATATTCTTCTTCTCCGTCGATAAGGTCAGGTGGTGGCCTCGTGTAGTTCGGTCCGTGGGTGTCGTTTTCCTTGTATGGGGTGAGGAAGCACGCGTGGAACATGGGGTGTACCTTCCAGTGTTTCGGCAGCTCCAGCCGATAGGTCACGGGTCCGAGGACCTCGGTGATGACAAAGGGCCCTTCCCGTTTTGGTGCAAGTTTCCGGGATGCGTAGGCGAGGTTGAGGTTCTTCCCTTCGAGCCAGACCTTCTGTCCCTTCTTGAATTGGACGAACTTTCCCTTGAACCTGTCACTCATGACGTGTCGGGCTAGTTCGTGAGCTGCTAGGGCTTCGTCCCTGGCCTTCTGGAGGTTTGCCAGCCGTTCTTGTACTGTCGGGGCATTGGTCTTGGGGTATGCGATGGGAATCAGCGTCGGTTCATACCCCATCATGAGGTAGAAGGGTGATGCATTTCGTGCTGAATGGATCCGTTGGTTGTGTGCAACTTCGGCATCAATGAGGTGTTCTGCCCATTCGTCCGGTCGACCTTCGCAGAATATTCTGAGGTAGACTTCCAGTTCTTGATTCACGCGTTCGGTTTGTCCGTCAGTTTGCGGGTGGTAGGCGGTGGATGGGGAGAGTGTGATGCCCAGGAGTTTCCCTAGTTCGCGGGTGACGTTGGACACAAACTGTGGTCCTCTGTCGGATATGACCTTGCTGGGTAGTCCGAAGCGTCGATAGACGTGCCGGTGGTAGAGCGCCGCTGTGCTGATTGCATCGATCGTCTTCTTGCATGGTGCGAAGATCACCCCCTTCGTAAGGCCATGGTCGACCACGACCAGAATACTATCGTAGCCATGGGATTTGGGGAGATCGGTGATGAGATCCATCGTGACATTCTGGAATGGCCGAGTAACATCGTCAGCGGGGATTGGTTGTGGGGGCGGGGTGGTCGGGTGTGTGTTTGGCTTGTTCTGCTGGCATGTGGCACAGCCTTCGACGTATCGGGATACCATGGCATACATGCTGGGCCACCAGTATGACCGTCGTATCAGTTCTAGAGTCTTGAATTTCCCAGGGTGTCCGGCTGCCGGGGGTCGTGGTGTTGACTGATCAGGTCTCGCCGCAGAGCTTCGTCGGCCGGTACGTAGCATCGGTTCTTGTAGAAGATTAAGCCATCTCGTTCTTGCCAATCGGTGAGTGCACTTCTGATCGGGGGTGGTCCGTCGTGTCGGATGGTGGCAAGTGCGTCGCAAAAGAGTCTGTCTTGCGTGGCCAAGTGTCGGAATCTCGGTGCCAGTCGGGTGTCCACTAGTCGTACGAAGAGGTTGTCAGGTAGCATGGTTCGTTCAGTATTGTCGTCTTCTGATCCTTGTTGGTGATCGGGTCTTCGGGATAGCGCATCTGATTGTACCATTGCCGTGCCGGGGGTGTGTACGAGTTGGATGTCGAACTGGGAGAGAAAGAGGGCCCATCGTGCTTGCCGTCTGTTCAGTTGTTGCGGGTTGCGCCAGTAGGTGAGGTTCTTGTGGTCGGATAGGATCGTAACCGGGTGCCCTGATCCTTCGAGGTAGTGTCGCCAGGCCTTCAGGGCTCGAATGATGCCAAGTAGTTCTCGGTCATAGATTTCGTAGTTCCGTTCCGCTTCGGTGAATCCTTCAGATAGATACGCGCACGGGTGCAGGTCGCCGTTGGCGTCCCGTTGCCGGAGTACTGCCCCTGTGGCCCATTGCGAGGCGTCGGATTCGACGACAAAGGGTTTGCTAACGTCGGGCATTTGCAGCACGGGGGCCGTCGCGAATCGTTGCTTCAGCATGTCGAAGGCCTTCTGGCATTCCGTTGTCCATTCCCATTTGGCGTCTTTCTTGGTGAGCGCGTTGAGCGGTCGCGCGATCTCCGAGAAGTGGTCAATGAATTGTCGGTAAAAGTTGCCGAATCCAAGGAATGATCGAACATCCTTGACGGTTGTCAGTTCTGGCCAGTCGAGTATTCCCTTTATCTTGATAGGGTCCATGGAGATCCGGTTCTCGCTGATGATCATTCCAAGATACTCCACTTCTGGTGCGTCGAATATGCACTTCTCTAGTTTGAGGTAGAGGTCGTGTTCTTTGAGTCGTTTCAGGACACGTAAGGTCCTTCTTCGGTGTTCGTCCAGGTCTGCCGAAAAGATCAGTATGTCGTCCATGTAAATCACTACCCATCCTTCGTCGATCATGTCTGCGAAGATCGCGTTCATCATAGCTTGGAAAGCCGAGGGGGAGTTCCGCAGTCCAAAGAACATGACCATTGGTTCGTATAGCCCTTTGCTGGTTCTGAAGGCGGCCTTCCATTGATCACCGTCCTTGATACGGACGTTGTTGTATCCCGATCGGAGGTCCAGTTTGGAGAAAACCTTCGCTCCGCGCAGCTTGTCAACCAATTCCGATATGAGCGGTAGTGGGTACTTGTTGGGGACGGTTCCTTCGTTGAGGTATCGATAATCTTGGCAGGGTCGTAGTGTTCCGTCCTTCTTGCCGACGAAGAAGAATGGGGATGCCATCGGCGAGTTCGAGGGTCGGATATAGCCTTTTCGTAGGTTCTCCCGGATGAATTCTTCCTCGGCTTCGAGTTCCTTGGGCGTGAGTTGATATCGCTTGAAGTCCTTCGGGGTAAAGCCTTCCTTGAGTTCAATGGCCAGGTCCCAGGGTCGTGATGGTGGGAATCGTTCGGACGCCTTCTTTTCAAAGATGGCGGCATATCCTTGGTACGGTTCGGGGAGCATCTCTTCGAAAGTCTTCTTCTCTTCCTGTGCTTGGTGCTGTTGTGCGAGTGCCATTGCGGGGTTGACCTTTGCCCGGATCCAGACGTTGGCTGCAATTGCAAATTGGAGCCCTCGCGAGGCTCGCCGGATCCTCCCGATGGTGGGTCCAGGTCCGATCTTGGTGGGTTCGTGTTCGCGTTCCGTGGTGAGGGGAGTTCCGGGTCGGGGCACATCTCCATGCCATTCCGTTATGTGCGGTGCCATCATAGCTTCGTGTTCTCCACGGAGGTAGGCTACCAGTAAATCTTGATCATTGGGTTCTTCTTCCGGGTACACGTCAGAGAGGGTAACTCGTTCGATATTCTCGTAGATCGGTTCTTCAGTGAGTGCTTCCAAGGTCGTGTCTTTGTCCTCTTCGTTTGTTCCTTCATCTGGTTCTTCTTCGATTGGCTTGGGTCTCCCGGTGAAGGGGTCTTGGTCTGGGAACCACATTGCACGCAGATGTTCCACAATTGTTCGGTTCACCCGAGTGGGGTCGATATCGAGGGTCCCTTTCGTGAAGTCGATGTTGGCATTGACGCGCTGCAGCCATGGCAGGCCCAGGATGATTGGTTCCTTTCCTAGCGACGTAATCAGGAACCGCACAATGTGTCGGTGGCCCCCGGCTTCGATTTCAAGAACTGCGCATTTCTTGATATCGCCTGCTTCATTCCTGGTTCCATCAGTGTTGTATACTCGGATCGGGGCTTTCAGCGATTTGAGCGGGAAGTTGTGCTCTTTCGCAAACCTGTGGTCCATGAATACTTCTCCCGCTCCCGTGTTGATGAGGGCTTTCGTTTCGACGCTTAGGTCCACGTGGATAGATAACGGAATTCTCATAGACTGTCGAGAAGTCTGCGCTACTATTACACGGCAGACCTTAGTACGCGGTCGTGACGTCGAGACACGCCGGTTCTTCAAAAACCCTCGTTGGAGAAGCTTGCGAGGATTTCCTTCGCGTCTTGGTCTTCTTCTAGCCCCTTCAGAGCGGTACGGATCCTTGCTGCGATAAGCTGCTTCTTGTCAGCCGCTTGGCCGTCGATGGATTTGATGTCCTCATCATTGTCGCTCTCGTCTTCTTCGACCTCGGTAATGCGGGCCTTGGCAGCAGGCTTCGTCTTCTTACGGTCGTTGGTTCTTCTGTTGGGGCACTGCCGCGCTAGATGCCCTATCTGGTGGCAATTGAAGCATCGTCCTTCTTGGTAGTGCTTCTCACGTTCTTCGGTCGTCATCTTGTCGACATCCATGGCGTCAGGGTCGCGTTCTTGCGGTCGGGGTCTGTACGGCTTGTACGTAGGTCGGAAGGTCGAGGTCTTCCCGTCGTATGCTCTTCCCAGGTGATACTGCTGTTCAAGGGTGGAGGCTCGGAGGTAGAGTTCGCTGGCGTCCTTCGGTAGGGGGTACATCCCGAAGATCTTCTCTCGAAGGGGACGGTTGAGTCCAACATAGAAGAAGTCAGCAATGACTTCGAACTCAGTGATTCCGCATCGCGAGATGATCGACTTGAACTCGGCGATGTAGTCTTCGACTTTTTTGCTTCCTTGCTTCAGGTTTCGCAGCAGCACACGGGCGCTGGCCTTCTGGTCGATGTTGTCGAATGCTTCCAGTAGTTGCTTCTTGAAGTCGTCCCATGTTCCGTAGTTGGGTTCGATGCGTTCTTCGCCTGGTCTTCGGTTCTTGTTCTGGTCAGCTGCCTGCCGTTCTACGTCTTCAATGAAGGTGCGGGCCCAGGTTCCGGCGGTGCCTCCGTTCATCAGCATAAGGCAGAAGACGATCTTCATTTCGTCGGTGGCGTAGGTCTTCTTGTTCATCGTGAGGTAGAGGGAGCATTTCTGCAACCACTCCACTACTTCGCCCCGCTTCCCTGAGAACTCTGGGGGCATCTTGAGCTTGATCTCGTTCGTCTTTTCTTCAGCCATCGTGGCTTCGGTTCGGCCTTCGAGTTCGTTCGCAGTTCAGTTCGATTCTTCTTGAGGGGTCTTCCCTACGGGTTCTGGTGCGGCTTCGCTTCTCTCCGGGTCGTGGTCGTTGTTCGAAGTTCTTGTAGCGTTCTCGCTTTCTGGTTCACTCTCCTCGAGTATCTCCGCTTGAGCTGGTCTGGGAGTAGTGAAGTCTACCGGGGAAGGTTGTTCTGGTTCTGTTCTCGGTTCCGGGGTGGCCGCTGGTTCCTCCGGAAGTTCGTTTCCAAGTGATATTTCGTGGTAACGTCTTCGGTAGTCGGGGTCGATGTCAAGGCAGTTCCGCCAGGTGAGAGGGACTTCAGTGAAGTGCCAGGACTTGTTCTTCCAGAAGACTTGTTGCCCTTCGTAGTAGACTAGCTTGGCTTCCTTGTCAACCGCAAATTCTTTCGGTATCGACGCCGTGTTGTTCGGTTCGGGGCCGCTCCGTCTTGAGCGGGTGTCGTGTGTCGAGATCTGGGTAGATCGATGGGTTCTGGTGAGCTCGACCTAATGTTACGACGAGCCTAGATCGGTCACAGCAAGCGACGTCCTAGGGATCGGACCAGAGGTCTCCAGTAGTTCGAGTCGAGTAGAGGTTCAGAGGAATAGGCAATGGATAACCAGGTCGAGCTGAGGATCCCGAGTGGATCCTCCGGTCTTAAATACAGGAAAGGAGGCATAGACACGTCAGCGCCATGTAGGCGCCACGTACCGTGAGAGTCCAGTATAACTACGTAGAGTCAGGGCTGGGAATACAGGTGATGTGGCGATGACGTGGCAAAACAGGATAGGCTAGGAATACAACAACCGTGGAATCGGTGGGAACGAGGATGACGTGGCATGGGAAAAGATGGCGTGGCATAGTGGGAGCGCAAGGAGGAAGGAAAAGGAAACTTCGTGACCGTGACACAGTGAGCGTCGTAACACTGGTGGGACACCTCCTGGTCCTCAGGGAGTCGCTCTCCCGTGGACACCCCACATTGGCCATTGTTGGTATGTGCGGTCCTGTCTCATGTATTCTTGATCCCTGCCCCTTGTAGCATCTTGTCTTTGCCTCGCCTCATGGCCTCGCCCCACATTCTTAATGTCCGCCCTTGCTTCTCACTGTAGTCTTATTTTGGCACCACGTCCGTGCACTACGATGGTGTCATTGTTTTAACTTGTTGTACTACATCTTATATTTCTCTTGATTCTAGCCATAGCCCCAATCCCTATAGCTACGCCTCTCGTCGCCCACTTCTCGAGCCGCAGCTTGAAGGAGGAGATGGTGTAACGGCCTCGTTACACGTGACCTACCATATCCAGTTCTACGTACTTAGCCCCTACGATACGCACTCGTTCTCGGAGACGAACCAACGCCATCTCGCGCCGTCCCTCGCGCGGTACCGGCGTCGGTGCTTGGGCTGAGCCCTCGCTCTCGCACCTCGTACTTCCTGAATACACCTTCGTTCTTGCGTCCCTCGCTCGCGCTCGAGTGCCGACCCGTTACAACATCGATCTGCTGCAATGTGAGTTGCGACCGCCGTCTAAAGTCATTACTGAAAGCCGTACTGATCACCTACGCCCACAGGCCATCGCTTCGACTCCAACACGCCCATCGAAGAGACCGTCAGTTCCTCACACCTCTGTCGCGCTTGAGAGAGCCTCACTGCAAGCCTATAGATGCAAGCCCTACATGACGTCATCAAGGCGGGCTACGTTCGCTACATTGGGATGAGCTCTTGCTGGGCGTACCAGTGTGAGTGTTTATAGGTATAATAACATACCTCACAACACTAACGACCTCCAAATCTCTACTACAGTCCACGCAATGCAAAGTATGTCTCGTCATGCTATGAGACGGGTCAATATCTTGACCATACCTTCGTGTCAGACTACGCGATCCAACATAACCTTACGCCGTTCATCTCAATGCAAAACCACTACTCTCTTATCTACCGTGAAGAGGAGCGTGAGATGTTCCCGACGCTCAAAGTAAGAACATATACGCCCGCCACACAACGCCCATTCCGCCACCGTGCTTATTCTGAACTCGGATAGCTCTTCGGCGTGGGCTCGATTCCATGGTCGCCTCTCGCTCGCGGACTACTCGCCCGTCCGCTCGGAGCCCAGAAAGATACCAAGCGCGGCTCATCTGACATGTGCGTGGCCCTACTTGCATACACTCCGCCGCCAGTGCAGAAAGGGACTACCCCGATGACTGAAACTGGTTCGCTGTGTGGCTCAGGTTCATCGGCGCTTACAACAAGGAAGGAAGCGGAACCCCTGAGATCCTGAAGAGGTGAGTTAGTCTTCTACACATTCACATAGTAGTTGCTTCATTACATATGCTCGATGCTTGTTCAGGGTTGAGGAATTTGCCAAGAAGAAGAATGTGAGCATGGCGCAAATCGCGATTGCTTGGATCCTCGCGAAGGACGGTCAGTCTCTACAACTCTTCATTTTCTGCATCTATGTCGCTGAGGCATCTGCATGTATTCGAACTGTGATTCAACCACCTTAGGTGTCACCGCGCCCATCGTCGGCACAACCAGCCTGGAGAATTTGAAGGACATCATCGGTGAGTCTCCTCCACTGCACGGGATCAAATGAGTTTCATGCTGAGAAAGCGATATCAATCATACAGCTGGTGTGCACGTCAAGCTGACGGAGGATGAGCTGAAGTACTTGGAGGAACCGTATGTTCCGCTACCGATCAACGGCTACTCTTGAGTCGTTGCGTTTTGTCTTGACCCCGCCGTAAGTATCTGAACTGAACACAACGAATGCCACATAAGCATCAGCGATATTCTTGCCAGTCACGATGTACTAGTAAATGCTATTTCTGAGGCCAGCAATGATTGATACTGTACATACATACCTCCCCGTAAGTCCTAGTCATTCGCCACGGACGTCTTGCAAAGGTGAAGATGTAAGTTAAAGTCACGAGATTGGGCGCCTCTCGTGTGAGTACGGGTGCACGGGCGTTTACTGCCCAGATTTTCTTGCCTCCTCCTATCCTACCCGCTACTCGTAGGGATGCCTAACCTATAGCTATGAGTGCACTGGCGTTGGTAAGTGCTGGGGAGATTATTTCCAATGTTACTTCACGTATAACAGCAGGAAGGCGGACAAATTCTGATCCTATTCATGCGCCGCAGTTTCAGCTGACTCGCGCGAGCCATGTTAGTCGGATCGTCTCGCGACTCCCGACAACTAGAGCAATGGGCTCTTAGTCTTGTGTTCAATACAAAGTTTGCGCGCCCTGTTCGTGTTGCATGGATCATAAATTATGAAGGCTGCGACCGGATTGGCAGGATCTGGTGAATGCATCTAGTATACGGTAAGATCGTTCTGTGCAGTATGAGTGTTGGCTCACGTCGACATCTGCAGGTACGCTATGCAAATTCCTTGCTGGATCTGTTTGAATATGAGGTATTTGCACGCTTTGTTACGGCTAACGGAACTTGCGCTGACTGCCCGACGACAGATTGTAGAGCGCCCGCCAGCGAGTGGCATGGTGGCACCCCGAAGCTGAGGCCCCGCCTTAAGCGTTGTCCTCGGGTTGCTGCGCTTGGACGTCGGTGCCTGCTGGCCGCACCAATAGCACCCTTATCTGGAAAAGGACCACTCGAATAGGCATTCTGTTGTTCTCTCGCACTGTCTTGGTGATGTTTGGTACCAGCGCTTACTTCTTCGCGGTCACGCGCATCCCGACGCTTTGCCCTGCGACGCGCCACTGGGCCACGCGCTTGGCCACGCCCTATTCAACGCTTTGACTTCACTCAGGATATATAATACAGACAAGGTCCTTGCTCTTGACTCCCCCAGAACCTCACGCTGGCATCGCTTGCCCCGGTCGCACGATGTCTGTCTTGCAGACTGTCCTCTCCCGCCTCTTGCCCGGCTACACTGCCGGTAAATCTACCTCAGTACACGACACCTCCTCGAGTAACAGCACTCGGTCATCTCTCGGTCAAAACGGTTCGGTAGCTGCGTCTCAGTCCACTGGTTCTTCCTCGGCACTTCCTCAGGACGAAGAGCTCGGTTATTTCAAACGGCATTACGGTCTTGGTCTTCTTGTGGCTAAGTGTGTTCCCGGTGTCCGCAACCCACTACGTTTTCTCGCTCGCAAAGTGCGGCTTGCGAACACTCCTTCGTATGTCCTTCTCTTTCTCTATCAACGCATATACTTGATACGAAGTCCAATCCCCAGGGACAACACGTTCTGCCCCTCCCGGACTCCCTCTCCATTCGCTCTCAACGACCCGCAGACCCCCGACGAAGGACATGCTGGGTACCAGCCCCTTGGTCTTGCCCACGCCTCCTCATCAAAGGTGCAGTGCCCCCCTTCCCTCACCGACGCCACTCGCCCCCATGGACCGATGTGCCCGCAAGAGACGCAACAGCCAACAGCGCAACGAGGAAGGTACTATTTCGTCGACAGCGCAGCAATGTATATCGCGGCTCTGCGTTCCTACTATCCCATCCCACCCTCCAGGCGCAGCGGGCTTATGATCCCGGCACTTCAGGACACGCCTGGTTTGGCAGAGGCGTCACGGACGGACACTCAGCCGGCGTGGGCTCCAGTCGTCCCCACTGCTCCTGCACATCAAGATCCCGGGTCTCTCGTTCCGACTGCTCCGGCACACCCTCAACCATGCGCAGGGGAGAAACGTCGCCGGTGCGACGCGGATTCCGTGGAGTCTGACAATGGCGACGAAGGGGAGGACGGTGACGACTGTACCGGCTACGAAGACGACCTGCTCGAGCCCTGTCCTATCCCTCGGCACCCGGACGGTACAGAGTACCACATCCTCGGTAGGCTTGGCGACGGCGGCTTTGGGCGGGTAATGCTCGCAGGAACCCCGTCTGGAGAGCTTGTTGCATTGAAGGTTTTGCACAAACCGATGCTCTACCTCTCGCATGATGGCCGTCGTACTCTCCATAACGAACGGAACCTGATGGAAAGGGCGACGAAGGCCAACTTGCCGTTCCTCATGCACCTTCAGGCGGCCTGGGAACAGGGAGACAACGTGTTTTTGGCTATGGTACGTGAGCCTTTCGGCCTGTTATTCAACTTACTCATGCATGTTCCTGCAGGATCTGTGTGCGGAGACCTTGCGCTCTCGCATTCGGCGCGCAGTACGGTCTGGATCCCCTATCCCAGAGGTTGAGAAAAAGCTCCTCTGCGCGGAAATGGTGAGTCTCCGCCTACGGTACCGGTGACCGCAGTGCTAATCACTAGTACAGTTGCACGCGCTGGTAAACTTGACGTCCTTGGGAATCGTGCACGGAGACATCAAGCCGGACAACATCCTGATCAGCAAGACCGGCGGCATCGTCCTCTCCGACTTCGGACACTCGCAGTGCGCGTACTTGCTCGACGCACACTGGGATAGCAGCAGGCCCTTCCACGAGTGGAGCGCTCCGGAAACCGTTGGCACTCCCGGATACTACTCCCCGGAGGCGCTGCTCAGGGAGTACCCGGACTCGACGGCGACGTTCACGAGCAAGTCGGATGTCTTCAGCCTCGGCCTCGTCTTTGTCGAACTCCTCTGCGACTTTGAGTACCCACTCTGGGACCCTGTGGACGACCCTGTGGGCATCGACGTCGACATCGAGACGTGGCGGAACATGGACACCCCGCAGAGGCAGGCGTCGCGTATGATGATCGAAGGGATCCGGGCCATCGTTGACGGAGACGTGCTCAAGGACGAAAACGCCAAGGACATGATCCAGCTGGTGAGACATAGCTTCCTTCCTAGATGTCAGGACGAATTGCTGAGCGGCCTTTAGATGCTTCTAGCGGACCCAAAACATAGGCCGACACCCGAGGAGCTACTCGAGCACCCGTACTTCGCGGACCTCGACAAACAGGCTGTGCTCAACGGAACGGCGCATCGTAAGTCACTCGCGGCATCGTTCACTCCACAACAGTCACTAAGCGACGTATTTACCAGACTCCTACACGCCACAGTTCTTCTCCAGCTTGCAGAACAGCATGCGGGATATGGACTTGCGCTTCCCGACTTTCGCAGAGTGCGAAGGCAAAGGCTTCGAGCAGGACAAGGTGTACCAGGAGCAGAACCGCGGACCGCTCGAGAACTTCACGTACCCTGAAGGCGAATGGGGCGTGAAGGTGTGCCCGCAAGGCGAGCTTGAGCTGCCCGACTTTGCAGAAAACCCGGAATGTGACTGGGCGCAGTGGGGTGTACCTCAGCAATGACTGTAGACGTCTTTAGGACCTTGGACCTTGTAGAAGTATGTATATTATTGTATATTTAGTAGCTTGTAGGGCTCGCGCTTGCGTCGGAAATCTGGAATCAAGGATCATGGCATTGTGCTCTAAATGCGATGGCGACAGATTAATACGACAAGCAGAGTCCATTGGCTATAGAATCCCTTCGACAAAGCGGCCCCTCAGCTGGCTTGCGCGACTTGCGACACCTTGAGGAACATCTCCGGCTTCTGATTCTCCTCCCCCGTGGTCGGATATGTGACGGCGGACGAGTTCCAGGCGATTGGCGTGTCGGCCAGCTCGAACTTGAAAGCGGAGAGCAGCACCACCATGAGGACCTCTGCAGTATCGTATCAACAAATGCTACAATTCTCCACATGTAGGCACAACTCACTCATCTCGAGCTGTGAGAACTTGAAACCGCTGCACGAGAATCATAGTTAATATCGGTTAGTACCTATGGCAACCTTTGGCTCAGCACTTACATGCACGACCTTCCACCGCCTGAGAACGTCATCCTGAAAGCAAGGTTCGTGAGTCCAACATAACGGGGTGTCCACGTCCAAGGATAGACATACAAATTCGAATACACTCCAGGAACTCTCGCATCGTCGAGCGCGGGTGGTAATCGACCCAGCCACCGCTCGGGCTTCCATTCGCCCGCGTCCTCTCCCCACAATTCCTTGTTGGTGTTACTCCCGGTATAGTTCATAACGACGGTTGATCCTTTCGGAACTGCTATCTCAGACATCATAGTCCCGTCCACACCGCGAATGGGAGACAGAAGCGGCAGCTTAGCGTCCTGCGCAACCCTAGAACGTGCAATGTCATTTAGCATGCGACTCGATTATGGCCACGAAAGCTGAAGTGAAGAATGGCGTACTCCCGAGAGGTAAATTGAACGGGGGCATAGAGACGGAGCGTTTCGCGACAGACAGCGTCCAAGAACGGTAGCTTGACGAGGTCGTCATGTGAGAGGTCTTCGCCGTTACATGCCTCGATGATCTCAGAACGGAGCTTGTCTTGACACTCCGGCCGTTCTGCTAGCAGATGGAAGACTCGAGAGAGCGCGTTCGAGGTGGTGTCCATACCGCCGAGAATGAGCGTGCTGACGGAGGCTTCATGAGCAAGAATCGCAGGTCAATCCGGCAGAGAGGGCACTTACGACATCTGGGCAATGAGTTCTTCGTCCGTATGCCTCTCAGCTTCGGACGCGGCCATATTTGCCTTGACTGCAAAACAATCAGCTCAGTCACGAAGTGAGAATCGCGAAATATTAACGTACGAAGAAGACTCATGATATCCTTCCCCTCGCCGATCTGATCTACAAGGGAATCGTCACCCTTGAGTAAGGCCGCCTTCTTCTCGTTGATGATCTCAATCGAGCGCTGAGCCATGGTGTCCGAAATCTCTATCATACGCTTGATGTCCGGGTGCGGGACTGCTCGGGTAATCTTGTGCAGCGTAGACTCGGAAACAACGTTAGCGAGCTTAGGTATAAGAAACGAATACTTGATAATGCGACTGAGATTAGGGCTGCGAAGGCGATGAAGCAGGATTGTTAACGGTAAAACAGAGAATGTAGACAAGGGAAACGTACAAGAAATTCTTCAACGATTCGCCGTAAGAGTCAGTGGAGTCATCTTCAAAGTTATCGAACGAGTAGCCGAGCCCAGCTTGTCCGAGCATCTCAAGCGTGGTACGCGCCATCCAACCATTAATGTCGATTATAGCGCCGTTATCGCCGAGACGTTTCGCCATGGCATCGCGTAGCTGTCTCAGACAGTCAGAGATCCGGTACAAGTGCGAAGATGAGCCTAATCACCTTGTAGGAGATATTGTAGAATATATGCGTCATGTTTCGCAAGTGGGCCACGGAAAACACAGGGTTCAGAAGCTTCCGTTGCTTGCGGTTCTGCGCGCCTTCGGTCGTGAGCAATCCTGGACCCAGTAGCATATGCATATCGCTAGTTATAGCGCCGTAAGCTTCAGTATGACTGAGCATAGCAGAGGGATATACTGACGAGGTGGGTGCAAGGGTCTTGGGGTAGAGCTCAATGTCCTTGATGAGGATGCTGTGCATTGCCTTGGGGTCGTAGACGTGCAACATGCGTGACTAGCAGATCACAAGTCATAAGACATTCGTGAGTGTTCACCATGAAAATGAAGAGCTTACTCCTAGCATGCCGTGCAACTTGAAGACAGGGCCATACGTGTCGACATATACCTGCCACTGCTTCCAACTTTGACGTCCAATTAACTCTGGGATATTCCCTATAGAACACGAATCGTGTGAAGTGAGGATTAGAACGGCGCCAGGTGTCGTAGTATGTGTAACTACTCACCCAAAATGAACGAACTGGACGGGGGCCCGGGCACGTTGTCTAGAGGAGATCTAGTCACGTAGTCTCGAAAGATGAGCCATAAAACGAATGAGAGGATAGCGACGCATGCGGCCGCAGCGGCGGAGAAAGTCATGTCAATGAACCCCGCGAAGAGTGAAGCGTAGGTGGTCTGTGTGCAAGTTGTTTTATATGGCGCCGCGGAGGTTAGCACTGCGGGCTTCTTTATAGATCAAGGAGTGCGAATGCCTGTTCCAGTTCGGTGTTCCCACCCCTGCTCAGCTCAGGGAAAGTGCCGTAAACAGTCGGGCATGACCGCACGCTCCGTGGCTACTGTATAGCGTATGTCGCGAGGATGTCTAGTAGTCGACAACGAGGGAATACACGTCGGAGATCAAGTGACGGCACTCACGTATTCCGCAAGTATCCGCAGCACGATATGCGCAGACCTTCCTGCCAATTGGAAGACAGTGTCGCAGTCAGGACCACAGACGCGTTCAAGCATTCGGGGATGGGCTGTGAGAAGTGTCACAATATTGCTGACAAAAGCACGCTCACAAGTGTTCATAGCAAGGGAGGAGTCCACTATTCGGCGGCCGCTTCGGCCAAATGGGGCCCGAAGAAGCACAAGCCCGAGCTTCTGCCCGGGGACACTGCGGGGAGAACATAGACGTCCTTCCTCACAAGTGACGGCCTTCACTGCCTCCGACTCGACTGGGATGCAGTTACATTGAGTCGGGAAACGCTACCGCTTGGTGTGTCAATGATCATTATATAACAAGTCAACACATTTGAATAGACTGCCTACCTGAGATGTCCCTGGGATACGGCGCCTTGGGATACGGTATGTATTGCCCTACGTGTCTGTCGTTCAGAGCAGTCGAATACTGTTGATAAGAGTGAGCAAGTCCTGCACTTGCACGATCTACACGCGATGAAGCAAGGTGCCACTACTACTTGATGATCTACTCCTTCGCGAGCCGACGCAGCGGAACCCGGCCGGATACGGGTGTTCTCGGGAAAGAGGATATGTCGCACAACCCACAGCCGACATGGTCTGGACAGCATTTGGACGACATCTTTAGCGAGCGCCGCAGCGGTAGATGCCCTGAGTCACGGTAGTTATGCGCGACGAGCGAAGACCCACCGGGTGAAAGCGATCGGCGATTCGAGCTTTGTTGCCACTGTGAATCTGGTGAAGAAGTGAGTGATATGCTAGTAGCTCCAATCGATGGCAGCGAACTAGCAGCGAACGGACGCTCTTGCTAGTTATACACAGCTCTGCCAGTGAGACGTCTATGAATATTATAAATGAGCCTCAAATACTGGCACAGTGCCAATTGCATACCAGCGTGATTTAGTACTTCTGACTTACAAACAGACCTCAAAAACACATATGGGGAGGCGAGCATGAGTTGGTGTCGAGCCGTGGAGGTCGATTCAGATGTCCGAGTTGAATTACCACGTCCCCACGGTATTGAACGGTCCAGATAATACCGGCGTACCTTATTACCATTTGTTTACACGAGTCAATTATTCGGGCTTATTCAGTTAGCCCAAGTTACTTATTCTGATTGTTCATTGAGGTTCGTTCAAACAAATCTAGTCTATGTGCTTATTTGGTGCTGGAACCTAGTCCTCAATAGCGTCTGAGTCGGGTGACTCAAAGGTTCCTTCCGCGAAATCGTCGGCACGAGCTTCGACGCCCCAATGCCGCAACTTGAGGCCTGCCGCTTCCCGCAGCCGAATCGCGCCCTCCAACGTACGCTTTTCTACCTCAAGCTCGGAATCGCTCCCTACAACGCACCGTACCTGCAACTCTTCCAGACGAGGTAAGGGGTATCTCTCGGAAGTCTCTCTGCTCAAGGCCTCCGCCAACTTGCTGCATGTACGACCATCTAGTCGAAGGCGAGTGATGTTGCAGAAGTCTGACAAAAGCAGGTTCCAACGCTCGCTTTCGTCTTCAGGCGAGCTGTATATCCCTAAGATGACGTCCAGTTCGGTGACGAGAGGTCCGAAGGTGAAGACTTTCCGGATATCCTCGAGGTAGAAGCCCCCAAGTTCGTAGAGCCACGTCGTGTGTATAGTGAATCGCTCCATGTCGCCCACGAACCCGCATACAGAACACTTCCACGCGACGTTGTCGAAATAGAGTGTGATTCGTTCCAGGCTAGGTATCACCTCGAGCAGCCTCGTCTTGGGGAGCGCTTCCGCATATGCATGCTCCCAGTCCGGTGCGAGATTGTGTACGGTCACCGTGGCCGTGGAAGGGAAAGAGACTGCCTCGAAGAAACGGCGGACATGCCACGTCTCGTCCGAGATGGTCACAGCGCGGAGCTTGCTGAGAGTTACACAGGGCTGAAAGTGGATGGGAGGGCCCGTGTAATCGTCGTCCTCGCCTCGTGGCATGCAGTACGCAACATCTAATGTCTCCAATGCAGGGCATCGCCGTAAGGCCTCCAGAAACGCAGAATAAGAGCGCAACTCCATGTACGTGCGCGTCCCGAGATACATAGGTCTCTCGTTGATGAGATAGACGTGTCTAAGGGAGCTACGAGCCAGGAAGGCGGTGAAGAAGATGCCATGGGTGCGCAAGAGGCGGAGGCGAGGCAGCTCGATATAAGACGAATGGTCGTGTAGTCCTAGATCAGGCACGTCCGCGATCCCGTCAAAGAACACATCATGGATTGTGAGCTCCAGTTCCTCTAGCGATGGAACCCCAAGCGTGAAGAGTTCATATAGGTCAGGTAGATGTTGAGATAACTGGGAGTCGGCGAACGTGAGCGTTAACGATGTGACCCTTGGTAGATGAGCGCGCATTTCGGGCATTCGCGGTATGCGATTCCCTCGAAGGGATAGTCTCAGTGCTTGGGGAGAGGACAAAGCAAGACACGAGAGGTAGCAACTCCAGTCATCTTCGGTCTTGGAAGTGATGTCGTCCGGAATATTGGCCAAGTCTGCCCAGAATTCGGGCGTGCTACGAAGTATGGCTCGCCAAGCGCTGCAAACGTGCGCGACCCGGATCTCGGCTCGTTCGGTAGGACGAAGATGTCGGAAGACATCCATGAGGAGTTCGTTTGGAAGGAGCCTAAGGATCGGAGAGTCATTGTTGACGACGTGTTCGAGCGAGGTGATGAACCGATTGAGCTCAGCGATCTGCTCGCGATACTCTTGTATTATTTGCAAAGCGAACGTTCGCTTTTGTCCAGGGGCGAGCAGTCCGAGTGAGGTTTGCACCTCTGACGGCAAATCTGAGCTGGTGGTCGTGTGTCCGATCGCAGCGACGGCTTCACGACAACTACTCGCCGTCATCTGCATAGCTGGATTGGTGAATTGTTGATTCTGCTTAGCATGTACCGGCTGACCTTATATGCAGCTTGGTGTAGTTCTGTTGGCTAGACCACTGACGAATCGACTGACGAGGACGAAGTTGGTTCAATTCAGAGGTTCAAGCTCATTTTGCATGGTATGTTTCAGTCAGGCTCACCTCAAGAATATGACTACAAGGAAAGTGTCCTCGGGACGTCTGCCATAAATCTCTTGGCCAGCTGGACGGGATGCCCAAAGGATACGAAGAAGTGTGGTATCAGCACTGACTCAAGGGCGCCGGCAACGCCGACTCCTCGCGATCGGTACCGGTTTAAATTTGCCAGCAGTGTTGCACAGTCGCGCAGTTCTGGCACAGTACGAGACCCCTGACACCACACTTTCCCGCTCCAAGCTCGTCACAGAGTCGTACACCTGAGGTGACGCTACATTGTTACTAGTACTACTTCCCTCGAATGCCTCGGAATATGCTCACCATGCAATTGGCCATGGGGCTTGTTGTGATGTACAAGTAGACACCCCGCCGCTATCATATATCATACATACTCAGCATCGTCAAGCAATCCACTACCGTACCACAGAAGTCTCTGTCCGATCCTCCCAGCGCGGTCCCCCTCAGTATCATATCCGGTATACGTCGTATTCAAGCGACAACCCTGGTGACTTTCAAAAGCATTTCAGGCCTATCGCTGTCCTCGCTCATTGTGGGGTAGCTGACGCCCGAGGTATTCCACGAGATCGGCTTGTCCGTCAACTCGAACTTGAAGGTCGACACGAGCAGCGATAACACAACCTCTGCGAGCAAACGTCAGAAGTATTCAACCACGAAGGGATGCGCCGGACAACGTACTCATCTCGAGCTGCGAGAACTTGAACCCGCTAGATAGGAGGATCAACGTCAGTCATTCGTACCAGCGCTTGTGGCCCTCGGTAAATGGGGTACACATACATGCAAGACCGGGTGCCACCGGAGAACGTCATCCTACGTCAACTGATCAGTCCTCGTCGTCACGAATACGACCAATACAAGATCACTCACAAATGCGAATACACTCCAGGAATGCGTGCGTCTTCCAAAGTGTGTGGGACTGGCTGCAACCACCGCTCCGGCTTCCACTCGTACGCGTCCGGCCCCCAGAGCGTCCGGTTGCAGTTGCTCGCCTGGATGTTTGCGAGGACCCACGTCCCAGCTGGTACTGGGATCGAGCTCATGAGCGAGCCGTCCTTCGCGACCACGGGGTTGAGCAGCGGGAGCGACGTGTCCTTGGAGGCGCTGAGTAGACGTCAGTACATCGTCAGAGAGCTGAGAGAACGGTACTGACGCGCGCCCAATAACGTTCACAGGGGTGTATACACGTAGAGTCTCGCGGCAGACCGCGTCGAGGTAGGGCAGCTTGTCCAGGGCGTCATATGAGATGTCGTTGCCGTTACGGGCCTCTACGAGCTCGCTGCGAAGTCTCTCCTGCTCCTTGGGGTGCTCAGCGAGGACTTGCAAAATACGAGTCAGCGCATTTGATGTTGTATCCATGCCTGCCAAGATGAAAATGCTGATCGATCCTCAGCAACATTATACCACGACGCGGCAGGGTGCTGGTGACATACGACATCTGCGCGACGAGCTCTTCGTCGGTAAGCCGTTCGTCTTCGGCAGCAAGCATGTTCGCCTTCACTGTGGTGCAACACGGGCGCTATGATGAGCAAACCCTGACTTCCAGCGTTTTTCGCATCTTACGAAGTATGCTCATGAGGTCCTTGCCCTCTCCGACCTTGTACCTGAGCTCATCGTCCCCCTTCAAGAGGGCCATCTTCTTCTCGTTGATGATCTCCTTCGAACGCTGCGCCATCGTTCGCGAGATTTGCAGTATCCGCTGGATGTCAGTTTGGGGAATTAACGACAGTATGCCGCGAACGAGCGATTGAGGCATGACGTAGGAGACGATCGGGACAATGAAGCCTATCACCGCAACCCGACTGTATGTCGGGCTACAAGCAGCAATCTCAGCGCAAAGTGAGATGGCCATGGACCAGAGAGACGTACAAGAAGGCCTTAAGCGACTCGCCGAACGCGTCTGTGGAGTCTTCGAAGAAATTGTCGAAAGAGTATCCTAGGGCGGCTTGGCCGAGCATCTCGAGCGTCGTGCGAGCCATCCATCCGTTCACGTCGACGACCTCCCCACCCTGCGTGGATCCTACGCGGTTCTCAATTGCCTTGGTCGCCTACGAGCCTAAATGAGAATCACAGCAGCGTTCGATGTTCGGCAGTGATCATACCCTGTGTGCGATGTCGTAAAACAACTCCGTCATGTTCCGAAGATGGGCGATTGAGAAGACCGGATTGAGCTGCTTGCGCTGCCTGCGATGCTGTGCGCCCTCGGTCGTAAATAGACTCGGGCCAAGCAGGAGCTGGAACTCGCTATACAAAGTGGCATAAGTGATGTGGGGGTAATGACCTCGAGTATACATACTCGAATGGGGCAGCGCATTTGGGGTAAGATTCCGCGTCTTTGATCAGCAAACTGTGAAGTGCCTTCGGGTCGTGGACAAGCAACATGCGCCCCTGTGCCGTCCATTGGCGTCAACATGGCATCCTGGCTCACTTCGGTTGCGTATACTCGCCCCAAGGAATGCCCTGAGCTTAGCCGCAGGCCCATAGGTCTCCGCAATGCCCCTCGTGAAGTCCCAGCCCTTCTTACAGAAGACCTCAAAGATATGTCCTGTATCCGATCGATCAGCGCGGTGTTGCCTCACATAGGCAGATATGGAGGACGTACCAACGACTGCATCGGGTGAGGGCGGTCCCGGAAGGACATCGATCGGTGACCTTACGATGAAATCACGAAGGAGCAGCCATAATAGAAAGAGGACCGCGGATGCCCCGGCAATGAGAGGCAGTGAGAGTTCCATGGGTACAATGAGTCAAATGGGCCGGGGAAGGGTGCGTGGGTGTTGAGAGTTGTCCAAACGGCAGTCCTGAAACTTATAAACACCGCGAAGACAGGGGTACGTTGGGGCAGGACCCAGACTCCATTCAGCCGTCTCATTGGGGACCATGGCTACTCGGAACGTCTGTGCGTAAATCATGCAGCATCAAGCCCTGCAGACCGGCAATGTCAACGTCAGGTTGTCCCGGTCCAATATAATTTCTGTCCAGTGGGTGTGAACGATGGACGCCGCACCTCTCCGGCCATCGAACGTCACTTTCGAAAAGTACGGTGATGCCGAAGTTAGCGGCATGGTGTGCGTGTGACCGTCGGAACTGTACCTGTCAACGATCTCCCGCATTGCAGCTGCGCATGCAAGGAGGCCAAACACCGCGGCGCGGACGCTGAAACGGCGGGTCCCATAATTGTCGACAGCGCTCATTGCGTCATTGTAACGAAGCGGAAGGGACACGTCCATCCTATCGTTTGGCAAGGACTGGCGGAAACCGCCTAAAGCCCGTGTCGGCGGTGGGAGGCCAGACGTTTTACACGCAGAAGCATGCTTATTCCAACGAATGACAGAACTTTGGAGTGCGTGACCACGGCGGATCGCCGGTGTTCCTATAAGTACCACGCCGTTCTCAGAATGAGTGAATGGACATGAGGTATGTTGGAAATTCATGCTTACACTGACCAAGCACTATGCAATCCTCAGTACGCAGGTGTGCGCGGCTCAAAGCGTTGAAACCAGGGAAATAAGTTGCGCTAGCGTGATACGCACCTACAGCCGACGTGCTCGGAGCTCATCTCAAAGCATCCATGGGATACTCAAGCTCGTTTCCGCGCTTTGCTAACGAAGGTCAAGTGTATACGCAATGCGATGGTGGAGGTCTGATACAATGTTGAGAAGTACTCAGTACTGAGCGATGTTGACGGAGACATCTCCAAACGCGAACCTGCCACGGCCATTCTACAACTCCGCCTCGGCTCCGCTCTAATCTACTTCACGGTGGTGACGCCGAGGTTGGCGGTGCAGACGGTCCAGCGCCCTCGTCGTGGTCGACGGCGACCACAAGCTACCAAGTTCCTTTGTGACACTATCTTCAGCGACATGGTCTCAATACCATTAAGCACCCCTCTCGTCTTCGCCGTCGCTCTGTCTGTTCATGGCCTCCGGAAACGGTCTCTGTCTCCTTCCGGCGCAGCCGCCGCGTTCGCGGTAGGCTACACGACACTCTCAGTACCTCTACGCGCATTCGGTATCTCCCTCATTGTCTTCTACCTCGCTGGGTCACGAGCAACAAAAGTTGGTAAGGCTCTAAAGAAGCAGCTCGAGGAGGGCCATCAAGATGCTGGATACCGCAATGCTGCTCAGGTTCTCTGCAACTCCCTGTCTGCCGTGGTAGCTGCTCTACTTTGGAGCGCCTTGTATGAGCCAAAGTCATGGCAGGCGAAGCTTATCGACTTGGGGCAGGTCGGCGAATATCTTGGTGCGGAGAAGGTGCCGTATGACTTTGAGCAGTGGTGCCCCCTCACACCGCCGCCCGCTGCGGCGTGGAGTCGCGCATTGCTCTTTGTGACCTTAGGGTAAGTCGCCTTGTTGTTACAACCCATACGTTGATTCCTTGCGTAG
This sequence comes from Cubamyces lactineus, assembly GCA_022376465.1. NCBI lineage: Eukaryota > Fungi > Basidiomycota > Agaricomycetes > Polyporales > Polyporaceae > Cubamyces > Cubamyces lactineus. The sequence goes on along the minus strand of JACDTU010000013.1, from coordinate 365,635 downwards.
TCGAGTTGCTGTCCAACTCCACAACTTGATGGAATACATACTCCCCTGGCATACTAGTACAAATGGTGAAGCAAAATGGCGTCGTGTTCGAGTCAGTGTAGCTCCTGTGTCATACCACGCTCAGGAAGCATAGAGTATCAGTACGTCGCCTTCCACACGCTATGGACTGGCTTCATATCCGCAGCCACTCCTCCCCGTGTGTATCGCGCGCCATATTCTTCGTTTCTTGAGGCCTCGAAAACATGTCATGTCGCAATGCGTAGTCACGTAGTGGCGCGTCATGTTCCCTGGGCAGGCGGAAATGCGGACATGGAAGTCGATGTCGAAGAATTCGATTGTGCCCTATTGAGCTATGCCCACCAGATCTCTCAATGGTTGACGGTGGCCATCGCTTGAGGCACACGGTTGGCCGCTTGACTTCACGAGCTCCTTGTTAAATTTCCAGACTGCTTCATTCTACTCTAACACTCAATTCGCAATCACCGACCACGTATATCTCGAATCCGGCATTGTAATACTGACATCTCTTCTGTAGACATTTTGCATGCTGCCTCGGCGACACCCTCGCGTCTGAGCTCGGCATCCTCTCCCGCTCCCCACCTATCCTGATTACGACCCTCAAACCAGTACCCCCGGGCACGAACGGTGGTCTCTCCGTCGTCGGCACACTAGCGTCCCTCATGGGCGGCCTTATAATGGGCGTTACGCTCGCTGCCTCGCTGCTCATCCAGAGCACGGCCTGCCGGTCCGAATGGACGAACGTCGTGGTCCAGCTGGTTGTCCTGGGTACACTGGCAGGCGGCCTCGGCTCGCTGGTACGTGACGTTTGGTACGGCATGCGCGCACGAGGACAGCACTGACGCACAAATATTCTCGTTAGCTGGACTCTTTCATGGGCGCAACGCTGCAATGCACACGCTTCCTGAACAATACGAAACGCATCTTGACGGACGAAGCCCCTGCGCCTGCGGCGGACGCGGACGTCAAGGTGGTCAGCGGATACGATATCCTCACGAATAACCAGGTCAGTGAGCTCTCCAAGTGGACCGGCTCGACTAGTGTACCGATGCTACTTCGATTCACAGGTCAATCTTCTATCTTCAATCGCCACCGCCGCCATCCTCGGCGCACTCGCATAGATTGAGCGGTGCGGTCTAATCAGCGCGCGTAGTCTGAGCGGTCGATCATATGCCACATACACACAGTGCTCCTCGTACTCTATCAGACCTCCCTCACGCATGACCTTCCAAGAATGAACCACAATTCCTGAATTCCCCACGGACGTCCACAATCCCGGCAACGAACGCCCGGACAACGTACATCCAACCCTGAACGCGTTACGTGCAGTACTGGAGCGTCAGGTAGGTCGGTCCGTATGTATACTCGTCACATGCGCATATGCGCCCGCTGAGCGAACTGCGGCTGGTGGGACGCGTGCTTTAGCCATAGCGAGAAGTCACGCAGTATGCTCACAAAGCCATGTATCTGCGAGCGCGCATCCAGCAAGATGCGGATGGATGTGTACATTGTATAATCTACATCGATAGCCGCTGACGTAGCCATGGGATGGTTCACGTGAGTGTACGCTGCGGAAGAGCTGGGTGAGACCGGGCATTGTGCGATGCTGCAGCATATGCGAGCCGGTACGCCCCTGGCTATAGCCGACGTCGTATTAAGTGGTTCTTATTGTCAGGGTGCTCGAGTAAATTCTCTTCTGTGAACTACGCGAATTCGACTGGCGATTCGGAGCAACTCGAGCCATCGATGACTCAGTACCCCCCGAGGCGGCCGCAGTAAGCACGAGTCATTTGGCGCGGCTTTTGAGCCTACGAATAGGCGCAGTTGAGAACTTTACTGATATAGCAGCTGCAGAGAAAGACGCGACGCAAGAGAAGAATAAGGGTCCGGCGTGCAGACAGCCGGAAACCGCGCCAGGATAAACAGCGCGTGACTGACGTACGCGTGGTGTGGATTGTGATATCAAGTTTCGCGAGCCCAAGGTCAAGGACAATCACCGCACCTTACTCTGTGGGTGCTGGTCACAGTGGTAAGTCAGAAGCGAGTAGTAAGTCAGAAGCGGGCATAGTATTACTTCGTAACAACTCTTGTAGTGTGGTTTGTCCGATTTGAATCCTTCCTTCTGCTCCTCCGCCTCCGCCTCCTCCTCGCCGTCGTCCTAACACCGTAAGATATAAACAAGAGACACAACATAGCAAACATGCCATTTCCCACCCACTCCGGCTCGGGAGCACTACTAGAATTCCCAACCTTCGGGCACATCCACGTCTACCACAAACGCCTCCCAAATGGCCTCCCGCAGGTCTTCATGGCGCTTCCTCGCATTCCGTGCGCATCTCTCGCAAATCCGCTCATCGCTCCTCAGGTCGTCGATGCGGTCTAGCGCCCACCTGCTAACTGCATCCCCGTCGATGAGCTCTTGTGCTCCCGGTCCCTCTGGGAACATGATGTCGGAGAACGCGTCCGCGCAACCGGTCTCGTGGCACTCAGGGCCGTTGCTGGACCTAGTCTTGTAACACTCGGCGAGGACTCTCGAGCTGAGCTCTCGCAGCTGCGCCTTTGCCTTGAGCATGATCTGCAAGTCGGGCTCGCTGAGCACCTCCGGGGTCCCGTCTATCCTCTTCGTTCCAGAACGGAGCACTTCGACAGGGAGCTGCGCGCAACGATAGATGGCCATGAATAAGAAGCCGACATCCCGCGTCTTCATCACGTTGTACGCCTCTATCGCCTGGCAGTCTCTAAAGTTAAAGGAGACGCTACACTCTTCGAACGTGTCCAGGGTTTCTAGCGCGGAGTAGAATATGGGAGACAGTAGCCTCAAAGACGCGTCGGCGAGAGCGTGCATGTCATATGCGAGGGCGAAGCGAGACCGCGCCATGACGTCAGAGAAGTCCACCCGTGCACCTTGGTTTTGCCTTCGATGAAGAGCAAGTTAGCGTTGCTCTGCAGGCCCGCGCCGGATGTCACGGTGGTGGACGTACCTCACGCCATATACCATGAGAAGCCCGTGCTTGACATCGTATGCGGTGTCGTTGGGCCCGAGACGCACCACTTGCGCACCCTCGCAGAGTTCGTTACTGCCGCAGCCGGTGATCGGCGCCGGGCCTGTGAACCAGGACTTGAAAACGTCGGAGTACTGTGCGAGCACGCCTTTGTGTACGCGGAAGGCTGCGACGCCCTGCGCCACAAGGACGACGTTCCCGTCGAAGAACCAGAGATCGGGGTCGCGCCGCAGAGGCTGGGTAGTGGAGGGGAAGCCCCCGGGCTGACTTTGCTGGACGTAGGGTATCGACATCATTACCAGGAAGCTGGATGGTGTGGATCTGTCAGAGACGAAGTGGCGACACATGAAGTGAACTTACCGAGGGGGTACGCGTTCAGAAGGTGCGAGGTGCGAGAGTCACAGACTTGAGCAGCGGCGAGTAGCAAAAAGCGGCGAAGAGCGAGGTTGAGAACGCTAGGAGCCATGTACAGCTTCTTTTATGAGCGGAGGAACATTGGCGTGACGCGTCGCATCGACGCGTACTGTACACAACGGCGGTTACTATGTAGCCACTCGAGTGCAAGAACTCCAGGTTCACTGCAGCTCCGAGTCCTAGCTACCACTCGATTGCGGGAAAGTCGATGGCCATTGGATGGGTGTGCCGCCGGTCTTGCAATACTATCAGGACATATACAGCTAGGCAGTGACGACAAAGCATATCCAGAGGGTTAACAGATCGTGTTCATGCTGGATACCGATGGCTACCTGACCAACGAGGTGAGTGACCCGTACATTTTCCAAGTACAGAACAACGACTCACGCTTTGTATGAACAATGCAGATCTTCGTTGCGGACAGCGGCCGGACTAACGGTGTTGCCTGCCAGGGCACTCGACGCAAGTACGCGTACAGCTGTTCTCCTATCCATTGATCCGCGTTCGGATTAACCTCTTAGAGCGCGTTGTAACGGAGACAGGAACGTTTGAAGCGGGAGTGCCTCAGAGCGTCAAGTGAGGAAGGAAGATTAGTGACCGCGTCGCGACCTTGTCTCCCCTACGCAGACTATGAACGTGTACCAATTAGTACTTTTGCAGAAGTCTGACAAGTCTGACACAGACCTCGACGCCGTTATCGGACCTGCTTTCAGCCTCTTTCAGATAATTCAGGCGCTCAGAGATCAGACCCGGTTTTTGTGAGCGCCAGATCACATTTGGGCTCCTGAGCTAGAACGCGCCTGCTCTGCTTACACGTAGCAAAAGCTACACAAAACCCATCAGTTGGCTCCTGAGAACAGGCGGCTTATATTGCGGTAGACACGTCGCAACCCGTGGCAGCGTTCAGGTCGGACTCTAGGGCCCGAAGCCAGAGTATTTCACCAGGCTAGGCGCCATCTTGATGAAAACGGAGCCATGGTCTATAGAACGGCTGAGATACGTACTACTGCTCAGCATGCACTGCAGTGCAGTTGCACACCCTGCCAACAGAGCCCCCCGAGGCCAGCGCTTTTCAGGGCAACTCAGCGCGTCCTGCTGCTGTCAGTGCCAGCCGCCCATATTACCGCGGGGTTCACTGCGAGGCATCGAAGCATCCCACCCTGATCTTCGTCCGCAAGCTCTCTCACGTCGGTGTGATAAGTCGCGCTTCTTTGAGATCTGGAAAGCGAGGATGCACGCCTAGCCGAAACCATATACAGCGTGCCGGTCGCGTGCCATTGTTGCCTTCAGGGCAGTAGCGCCCCTACTGTTCGACAATTCAGGTATCCTCCTTGTCTCTCTGCGCTGATTATGATAGTGATGGTGATGATCTCATGCTCTATGATCGACCCCTGCTGTATATGGCCTCAAAGGCGGAAAACGGAGGTGGCCGTGTCCACGAAGTACAAGAACAAAGGGTACAAGGCTCTCCGCTTTTGCTGGACGGTCAAATCAAAACCGGGGGCTACGCACCTTAGGTCCAACTCCGAGGATCCTGCGGACGGAGTAGCACCCGCCACAGGACCACCCCCATTCACTCCGGCTTCTCGCGGAGCCCAGCAATGGCCATTGGCACCCGCTGCGGAACGAAGACAAGCACAGCCTTCCCCGAGCGCGTGCTCCGTGGTCTGGGTTCTCGTTCGCATGCCGTATGTGCCTTGAGGCCTGAGGCATGAAGGCCGACGCAGCAGGCTGGGCATACGGGACGGCACCTGCAGTCGTCATAGTGCGCGACTATGGGAAGAGTGCACTGCCTGGGCCCTGTCCAAGTCTGCCTAGGGGCGGCAGGTGGTGGCTCCGCTATGGCCATTTGAGGGTGTGCGGTCATAGAGACGTGGACGGAGCTCAATGCGCCGAAAGAGATACTGGACCGAGATCCGTCCAGACGGACGGGAGTGCGTTTTTAACATACATGTCTGTGAAGACGTCGAACTCTGCGCTTGGTTGGGCCTGGGCTTGAGACATGGAAGAGGCCTGAGCATGTAGTGCGGTTCAATTCACTTCTAGTCTGTTTGGGTGATGCGCTCCGTGGGTTGGGTGGATTGATGTTGACCTACCGAAGCTTTGGGCGGCGCCCTGATATCACTACAAGACCGGATGAGTACGGCGGGCGTGTGGCAGTATACGTATCAGCGCTGGAGAGACATCAAACAGAACCCGGTCGGAGGCGGAGTGCACCTATGGCCATAGCAGCGCGGCCGGGGTCGAGGCAGCCATGCGCGAGCCCCGAACGACACATCCAGCAGGCCCGAGTGCGAGATACGGATAGGCAGAGAAAGCACGAGAGCTAGAGACCGGCGAGGAGCGAGCCAGTGGGAGTGGATCGAGGTATCGATTGCGGCGCGATAGGCAAGGGGGATTGGCGACGGCCTCGTGCCTTGTGCGTGCGGGGGCGTGTCGTTGGGGGCTGGGGAATTGTGCTGCGTGACCCGCTAGCGGAGGCGTCTCGTCTCGTTCAATGGATGCGATCGCAGATGGGCGAAGTACACAAACCGCCACTAGGCACGACCACGTCAGATTTCCAGACAGATGGCTAGGACCACGAGCCCTTCCACACCGGTGCGGCTCACGGCGCTGCAGGCATGCTCACGGATCCTGAGCGGTGCAGACCTGCGCACGCAAGCTGGAGGCGAGGGGTGTATCCGAGGGCAGTGGGCTAGGAAGTCGAAGGACTGTACGGCGGACACGGAACGCCTTTGTGGCGCAGCGAAGAGGATGCGTGAGTGCATCGGCGTGGTCGGAAATAGAGAGAGAGTCGAGCGGGAGGCAGGCCAGCTGGGAGAGGACGCGAGGACGGCTTGGGAGTGTACAGCATCGTACATGGCCAAAGTGCTCCCGTCGTACGCACGTCGGAGATGATCCATCCATGATAGCCGCCAGCCAATGCAGCCCAGTGGACCCCGAATACTGCACCTGGTATATATTTCGGGCCGAGTAGGGGACTAAAGGAGAGTGAGGCGACATGCGTGTAAGCACAGCGTAGCTGCTGAAGCAGAGTGCTGTATTCGTGGGAATAGATAACTGACGTGGGAACTGTCCATCGTTGCAATGCATTGGGCAGAGTATCTCGGGTCTCCCTCATGCAGCGCCTGGCTTGAGCAATCTTGCAACACGCGGAACCAACGCCCAGCGAGCTCTCGTTCGCTCCTACCACTCCAACTCTCTGCTGGCTATAACATCGTTCGCACCGTACCATGGCATTGTGAGAGGCTGTACTTCAATTCAGTGAGTAGGCCCAACGCTCCATCGTCACCACCGGGCGAATTGGCCAGCTAGAAAGATTGTGACAAAGCGTACTAATTATCTTCCTTCTACTCCCCAGCGACGGCAACATACAACGCCATTATCATGAATACGTGCGGGGCACAGACTGAGCCCTCTGACGACCAGTTTTGTTGTTCCAGCGCCCGGCGACCCGACGTGTTCCCACCCGTACCTACCGACCTCCACCAACCGTGGCAACCCCCGCCACACCCATGCAAGCTCGCCACAAGCACCTATATAGCGTCAAGTTGCTGCCGAGACCCGTCCCTGGCTCCCGACGTCCGTGCAAAGTCAACGCCGCCGTGCGATCCTCCTCGACGCGCTCATCAAGTCTATCCATCACCTCCGCTCACCGACGCGGCACTCTCATCCACTGTTCCACTACCGGACGTACCTGGAGAGCCGCCAGAACGACAGCGCGACTGGCTCAATCGTGGGGTGATCGTCGATGAGAACATGTCACACGATGGCGCTCGACATATCGCACCGCTTTCGCCGCCCCCGACGGTGCTTGTAGAAGCGAAGGAGCTGCCTGCGGAAGATTGCACAAATCGTGCGGAACGCGGCGTCGAGTCCTGGAGATACGGAGAAGGTCCAGAGGATGGCGGCATTCCTGCGCCACCGTTCCCGCCGGTACGTGACGACTCTGGTTTCGAAGAGTTTGGATCGCAGGAAGGTTTGGACGACGACCGAAAGCTCGAGGGCTCTCATGACGATCGAGCCATGATCGAGCCGACGTCGGTATGGAGTATACACTCGCCGCTCAGCATCAGCGACGGTCTTCCCTTGGATGATCTGCCGCCACTGCACCACGGTTCCTCGAGTAGCGGTGTGCATGACCCTCTGTTTCTCAATCCAGATGCTCAACCGGGCAGCTGGGCTTTCCACTCTGATATGAGCTGGGGTCACAGCCCGAGCAGCACTTTGGTCGGCGGGATTTCTGCGCCACCTTCCCCGAAGCCGGCTGTTCATTCTCTCGATGCTCCCGGCTTCTCATATTCGCTTGGATTACTGCCTACGAATCCGGTATCGCAGCAAGAGCACCAGGAGCTATCATCGATATCCCCGCTTGATATACCCTACCATCGAGGCCACCAGTGGTACGGGGAGGAACCCGGCGGACATCTGCCAGGATCTCAGCCTGCGTACTTGCCGGAGGAGCGACACCACCCCTTCTTTTCACCCTTTCACTCTCTGTCTCTGCATCCACCATCGGATGCCGATTTGGATGCCGATTACTCCGATACTGTTATGCCTTCGGAGGACGAGGATGGTGCACCGCTCCAGCCCTTGTCCTCCCCACGTCAACGACCATTAAACGACCTTCACGAAACGATTCCTCCTCACGGAGACCTTTGTCCGACGCCAGCGCCGCACTCACCCCATGGCGCGTTCCTCTCTCTGCCGGACTACGACATGGAAGACCTTTCTGAACCGCCTAGCTCGCCGCACTCGCCACATCGCGCACTCCCGGAGCTCGAGGACGACGACATGCAACCTTTTCCGATCCAGCAACCCGCCCCGGTGGACACGATCTCGCCCGCCCTCCTCGGCGGCGCGCCTCCTCCGGCGGAACATGCGGGACTCGGGCTGTTCCTGCAGCCAGTCTCGATTGACCCGCCACTCGCGCGCTCGCCGTCTCCGGATGAAGACGACCTGCAATTTCTGGACATCCAGCTCGACCCGGCGAGCACGAACCTGGAGGTGGACGAGTTTCTGCAGCTCCGAGCGCTTCGGAAGTCCGCACTGCAGCAGGAACGCGCGGCGCGGCTCGCCGAAGCGGAGCTCAACGAGCGCGTTACTGCCGCCGCGAGCGCCCTGCTACCGCCCACGCACGACTCGACGTCCGCGATGGCCGTGGACGCAGAGCTGGACGCGGCGGAGAAGCGGGCGCGGAAGCGCGAGCTTCACGCGGCGATGGAGATGCGTGCGGAGGCGCGGCGGATACGCAAGCTGCAGAAGCAGCGGAGCAAGGAGATCGGGGCGCTGCTCGACCTCAAGATGCAGACTCCGATCTCTCCGATCGAGGGCTTCCCCTCGGTCATGATGGGCGGGGGAGGGAAGGCGTGGACGCGGAGCGTCGCGCACCTCGTCGCGCACATGGTGCTCAGGCGCCGGGACCGGAATCGTGCGCTCGAGAGCAAACCGCCGCCGAGTCCGCTGCAGCGGAAGCGGTCGTGTCTGCAGCTGTCCGTCTCTGCGAACGAGCTCTGTGCGTCGTCGGGTGGGAGTGGGAGTGGGAGTGGGAGTGAAGACGGGGACGGCGATGTCGATATGGACAGCGACATGGAGGAGTGACTCCCCCGCCTGTTTGTCGAGAGCAAAATGGTCAGTGCGGCCCCCTAGATGCGGATGCGGTGCGATGTGGCTGATTTCTCCCCTGCAGGCTGGAAGGCAACAGTGTACAATACTAACACCACCACCACCACCCCCCATGCGCGCATGTTCTGTAGCATTACATGTTGTCATAGTCGTCGGATCTGCCCATACCCTTGCTTTGGCCTCGATATTCCATGTGTATGTTTTCCGTGCTGTGAATGCAGACTGGACTTTTCTCGGGCGCCGCTAGCGGCGTCAGATTCCTTGAGCAATAGCCGATCGCAGAAGAGTGGTAGAAGAGGATATTGTTCCGAAATCGCGTCGTACAGGTCTCCGCATACGTACAGTGAGTCAATGAGTTTATTTACAAGACACACTACGGTCTCGCAGCGTGTCTGCCGCGGGACAGATATTGGCAGGAAGCAAGCAGAGCTCTGGGTATATTGTCTGCAATCAGCGTACAGGTTTCGCGGTACATAGTAAGTCAAATAAGTTTATGCACGACTCCCTTGGATCAATTCACTACTGGCTCGCCAACAGCCGTGCCCTCGACCCCTCTCGGGCCACCGTCCGGAGTGCTGCCCTGCAGTAGCGCGGAATGCGACAGGGTCTCTTCGCCAGTATGGATATGCGGCTGGAGGTCCTCCTGGCGGACGCCACGCTTGTCGAGCGCGTATGCCCTGCACGACTCGCGGCTATGAATCAGACGGGGGTCGTTCCGGTCGAGCGCATGGATGGTGAAGCCGGGGAAGTTGTACTGCAGCAGCTCCTGGAGGTCAGGGAGCATGAGCGGGTCCGGGCTGTACGTGCCGCTGTTGTTGTCGATGACGAGCTCCCAGCGGACGCGGTCGTCGGGGATGTCGTCCGAGAAGTTCTCCCACTCGCCCGAGTAGCGCACGGCGGGGGCGCAGTTGGCGTGCAGGGTGTGCTTGGACGCGAAGACGTCGAAAGGGCTGTCGAAGCGGGCAGTGGACATGGCAGGCGGATGGGACGCTCTCCAGTGCGAACGAGGGCCGTTCGCGCGGTCGGCGCTGCGGGTGCCAGCCCTGGCGCAGGTGATCTGAGGAGAACACGGGCGTATCAGCACTAGTGCCATCCGCGAGCGAGGAAGAAATCTCCCAGATGAATCCGTAGACTCTGCCTACATACTAGTATGCATGTTCTGTTCTGTGTGCCGTGCTTCCACATGCGTGTTCCGTGCGCTGCGCTGTGCTTGCGTGCGTGCTTGTGCGAGTACGCTTCTGTCCTTCTGTCTGCCTGTGCTAGCATTCACTCTGTATTTGCAGCGGCGTCCCGCCTGCGTTCTGAATATCAGAAATACGCTCTGTTCTCCTGGCGGACGGGCTGGAGTCCGCGCGGCCGAGGTACAGACTCGAATTCGAAGGTGCCGGTCGAGAGAGAGCTCAGACTGAGCGCTTCTGCACCGAGTCCCTTCAGAGACGCCCGTACTCACACGCCGTTCGTCTCGCTCTCTCTGCCACCCGATGCCCGTGCCTCTCCAGCTTGTTCCTCAACCACATCGACAGTCTCGGACACCAGCACCTCTTGCGACAGCCTGCAAATTTAGGTGCGTTTGGAAGGGCACCGTGTAGAATCTCACTCTCAAATCTGACCAGATACGCGACGCTAGCGCTCCGAGTCGACGGTACCGCGTTGTCTGTCCCATTCTCCTCGCCACCGCTTATTGACACAACTACCAACAGTACCTGTCCCTGCTAGCGCACGCAATTTGGTGGTTCTTGCAGCGTCTCCTCTCTCGCCGCCATCGCGGCATGGACCAGGCCACGACCATACGGCAATCATGAAGTCTGTCAACCGCATGCAGCTCGACTGCCCCTGCAATGGGCCACTCACGGGCCCCTCGGATTGATATGGTATGTGAATACATCCCGCACGCCATTTCGTCGGGGCGCTAACCCTGTGGTCCGTGTACCGTCGTGCTGGGATGCTCTAGACACGGCTAGGGCTCCAAGTGCTCAGTACCATGCTGTCTTGTTCTCGCTGATCAACGCAATTGACGGTTATTTAGCTCTACCAGCCCACGCGACTCCACGGCCCCTGCAACACCTTCTTCGTCGCTACAGTAGCGGTGTGGACTAGGCCAGGAAACAGCCTCTCATGCCAGTGCTGCAATGGTCGCGCCCGCCGGCCGCGTCCATCTCAATAGCCCTTGCAACACGCCCACTCGCCCGGCACACGGATGAATACAGAACGAACGCAAGTGCATCTTGCACGGCATCTCGTCAGCACGCTAACGCTTGAATTTGTGTGTTATTGTGCTGGGATGCTCTAGGCACTGTGCCCTTCCCGTGCGACACAGGTCAGCCTCGTCGCCCAGAGATCTCCCACTCCGATCCCCGCCCGTTCCACCCTTCGCGCGAAGCGCGTTTTCGCTCGGCCTCCTTTCGCCGCCATCTATCTAATAGCCGACGGTCGTATTTGCGTCGTCTGTTTGATTGTATGTACCCTGTCCTCGTTCAGCGCTTCTCTCATCCCTGACCTGCTGTCTCCCGCAGTCCAATCCCATCGACATTCCCCTCCCACATTCTGGTAAGCGTTCTCCTTCGCCACATTGTTCTCGACCGTTCGGTAAGCTGTTAGTAACATCTAGACTGGTTCTCCTCGCCGACACCCTTGGTACTGCTAACTAGACGTGGTCACAGTGGCCGTTCGCACACGGGAAGGTGGGTGGAATCGCGGCAGCGCCCGTCTATCCTCCCTGAACCCTTTGTGATACCCAGGTCCGCAATTTGATCGCGTTTGACACGCCCGGCATGATGCGTCCTCCTCGCACCGTTCGCCATCGCGAGGGTTCACACCACAAGGTCAGTCTCAGCTGTATCAATGAACGGTACGTCTCTATGCTGTTCGTTACCCGACGTGCTAGCTTCCTCGCTAGCAGAGGAAGCGAATGCGAACACTGCCCATCTCAGGTGAGTCTCTCCAGAAGCTGACCCTGCATGGTACTACTTGGCACCATGTAATGTACCTGCGCAGATGCGCCCGGCATTGGCCGGGCATGGGCGGCGACCTTTTAGTCAATCACGGTAGAATACTCATAGCCGTCCCTCTCCTGTAGACCGGTGTACTGTACTGTCAGCAGTAGCGTAGACCAAGGCCTGAGTGAGTGAACATTGTCTGACCAGCTGAGATGTGGGCAGTCCATCCTGCTCAGACTCTGTGCGTTTGACCCATCCTCGTCTACACGTGTGCCTCAAATCACTCAGCTCTCAGTGTGCATGGTCTCAGATGGTTACATTGCTGATCGGCTTGACTTGTTGTGTGAATCCCCGCCACTCACCGCTTATGCTCTTACGTGTGCATCTCAGATTCAGGGTCCTGTGTCTTGGCGGCTTTCTCCGCCCCTCTCTCACCTGTCTGTCAGAAGGGGACATGGACTGAGTCCCCCTGGTGAGAATGCAGCCAGAGAGGGATGGTCATCCAGGTAGCAATGTTCTTGCCTCCTGAATTGCCATGCCTCCCTCACTGCATGCTCAAGACATGTCTGACATACTCTAGCATCTTAGGACATCTCAACATCAATTGCGCTCGCCAATCTGAGGCAAATTAGAGTATTGATGAGTAACGTACGGACATTGGCTGCCGAAACTAATGGCAGACGGCAGTAGCAGTGCCTGGCGCATTTCCAAAAGCACTTGCGACTGGACGAGAGCGAGCGGGAGGTGGTAGTGCACTTGCCCGAGTCCATGTCTCCAGAGCCGGAAAAGTCCCGGCACGGTATCGCACTTGCGCTGTGTCATCCAAATTAGGAGTGCTCACACCTTCCGCCCTGCGCGAAGAATCTCCCCGCTCGAACGCGGAGCCATAGCAATGCAGATACATTCAGTGCGCAGCTTTCTACTGCAGAGCGTGAGTGCGAACAGGTCAATCGGTGAAGTAGTCTATAGGATCCTCCTCCAACATGCCGCTGAGCGGTCGCCGCCGCGAGCTCGTACCCCATACAGAATCCGCATCCTCGATCTCATCATTGTCGTACCGTGACATCGAGTCCAAGCTCGCGCTCGAGCACTGGCCCGCTCTGCCTGACGCGCGCACACTGACCTCGTCCTCGATCTCGTCCTCAGACTCGTCCTCGGTTCGACGCAGACTCTTCGGACCGTCCCGGGTATAGCGCGGTGGAAACCTGACAGAATCGACGGTCGGACGCTTCCGCCGCTTGCCAATGTCGTTCCGACCGCACCTGACCGTCCTGTCCGGGATGAGCGGGCTCGGCGCAGCGTTCTTTGCATCTTCTTTCGCCGCTGCAAGCTCGTCCGACGTCGGTGCCTCCCAGCGCAGGATACCCTTCTCCCATAGACGGAGAAGCGTGTTCACGGTCGAGGTCGGCATGGAGAGGCTGCTGAGGTTGGCGAAGGGGATGCGAGGCGGCCAACCGACGAGCTTTGCGGGATATCGGAGGAAGACGTCGTTGCAGAAGCGGTCGACAGTCCACCGCATGGTCGCGCGAGGGTCCCCGGTGAAGGCGACTGTGCGTTGCGGGTGAGTACTCATGTTTAGACGTATTGCGCATAGAACACTCACCTAGCCCGTCCGACAGGACAGCTCGGAGCGTGCCTCGTTCGCGTCCAGCGCGGGTGGCATAGCCTTCTCCCATTGCATCCCGAAGATGGCTCGCGCGTGGCATCGTGAGGAGTTTGAACGAGAGGACGGTGGGACAAGGACAGAGCGACACGCTGCTGAAGCAGAACAGAAGACAGAAGCGTAGGAGGAAGGTGCCGATGGGGGCAAAGAGGGACGGACGAGGAAGTGTCGCAGGACAGAGTACATGAGCCGTTGAAGGGGGCGAATGTTCTGGCGAACGTGCACGTACGTACCACTTCGGAGTTGCTATTCAGTACCTGAAAGTCGACGCGCGGGCTCGCCGCTGCGCAGGCGACTTGGAATCCTGCACAAGCAGTGGTACACACTCGGCATGAACAGTGCCATTGCCGGTGCATCGAGGGTTTGTAGAGTCTTGCCGCAGGGACGTTGAACCTGCTCCGATCATGCCACAAATTAGCACTGTGCCCTCTCGCTTCGCACACTCGGATCCAGATGGAAACGAACCTGCTCGCCGTTGTCCCGCGTCTGTGCCCTTCGCTCGAGTCATGGTCGTTTCTCGCGCGCGGAGGACGCATGGCACGGGTTGCGATGCTCTCAAACTCTGCACCGTCCGTTGGCCTTGGCCTTCCGTGGAGCCTTCACAGTATGACATCCGACGCCGTTGCGCCGTGTTCAAGTCGAGATCGTTCCCCTTGTATTCACGGGAGCCGTGAAGCAATTTGGCTCGATAGGGCGCAGCGCGAGCGAGAACGGTGCTCGCTTAGACGAGAGCGGAGGAATTGCGAGTGTCGCAAAAGCCCCAGGCCCTCTCGCCACCGTCGATCGTGACTGGCATTCGTCCACGAATCCGACTATGCGCGCGCACGCGCGCGCTGTCTGGCACGACACGAACGTCCAGCAAAGACAAACGGGGCTGTTGACATGGCGAGAGACGGATACATCGCTACTGAGCCGCTACCATTGCGCGCATGTCCAGGCTAATCCTGGAATACAGATGTTCGGTTAGCAGATGTGAAGCGCGAATGGAGCACTGTAAGAGACTCGACTCGCCTACCGCTGCGCGTGCCACAGGTCACTGACTCAGTCTCAGTGCACTCCGATCCGAGGCCAAGTCTGAACTTGATGTCATCCCAGCCTGGGTGCTTGACCGCCCGTCGACAGCCTGTGGCATTGGCGGGGAGGATGGCAAAGAGGAATGGCGGATGAGGCCTCTGTCCGGGCGTGATGATCAGGACGTGGATGCGCACGTCGCTCGTCGCACAGAACTAGAGATGAGGCGTAGTCAGCGAATAGACCCGATAGCGAGCCGGCCAGCTGCTCACCAGCTCTGGTTTGTTTGGGTTTCCCATCCGGAAGAGCAGAGACTGGACGTCTCGAGGACGCTTCGAGTTCAATCTCTGCGACGTTACAACTTGAGTAGAACATGCGCCGCGCGATTCGCGCGACGGATTCATGACTAGATTTCTCTCCAGGACGGGCAGAATGTGGGACCGTGTATTTCTCGTTGGTATAACTACTAGAGGTGAGACGTTGTCAGCGACTGCAGTGGACAGTGAGATGTGATAGAAGGGCAAGCCGCTTGCTCACCAGCTCTGGATTGTTTGGGTTTCCCGTCTCGAAGAGCGAGGACTGGGGTTTCGAGGACGCTATGAGTCTCCATCTATGACGTTGGACACCCACCAGATCACGCACCGGACGATTCGTGCGAAGAATCCATGTCGATTTCGAGCACGTACAGAAGTTGGAGCGCATCGCGCATCGTGCGCGCGCGTCCCGTACGACGTTCCGCACGCTGTTCGCATGTCGTCCCTCGCGTCGACTTTGGATGCAAGAACAGTCTTGTATATCTGCACGTACCGTTAGATGCACAGGCTCGTACTGCGGCTTCCATGAGTGGGCTAATCTCGATGTTTCATGCAATGCTCGACGAACATATTGCTATAGGTTGCGGGGTACGCACAGTGTTCTCAGGGGTACACAGGCTACTCAGCTCCCTCGCGAACTCTGCACGGCCACTTCGCATGTGCGGCACCCGGGATTCACCTCTCCTTCACAGACCAGACATTCGAGCATAGGCACACGGCCTTGACAGCAGAAGCGAGACTGACGTCCTCGAGCATTTTCGCGCGTCTTCGCGCACCCTCGCGCACCCTCGCGAAATCGTCGCGCGCCCTCGCGACATCTTCGCGCACATCGCGCGACACGCAGAACACATCGGCACACTCTTCGCGCGACGTCGCGCACCCGCGCGCGCATCGCACGCAGCACCTGACACTCCGTCAAAGTACTCACCTGTTCTTCGCAGCCGAGATCTGCGAACAGCTATCGTTGTAAACGGCCCTGGCAAGAGATGGGCGTTCTGATGGATAAGTGGTTAGTACATTTCGGTGCCGCTTCCGTGACTCCGTATCGACTTACTCGAGGCCTGTCTAGGCGTCCGCCGGGCTGGCACACACTTGCGAGACATCGAAACGTATGTGTCCCCCACGCTCGGCCCGTTTTTGAACGTCCCAGGGGGGCCACACGTCCTTCCTTCCAACCTGCTGTGGGTGTTCATTGCTCGCGCGCCCGCGCGACGCATGCGCGACGCCCGCGCGGCACTTGCGCGAGGACGAACAAACCTCGCGACGTCTCCACGGAGCGTTGGGAGAGCCCTGGCGCACATTCGCGTGACGTGTCCTTGACCCCCTGAGTGTCCACGACGTTGTCATACTCACCCGTCCTATCTCGGCGGCGATAGCGTCGTGTAGGTTCAAGACGGCGAGACAACACTGCCCCCGGCCGGTTGACGTGATTTGAGTGGTTCGCCGCTACTTGGCCATTTGATTCGTACCGACCTGGTGGAGTGCCCGTCCACAGTCCGTCTCCGTCGCACGTCTGGGGACCCCGTTACGGTGGTTTTGCGCTAGCGGTACAAGTCCAGGGTCGTCCGGAGATGTTCTAGCGAGTCTGGACATGTCCGCCATGCAGAATGGCGGGAGCGACGAGACGTGCCGATGCATTGTGATCGTCTACCTGCATGAGCATGCACCGGAAATGTACGTTAGCATGCAGCGCGTATCGAAGATCCTGATATGTGCTCACCGATCACGTCGTAACGATGCTTGAGCTTTGTATGACCGCTGCTGTAGATCGGTCGAATACGCGGGCGGTGCTGTCAAGGCATTCCGCCGCTCGTCGCGAAGGAACCACGGGATCCGACATTCGTTTGGGGCTTCACACACAATGCAGCGTGGGGCGTCAGGGTCGTGGCGAGATACGAGAGATGGGAGACGAGGACGTCGACCTCGGACCCCATCGCGCGTGTCAGGGGAGGGTGGTCAGATCCGGGGCGATGACAGGTCGCCGCTGCAAGTGATTTGCTTGCGAAAAGAGTTGCGCTGGTATCCTGCCTGTAAGCGGCCTTTGCGATGGTGGAATGCAAGGATATCGTTTCTGGAGCACCTGACGACCTCCGTCCGGTGGACGCTGCAGATACGGATTAGCGACCAGCACTTGACGGCGATAGCACGCACGAGAGCATAAGCAATGGGCACACGGAACGTGGAGACGACAGAGGGCCCGTCGCGTCGCGTCACAATATCGCTACCCATCAAGTGCGCGCGGTAACGGCATGGTACGCGGAGAGGAACAGCCGCTGGAGACGTACCTTGCGCAGCTCCAGAACGTGTATCTCACACGCTAATACCGGAAACGTCTCCGCAGGGCCCGTGCGCGAACTCCTGAGAGAGGATAAAAGGGAGAGGATCTTGCAGCGGTGAGGATGCGCAACATCCTCTGGCGGTGGAGTGCGTTCCCTTCCTCTCGTCCGCAATGCTCATGTCTTCCTGCCTCTGAACCGCCGCGTATGGTATGACCGTCCGTGCACGTCGCTGGTGTCGATGTCGACGTCGATGTTCAGCGAGGCGGTGGGACGTAGTCCTGTTGATACACGATGCATAGGTAAGCAAAGCTATACGTAGCGTGAGTTGAGACGCAACGGCGGACTTACCTGTAGGTTGCAGATGCGGATTTCTGGTGTACGTTGCACCGCCGGTATGTTACACACCCGGAACCAGTCGAGGAATCCACGGTGGCTTGTCGCCGGGACGTTAGGCGTGTACGAGTTCCCAGCGTAGAACCGCCGCGGGTGTTTTGAGAACCGGCCAGGACGTGTCTGACCTTGGCGAGTGCGCGAAAGGGCGTGGGCGTATTTACGAGACGGTGGACGGTCGTTTGTACATATGGATGCGTAGAGAGCCCGTGGGTGAGGAAAGGGCGCTGTGCACAGCTGCGCAGCGTGGGACGCCAGCAGTAAGGGAGACGCCAGGCTGTGCAATTGAGAGGATCGCGACGTGGGCAGGAGGAGTCGACTCTAGGCATCTACGGACTCCGCTCGGTGTGATGGCCTCGGTAGGGCTGCTGCACGCGACGTCCAGACTCGACGGTTGAAAGCTGGGCGTGTGACAAAGGACCGTCGAGGTTGACGGCGAGGATGAGCACCCGACAGATGGCGGAGTGCTCGGCGACCATCGGCATTCGATGTTGAGGGGATCTAGAGGACTGCAAATGCAAGTGAGTACACTGTTTCAATCCGTTCATAAGCGACCAGACACTCACCTGAGCGTTGCAGATACGTTTGACTTGGGCTTGGGCTTGAGATGTCTCCAGGCTGGCTGGCCGCTGCGTAGGACATCCGAACGGTCGCCAGAGGCCCATAAGTAGCCTGACGAGCGTTCTCGCGTAGATAGACGGAAGCCACGTTCAGTGAGTCATCTAGACGAGCGAATTCATGTGCAGCAGAGGAGAACGCGAAAGGACGGAGTTTGGGCGTGAGTGGTGGGCAAGAACTAGGAACATGGCTCGAGAACGCAGTGCTAGTCTATCGAGGACGCCTACCAAAAGAGGGTCGACGAGCGCCTGTGGGCAGAATCGCGGAGTTTGGGTGGAATCGTTGAAGGCTGAAGGCGCGAATGGCACGCAGAGCACCCTGGACTCTGCCTGTCCACCACCAGCGAACGCGGCGCCTTCGTCCACCTCACCTCTACACAGCGTGCCGGAGAACTGTCTGAACGGCCATTTGAATGGCTTTGCCACGGAAATCGCCTCGGTGGACATGCACCCAACGATGCCCGCCACAGCGCTCTGCGCTCTCTGCCTCCAACGTTACTCACGAAAGCGGTGGAAGACTAGACAAGACGATTGGCGCGTCGGGCCTGCCAGGACCGCGGATCCGTCCTTTGGTGCGAAGCCGGACGACCGACGGTCGTCTGTGTGCAGTCTCTTGGGGCGGCAGCTGATCGGGACATTCGTAGACGACAGATCGACTGTCAAGCCGAACACTGTCTGCAACGAGTCATGGAAGGCGAACAACGTCGGGAACGTCACCGTCTCCCTCATGCAGCGCCTGGCTTGAGCAATCATGCAACACGCGGAACCAACGCCCAGCGAGCTCTCGTTCGCTCCTACCACTCCAACTCTCTGCTGGCTATAACATCGTTCGCACCGTACCATGGCATTGTGAGAGGCTGTACTTCAATTCAGTGAGTAGGCCCAACGCTCCATCGTCACCACCGGGCGAACTGGCCAGCTAGAAAGATGGTGACAAAGCGTACTAATTATCTTCCTTCTACTCCCCAGCGACGGCAACATACGACGCCATCATCATGACTACGTGCGGGGCAGACTGAGCCCTCTGACGACCAGTTTTGTTGTTCCAGCGCCCGGCGACCCGACGTATTCCCACCCGCACCTACCGACCTCCTCCAACCGTGGCAACCCCCGCCGCGCCCATGCAAGCTCGCCACAAGCACCTATATAGCGTCAAGTTGCTGCCGAGACCCGTCCCTGGCTCCCGACGTCCGTGCAAAGTCAACGCCGCCGTGCGATCCTCCTCGACGCGCTCATCAAGTCTATCCATCACCTCCGCTCACCGACGCGGCACTCTCATCCACTGTTCCACTACCGGACGTACCTGGAGAGCCGCCAGAACGACAGCGCGACTGGCTCAATCGCGGGGTGATCGTCGATGAGAACATGTCACACGATGGCGCTCGACATATCGCACCGCTTTCGCCGCCCCCGACGGTGCTTGTAGAAGCGAAGGAGCTGCCTGCGGAAGATTGCACAAATCGTGCGGAACGCGGCGTCGAGTCCTGGAGATACGGAGAAGGTCCAGAGGATGGCGGCATTCCTGCGCCACCGTTCCCGCCGGTACGTGACGACTCTGGTTTCGAAGAGTTTGGATCGCAGGAAGGTTTGGACGACGACCGAAAGCTCGAGGGCTCTCATGACGATCGAGCCATGATCGAGCCGACGTCGGTATGGAGTATACACTCGCCGCTCAGCATCAGCGACGGTCTTCCCTTGGATGATCTGCCGCCACTGCACCACGGTTCCTCGAGTAGCGGTGTGCATGACCCTCTGTTTCTCAATCCAGATGCTCAACCGGGCAGCTGGGCTTTCCACTCTGATATGAGCTGGGGTCACAGCCCGAGCAGCACTTTGGTCGGCGGGATTTCTGCGCCACCTTCCCCGAAGCCGGCTGTTCATTCTCTCGATGCTCCCGGCTTCTCATATTCGCTTGGATTACTGCCTACGAATCCGGTATCGCAGCAAGAGCACCAGGAGCTATCATCGATATCCCCGCTTGATATACCCTACCATCGAGGCCACCAGTGGTACGGGGAGGAACCCGGCGGACATCTGCCAGGATCTCAGCCTGCGTACTTGCCGGAGGAGCGACACCACCCCTTCTTTTCACCCTTTCACTCTCTGTCTCTGCATCCACCATCGGATGCCGATTTGGATGCCGATTACTCCGATACTGTTATGCCTTCGGAGGACGAGGATGGTGCACCGCTCCAGCCCTTGTCCTCCCCACGTCAACGACCATTAAACGACCTTCACGAAACGATTCCTCCTCACGGAGACCTTTGTCCGACGCCAGCGCCGCACTCACCCCATGGCGCGTTCCTCTCTCTGCCGGACTACGACATGGAAGACCTTTCTGAACCGCCTAGCTCGCCGCACTCGCCACATCGCGCACTCCCGGAGCTCGAGGACGACGACATGCAACCTTTTCCGATCCAGCAACCCGCCCCGGTGGACACGATCTCGCCCGCCCTCCTCGGCGGCGCGCCTCCTCCGGCGGAACATGCGGGACTCGGGCTGTTCCTGCAGCCAGTCTCGATTGACCCGCCACTCGCGCGCTCGCCGTCTCCGGATGAAGACGACCTGCAATTTCTGGACATCCAGCTCGACCCGGCGAGCACGAACCTGGAGGTGGACGAGTTTCTGCAGCTCCGAGCGCTTCGGAAGTCCGCACTGCAGCAGGAACGCGCGGCGCGGCTCGCCGAAGCGGAGCTCAACGAGCGCGTTACTGCCGCCGCGAGCGCCCTGCTACCGCCCACGCACGACTCGACGTCCGCGATGGCCGTGGACGCAGAGCTGGACGCGGCGGAGAAGCGGGCGCGGAAGCGCGAGCTTCACGCGGCGATGGAGATGCGTGCGGAGGCGCGGCGGATACGCAAGCTGCAGAAGCAGCGGAGCAAGGAGATCGGGGCGCTGCTCGACCTCAAGATGCAGACTCCGATCTCTCCGATCGAGGGCTTCCCCTCGGTCATGATGGGCGGGGGAGGGAAGGCGTGGACGCGGAGCGTCGCGCACCTCGTCGCGCACATGGTGCTCAGGCGCCGGGACCGGAATCGTGCGCTCGAGAGCAAACCGCCGCCGAGTCCGCTGCAGCGGAAGCGGTCGTGTCTGCAGCTGTCCGTCTCTGCGAACGAGCTCTGTGCGTCGTCGGGTGGGAGTGGGAGTGGGAGTGGGAGTGAAGACGGGGACGGCGATGTCGATATGGACAGCGACATGGAGGAGTGACTCCCCCGCCTGTTTGTCGAGAGCAAAATGGTCAGTGCGGCCCCCTAGATGCGGATGCGGTGCGATGTGGCTGATTTCTCCCCTGCAGGCTGGAAGGCAACAGTGTACAATACTAACACCACCACCACCACCCCCCATGCGCGCATGTTCTGTAGCATTACATGTTGTCATAGTCGTCGGATCTGCCCATACCCTTGCTTTGGCCTCGATATTCCATGTGTATGTTTTCCGTGCTGTGAATGCAGACTGGACTTTTCTCGGGCGCCGCTAGCGGCGTCAGATTCCTTGAGCAATAGCCGATCGCAGAAGAGTGGTAGAAGAGGATATTGTTCCGAAATCGCGTCGTACAGGTCTCCGCATACGTACAGTGAGTCAATGAGTTTATTTACAAGACACACTACGGTCTCGCAGCGTGTCTGCCGCGGGACAGATATTGGCAGGAAGCAAGCAGAGCTCTGGGTATATTGTCTGCAATCAGCGTACAGGTTTCGCGGTACATAGTAAGTCAAATAAGTTTATGCACGACTCCCTTGGATCAATTCACTACTGGCTCGCCAACAGCCGTGCCCTCGACCCCTCTCGGGCCACCGTCCGGAGTGCTGCCCTGCAGTAGCGCGGAATGCGACAGGGTCTCTTCGCCAGTATGGATATGCGGCTGGAGGTCCTCCTGGCGGACGCCACGCTTGTCGAGCGCGTATGCCCTGCACGACTCGCGGCTATGAATCAGACGGGGGTCGTTCCGGTCGAGCGCATGGATGGTGAAGCCGGGGAAGTTGTACTGCAGCAGCTCCTGGAGGTCAGGGAGCATGAGCGGGTCCGGGCTGTACGTGCCGCTGTTGTTGTCGATGACGAGCTCCCAGCGGACGCGGTCGTCGGGGATGTCGTCCGAGAAGTTCTCCCACTCGCCCGAGTAGCGCACGGCGGGGGCGCAGTTGGCGTGCAGGGTGTGCTTGGACGCGAAGACGTCGAAAGGGCTGTCGAAGCGGGCAGTGGACATGGCAGGCGGATGGGACGCTCTCCAGTGCGAACGAGGGCCGTTCGCGCGGTCGGCGCTGCGGGTGCCAGCCCTGGCGCAGGTGATCTGAGGAGAACACGGGCGTATCAGCACTAGTGCCATCCGCGAGCGAGGAAGAAATCTCCCAGATGAATCCGTAGACTCTGCCTACATACTAGTATGCATGTTCTGTTCTGTGTGCCGTGCTTCCACATGCGTGTTCCGTGCGCTGCGCTGTGCTTGCGTGCGTGCTTGTGCGAGTACGCTTCTGTCCTTCTGTCTGCCTGTGCTAGCATTCACTCTGTATTTGCAGCGGCGTCCCGCCTGCGTTCTGAATATCAGAAATACGCTCTGTTCTCCTGGCGGACGGGCTGGAGTCCGCGCGGCCGAGGTACAGACTCGAATTCGAAGGTGCCGGTCGAGAGAGAGCTCAGACTGAGCGCTTCTGCACCGAGTCCCTTCAGAGACGCCCGTACTCACACGCCGTTCGTCTCGCTCTCTCTGCCACCCGATGCCCGTGCCTCTCCAGCTTGTTCCTCAACCACATCGACAGTCTCGGACACCAGCACCTCTTGCGACAGCCTGCAAATTTAGGTGCGTTTGGAAGGGCACCGTGTAGAATCTCACTCTCAAATCTGACCAGATACGCGACGCTAGCGCTCCGAGTCGACGGTACCGCGTTGTCTGTCCCATTCTCCTCGCCACCGCTTATTGACACAACTACCAACAGTACCTGTCCCTGCTAGCGCACGCAATTTGGTGGTTCTTGCAGCGTCTCCTCTCTCGCCGCCATCGCGGCATGGACCAGGCCACGACCATACGGCAATCATGAAGTCTGTCAACCGCATGCAGCTCGACTGCCCCTGCAATGGGCCACTCACGGGCCCCTCGGATTGATATGGTATGTGAATACATCCCGCACGCCATTTCGTCGGGGCGCTAACCCTGTGGTCCGTGTACCGTCGTGCTGGGATGCTCTAGACACGGCTAGGGCTCCAAGTGCTCAGTACCATGCTGTCTTGTTCTCGCTGATCAACGCAATTGACGGTTATTTAGCTCTACCAGCCCACGCGACTCCACGGCCCCTGCAACACCTTCTTCGTCGCTACAGTAGCGGTGTGGACTAGGCCAGGAAACAGCCTCTCATGCCAGTGCTGCAATGGTCGCGCCCGCCGGCCGCGTCCATCTCAATAGCCCTTGCAACACGCCCACTCGCCCGGCACACGGATGAATACAGAACGAACGCAAGTGCATCTTGCACGGCATCTCGTCAGCACGCTAACGCTTGAATTTGTGTGTTATTGTGCTGGGATGCTCTAGGCACTGTGCCCTTCCCGTGCGACACAGGTCAGCCTCGTCACCCAGAGATCTCCCACTCCGATCCCCGCCCGTTCCACCCTTCGCGCGAAGCGCGTTTTCGCTCGGCCTCCTTTCGCCGCCATCTATCTAATAGCCGACGGTCGTATTTGCGTCGTCTGTTTGATTGTATGTACCCTGTCCTCGTTCAGCGCTTCTCTCATCCCTGACCTGCTGTCTCCCGCAGTCCAATCCCATCGACATTCCCCTCCCACATTCTGGTAAGCGTTCTCCTTCGCCACATTGTTCTCGACCGTTCGGTAAGCTGTTAGTAACATCTAGACTGGTTCTCCTCGCCGACACCCTTGGTACTGCTAACTAGACGTGGTCACAGTGGCCGTTCGCACACGGGAAGGTGGGTGGAATCGCGGCAGCGCCCGTCTATCCTCCCTGAACCCTTTGTGATACCCAGGTCCGCAATTTGATCGCGTTTGACACGCCCGGCATGATGCGTCCTCCTCGCACCGTTCGCCATCGCGAGGGTTCACACCACAAGGTCAGTCTCAGCTGTATCAATGAACGGTACGTCTCTATGCTGTTCGTTACCCGACGTGCTAGCTTCCTCGCTAGCAGAGGAAGCGAATGCGAACACTGCCCATCTCAGGTGAGTCTCTCCAGAAGCTGACCCTGCATGGTACTACTTGGCACCATGTAATGTACCTGCGCAGATGCGCCCGGCATTGGCCGGGCATGGGCGGCGACCTTTTAGTCAATCACGGTAGAATACTCATAGCCGTCCCTCTCCTGTAGACCGGTGTACTGTACTGTCAGCAGTAGCGTAGACCAAGGCCTGAGTGAGTGAACATTGTCTGACCAGCTGAGATGTGGGCAGTCCATCCTGCTCAGACTCTGTGCGTTTGACCCATCCTCGTCTACACGTGTGCCTCAAATCACTCAGCTCTCAGTGTGCATGGTCTCAGATGGTTACATTGCTGATCGGCTTGACTTGTTGTGTGAATCCCCGCCACTCACCGCTTATGCTCTTACGTGTGCATCTCAGATTCAGGGTCCTGTGTCTTGGCGGCTTTCTCCGCCCCTCTCTCACCTGTCTGTCAGAAGGGGACATGGACTGAGTCCCCCTGGTGAGAATGCAGCCAGAGAGGGATGGTCATCCAGGTAGCAATGTTCTTGCCTCCTGAATTGCCATGCCTCCCTCACTGCATGCTCAAGACATGTCTGACATACTCTAGCATCTTAGGACATCTCAACATCAATTGCGCTCGCCAATCTGAGGCAAATTAGAGTATTGATGAGTAACGTACGGACATTGGCTGCCGAAACTAATGGCAGACGGCAGTACAGTGCCTGGCGCATTTCCAAAAGCACTTGCGACTGGACGAGAGCGAGCGGGAGGTGGTAGTGCACTTGCCCGAGTCCATGTCTCCAGAGCCGGAAAAGTCCCGGCACGGTATCGCACTTGCGCTGTGTCATCCAAATTAGGAGTGCTCACACCTTCCGCCCTGCGCGAAGAATCTCCCCGCTCGAACGCGGAGCCATAGCAATGCAGATACATTCAGTGCGCAGCTTTCTACTGCAGAGCGTGAGTGCGAACAGGTCAAATCGGTGAAGTAGTCTATAGGATCCTCCTCCAACATGCCGCTGAGCGGTCGCCGCCGCGAGCTCGTACCCCATACAGAATCCGCATCCTCGATCTCATCATTGTCGTACCGTGACATCGAGTCCAAGCTCGCGCTCGAGCACTGGCCCGCTCTGCCTGACGCGCGCACCACTGACCTCGTCCTCCGATCTCGTCCTCAGACTCGTCCTCGGTCGACGCAGACTCTTCGGACCGTCCCGGGTATAAGCGCGGTGGAAACCTGACAGAATCGACGGTCGGACCGCTTCCGCCGCTTGCCAATGTCGTTCCGACCGCACCCTGACCGTCCTGTCCGGGATGAGCGGGCTCGGCGCAGCGTTCTTTGCATCTTCTTTCGCCGCTGCAAGCTCGTCCGACGTCGGGCCTCCCAGCGCAGGATACCCTTCTCCCATAGACGGAGAAGCGTGTTCACGGTCGAAGGTCGGCATGGAGAGGCTGCTGAGGTTGGCGAAGGGGGATGCGAGGCGGCCAACCGACGAGCTTTGCGGGATATCGGAGGAAGACGTCGGTTGCAGAAGCGGTCGACAGTCCACCGCATGGTCGCGGCGAGGTCCCCGGTGAAGGCGACTGTGCGTTGCGGGTGAGTACTCATGTTTAGACGTATTGCGCATAGAACACCACCTAGCCCGTCCGACAGGACAGCTCGGAGCGTTGCCTCGTTCGCGTCCAGCGCGGGTGGCATAGCCTTCTCCCATTGCATCCCGAAGATGGCTCGCGCGTGGCATCGTGAGGAGTTTGAACGAGAGGACGGTGGGACCAAGGACAGAGCGACACGCTGCTGAAGCAGAACAGAAGACAGAAGCGTAGGAGGAAGGTGCCGATGGGGGCAAAGAGGGACGGACGAGGAAGTGTCGCAGGACAGAGTACATGAGCCGTTGAAGGGGGCGAATGTTCTGGCGAACGTGCACGTACGTACCACTTCGGAGTTGCTATTCAGTACCTGAAAGTCGACGCGCGGGCTCGCCGCTGCGCAGGCGACTTGGAATCCTGCACAAGCAGTGGTACACACTCGGCATGAACAGTGCCATTGCCGGTGCATCGAGGGTTTGTAGAGTCTTGCCGCAGGGACGTTGAACCTGCTCCGATCATGCCACAAATTAGCACTGTGCCCTCTCGCTTCGCACACTCGGATCCAGATGGAAACGAACCTGCTCGCCGTTGTCCCGCGTCTGTGCCCTTCGCTCGAGTCATGGTCGTTTCTCGCGCGCGGAGGACGCATGGCACGGGTTGCGATGCTCTCAAACTCTGCACCGTCCGTTGGCCTTGGCCTTCCGTGGAGCCTTCACAGTATGACATCCGACGCCCGTTGCGCCGTGTTCAAGTCGAGATCGTTCCCCTTGTATTCACGGGAGCCGTGAAGCAATTTGGCTCGATAGGGCGCAGCGCGAGCGAGAACGGTGCTCGCTTAGACGAGAGCGAGGAATTGCGAGTGTCGCAAAAAGCCCCAGGCCCTCTCGCCACCGTCGATCGTGACTGGCATTCGTCCACGAATCCGACTATGCGCGCGCACGCGCGCGCTGTCTGGCACGACACGAACGTCCAGCAAAGACAAACGGGGCTGTTGACATGGCGAGAGACGGATACATCGCTACTGAGCCGCTACCATTGCGCGCATGTCCAGGCTAATCCTGGAATACAGATGTTCGGTTAGCAGATGTGAAGCGCGAATGGAGCACTGTAAGAGACTCGACTCGCCTACCGCTGCGCGTGCCACAGGTCACTGACTCAGTCTCAGTGCACTCCGATCCGAGGCCAAGTCTGAACTTGATGTCATCCCAGCCTGGGTGCTTGACCGCCCGTCGACAGCCTGTGGCATTGGCGGGGAGGATGGCAAAGAGGAATGGCGGATGAGGCCTCTGTCCGGGCGTGATGATCAGGACGTGGATGCGCACGTCGCTCGTCGCACAGAACTAGAGATGAGGCGTAGTCAGCGAATAGACCCGATAGCGAGCCGGCCAGCTGCTCACCAGCTCTGGTTTGTTTGGGTTTCCCATCCGGAAGAGCAGAGACTGGACGTCTCGAGGACGCTTCGAGTTCAATCTCTGCGACGTTACAACTTGAGTAGAACATGCGCCGCGCGATTCGCCGACGGATTCATGACTAGATTTCTCTCCAGGACGGGCAGAATGTGGGACCGTGTATTTCTCGTTGGTATAACTACTAGAGGTGAGACGTTGTCAGCGACTGCAGTGGACAGTGAGATGTGATAGAAGGGCAAGCCGCTTGCTCACCAGCTCTGGATTGTTTGGGTTTCCCGTCTCGAAGAGCGAGGACTGGGGTTTCGAGGACGCTATGAGTCTCCATCTATGACGTTGGACACCCACCAGATCACGCACCGGACGATTCGTGCGAAGAATCCATGTCGATTTCGAGCACGTACAGAAGTTGGAGCGCATCGCGCATCGTGCGCGCGCGTCCCGTACGACGTTCGCACGCTGTTCGCATGTCGTCCCTCGCGTCGACTTTGGATGCAAGAACAGTCTTGTATATCTGCACGTACCGTTAGATGCACAGGCTCGTACTGCGGCTTCCATGAGTGGGCTAATCTCGATGTTTCATGCAATGCTCGACGAACATATTGCTATAGGTTGCGGGGTACGCACAGTGTTCTCAGGGTACACAGGCTACTCAGCTCCCTCGCGAACTCTGCACGGCACTTCGCATGTGCGGCACCCGGGATTCACCTCTCCTTCACAGACCAGACATTCGAGCATAGGCACACGGCCTTGACAGCAGAAGCGAGACTGACGTCCTCGAGCATTTTCGCGCGTCTTCGCGCACCCTCGCGCACCCTCGCGAAATCGTCGCGCGCCCTCGCGACATCTTCGCGCACATCGCGCGACACGCAGAACACATCGGCACACTCTTCGCGCGACGTCGCGCACCCGCGCGCGCATCGCACGCAGCACCTGACACTCCGTCAAAGTACTCACCTGTTCTTCGCAGCCGAGATCTGCGAACAGCTATCGTTGTAAACGGCCTGGCAAGAGATGGGCGTTCTGATGGATAAGTGGTTAGTACATTTCGGTGCCGCTTCCGTGACTCCGTATCGACTTACTCGAGGCCTGTCTAGGCGTCCGCCGGGCTGGCACACACTTGCGAGACATCGAAACGTATGTGTCCCCACGCTCGGCCGTTTTTGAACGTCCCAGGGGGCCACACGTCTTCCTTCCAACCTGCTGTGGGTGTTCATTGCTCGCGCGCCCGCGCGACGCATGCGCGACGCCCGCGCGGCACTTGCGCGAGGACGAACAAACCTCGCGACGTCTCCACGGAGCGTTGGGAGAGCCCTGGCGCACATTCGCGTGACGTGTCTTGACCCCTGAGTGTCCACGACGTTGTCATACTCACCGTCCTATCTCGGCGGCGATAGCGTCGTGTAGGTTCAAGACGGCGAGACAACACTGCCCCCGGCCGGTTGACGTGATTTGAGTGGTTCGCCGCTACTTGGCCATTTGATTCGTACCGACCTGGTGGAGTGCCCGTCCACAGTCCGTCTCCGTCGCACGTCTGGGGACCCCGTTACGGTGGTTTTGCGCTAGCGGTACAAGTCCAGGGTCGTCCGGAGATGTTCTAGCGAGTCTGGACATGTCCGCCATGCAGAATGGCGGGAGCGACGAGACGTGCCGATGCATTGTGATCGTCTACCTGCATGAGCATGCACCGGAAATGTACGTTAGCATGCAGCGCGTATCGAAGATCCTGATATGTGCTCACCGATCACGTCGTAACGATGCTTGAGCTTTGTATGACCGCTGCTGTAGATCGGTCGAATACGCGGGCGGTGCTGTCAAGGCATTCCGCCGCTCGTCGCGAAGGAACCACGGGATCCGACATTCGTTTGGGGCTTCACACACAATGCAGCGTGGGGCGTCAGGGTCGTGGCGAGATACGAGAGATGGGAGACGAGGACGTCGACCTCGGACCCCATCGCGCGTGTCAGGGGAGGGTGGTCAGATCCGGGGCGATGACAGGTCGCCGCTGCAAGTGATTTGCTTGCGAAAAGAGTTGCGCTGGTATCCTGCCTGTAAGCGGCCTTTGCGATGGTGGAATGCAAGGATATCGTTTCTGGAGCACCTGACGACCTCCGTCCGGTGGACGCTGCAGATACGGATTAGCGACCAGCACTTGACGGCGATAGCACGCACGAGAGCATAAGCAATGGGCACACGGAACGTGGAGACGACAGAGGGCCCGTCGCGTCGCGTCACAATATCGCTACCCATCAAGTGCGCGCGGTAACGGCATGGTACGCGGAGAGGAACAGCCGCTGGAGACGTACCTTGCGCAGCTCCAGAACGTGTATCTCACACGCTAATACCGGAAACGTCTCCGCAGGGCCGTGCGCGAACTCCTGAGAGAGGATAAAAGGGAGAGGATCTTGCAGCGGTGAGGATGCGCAACATCCTCTGGCGGTGGAGTGCGTTCCCTTCCTCTCGTCCGCAATGCTCATGTCTTCCTGCCTCTGAACCGCCGCGTATGGTATGACCGTCCGTGCACGTCGCTGGTGTCGATGTCGACGTCGATGTTCAGCGAGGCGGTGGGACGTAGTCCTGTTGATACACGATGCATAGGTAAGCAAAGCTATACGTAGCGTGAGTTGAGACGCAACGGCGGACTTACCTGTAGGTTGCAGATGCGGATTTCTGGTGTACGTTGCACCGCCGGTATGTTACACACCCGGAACCAGTCGAGGAATCCACGGTGGCTTGTCGCCGGGACGTTAGGCGTGTACGAGTTCCCAGCGTAGAACCGCCGCGGGTGTTTGAGAACCGGCCAGGACGTGTCTGACCTTGGCGAGTGCGCGAAAGGGCGTGGGCGTATTTACGAGACGGTGGACGGTCGTTTGTACATATGGATGCGTAGAGAGCCCGTGGGTGAGGAAAGGGCGCTGTGCACAGCTGCGCAGCGTGGGACGCCAGCAGTAAGGGAGACGCCAGGCTGTGCAATTGAGAGGATCGCGACGTGGGCAGGAGGAGTCGACTCTAGGCATCTACGGACTCCGCTCGGTGTGATGGCCTCGGTAGGGCTGCTGCACGCGACGTCCAGACTCGACGGTTGAAAGCTGGGCGTGTGACAAAGGACCGTCGAGGTTGACGGCGAGGATGAGCACCGACAGATGGCGGAGTGCTCGGCGACCATCGGCATTCGATGTTGAGGGGATCTAGAGGACTGCAAATGCAAGTGAGTACACTGTTTCAATCCGTTCATAAGCGACCAGACACTCACCTGAGCGTTGCAGATACGTTTGACTTGGGCTTGGGCTTGAGATGTCTCCAGGCTGGCTGGCCGCTGCGTAGGACATCCGAACGGTCGCCAGAGGCCCATAAGTAGCCTGACGAGCGTTCTCGCGTAGATAGACGGAAGCCACGTTCAGTGAGTCATCTAGACGAGCGAATTCATGTGCAGCAGAGGAGAACGCGAAAGGACGGAGTTTGGGCGTGAGTGGTGGGCAAGAACTAGGAACATGGCTCGAGAACGCAGTGCTAGTCTATCGAGGACGCCTACCAAAAGAGGGTCGACGAGCGCCTGTGGGCAGAATCGGCGGAGTTTGGGTGGAATCGTTGAAGGCTGAAGGCGCGAATGGCACGCAGAGCACCCTGGACTCTGCCTGTCCACCACCAGCGAACGCGGCGCCTTCGTCACCTCACCTCTACACAGCGTGCCGGAGAACTGTCTGAACGGCCATTTGAATGGCTTTGCCACGGAAATCGCCTCGGTGGACATGCACCCAACGATGCCCGCCACAGCGCTCTGCGCTCTCTGCCTCCAACGTTACTCACGAAAGCGGTGGAAGACTAGACAAGACGATTGGCGCGTCGGGCCTGCCAGGACCGCGGATCCGTCCTTTGGTGCGAAGCCGGACGACCGACGGTCGTCTGTGTGCAGTCTCTTGGGGCGGCAGCTGATCGGGACATTCGTAGACGACAGATCGACTGTCAAGCCGAACACTGTCTGCAACGAGTCATGGAAGGCGAACAACGTCGGGAACGTCACCGTCTCCCTCATGCAGCGCCTGGCTTGAGCAATCATGCAACACGCGGAACCAACGCCCAGCGAGCTCTCGTTCGCTCCTACACTCCAACTCTCTGCTGGCTATAACATCGTTCGCACCGTACCATGGCATTGTGAGAGGCTGTACTTCAATTCAGTGAGTAGGCCCAACGCTCCATCGTCACCACCGGGCGAACTGGCCAGCTAGAAAGATGGTGACAAAGCGTACTAATTATCTTCCTTCTACTCCCCAGCGACGGCAACATACGACGCCATCATCATGACTACGTGCGGGGCAGACTGAGCCCTCTGACGACCAGTTTTGTTGTTCCAGCGCCCGGCGACCCGACGTATTCCCACCCGCACCTACCGACCTCCTCCAACCGTGGCAACCCCCGCCGCGCCCATGCAAGCTCGCCACAAGCACCTATATAGCGTCAAGTTGCTGCCGAGACCCGTCCCTGGCTCCCGACGTCCGTGCAAAGTCAACGCCGCCGTGCGATCCTCCTCGACGCGCTCATCAAGTCTATCCATCACCTCCGCTCACCGACGCGGCACTCTCATCCACTGTTCCACTACCGGACGTACCTGGAGAGCCGCCAGAACGACAGCGCGACTGGCTCAATCGCGGGGTGATCGTCGATGAGAACATGTCACACGATGGCGCTCGACATATCGCACCGCTTTCGCCGCCCCGACGGTGCTTGTAGAAGCGAAGGAGCTGCCTGCGGAAGATTGCACAAATCGTGCGGAACGCGGCGTCGAGTCCTGGAGATACGGAGAAGGTCCAGAGGATGGCGGCATTCCTGCGCCACCGTTCCCGCCGGTACGTGACGACTCTGGTTTCGAAGAGTTTGGATCGCAGGAAGGTTTGGACGACGACCGAAAGCTCGAGGGCTCTCATGACGATCGAGCCATGATCGAGCCGACGTCGGTATGGAGTATACACTCGCCGCTCAGCATCAGCGACGGTCTTCCCTTGGATGATCTGCCGCCACTGCACCACGGTTCCTCGAGTAGCGGTGTGCATGACCCTCTGTTTCTCAATCCAGATGCTCAACCGGGCAGCTGGGCTTTCCACTCTGATATGAGCTGGGGTCACAGCCCGAGCAGCACTTTGGTCGGCGGGATTTCTGCGCCACCTTCCCCGAAGCCGGCTGTTCATTCTCTCGATGCTCCCGGCTTCTCATATTCGCTTGGATTACTGCCTACGAATCCGGTATCGCAGCAAGAGCACCAGGAGCTATCATCGATATCCCCGCTTGATATACCCTACCATCGAGGCCACCAGTGGTACGGGGAGGAACCCGGCGGACATCTGCCAGGATCTCAGCCTGCGTACTTGCCGGAGGAGCGACACCACCCCTTCTTTTCACCCTTTCACTCTCTGTCTCTGCATCCACCATCGGATGCCGATTTGGATGCCGATTACTCCGATACTGTTATGCCTTCGGAGGACGAGGATGGTGCACCGCTCCAGCCCTTGTCCTCCCCACGTCAACGACCATTAAACGACCTTCACGAAACGATTCCTCCTCACGGAGACCTTTGTCCGACGCCAGCGCCGCACTCACCCCATGGCGCGTTCCTCTCTCTGCCGGACTACGACATGGAAGACCTTTCTGAACCGCCTAGCTCGCCGCACTCGCCACATCGCGCACTCCCGGAGCTCGAGGACGACGACATGCAACCTTTTCCGATCCAGCAACCCGCCCCGGTGGACACGATCTCGCCCGCCCTCCTCGGCGGCGCGCCTCCTCCGGCGGAACATGCGGGACTCGGGCTGTTCCTGCAGCCAGTCTCGATTGACCCGCCACTCGCGCGCTCGCCGTCTCCGGATGAAGACGACCTGCAATTTCTGGACATCCAGCTCGACCCGGCGAGCACGAACCTGGAGGTGGACGAGTTTCTGCAGCTCCGAGCGCTTCGGAAGTCCGCACTGCAGCAGGAACGCGCGGCGCGGCTCGCCGAAGCGGAGCTCAACGAGCGCGTTACTGCCGCCGCGAGCGCCCTGCTACCGCCCACGCACGACTCGACGTCCGCGATGGCCGTGGACGCAGAGCTGGACGCGGCGGAGAAGCGGGCGCGGAAGCGCGAGCTTCACGCGGCGATGGAGATGCGTGCGGAGGCGCGGCGGATACGCAAGCTGCAGAAGCAGCGGAGCAAGGAGATCGGGGCGCTGCTCGACCTCAAGATGCAGACTCCGATCTCTCCGATCGAGGGCTTCCCCTCGGTCATGATGGGCGGGGGAGGGAAGGCGTGGACGCGGAGCGTCGCGCACCTCGTCGCGCACATGGTGCTCAGGCGCCGGGACCGGAATCGTGCGCTCGAGAGCAAACCGCCGCCGAGTCCGCTGCAGCGGAAGCGGTCGTGTCTGCAGCTGTCCGTCTCTGCGAACGAGCTCTGTGCGTCGTCGGGTGGGAGTGGGAGTGGGAGTGGGAGTGAAGACGGGGACGGCGATGTCGATATGGACAGCGACATGGAGGAGTGACTCCCCCGCCTGTTTGTCGAGAGCAAAATGGTCAGTGCGGCCCCCTAGATGCGGATGCGGTGCGATGTGGCTGATTTCTCCCCTGCAGGCTGGAAGGCAACAGTGTACAATACTAACACCACCACCACCACCCCCCATGCGCGCATGTTCTGTAGCATTACATGTTGTCATAGTCGTCGGATCTGCCCATACCCTTGCTTTGGCCTCGATATTCCATGTGTATGTTTTCCGTGCTGTGAATGCAGACTGGACTTTTCTCGGGCGCCGCTAGCGGCGTCAGATTCCTTGAGCAATAGCCGATCGCAGAAGAGTGGTAGAAGAGGATATTGTTCCGAAATCGCGTCGTACAGGTCTCCGCATACGTACAGTGAGTCAATGAGTTTATTTACAAGACACACTACGGTCTCGCAGCGTGTCTGCCGCGGGACAGATATTGGCAGGAAGCAAGCAGAGCTCTGGGTATATTGTCTGCAATCAGCGTACAGGTTTCGCGGTACATAGTAAGTCAAATAAGTTTATGCACGACTCCCTTGGATCAATTCACTACTGGCTCGCCAACAGCCGTGCCCTCGACCCCTCTCGGGCCACCGTCCGGAGTGCTGCCCTGCAGTAGCGCGGAATGCGACAGGGTCTCTTCGCCAGTATGGATATGCGGCTGGAGGTCCTCCTGGCGGACGCCACGCTTGTCGAGCGCGTATGCCCTGCACGACTCGCGGCTATGAATCAGACGGGGGTCGTTCCGGTCGAGCGCATGGATGGTGAAGCCGGGGAAGTTGTACTGCAGCAGCTCCTGGAGGTCAGGGAGCATGAGCGGGTCCGGGCTGTACGTGCCGCTGTTGTTGTCGATGACGAGCTCCCAGCGGACGCGGTCGTCGGGGATGTCGTCCGAGAAGTTCTCCCACTCGCCCGAGTAGCGCACGGCGGGGGCGCAGTTGGCGTGCAGGGTGTGCTTGGACGCGAAGACGTCGAAAGGGCTGTCGAAGCGGGCAGTGGACATGGCAGGCGGATGGGACGCTCTCCAGTGCGAACGAGGGCCGTTCGCGCGGTCGGCGCTGCGGGTGCCAGCCCTGGCGCAGGTGATCTGAGGAGAACACGGGCGTATCAGCACTAGTGCCATCCGCGAGCGAGGAAGAAATCTCCCAGATGAATCCGTAGACTCTGCCTACATACTAGTATGCATGTTCTGTTCTGTGTGCCGTGCTTCCACATGCGTGTTCCGTGCGCTGCGCTGTGCTTGCGTGCGTGCTTGTGCGAGTACGCTTCTGTCCTTCTGTCTGCCTGTGCTAGCATTCACTCTGTATTTGCAGCGGCGTCCCGCCTGCGTTCTGAATATCAGAAATACGCTCTGTTCTCCTGGCGGACGGGCTGGAGTCCGCGCGGCCGAGGTACAGACTCGAATTCGAAGGTGCCGGTCGAGAGAGAGCTCAGACTGAGCGCTTCTGCACCGAGTCCCTTCAGAGACGCCCGTACTCACACGCCGTTCGTCTCGCTCTCTCTGCCACCCGATGCCCGTGCCTCTCCAGCTTGTTCCTCAACCACATCGACAGTCTCGGACACCAGCACCTCTTGCGACAGCCTGCAAATTTAGGTGCGTTTGGAAGGGCACCGTGTAGAATCTCACTCTCAAATCTGACCAGATACGCGACGCTAGCGCTCCGAGTCGACGGTACCGCGTTGTCTGTCCCATTCTCCTCGCCACCGCTTATTGACACAACTACCAACAGTACCTGTCCCTGCTAGCGCACGCAATTTGGTGGTTCTTGCAGCGTCTCCTCTCTCGCCGCCATCGCGGCATGGACCAGGCCACGACCATACGGCAATCATGAAGTCTGTCAACCGCATGCAGCTCGACTGCCCCTGCAATGGGCCACTCACGGGCCCCTCGGATTGATATGGTATGTGAATACATCCCGCACGCCATTTCGTCGGGGCGCTAACCCTGTGGTCCGTGTACCGTCGTGCTGGGATGCTCTAGACACGGCTAGGGCTCCAAGTGCTCAGTACCATGCTGTCTTGTTCTCGCTGATCAACGCAATTGACGGTTATTTAGCTCTACCAGCCCACGCGACTCCACGGCCCCTGCAACACCTTCTTCGTCGCTACAGTAGCGGTGTGGACTAGGCCAGGAAACAGCCTCTCATGCCAGTGCTGCAATGGTCGCGCCCGCCGGCCGCGTCCATCTCAATAGCCCTTGCAACACGCCCACTCGCCCGGCACACGGATGAATACAGAACGAACGCAAGTGCATCTTGCACGGCATCTCGTCAGCACGCTAACGCTTGAATTTGTGTGTTATTGTGCTGGGATGCTCTAGGCACTGTGCCCTTCCCGTGCGACACAGGTCAGCCTCGTCACCCAGAGATCTCCCACTCCGATCCCCGCCCGTTCCACCCTTCGCGCGAAGCGCGTTTTCGCTCGGCCTCCTTTCGCCGCCATCTATCTAATAGCCGACGGTCGTATTTGCGTCGTCTGTTTGATTGTATGTACCCTGTCCTCGTTCAGCGCTTCTCTCATCCCTGACCTGCTGTCTCCCGCAGTCCAATCCCATCGACATTCCCCTCCCACATTCTGGTAAGCGTTCTCCTTCGCCACATTGTTCTCGACCGTTCGGTAAGCTGTTAGTAACATCTAGACTGGTTCTCCTCGCCGACACCCTTGGTACTGCTAACTAGACGTGGTCACAGTGGCCGTTCGCACACGGGAAGGTGGGTGGAATCGCGGCAGCGCCCGTCTATCCTCCCTGAACCCTTTGTGATACCCAGGTCCGCAATTTGATCGCGTTTGACACGCCCGGCATGATGCGTCCTCCTCGCACCGTTCGCCATCGCGAGGGTTCACACCACAAGGTCAGTCTCAGCTGTATCAATGAACGGTACGTCTCTATGCTGTTCGTTACCCGACGTGCTAGCTTCCTCGCTAGCAGAGGAAGCGAATGCGAACACTGCCCATCTCAGGTGAGTCTCTCCAGAAGCTGACCCTGCATGGTACTACTTGGCACCATGTAATGTACCTGCGCAGATGCGCCCGGCATTGGCCGGGCATGGGCGGCGACCTTTTAGTCAATCACGGTAGAATACTCATAGCCGTCCCTCTCCTGTAGACCGGTGTACTGTACTGTCAGCAGTAGCGTAGACCAAGGCCTGAGTGAGTGAACATTGTCTGACCAGCTGAGATGTGGGCAGTCCATCCTGCTCAGACTCTGTGCGTTTGACCCATCCTCGTCTACACGTGTGCCTCAAATCACTCAGCTCTCAGTGTGCATGGTCTCAGATGGTTACATTGCTGATCGGCTTGACTTGTTGTGTGAATCCCCGCCACTCACCGCTTATGCTCTTACGTGTGCATCTCAGATTCAGGGTCCTGTGTCTTGGCGGCTTTCTCCGCCCCTCTCTCACCTGTCTGTCAGAAGGGGACATGGACTGAGTCCCCCTGGTGAGAATGCAGCCAGAGAGGGATGGTCATCCAGGTAGCAATGTTCTTGCCTCCTGAATTGCCATGCCTCCCTCACTGCATGCTCAAGACATGTCTGACATACTCTAGCATCTTAGGACATCTCAACATCAATTGCGCTCGCCAATCTGAGGCAAATTAGAGTATTGATGAGTAACGTACGGACATTGGCTGCCGAAACTAATGGCAGACGGCAGTAGCAGTGCCTGGCGCATTTCCAAAAGCACTTGCGACTGGACGAGAGCGAGCGGGAGGTGGTAGTGCACTTGCCCGAGTCCATGTCTCCAGAGCCGGAAAAGTCCCGGCACGGTATCGCACTTGCGCTGTGTCATCCAAATTAGGAGTGCTCACACCTTCCGCCCTGCGCGAAGAATCTCCCCGCTCGAACGCGGAGCCATAGCAATGCAGATACATTCAGTGCGCAGCTTTCTACTGCAGAGCGTGAGTGCGAACAGGTCAATCGGTGAAGTAGTCTATAGGATCCTCCTCCAACATGCCGCTGAGCGGTCGCCGCCGCGAGCTCGTACCCCATACAGAATCCGCATCCTCGATCTCATCATTGTCGTACCGTGACATCGAGTCCAAGCTCGCGCTCGAGCACTGGCCCGCTCTGCCTGACGCGCGCACACTGACCTCGTCCTCGATCTCGTCCTCAGACTCGTCCTCGGTTCGACGCAGACTCTTCGGACCGTCCCGGGTATAGCGCGGTGGAAACCTGACAGAATCGACGGTCGGACGCTTCCGCCGCTTGCCAATGTCGTTCCGACCGCACCTGACCGTCCTGTCCGGGATGAGCGGGCTCGGCGCAGCGTTCTTTGCATCTTCTTTCGCCGCTGCAAGCTCGTCCGACGTCGGTGCCTCCCAGCGCAGGATACCCTTCTCCCATAGACGGAGAAGCGTGTTCACGGTCGAGGTCGGCATGGAGAGGCTGCTGAGGTTGGCGAAGGGGATGCGAGGCGGCCAACCGACGAGCTTTGCGGGATATCGGAGGAAGACGTCGTTGCAGAAGCGGTCGACAGTCCACCGCATGGTCGCGCGAGGGTCCCCGGTGAAGGCGACTGTGCGTTGCGGGTGAGTACTCATGTTTAGACGTATTGCGCATAGAACACTCACCTAGCCCGTCCGACAGGACAGCTCGGAGCGTGCCTCGTTCGCGTCCAGCGCGGGTGGCATAGCCTTCTCCCATTGCATCCCGAAGATGGCTCGCGCGTGGCATCGTGAGGAGTTTGAACGAGAGGACGGTGGGACAAGGACAGAGCGACACGCTGCTGAAGCAGAACAGAAGACAGAAGCGTAGGAGGAAGGTGCCGATGGGGGCAAAGAGGGACGGACGAGGAAGTGTCGCAGGACAGAGTACATGAGCCGTTGAAGGGGGCGAATGTTCTGGCGAACGTGCACGTACGTACCACTTCGGAGTTGCTATTCAGTACCTGAAAGTCGACGCGCGGGCTCGCCGCTGCGCAGGCGACTTGGAATCCTGCACAAGCAGTGGTACACACTCGGCATGAACAGTGCCATTGCCGGTGCATCGAGGGTTTGTAGAGTCTTGCCGCAGGGACGTTGAACCTGCTCCGATCATGCCACAAATTAGCACTGTGCCCTCTCGCTTCGCACACTCGGATCCAGATGGAAACGAACCTGCTCGCCGTTGTCCCGCGTCTGTGCCCTTCGCTCGAGTCATGGTCGTTTCTCGCGCGCGGAGGACGCATGGCACGGGTTGCGATGCTCTCAAACTCTGCACCGTCCGTTGGCCTTGGCCTTCCGTGGAGCCTTCACAGTATGACATCCGACGCCGTTGCGCCGTGTTCAAGTCGAGATCGTTCCCCTTGTATTCACGGGAGCCGTGAAGCAATTTGGCTCGATAGGGCGCAGCGCGAGCGAGAACGGTGCTCGCTTAGACGAGAGCGGAGGAATTGCGAGTGTCGCAAAAGCCCCAGGCCCTCTCGCCACCGTCGATCGTGACTGGCATTCGTCCACGAATCCGACTATGCGCGCGCACGCGCGCGCTGTCTGGCACGACACGAACGTCCAGCAAAGACAAACGGGGCTGTTGACATGGCGAGAGACGGATACATCGCTACTGAGCCGCTACCATTGCGCGCATGTCCAGGCTAATCCTGGAATACAGATGTTCGGTTAGCAGATGTGAAGCGCGAATGGAGCACTGTAAGAGACTCGACTCGCCTACCGCTGCGCGTGCCACAGGTCACTGACTCAGTCTCAGTGCACTCCGATCCGAGGCCAAGTCTGAACTTGATGTCATCCCAGCCTGGGTGCTTGACCGCCCGTCGACAGCCTGTGGCATTGGCGGGGAGGATGGCAAAGAGGAATGGCGGATGAGGCCTCTGTCCGGGCGTGATGATCAGGACGTGGATGCGCACGTCGCTCGTCGCACAGAACTAGAGATGAGGCGTAGTCAGCGAATAGACCCGATAGCGAGCCGGCCAGCTGCTCACCAGCTCTGGTTTGTTTGGGTTTCCCATCCGGAAGAGCAGAGACTGGACGTCTCGAGGACGCTTCGAGTTCAATCTCTGCGACGTTACAACTTGAGTAGAACATGCGCCGCGCGATTCGCGCGACGGATTCATGACTAGATTTCTCTCCAGGACGGGCAGAATGTGGGACCGTGTATTTCTCGTTGGTATAACTACTAGAGGTGAGACGTTGTCAGCGACTGCAGTGGACAGTGAGATGTGATAGAAGGGCAAGCCGCTTGCTCACCAGCTCTGGATTGTTTGGGTTTCCCGTCTCGAAGAGCGAGGACTGGGGTTTCGAGGACGCTATGAGTCTCCATCTATGACGTTGGACACCCACCAGATCACGCACCGGACGATTCGTGCGAAGAATCCATGTCGATTTCGAGCACGTACAGAAGTTGGAGCGCATCGCGCATCGTGCGCGCGCGTCCCGTACGACGTTCCGCACGCTGTTCGCATGTCGTCCCTCGCGTCGACTTTGGATGCAAGAACAGTCTTGTATATCTGCACGTACCGTTAGATGCACAGGCTCGTACTGCGGCTTCCATGAGTGGGCTAATCTCGATGTTTCATGCAATGCTCGACGAACATATTGCTATAGGTTGCGGGGTACGCACAGTGTTCTCAGGGGTACACAGGCTACTCAGCTCCCTCGCGAACTCTGCACGGCCACTTCGCATGTGCGGCACCCGGGATTCACCTCTCCTTCACAGACCAGACATTCGAGCATAGGCACACGGCCTTGACAGCAGAAGCGAGACTGACGTCCTCGAGCATTTTCGCGCGTCTTCGCGCACCCTCGCGCACCCTCGCGAAATCGTCGCGCGCCCTCGCGACATCTTCGCGCACATCGCGCGACACGCAGAACACATCGGCACACTCTTCGCGCGACGTCGCGCACCCGCGCGCGCATCGCACGCAGCACCTGACACTCCGTCAAAGTACTCACCTGTTCTTCGCAGCCGAGATCTGCGAACAGCTATCGTTGTAAACGGCCCTGGCAAGAGATGGGCGTTCTGATGGATAAGTGGTTAGTACATTTCGGTGCCGCTTCCGTGACTCCGTATCGACTTACTCGAGGCCTGTCTAGGCGTCCGCCGGGCTGGCACACACTTGCGAGACATCGAAACGTATGTGTCCCCCACGCTCGGCCCGTTTTTGAACGTCCCAGGGGGGCCACACGTCCTTCCTTCCAACCTGCTGTGGGTGTTCATTGCTCGCGCGCCCGCGCGACGCATGCGCGACGCCCGCGCGGCACTTGCGCGAGGACGAACAAACCTCGCGACGTCTCCACGGAGCGTTGGGAGAGCCCTGGCGCACATTCGCGTGACGTGTCCTTGACCCCCTGAGTGTCCACGACGTTGTCATACTCACCCGTCCTATCTCGGCGGCGATAGCGTCGTGTAGGTTCAAGACGGCGAGACAACACTGCCCCCGGCCGGTTGACGTGATTTGAGTGGTTCGCCGCTACTTGGCCATTTGATTCGTACCGACCTGGTGGAGTGCCCGTCCACAGTCCGTCTCCGTCGCACGTCTGGGGACCCCGTTACGGTGGTTTTGCGCTAGCGGTACAAGTCCAGGGTCGTCCGGAGATGTTCTAGCGAGTCTGGACATGTCCGCCATGCAGAATGGCGGGAGCGACGAGACGTGCCGATGCATTGTGATCGTCTACCTGCATGAGCATGCACCGGAAATGTACGTTAGCATGCAGCGCGTATCGAAGATCCTGATATGTGCTCACCGATCACGTCGTAACGATGCTTGAGCTTTGTATGACCGCTGCTGTAGATCGGTCGAATACGCGGGCGGTGCTGTCAAGGCATTCCGCCGCTCGTCGCGAAGGAACCACGGGATCCGACATTCGTTTGGGGCTTCACACACAATGCAGCGTGGGGCGTCAGGGTCGTGGCGAGATACGAGAGATGGGAGACGAGGACGTCGACCTCGGACCCCATCGCGCGTGTCAGGGGAGGGTGGTCAGATCCGGGGCGATGACAGGTCGCCGCTGCAAGTGATTTGCTTGCGAAAAGAGTTGCGCTGGTATCCTGCCTGTAAGCGGCCTTTGCGATGGTGGAATGCAAGGATATCGTTTCTGGAGCACCTGACGACCTCCGTCCGGTGGACGCTGCAGATACGGATTAGCGACCAGCACTTGACGGCGATAGCACGCACGAGAGCATAAGCAATGGGCACACGGAACGTGGAGACGACAGAGGGCCCGTCGCGTCGCGTCACAATATC
The DNA here is from genome assembly GCA_022376465.1 of Cubamyces lactineus. Classification (NCBI taxonomy): domain Eukaryota; kingdom Fungi; phylum Basidiomycota; class Agaricomycetes; order Polyporales; family Polyporaceae; genus Cubamyces; species Cubamyces lactineus. The sequence continues at coordinate 323,559 of JACDTU010000013.1, read as the reverse complement.
GCTACCCATCAAGTGCGCGCGGTAACGGCATGGTACGCGGAGAGGAACAGCCGCTGGAGACGTACCTTGCGCAGCTCCAGAACGTGTATCTCACACGCTAATACCGGAAACGTCTCCGCAGGGCCCGTGCGCGAACTCCTGAGAGAGGATAAAAGGGAGAGGATCTTGCAGCGGTGAGGATGCGCAACATCCTCTGGCGGTGGAGTGCGTTCCCTTCCTCTCGTCCGCAATGCTCATGTCTTCCTGCCTCTGAACCGCCGCGTATGGTATGACCGTCCGTGCACGTCGCTGGTGTCGATGTCGACGTCGATGTTCAGCGAGGCGGTGGGACGTAGTCCTGTTGATACACGATGCATAGGTAAGCAAAGCTATACGTAGCGTGAGTTGAGACGCAACGGCGGACTTACCTGTAGGTTGCAGATGCGGATTTCTGGTGTACGTTGCACCGCCGGTATGTTACACACCCGGAACCAGTCGAGGAATCCACGGTGGCTTGTCGCCGGGACGTTAGGCGTGTACGAGTTCCCAGCGTAGAACCGCCGCGGGTGTTTTGAGAACCGGCCAGGACGTGTCTGACCTTGGCGAGTGCGCGAAAGGGCGTGGGCGTATTTACGAGACGGTGGACGGTCGTTTGTACATATGGATGCGTAGAGAGCCCGTGGGTGAGGAAAGGGCGCTGTGCACAGCTGCGCAGCGTGGGACGCCAGCAGTAAGGGAGACGCCAGGCTGTGCAATTGAGAGGATCGCGACGTGGGCAGGAGGAGTCGACTCTAGGCATCTACGGACTCCGCTCGGTGTGATGGCCTCGGTAGGGCTGCTGCACGCGACGTCCAGACTCGACGGTTGAAAGCTGGGCGTGTGACAAAGGACCGTCGAGGTTGACGGCGAGGATGAGCACCCGACAGATGGCGGAGTGCTCGGCGACCATCGGCATTCGATGTTGAGGGGATCTAGAGGACTGCAAATGCAAGTGAGTACACTGTTTCAATCCGTTCATAAGCGACCAGACACTCACCTGAGCGTTGCAGATACGTTTGACTTGGGCTTGGGCTTGAGATGTCTCCAGGCTGGCTGGCCGCTGCGTAGGACATCCGAACGGTCGCCAGAGGCCCATAAGTAGCCTGACGAGCGTTCTCGCGTAGATAGACGGAAGCCACGTTCAGTGAGTCATCTAGACGAGCGAATTCATGTGCAGCAGAGGAGAACGCGAAAGGACGGAGTTTGGGCGTGAGTGGTGGGCAAGAACTAGGAACATGGCTCGAGAACGCAGTGCTAGTCTATCGAGGACGCCTACCAAAAGAGGGTCGACGAGCGCCTGTGGGCAGAATCGCGGAGTTTGGGTGGAATCGTTGAAGGCTGAAGGCGCGAATGGCACGCAGAGCACCCTGGACTCTGCCTGTCCACCACCAGCGAACGCGGCGCCTTCGTCCACCTCACCTCTACACAGCGTGCCGGAGAACTGTCTGAACGGCCATTTGAATGGCTTTGCCACGGAAATCGCCTCGGTGGACATGCACCCAACGATGCCCGCCACAGCGCTCTGCGCTCTCTGCCTCCAACGTTACTCACGAAAGCGGTGGAAGACTAGACAAGACGATTGGCGCGTCGGGCCTGCCAGGACCGCGGATCCGTCCTTTGGTGCGAAGCCGGACGACCGACGGTCGTCTGTGTGCAGTCTCTTGGGGCGGCAGCTGATCGGGACATTCGTAGACGACAGATCGACTGTCAAGCCGAACACTGTCTGCAACGAGTCATGGAAGGCGAACAACGTCGGGAACGTCACCGTCTCCCTCATGCAGCGCCTGGCTTGAGCAATCATGCAACACGCGGAACCAACGCCCAGCGAGCTCTCGTTCGCTCCTACCACTCCAACTCTCTGCTGGCTATAACATCGTTCGCACCGTACCATGGCATTGTGAGAGGCTGTACTTCAATTCAGTGAGTAGGCCCAACGCTCCATCGTCACCACCGGGCGAACTGGCCAGCTAGAAAGATGGTGACAAAGCGTACTAATTATCTTCCTTCTACTCCCCAGCGACGGCAACATACGACGCCATCATCATGACTACGTGCGGGGCAGACTGAGCCCTCTGACGACCAGTTTTGTTGTTCCAGCGCCCGGCGACCCGACGTATTCCCACCCGCACCTACCGACCTCCTCCAACCGTGGCAACCCCCGCCGCGCCCATGCAAGCTCGCCACAAGCACCTATATAGCGTCAAGTTGCTGCCGAGACCCGTCCCTGGCTCCCGACGTCCGTGCAAAGTCAACGCCGCCGTGCGATCCTCCTCGACGCGCTCATCAAGTCTATCCATCACCTCCGCTCACCGACGCGGCACTCTCATCCACTGTTCCACTACCGGACGTACCTGGAGAGCCGCCAGAACGACAGCGCGACTGGCTCAATCGCGGGGTGATCGTCGATGAGAACATGTCACACGATGGCGCTCGACATATCGCACCGCTTTCGCCGCCCCCGACGGTGCTTGTAGAAGCGAAGGAGCTGCCTGCGGAAGATTGCACAAATCGTGCGGAACGCGGCGTCGAGTCCTGGAGATACGGAGAAGGTCCAGAGGATGGCGGCATTCCTGCGCCACCGTTCCCGCCGGTACGTGACGACTCTGGTTTCGAAGAGTTTGGATCGCAGGAAGGTTTGGACGACGACCGAAAGCTCGAGGGCTCTCATGACGATCGAGCCATGATCGAGCCGACGTCGGTATGGAGTATACACTCGCCGCTCAGCATCAGCGACGGTCTTCCCTTGGATGATCTGCCGCCACTGCACCACGGTTCCTCGAGTAGCGGTGTGCATGACCCTCTGTTTCTCAATCCAGATGCTCAACCGGGCAGCTGGGCTTTCCACTCTGATATGAGCTGGGGTCACAGCCCGAGCAGCACTTTGGTCGGCGGGATTTCTGCGCCACCTTCCCCGAAGCCGGCTGTTCATTCTCTCGATGCTCCCGGCTTCTCATATTCGCTTGGATTACTGCCTACGAATCCGGTATCGCAGCAAGAGCACCAGGAGCTATCATCGATATCCCCGCTTGATATACCCTACCATCGAGGCCACCAGTGGTACGGGGAGGAACCCGGCGGACATCTGCCAGGATCTCAGCCTGCGTACTTGCCGGAGGAGCGACACCACCCCTTCTTTTCACCCTTTCACTCTCTGTCTCTGCATCCACCATCGGATGCCGATTTGGATGCCGATTACTCCGATACTGTTATGCCTTCGGAGGACGAGGATGGTGCACCGCTCCAGCCCTTGTCCTCCCCACGTCAACGACCATTAAACGACCTTCACGAAACGATTCCTCCTCACGGAGACCTTTGTCCGACGCCAGCGCCGCACTCACCCCATGGCGCGTTCCTCTCTCTGCCGGACTACGACATGGAAGACCTTTCTGAACCGCCTAGCTCGCCGCACTCGCCACATCGCGCACTCCCGGAGCTCGAGGACGACGACATGCAACCTTTTCCGATCCAGCAACCCGCCCCGGTGGACACGATCTCGCCCGCCCTCCTCGGCGGCGCGCCTCCTCCGGCGGAACATGCGGGACTCGGGCTGTTCCTGCAGCCAGTCTCGATTGACCCGCCACTCGCGCGCTCGCCGTCTCCGGATGAAGACGACCTGCAATTTCTGGACATCCAGCTCGACCCGGCGAGCACGAACCTGGAGGTGGACGAGTTTCTGCAGCTCCGAGCGCTTCGGAAGTCCGCACTGCAGCAGGAACGCGCGGCGCGGCTCGCCGAAGCGGAGCTCAACGAGCGCGTTACTGCCGCCGCGAGCGCCCTGCTACCGCCCACGCACGACTCGACGTCCGCGATGGCCGTGGACGCAGAGCTGGACGCGGCGGAGAAGCGGGCGCGGAAGCGCGAGCTTCACGCGGCGATGGAGATGCGTGCGGAGGCGCGGCGGATACGCAAGCTGCAGAAGCAGCGGAGCAAGGAGATCGGGGCGCTGCTCGACCTCAAGATGCAGACTCCGATCTCTCCGATCGAGGGCTTCCCCTCGGTCATGATGGGCGGGGGAGGGAAGGCGTGGACGCGGAGCGTCGCGCACCTCGTCGCGCACATGGTGCTCAGGCGCCGGGACCGGAATCGTGCGCTCGAGAGCAAACCGCCGCCGAGTCCGCTGCAGCGGAAGCGGTCGTGTCTGCAGCTGTCCGTCTCTGCGAACGAGCTCTGTGCGTCGTCGGGTGGGAGTGGGAGTGGGAGTGGGAGTGAAGACGGGGACGGCGATGTCGATATGGACAGCGACATGGAGGAGTGACTCCCCCGCCTGTTTGTCGAGAGCAAAATGGTCAGTGCGGCCCCCTAGATGCGGATGCGGTGCGATGTGGCTGATTTCTCCCCTGCAGGCTGGAAGGCAACAGTGTACAATACTAACACCACCACCACCACCCCCCCATGCGCGCATGTTCTGTAGCATTACATGTTGTCATAGTCGTCGGATCTGCCCATACCCTTGCTTTGGCCTCGATATTCCATGTGTATGTTTTCCGTGCTGTGAATGCAGACTGGACTTTTCTCGGGCGCCGCTAGCGGCGTCAGATTCCTTGAGCAATAGCCGATCGCAGAAGAGTGGTAGAAGAGGATATTGTTCCGAAATCGCGTCGTACAGGTCTCCGCATACGTACAGTGAGTCAATGAGTTTATTTACAAGACACACTACGGTCTCGCAGCGTGTCTGCCGCGGGACAGATATTGGCAGGAAGCAAGCAGAGCTCTGGGTATATTGTCTGCAATCAGCGTACAGGTTTCGCGGTACATAGTAAGTCAAATAAGTTTATGCACGACTCCCTTGGATCAATTCACTACTGGCTCGCCAACAGCCGTGCCCTCGACCCCTCTCGGGCCACCGTCCGGAGTGCTGCCCTGCAGTAGCGCGGAATGCGACAGGGTCTCTTCGCCAGTATGGATATGCGGCTGGAGGTCCTCCTGGCGGACGCCACGCTTGTCGAGCGCGTATGCCCTGCACGACTCGCGGCTATGAATCAGACGGGGGTCGTTCCGGTCGAGCGCATGGATGGTGAAGCCGGGGAAGTTGTACTGCAGCAGCTCCTGGAGGTCAGGGAGCATGAGCGGGTCCGGGCTGTACGTGCCGCTGTTGTTGTCGATGACGAGCTCCCAGCGGACGCGGTCGTCGGGGATGTCGTCCGAGAAGTTCTCCCAGCCGCCCTCGGGGCGCGGGTGGAACTCACCCGAGTAGCGTACGGCGGGGGCGCAGTTGGCGTGCAGGGCGTGCTTGGAGGCGAAGTCGACGAAGAAGGCGGCGCCGGTCTCAGAGAACCGGAAAGAGTCGTCTTCGACTGCAATGATATACGTGTAGACGGCCGGCTTGACCCTGTGTGCGTACGGAGAGGGGCTTCCAGGTGCCGCACACTCTGTTCCGCCAACGTTGCCGTGGAGAAGGAGCCGAAATATGTCCTCTGGGCCGTTGATCACTCCAAATCCGTTCGTGGTCGAGCGTGCGTAGAGCATGCGATGGCCGGCCTGAATGGTCGACCGCACTGCGATCGACGTGGGTCCTTGGAAGATGGTCTGTGCGGCCTTGTAATTCCTGTTCCAGTGTTGTACGGTGTCCCCGAAGAACATCTTGACGCCCTTGATGTATATCTTCCACGTCGAGTAGAGACGAGCATCATTCAAGTTGGTCAAACGGCCGACGGTAGGAGAGAAATGGCGGGAGAAGCGGATGGGTCCGTCGAAGACATACTGTCTCCGCTCCGCCTTGGCGTCGGTCGATGGCGTTGATTCGATCTAGATTTGGTTCAGTACTTCACATAGAGGTCCATATGATAGCAATGCACCCACATTCAACCAGAAAGTGCCCCGATTGCGGCGGAGTGACATGCTCTCGATCGCACATTCCTTGGCACCCGCCGAGACGGAGGTCGTGAACTTCCCGATGTGGTCGTCGGTGATGTTCCCGTTGTCCTTGTCGAGGACTTCTACGGTAAGCGTCGCCGTATTTGGGACGTTCTTCACCTTCCATAACTCGTTCCAGACAGGCGACAGCGTATTCGGCTTGACAGTTGATCTGTGGTAAACGAATGTCCCGATCAGTTGCCGCTTCAGGAGACCGCATACAGAGAACAACATACACAAACGACAGTTGGTCGTCCAGCTTCGCAACAAAGTACGGATCCGCGGTCCCGACAACGTCCATCTTTGGCAGGCCCGACGCGCCAATGAACTTAAACGTCAGGTCGACAAAGTGCCGCTCGACGTGCTGCGCGTCCCCGAACGCGCCCGCGGCGTCCTTCACCTCCTCTCTGGTTCGATTGGCTACGTGGTGGATCGCGCCCACAATTTGCGACATTTGTATGGGGTTTCTTCGTCCTCCTGGCATGCTGGGTGTGCACGGGTTGCGGGAGAAATTACTGCTTCGGCGCAGTGCCCCTGTGGCTTGATATAACTGTTGATAAACGCCCTGTAGTGCTTAGTCGAGCTCCTGATAGCTCGCGGTCCCCAGGAGCAAAGCTCTGGACACTGTGGCTTGGAGAGGTTTTGGAGAGGTCAAAGGACCGCTTTTGTGGCGCTGCGGCTCCCTCAAACACCATGGCACAGCATTCGACTCCGGGCGCCCTATGATCTCCGCCCGAGGCTAGCACCGGATCCCGAGGCACACCGCTCGATGAACTTCATGATAGCCCGAGAAGGGTCTGACAGTGTAAGCAGACACGCCCTCTTACTCGTCGCGCCCGGTTTACATTGCAGGACTATGCGTCAACATCCATAGGAGCCTGGTCGAGCTTGGGCCATCAAACAATTGCAAGGAGTATCCATGAGGTATGACACAGTTGATGATCATGACCAGCTAAAGAGTACATATATAACGATGCCCATGCGGAGAATTGTCTGCTTTACAATGCTGCCAAACTGCGACTCCCGTTTCGGTTTTCAGTTCCTCTCGACGACAACGACGCCGAGCGCCATCGGAGCTCAAGACTCACAGCCCTACGGCGGTGAGCAGCTTGGCAAAGTTGGGCGTGCCAAGACCAGTGACCTGTGCAAGGATGCCAAATGATGAGTCTTCGGCTGCTCGCAATCGCGCATCTCACACAGCGGTACTCACCGGGTCCCAACCGGCCTTGGCAGGGAAGCCGTTCGTGTTGCAGCCCGGGTTCGAGCCGGACGTGACGTCGTTGAGCGCGCTCGCGCCGGTCGAGTACAAGAACGGGTTCAAGAACCCAAGCGGGCTCTTGCCAGCAGCAGCGAGACGGTCGTTCAGGAGCGCGATGACACTCGCAAACGTCGGGCTCGCGCAGCTCGTGCCATCGACCGCCTCCTGACGGCCGTCGACGACGATCTCGAAGTTGACGCCCTGGGTCGCGACGTCTGGGAACCCGCGTCCGCTCGTGTTGAACTTGCCCTTGTTGGTGCTGCCGAGCGCGGACAGGTACGAGCTCACTGCGGTCTGCTGGTACGTCGGCTGCCCGAAGTAGTTGGAGAAGCCGCCCGAGGAGAAGTCTGCGGCCGTCTCGGGGTTGACGCCCTGCGTGGCGCCGACGGAGGTCATGCTGATGGGCAAGTGAGCGCGAGTAACATAACCTTGTAAGGATGAGTGGCTTACAAGGGACAACCGGAGGGGAAGGTCGGGACGAAGTTGCGGCAGCTCGAGGACTGCGAGCCGGAGACACCGCCATCGCCAGACGCGAAGAGGATAGAGGTACCCCGGGCACCGAGCTGAGCGTACGCGTTGCAGAGGTTGCTTAGGGGGTAAGAGAACGTAAGCCCGCGGAACAACGTCTTTCCGACGGAGAGATACGTACTTGGCAAGGGCGCGCGAGATCGTGTTCTCGTTCTGGCCGTAGCTGGTCGTGAGGACCTGGGGAGGAGAGTCCTCGCCGAGGAGGAAGTTGATGATGTCCAGGAAGCCCTCGAGGTCGCCGTCCTTGAAGTCATCGCCGACGGAGATGAACACGGTGGGCACACCGGTGGCAACGCCGACGGTGTATTGAATGTCCAAGTTCTGTATATCATGAACGTGGTCAGTACTCCACGGTGTAAAGTGAGGTTTCTGGACAAATTAACCGCTTCGATGCCGGCCTCAGAGGGGTTCTGGGGGTTCGAACCGCCATCGAGAGTCTGCAGAGTGAAGGTAGTGGAAGAGGAGATGTCAGGGCGGAACTTTGTCAGGAAAGTCTAGCAATGCGATATAGACGATCAGCGCAAGTTCTGATGCTGTCTACTAAGACGCTATACCTTGAGGTCCGCCTGGTTGGCGAACTGATCGATGAAGCCGCTGACGGCAAGCTGGTTGGAAGACTCGGTGGCGCGGGTGGTCGGGATACCGTAGATGGCCTGCAAGCACGCAGGGGTGATCGTGCTCGAGCACGACGACGGCACAGCACGTGCCGTGAAGTTCTCGTTCGCATGGCGGGCCGACTTGATAGGGGACGACACGACAGGAAGGTGTGAGTATGGGTTCGGGAAGCTGTCAGATTCATTGAAGGACTCGACGTCAGTGCTATCATGCAAGCGATAAGGAGAGCAGCGGGCACTGACGTGATCGTCGGGTGCACAAGGTCGAGGTGGCCCTGAAGCTCGGCGGGAATGGAGTAGGACATTGTGCGGATGACCTCCAGCCCGGTCTGCGCGTGAGTGTAGACGGAGAAGTCGGCATCAAAGAGCTCGTTGGCCTTGCTGACGGGAACCTCGAACGCCATCCAGTCTCCTGCGGGAGAAATGGTCTTGGCGGAGATTCCGTTCTCGGTCAGCCATGCGTTCACGGCATCCACGCTCTCCGGCTTAGGAGCGATGTATTGCTCAACCTGCAGAGATAACGACGAGGATCAGAACGCAACGCGAAGGCGGACGGAGGACGGCCAACGAACCTCGGCCTTTGAGAGATGATTGCCGTAGTTCGCGCTCGAGGGCGTGCTGACGTCGTAGAGCCTTTCCTCGAGACCCGTGAAGTCGCTCTGCACGAGCGCAAGGCGGAGCTTCAGAGTCGTGTCCGGAGATGCTGCACCCTGCAACGAGAAGCCGTCCGGGACGTCCTCGCGGGCCTCATGGACCTGGAGGTTGCGGCCCATGGGCTTGCCCAAGGCGAGTGCGAAGAGGGACGCGATGAGGAGTCCGGTGGCGATCATGGTGTCCGGAAGATGATGTCTGGAACGTAGAAGAGGCCCTCTGTGCTTTGCTCTGAAGTCCATGCAGAGTCTTTATACGTTCTTCAGCCTGGCGGCGGCGGTTGTCCTCGCCCGAATCACGAGGCGAGAAGTCCACCCACGCATTGCGAAGCTCAAAGCAACGACATTCGAGCACATGGTGCTATCAGTAGCGATGCACCAGAGCGACGCCGTAGAAGGAGGCTCATTGACAGCTCTGCGGTCAAGACGCCTCCCAACTGTTGGCAGGATCGCCCCGCGGCGGGCCCAAAGAGGCGCCGGGACACCGAAGCACCGACGATGGATTGGCAAGAACGCCATGTGCACGCGCGCGCGCGAGAAAGAGATCAGAACTCGGAAGCACCCCGCGGCCTCTGAGTGCGTGCACCAAAGACAGAAGCTATTCTTAGCATGCGCTTGCTTGATAAGTGTCGAGCTTACCTTGTGTGCAGAAGAAGAGTATCTCGTCGTGGGAGCACATGGCTTGCCCCGCGAGGTCGAGCGAGCCTAAGTCTCGAGGCTTCGGAAGATTCCATCAATGGGTCGCGCGTCGGTCGCCAAGCCTTTTCGAGTGATGCGAGGACATGAACAGGTCAGCTGTGGTCATCGTTAACTTGCGTTAGGTGAAGGTTCAGTGGCATCGAAGCGATGCAGGCAGCGGCAACAATTAACTGTGCATCTCCGCTGCCTACCGGCGGGTGCATTAACTTGAACTACAATCGTCGAGCTTAGGGATGTGTGACCTTCCGTGCAATGATCGATGTGGAGAACGATGTGGGAGGTGCGCCGCACCACGCTTCCGAGGCCATCCTGTCACTGAGGAAGCAGGTATGCGATCAGCTCGGAGAGGCTCAAGTCTGACCGAGACCTTCCATATGCATGTCGTTGTTATCTGCGTCGGACACGGGACTTGAAGCTGGCCGAGGTCGCCATAGATTGATCGATTCAGACCGCCCACGTTTCCCAAGATGGGTAGACACCCGTGCATGTGGTAGCAGTAGTCAAGGCGCTGCGAACAAATATACAGAATTGCTCGCATGGATGCGGCTTCGCGAGGCTAGCAATGCGTGGCGCATTCGGCCGATGACTATAGCTGTGTGGGAGCCTATGGCGTATGCGACATGATTCAGCAAGACACAGCGGCTAGAATCCGAACGGCGAGCTATGAAAATGTCCAGGCTTACGCAGAGGTTGTGGGCGATGCATTGTGCACCATGCGCCATCACGTTTGCCACCTTCTCCGATTCGATGGAGTGGTTGTTCTGTTATCAAAGACTTCACACTGGCTCGTTGCGGCCCATACAGCAGTTCTAGACACTGCCATCAAAGTCAAGGTTATGTTTACAGCCCTGTCGATTGAACTACGCGCTGTGAGGTAGAGTTATGTGCGAGGTTGAGCGTGTTGAAGCGAAGTTTGACAAGTGCTTAGGAGATCGGTGTTAGGGGTCCTGGTCAGCGCTGCTGAGTTGGAATTCATGCCAAGCCGAGCTCCGGCTTGTCTACCATAGCGGCAAAGTCCGCGCTGCGTCAGTGAATCAACTCGAATGTGTACATCCACCGCGTGAGTCCATGTCCGTATAGCCTATGGCGATTATACGTTCGTACATTACACTAAATGAGTATGCAGATGGAGGCGGGTATTCGTCCCAATGAAGGTCAAAAGGATAGTACCAGATGCAAGACTGTCAGGCCATCTTTACCTACGGAGGTTGGCACCTCCCTCGGGTTACTCGCTCCTGGACAGAGGCAGGCGTTTGCCTTGCAGCAGATCGAAGAGTATCGCAGGAAGATCGACGAACTCCACCAGTACATCCATCTCCTGAACATCGAGGTGAACAATGCCTCCCTCATCTTCAGAATGCTCCCGAACGAGCTTCTCATGGAGATCTTCCGACACATTCGTCCCACCAAGCGAGCCGAAATTCGGATCGCGCACGTTTGCAGTGCTTGGCGAAACATCCTTCAAAACACGTCCGAATTCTGGGCAGACTTGGTCAGCATCCTAGACGGCATCACTGCTCAACCCGAAGACGACTGGAATTGCTACCTCTCGTGTCTCGCTTTGTCTTCTCCACGACCACTCAGACTATCCCTTCGAGGCAACCGCATCCCACGGATGCCCGAGGTGCATGGACACCTGCCGAGAATCACGTCGTTGGTGCTCACGTTTGTCGATGAGCAAGTGACCAAGCATCTACCGGACCTATACGAGTTCTTCGCGCTTGGTTTGCTGGCTCTGGAGGAACTAGAGCTCACCGCCTACAATGTTATCTTCGACGCTATTGCGGACATGCACGATCATGGGCACCATTACTTCTCGTCCAATTTCGAGTTGCCTAGTCTCCGCGTCTTGCGCACGCACGGCATTTTCTTCGCCGCTGCTTTGGCCTGCAGTTCCCTTCAACACGTAGTCCTAGTCAACGAGAAGCCCTTGTACCTCGGTGATCGCACTTACATGGAGGCACACTCATATCCTGTGTTTCTGGATGCTCTACGACGGTGCTCCGATTTGGAGACGTTAGACATCGCCTACTCCTTGCCTCGAGGCGAGGATCCTACGGGCCCTCCCGACCACTCTCATCCCTTTGTTCATCTTGGCAGCCTCCGTTTCCTCATCATATCGGACGAAACATGGCACATTCGCCGTTTCTTCGAGGCGGTTTCCTTTCCTCCTACGACCACGATCACCGTACATAACCTGGCGCCGAAGTGGCGGAGTGCGTATGCGGAAGTCCTCCCCAGGACGAGGACGCTGGAAGTGATCTCGAGCCTCGAAGACGTCACCCTCCACTTCGACAGCGTTTCATGGAAGTGTTGCCTGCGCCGGTTCGTGGACGATACCGAGCGCTTCACGATACATACGACGTGGCTCTACGATCTCGAGGGCTTCCGCCTCGAAGATCTCTGCGACGTCTTCCCCTTCGGGTCGCCGCTGACTGCGCTGGACATTACCCTAGATGATCACATGCCCTTTGGAAGCGAGCAATGGGATCAGCTCTTGGAGGAGTTCCACAATATCACCTTCCTTTCGCTCAACAACCGTTCTTGCAGAAAGCTTGCGGAGGCTTTGAGCAGAATGACTTCCGAGCAGTATCCGTTGCCGCATCTGGAGGAGTTGCGGGTACGGTGCAATGGTGATGAAGCCGAACTTGAGACGGAGAGGGCTATGTTAGAAAGCGTCGTCCGGTTGCGGGAAGCGGCAGGTTTGAAATTGAAACATTGGAGTATTTAGCGCAACGGCCGACTTGTAGCAGAAACCTTAGACCGAGGTAGTCCTAGCTGCGAGTGTTAAGACTGAGAGCATATTGACCTGTTTTGATGTAATTACCTACAATAGCACGCTTCATTCAAGGCGCCAATAACAAGTGTCCGAGTCAGTAAGTGTTCGATTTAATTACATATGCATAATTGTTAGTAAACACAGTAAACACTGTTCGATCATTGTGAGCGGCTATTGCAACTTGGACCCTTGCCGCGACCTAGAGCTCTGCTTGCCGCAACTCATCCTTCCTATTCCTCGTCGCCGTGAATCACGGCGACGCGCAGAACTCCTCATTATGTCTGCGGCACTCAATGCTAGGGCAGACACATCCACACAATCAGCAGGGACAGTTCCAGATATCTCGCTCGGTTCACTCAACTCGACATTCTCAACACCCGCACGGAGCATCCGCATACCCTCTGCAGCGAGTGGTACGACAGCCGTTTCGTCGGGACCTCTTGGCTCGCCATCTTCTCCGCATGGAGCCACGTCGTTTTTGAAGAGACGAGCGGAAGAGGCGACCCCTGTGGCTAAGCGGTTCGGGAAACACGAGGACGAAGGAGACTCGCGTGAGGAACGTGACGGAGACGTGTTGGACACCCCGGATGGCAGGGACAAACGATGGGGGACTGCATCCGAGGTCGCTGCTCCAGGACGGCCCAAGCGTACGCGGAGTGCAGGTGCAGGCGGGAAGGGCGGCCTTAACTTGACATTACGAGACCAAGAGAAGGTACGTCTCACATTGTACTGCGGTACTCACCCATACCTCCAGGCCCGTTTCTTACGCGTATCTACCATAGCACATCGACGCACTGAAGAAAGAGAACTTCAACATCAAGCTCAAGGTCCACTTTCTCGAGGAGCGCCTCGCGCAGCTCGCCCCGGACCAGATCGACGCCGCGCTTAAACAGAACATCAATCTCAAGATCGAGGTCCAGCAGCGCGGCATGGAGATGAAGAAGCTGAAGAAGCTCGTGCTGGAGCTTGAGCGGGAGCTGGACCGGCTGCAGCGCGGTTCGGGGGGAGCACAAGCACGCGCGCGGGAACTCGAAGAGAAGCTGGAGGAGCGTGAGCGGGAGCTGAGGGAGCTTAGGAGGCGACGCGCTATCGGACCCGATGACGACGCTCTGCGCGAGCTCGAGGCGCGGAATATCGAACTGGAGGAAGAGCTCGACAATGTACGCGGTCTGCTGGAAGAGAACACCGAGGAGCTGGAGCGCCTACGGGACCTTGCGGAACAGCGAGGGGACCACTCGTCGGCTGGGAGTGATCGGTGGCGGAGACAGGCGGAGGAGCTCGAGGGTGAGAACGAGGACCTGCGGGCGCGCATCGACGAACTGGAGGAGCTCCTGACTGCACGCAACGACGAGAAGGAGGACATGATGGACGAGCTGGAGGCGATGAAGCTCGAGATAGAGGACTTGCAGCGGCGGCGGGAGGCGGAGTCCATAGAGCGGAGCCAAAGCCGCGCGCAGATCATGGAGGAGCGGGAAGAGCGGGAAGCGGTCGAGGAGGGCCTGAATGCAGTGCGCGACAAGTTGGCGGCAGCACAGATCGAGCTGCAGCAGAAGGAGGACGAGATCGACATGAAGAACCGCGAGATCGAGGAGCTCATCGCGGAGCACCAGCGGATCGTCGAAAACGTAGAGGACGAGTGGCGCGGAGAGGTCGAACTCGTCAAGGGCCAGGTCGAGGAACTGCGCGATGCGCTCGAGCAGCGCGACGCGGAATGCAAGGAGCTGCGTCTTCACATCGACGAGTTCGAGGCGAACGCAGATGACCTCAACAACAAGTTCGAGGCTGCGCTCGCGCATCTCGAGCGCGAGGCGGAGGAGAAGGACAACGAGATCGAAGCTGCCAACCGCGACCTTGAGAAGATGAGCAATCAACTGTACGCTCTCGAAGAGGAGAACGAGCGGCTCAAGGAGGACATGGACCGCCTGCGCGAGGACGAGGCCCATGAGCGCGATCGATTGGAGCAGTTGTCTGCCGCACTTAAGCAGGTATGTCGTCTCATACTCCATGACGTATATTACACTAACATCTTAATCTCAGAAAGCTGCAAACTTGAAGCGCGAGCTGGAGGATCTCACAGACCTGTACAATGCTCGTAATGCAGAGGCTCAGGATCACCGTGAACAGAAGGAGAAGCTTGCACAGCACGTCGAGCGGCTCGTAGAAGAGCTCCAACGGGAGCGCGGATTACGCGAACAGCTGGAAGCCGATCTCGACAAGGCGGAGAAGGACCACGAGGACGCGATCCAACGGGAACGACGTGGGCTTGAGGCGAAGGAATCTGCGCTCCAGTCCGCTCTCAACGACCTGGCACGCACGCAGTCTCTGTTGTCGCAGCGCGAGAGCGATCTCGTCGCTGTCCAAACCGCCCTTCAGACGCTCGAGGCGGACAACAAGAAGCTCGGCGAGTCTCATACGACCGCCCGATTCTCTCTACAGCTCGAAGTCGACCGCTTGCGTCGGGACGTCGAGCGCCTCGAGGACGAGCTCGCGCGTGCACGCAAGGAGCTGGACGACCGCGAAGGCAAGGGGCGCGACCGCGACAGCGTGATCGACAAATTGCACGCGGAGAACCGCGACCTTGCAGCACAGCTCGCGGCACAGACTCAGGCTCGACTGAACGTGTCTGAGAAGCTCGATGATGCACAGGCGAGCCTACGCACGGCTGAGTCTGAGACTGCGAGCCTTCGTACGCGTATCGCAGAATTGGAACAGCGCTTGTCGAAGGACCAGCGTGCATTGCTTTCTGCGGAGGCGCAGTACAGGGATCAGTTGACGGAGCGTAACACTCTGCTCTTGACGATCTACCAGTACATGGACAAGATCGTCGGCGTCGACAAGACACCCGTGAGCATTCCATAGGGGCTTATCTATCTGCTTCGATGATACTGACCAACTCGTACAGAAGAAGCACGGGCAAGCAGAGACGAAGCCCTTCACGAACTTCAGCGTCTTCCACGACAACCTCATCACCCGTCTCAAAGCGCTCAGCCAGATCCAGACTGACTTTGAGAGGCGCACGAAGGAAGCAGAGCAGCGCTACACCGACAGACTCAACGACATGCGGAAGCAGCTAGACCTCCGCTGGAAGCAGATCGACAAGTTCGAGTCCAGCGTGAAGGCGCTCGCGGAGGCTAAGGCGCTGTGGCGCAAGAAGCTGAGCGCAAAGGAGGGCGAGATTGAGGCGTTACAGGCACGTTGTGAATCCTAGCTGTTTCGACGAGAATGGTGGCTGACCGAAAGATGCACAGGCGACGAATGCAGCGCTACAATCGCACGTCGTCACCCGCAAGGGCAACCAAGCGGACTCGATGGAGATCCGTGCGCTCACCGCACGCGCGCAGAACGCAGAGCGCCGTGCGATCAACCTGCAGAACCAGCTGCTTGCGTCGGAAGAGAAACTCACCGCTGTGAACCAGAAGACCACCGTTGCAGACAACAAGTGGGAGGCTCGCGTACAGGAATACGAGAAACGCCTCAAGGCGGCCGAGGAGAAGTTCAAGCGGGAGAGGCAGGGCGGCAAGGAGCGTGCTCTGGAACTCGAAAACCAGATGAAGTACGTTTCATTCGCCTATCGCCGTTGAGATCCTGTTGATAATGACATTAACCGCGTAACAGATCGTATCAACGGCAGATCGAGCTGGCACAGAAGCGCATACAAACTCTCAACGAGATAATCGAAACCGCCGGACTGAAGACCCCGGGCAAGGGTTCCCCAGCACCCGGGAACAAGTAATCGTCCCAGAGGGTGAATCCCTCCTTACCCCATATACGTATGACTTTGCTTGACGCTGCTCTCCATTCGCTTTCGCTCGTCGCTCATTTCGGTGGTCCTCATAATGGAATCTGTTCCGTGCCGTATAGGTATTGTACAATTATTGCGTATACCACCTGCACTCATGCTATCTTCACTGTATCGATTACTGCTCGCATCGTCATATAATACCATCGCTGATCAGGACTTGGTTTGCTGACCTGTGAGGAGCGTTGTCTGTGCGGTGAGACAGCTCAGAATCCACCACCGTTAGTCCAGCCGCCGTCCGCAACGAGAATCTGAAGGGTATATCCAACGGGTGAGTCTTGTCTTCTACGTGGGAAAACGTACGGGTCGCTCACCTTGTTGGTCATATAGCCATTGGTAGCCAGCATGAGCACGATCTGTGCGATCTCGTCTGGTTTGCCGAGTCTCCCAATGGGGATCTTACTCTGTTGGTATCCCGTGAACGTCATCAAGCCACCAGACGAGCACAGCATAGAAACCGGAGACTGACCCTGACGGCCTCGGATGGATTCTTCATCATCTCCGTATCTGGTATTGTGCAGCACATGATTAGTAACGGCACTCGTGCATCCGACAGCGGTACGCGTACCCTCAATCAAGGCTGGAGCGACTCCGTTCGTGAGCTGCAATCAGTGACCGCGTGAGTGGGCGAGCAACTGCGGCCGGTCGCGCGACTTGCTTACAATGCCTTCTTTGCAGTATCGCAACGACAGCCAGTGGATAAGACCATGTAGTGCCGACTTTGAAGAAGCGTACTGGGGACCGATTACTCCACCGGTTCCTGCGGCGACACTGTGATCCATCCGGATCTCAGTGCGGGGTTGGAGAGTCTGGAAGATGAGTACGCCTCACCTCGACGTGAAGATGATACGGCCCCATTGTTGCTGCTGCATATGCGGCAGGCACTTTTGTGCGAGCTAGGCAGATCAGGCGTCGATATCAACACTCCAAGGTCTACACATGTCGTGCAATCCCTACGCTCAAACTTACAACATAATGCGTTCCGGCATTGGTACGCCATATCTCCTCGAAGACCTCCGCGCTCACCTCCTGCATGTCGCCCTCCGGACCGATCCTGGGTCCGGTCACGCCATGGTTGCTGAAGAGGATGTCGGGGGCGCCGAGGACGGCAACGACGTCGTCGTACAGCTTCCGCGCGTTCTCGTACGTGGACAGATCCGCCTCAAACGCGGCGGCTTTGACCCCAGGGGCGAGTGTGACGAGCTCCGCGACGAGGGCGTCCGCTTTGGACTTGGATTTCGCTGATGAGTGATGGACGGCGATGGAGCAGCCGCTCCGTGCGAAGGCGCGTGCAGTGGCCTGGCCTATGCCCCCACTGAGCAGTTGTGTCGGACCAAGCAAGAATCTCTCTCAGCGCGCTACGAAGAGACGAACGTCATGCGGGAATGTTGGATGGACGTACGTGCAGCCGGTTATGAGGGCGAGTTTGCCCTGGAGAGGGAAGATCACCTCGGGGGACGCCATGGAATTGCACTTTGATAATATCGGCTGCAACTGGACGAGCGATGCTACGGGTACACGATGGCAAGGTACAAGGTACGCTCGATACTTATAGCCAGCCACGGATGTTGGAGTCTGACTAAGATCCTAGGATTTGCTTGGAACACAGTCGAAACACTAAGTATATATACACGTATGACGTCGGTTGTAATCAATTCTGTGGAATAACTGATATGAGAAAGCGGCGCTGACATAGACTGCATTGTTGCTCCGAAGTTCGAGGGATGATCAGAGTGAGTAGCTTGCAAGGCCGAATTCTTATACTTCGTTCATGACTTCACAGAGACGTAATTACGCGTTGAAGAACGCGTCGAATAGGTTCATATACACTGCCGTCGAAAAGCGCTTAGGGGCATGGCGAAGCGCCTATTGCCGATAGGCGCTCGCAGTGGGCGCACTTGCGTGCAGATACAAGAAACTTCATACAAATAGGGAACGCATGTTTTACATGCGTGATGTTGAGTTCATTGTCTCACTATATGAGCAGGCTATGGAACATGCGAGTCGTAGGAACATGTTTATCCAGTCATTGATTAGGCGCCGAAGCTCAGACTTGGACGCGTCAGTCACACTTGCAGGCAGAGTTCAAACTGCATAACAGCTTGTGTCTCCAACCTCTGTCTCAATCTTACGCCCCAGTCATCCTCCTGCGTCCCGCTGTAGTTGCGATGCCCCGCTCTACACGCGTGAGTATCATATACAGCTTCATAAGTTTTCTTACAAGCGGTGACCTCTTGTTTCTTGCAGCCGATTGACGTCCCGCGCGGCGGCGTGCTCGACAGCCTCAGGGTCCTCAGACGGACGTCTCTGCTCCTGCGCCAACCTGCGATGCCGACGAATACTTAATGAGGGCCTTGCCAGGCTTCAAGCCGAGAGAGGGGGGGTCCAAAATCGCTCATGCAGTTGTGGGGAGCCGCAGTCAGCAGAGGAAACTCTCAGCAGTCCTTGTCGAATGCTGAAGAATACGGAAGTTGACAAAGCCTCAGTATGCGGAACAAGTCGAAGGAGCATTGTGACCCATATCCAAGGATTTCGCGACGTCGTACATCCAGTCTTGCAGGCTTGGTCATGGTTCGGGCATGATACATCTCGTCCGAGACAGATAGTACATCATAGTTACAGTCTTGCGCGGGTATGGCATTTACATAAGCCTTTGGCCTTAAGGCCTTACGAGTGGCCAAGTATTCCCACGGGCTGGTACGGCTCCTCGAGGTACTTGATTTCCTCCTCAGTCAGCTTCACGCTCAGCGCTCCTACCATGAGTAACGGGTTGCAATGCAGCAAAGAGAGCGATCAGCGTATGTAGCAGACCATGCCCGTTCGGAAAACGCTCACCAATGATGTCCTCTAGGTTCTTCAGACTAGTGGTACCAACGATAGGTGCGGTGACGCCTGGCTTGGAGAGGATCCACGCGGTGGCGATCTGAGCCATGCTGACACCTCTCTTCTTGGAGAGCTCCTCGACGCTGGGGAGCGCTTAGCATTATACGCCATATCACCAGATCAATCGGTGGCTACTACATACCGACCGATGATTGCGGGGACAGCAGGGATATTGTACATTTGAAGGTACCTGTGCGTCGAGATGAGCGAAGCGATGTGGTACAACTTGACGAAAGCGACTGACCCATCCGTCTGCGAACGCAGGGTCTCGGTATCGAGGGGGTGCGCAAGTAGACCGCGAGCGAGTGACGACCAAGGAATGGACCCAACCCCGAAGTGCTACACCCACAGTGAGTACTTCGTGGAGTACTCGGATAGCGAGTCATTGCAGAGATGTACCTTGAGAGTAGGGAACATCTCGCGCTCTTCTTCGCGATAGAGCAGGTTGTAGTGGTTCTGCATGGAGATGAACGGCGTCAGGTTGTTCGCGATGGCGTATTCTGCAGCAGTAGCGTGTTAGGTAGACCCTCCGCTCCAATCAGTTACACGCGTCTTACGCTGCATCTGTTGGACTGCCAGAGTCATGGTCAGATTCCGCTGAGTAGCATGACGACGGCATGTGGGGTGCTCACACTGATAAGCATAGCAAGAGCTCATGCCAATGTACCGCACGTAACCGGCCTTGACTACGTCGTGAAGAGCTTGCATCTACGTTGTTTGTCAATGCTCAGTCGTAAACATTTCGAGTGTATAACAGGCGAGAACAGCGCACCGTCTCCTCAATAGGTGTGCCGTAGTCGAAACGGTGGCCTACGTCGAGGAATTTCAGCGAACTGCGCATGGGCCCCATGACACTCCTATCTACATACACTGAAGGAGGTCGATGTAGTCGAGCTGCAGCCGCTGCAAACTGGCCTTGACGGAATCGAAGATGTGCTGTCGCAGATGGCGCGCGTGAGGACCGACGTGCACGTTAGAAGTACTGATGGTAGAACGCACCTTGCGGTTTAGGCCCATTTGGTTGATGATACCAAAGTCCAGGGGGGTATTTCCTGGGGCCAGGGGCCTGTCGCCCGGGCCCTTCGGGACCGGGAAGTATACCTGCATCCACGAGAATCAAAGTAAGGCAAGGGATGTCACGCAACTAGCAATATACGAGCAGACCTTGGTCATAATGACGAGCTCCTCGCGAGGGAGATTCAGTTGCTTGATCGCCTTGCCAAGGATGACTTCGGAGAGTCCGTTCGAATACATCTAACGATCCTCGATGTAAGCTGGTCTGGCGCGCAATATCGACGTGAACACAAGTGTCAAGGAGCTTACGTTCGCCGTATCAAACGTCTGGATACCCTGCTCGTATGCGTACTTGATGTGTTTGATCGCCTCCTCCTCGCCAAGGACCCACTTGTACCATTCCTGGCTGCCGTACGACATGCAGCCCAAGATGATCTTCGACACCTTCAGCCCCGAGTTTCCGAGGCGAACTGCGGCGAACGAGATCCTCGATGAGCAGTGCCCTACGTACCGGAATGGAGATGCATGGTAGACTCACCGTATTCCATCTTCGGAGCCATATCTGCTGTCACTTGTGGTAGAAGAGGCTGAAAAGCGCGACTGTGTGATTAGTGGGAACGGGGATGAGCCTGGGGATTACGTCGCGACGCATCTGCTAGGATGCCCATCAAGCGACTTTATATGCGTGTGGAAACTGAACGCGATGGCCGCTATCTCGCGCACGGCACAAAAACGCATTCATTGTCGACTGAGCATTTACCCTCGTCACTGGCACTCGAGCAGTTCCGATGCTCGCATAGTATGCATGCGTCATTCAGCATGTAATCTGGAAGAAAGGACCCACGTCACAGATGCAGCAAGGCTACAGCTTAAGCCGCGGCCGATAACAATGCTGTCCCACAGGAACCAGGCGCGTTATGTGCTATCGTAGACGAAGATAGATGGAGTAGCTGGAGGGCAGTGGAGGATATGTCCCGACCGGCATTTGCATGTCTTCGAGAGAAAATTCTAACGTGTAGAATCGCCAACATTCGTAGCTCATGCCAGTGTCCTATTTATCTCAGCACGAGAAGTCGCGAACCTGCTGACTTGGGCTTGCGGCAAGTAGGATGGGTGCTATCTACTGGTTTCGACGGAAGTCAGCCATTGTGAGAGCAATAGCAGAATCCACCAGCGAATGTTGAGAGTACCATGACCGACGCTTGCGAGCGCAGCACGGAATCATCGGCTTCCCGAGGCTGCAGCTCGATGGCACTGCCATGACGGTGGTCAAGGAAAGGAGGAGTTCCGAATCGAGATTGACAAGTCACCCGCCTACGTTTGATGGGCGTGATCGGGCTCGGCGATCTGCGCCCCCTCAGAGGCTCAGCCACATATCCAGCAGGTGTATGCGTTGTAGAGCGAAGCATTGTTTGCCAAGCTCGCGCATCCTCGTCGGAGTCTGGCACCGACGTGAGGAATACTATCTGCAGCGCGACACAGCTCGGCTTGAGTTGACAAACCGTCTATGGAACGAATCCACGCGCAGGGGCTCCGTACCGGTACGTGTAGACGTCCTCACAATGTTATACATTCAAGTATGTTCTGGATATTATACAACCCCCCTTCGCATTCGCGGGTATAGCATCTCAAGCAGCGGCTTCAGGAGTGGCCGATGATGCCCACCGGCTGGTACGGTTCCTCGAGGTACTTGATCTCCTCCTCCGTCAGCTTCACGTCCAGCGCGCCTGCAGTACGTTCGAACGCGTCAGCCATTACCTCTGTGCGTATTATGACGATGTGGTTCAGAGGGCTTACCGAGGATGTCCTCTAGGTTCTTGAGGCTGGTGGTGCCGATGATGGGCGCGGTGACGCCGGGCTTGGCGAGGATCCACGCAGTCGCGATCTGCGCCATGCTCGCGTTCTTCTTCTTCGCGAGCTCCTCGACGCTGGATCCGTCTTTTAGTAAACCGCGCCCTGGACGGGGTTGCGATGCTTACCGGCTAACGATCGCAGGGATAGAGGGAATGTTGTAGATCTTCAGGTACCTATACTCCGAGGTCAGCATCGCAAGCGTGGAGAGTTGCGAAGAAAGTGACGTACGCATCCGTCTTGGAGCGCACGGTCTCCGTGTTGAGCGGGTGCGTGAGCAGGCCACGGGCAAGAGGCGACCAGGGGATAGACCCAACGCCGAAGTGCTGCATTTTCAGTGAGTATTCTGTGCAGCGGCTCTTAGGCAGGGGACACTGACCTTGAGCGTGGGGAACATCTCACGCTCCTCCTCGCGGTAGATCAAGCTGTAGTGGTTCTGCATGGAGATGAAGGGAGTGAGGTTGTTCGAGATGGCATATTCTGTGGCACCGCGTTAGACGGCAGCTTGCTTGGAGGTATAGCGCGAGGCTTACGCTGCATTTGGTGGACTATCCCAAACGCGTCAGATTTTAGCTCCGATTAGGTCACCTCTGTGTGGAAAGGCACTCACACTGGTACGCGTAGCAAGAGCTCATGCCGATGTACCGCACGTATCCTGCCTTCACAACATCGTGCAGCGCTTGCATCTGCGTTACCGGGGGTGAGTCACTCTGCCTGAGATCGAAAACTCTCGGAGAAAGCGTACCGTCTCCTCGATCGGCGTATCGTAGTCAAAGCGGTGGCCTACATATAACAAGGTTAGCTGAGCCGTTCGTGAAGCAACCACGCTGCTGCCTACATTGGAGCAGATCGATGTAGTCGACCTGAAGCCGCTGCAGACTAGCCTTGACGGAGTCGAAGATGTGCTACGAAACTCGAATACATCAGATTAGGTGGATGCCTATGGTGAGAAAAGACGTGCCTTGCGGTTCAAGCCTTTCTGGTTGATGATTCCGAAGTCCTCGGGCTTCTTGCCTGCAGCAAAGACGTTGTCGCCCGGATTCTTCGGGACGGGGAAGTATACCTATACCCGCAAGAAATCAAGAGTTGAACTTCGCGTTACCGATTTCACTCCTCGTACCTTGGTCATGATGACGAGCTCCTCGCGAGGGAGGTTGAACTTCTTGATCGCCTTGCCAAGGATGATCTCGGAGAGGCCGTTCGAGTACACCTATTGATACTCAAGCTAAAGTCTTATAACGCAGCGCGTAACGCAAGGCACCTACATTCGCTGTGTCAAACGTCTGAATGCCCTGGTCGTACGCGTACTTGATGTGCTTGAGCGCTTCCTCCTCGCCCAAGACCCATCCCTGCCATTCGGGGCTGCCGTACGACATGCAGCCCAAGATGATTTTCGACACCTTCAACCCAGAGTTTCCGAGGCGCACTATGGGATACACATTCTTCGTAAGCCTCTCATTGCGCTGCGTACTGAGCAGTGAGCAGCATGCACTGACCGTATTCCATCTTCGGGGCCATGTCTGCTGCTGCTATATAACGGTAGTGGCTGAAAGTGCTGCTATGTGCAGGGTTTAGTGGGGATGAGTTAGAGCGTGGGATCGCTGCCAGGCCATCTGTCGTCAGCGTTCAGCCTTATATACACCCTGCGCTGCGCCTGAGATTGACGATCGGCACACACACGGCGGGGATGCGGAACGAATGTCGACGAATCTAGCTTGACAGGCCGAAGCTATGACCATATTAGTGCTGACTACGGCGACCCTTGTCCTCCGGGCTAGACTCTGAGAAGACCGTGTTGTTGGGAGCGACGCCGTTGCTCGTACACACAGGCGTCATCGTCAACGACAACCTGGACGATGAGCTCCGCGTTATCGAGGTCATCGGTACGAACGAATTGCAGCGTGGAATCGATAGTTATCCCGAGCCGGAAGAGACAGACGCGTTATGTGCTATCGCAGATGGAGCACAGTTGGAGCGTATCCCGACCGGCATTTCCATGTCGTTCGTGCAGAAGTTCATGGGGAGCTACCAGCGACGACGGTCCTTCTAGTAGCTACGAGATGCGAGTCTGCTGACCAAGATATGTGGGTGGGATGGGAACAGATTTTCTGGTTGCATGGGAGATCTAGAGGCGTGTCGTACAGAGTGTCGCAAGCCGTGACGTCGTACGAGAGAGGGTGCATGAAGCCCAGTCAAAATTAACTACGGGTTGATACGCTTCGTTCCGCGTGGCTCTGTGAAATGCCACATGTTGCGGAGTGCATCCGGGCCCATCTGGTCTGATACGATGCAGATTCACACGGTTGACGTGCGTTGAGTCAGACCGTGCTCGAGACGTGCTCGAACATGCTTTGCTTTGCTTTGCTCGACCGTGTTTGGCTCGTTTTGGACGTGTTCGGGCTCGTCAAGCAGGTGTTTGGTTTGACAACCGTCTGTTGTCTGGGGTCGTGTCATGATCCGTGCTGGAATGGCATGTCATGGCATTAGGAACTGCTTATATAGATCCGGATAACTATGCTGATAACCTCAGCATAGTGGCCTTTTGGCCCAGTTGTTAGATTGTGTTATTGTCCGGGCATGGTCTCTCACAGTATGCTGAGGTTCCCAGGTCACTGGTTCAAACCCTGGTGGTTGCATTCTGTTCCGCACCACAGGGCCCCAGACTAGTGGCTTACAGAGGCTTGGGAAACCTCTGGGGGTCTGCTATAAAAAGCATTCCTGGGTCCTAGAAGGTTAAGCTAGCCCCAGGGCCTGGAGAACCCTGGTTTGACATGTCAGGCTAGCACCTTCGAGGGCTTGGTGCCTAAAGGGGGGGCACTGTCATGATCCGTGCTGGAATGGCATGTCATGGCATTAGGAACTGCTTATATAGATCCGGATAACTATGCTGATAACCTCAGCATAGTGGCCTTTTGGCCCAGTTGTTAGATTGTGTTATTGTCCGGGCATGGTCTCTCACAGGTCGCTCGCTTGACGACACTTGTGTTTGAAATAAGGCCGCACTCACGTCTGTTTGTCCCAACATATCCCCTCAGCCAATCCCATAGCTCGCCCTCTTGTCCGGGGTCCCGTCCTGCCAGTGCGACTGCCTGTGTCTGTCTGACCGTCGACATGCCCTCCTCCGAGCCCTCGTTCTCAAACAAGCGCCCCCTTCCTGTCTTGGCCAAAGATTGAGATATCGACGTCATAGGTGCCTCGCGATTCTCTTAAGTCCAGCGACACCATCTCGAGTCTCGACGTTCACTTGTCTTCTGACCACCACCATCTCCATCTATAGTGCGTCCGTCCTGCCTTTGTCTCGCAGTCTCCTTGGGCTCACATCGTTCTTATAGTCCCCTGATACTCACATCAAGCCGTGCAATTTCTCCTGGTATGTAAGCTCATGACATTGCGGATCGACAACATCCCAGAAAGCTGACTATATGCGCCCAGTGCCGCCCAGCCAGAACACATTGGGTTCATGCCAGGTGAGCCTTGCACAATACTATCCCCACCTACCCCAGCTCTCATCTAACAGATAGTCTTATGTTATTATACACATTGCGAGGCGGCACAAAGTGCGGGGGGCGGGAGGACGCAATGGTAAGGGATGGGATTGTGTAGGTGTGAAGGGGGGCCCGGGGACAAGGGGAACGCCCGCAGGCTGTCCATGTGCGCGTAAACGGCGGACAACCTTCACATGTGCAGATTTATGCGAGCCCAGATGTATATATTAGTACAGCTGTTTGCGGAATGGGACATATTTGCACGTATATGAACAGTGAAGCTACGTGAGGATACGGTTTGGTACGGGCACATACGCGCGTATACGGTGTTCCCAATCAAGCCGGGCTATTCTGTAGGTGCGGATATGTGCGGATGCACGCGTACATGCCCATTGCCACTGCAGAATGCCCCGGAAAACATTACGCACCAGTGCACTTTTTCCGGTGCCATACGGGGCAGTCCGGAAATCCGTAGATCCCGGACACCGACGGATACGCCCGTTGTAAATTTTGACTGGGCATGAAGCATTGAACGTGCTGAAGACTACAAGCTCAGAGTTGTGCCTGTAGCCCCGTTAGCTGCGCTGTCCTCAGATACAGTAGCCTGAGATCTGAGGATGGCAGAGGAGGTATGAGCGAATCATGGTCGTCAGTCGATCGCACGTCTATTTTTGATGGGAATGATCGGGCTCGGCGATCTGCTTATCTATTTCCAAGTATCTGCATGACGTCAACTGCAGTCTCGATAATTTGGCTTGCAGCAACTTCAACATAACCTCCCCGCAGTGTACACACGCTACAAGAGCTGTATATGACCTAATCATGGCCAGCTGCGACAGCTGTAAAATCGCCAGCAGGTAACATGTCACACATCGTCTGTCCTGACAGATCGTCGTTCACCAATAAAGGGCTGAAACTTGAAGACGGAGCTTCGGACTGACGTCCATTGCTCATCG
Source organism: Cubamyces lactineus (assembly GCA_022376465.1). NCBI lineage: Eukaryota > Fungi > Basidiomycota > Agaricomycetes > Polyporales > Polyporaceae > Cubamyces > Cubamyces lactineus. Next base: position 297,172 of record JACDTU010000013.1, on the reverse strand, counting down.
CTCATCAACATTCGAGTCGACATACAGATACAGGCAGCCACAAACAGGCTGAGCTACTTCATCTACTTGACTTGTCGGCCTCGATCGCGAAACCGGACCTACACCCACATGGTCACTCAGAAGTGGCCCGCAATCGGCACCGGCTTGTACGGTTCCTCGAGGGACTTGATTTCCTCCTCGGTCAGCTTCACGTCCAAGGCACCTTCAGAAATAGATCAGCACGCTAAGCCCGATTGAGCGAACAGAACACGGCGGGCGCGAGAACTCACCGAGGATATCCTCGAGGTTGGACAGGCTCGTCGTGCCGATGATGGGTGCAGTCACGCCGGGCTTGGCCATGATCCACGCGAGCGAGATTTGCGCCATGCTGACCCTCTTCTGCTTTGCAAGCTCCTCGACACTGTATACGTAGGGGACGAGTCAGCGACCTCGAGAGCGTTCTGCTTAACGAAGCAAACTACGGACCGGTTGATGATCTGCTCTGACGCATCGCCCTTGTACAGCCCGACCCATCTGCAGCGCAGTATTAGTGCTATCAGAAGAGGGGGTACTCTCACAATCGGACTTACGCATCGCTGTGGGCGCGCTTCGAATCAGCGTTCAGCGGACGCGTGAGCTTGCCGCGGGCGAGAGGCGACCATGGGATCGCGCCGACACCGAAGAGGTTGAGAGTGGGGAACATCTCGCGCTCCTCCTCGCGATAGAGCAACGAGTAGTGGTTCTGCATCGAGATGAAGGGCGTGAGGTTGTGTGTGATGGCATAGTCTGAGGAGGTCGTCAGCTTTGTAATCCAGAAGAAACGCATATACAACGCACGTTGCATCTGGTGGACTATATGGCATTCGCCCTCTGTTAGTATTTCATACCCAGACAGTCGCAAGGGGGCGTACATTGATAGGCGTAGCAGGAACTCATGCCGATGTAGCGAACGTATCCAGCCTTGACAACATCATGAAGAGCTTGCATCTGTGCGGAGGGAACGTAGGGTAAGAACTCCACTACTCCCACAAGTCGTCGTGGAACGTACCGTCTCCTCAATAGGGGTATCGTAGTCGAAGCGGTGGCCTGAAAGAGTACACGATATTTAGAAGCGGTGGGGTACGATGGTTGCTAAGAGTCGCCGTACACTGGAGCAAGTCGATGTAGTCCAATTGAAGCCGCTTCAAGCTGGCCTTGACGGAGTCAAAGATGTGCTATGCGGATCACGTCAGATCCAGACCTCTGTGTGAGAATGTCCGTCAAAGTGTATACCTTACGGTTGAGGCCACGCTGGTTAATAATACCGAATTCGAGAGGATCCTTGCCGAACCCGTTCAAATTGGTTTTGGGTGCAACCACTCCACACAGCTAATGGCAACGATGTGCGCAATGGATGAATGCTATCAGCTCGGGTGGCAGACGGAGACACACACCTTCGTCATGATGACAAGTTCTTCACGAGGAAGATTGTACTTCTTGATGGCATTCCCGAGGATTATCTCAGAGAGCCCGTTCGAGTAGACCTGCGAAGAGTAAATTCTCGGGATACGCAGAGCCGGTCGTGCTACTGACGTTCGCAGTGTCGAAGGTCGTGATCCCGTGATCATAACTGAAGTGGTAGGCGTCAGTTTCTGGGATGACGGAAAGAGCCGTGTAGCGACGTAGTAGTACGTACGCGAACTTGATATGCTTCAAGCCCTCTTCCTCTCCCAATACCCACTGTTGCCAGCCGGGGTCGCCATAGGACATGCAGCCCAAGATGATCTTGGACACCTTGAGGCCGGAGTTACCGAGACGAACTGTAAGGCCAATTCTGTGAGAATTTTGAGTCGTCCGAAGACGACACTTAGGACGCACCGTATTGCATCACAGGTGCCATTGTACTTGTTCAGTGCGAATTCGAGTGTATGGGCGGTGAGAGGGCTGTGGGAGAGAGGGAAGACGATGGGACGTTCCCTCCCCTTGTGCTGCCTCTCAGCTATATATGTCCTGGAAAGTAGGCGTACGTCATCCTCTCTCTCACCACCAGGGCGAAATCGTGCGAGTTCCTGGGGCGAAACGGGAGACGCGGAACGAGACACTGGACAGGCATGTGCATGGAATGAAGTTGGTCATGGATGTAGATATTTCAAAGCAGCCGTGCCGACAGGACGCGCAGGCAAAACGGTAGAAATGGGATGCAAGTTGCTGCCAAGGCGGGACAGACGCCGGCGTTAGCACATAGGTCGTGCACTTACGCCCGATCACATCTTCCTCTCTTGCCTGCGCCAAATTAGGCAAGTCTCCTAGTTCATGTAAGTCCCGTCCTTCTCGGACTACTCTCAACCAGACCCGCAGCTATGTGGGTACTTGCTGTAGAAAGGATTCTCGTGCTGCCAGATGGAGTGTGTGCAGATGTTTTATCGAGAGGAAAATCATTGTCATAAAAATTGTAGAATTGGAGAGTCAGGAGGTGTATTACACATCAATGTCCCCGGATGGTCGTTGGCGCATACAGCTCATCAAGACACTCCGCTCCCTCCTCAGTCATCTCGACGTCCAACGCCCCTGCATCACGCCACTATCAGTTCCATTGTAGCCTCACTGCAAGGCAGAACGCTGGCCTTCGAGTTTAATGAGCTTAGTCGTTCCGATGGCGGGTTCTGCAGCTCCAGGCCGAGCCACGATCCAGGAGAACGTAACCTGTGCGATGCTCGCGCCTTTCTTCTTCGTGAACTCCTCCAGTCAATCCTGAGAAAGCGGTAATATGAGTCATAAAGACATATTGAATCGAGTCTCAGGTGAACTCGTTCGGTTATGATCTGAGACGTTGCATCATTGATGTACCGCGCAACTGTCCCTTCCCGCTGTGTTTGTCATACACAAGGAGATGTCAACGTACGTATCAGAATGACTCCATTTGGTCTGTTCGCTAAGCAGGCGAGTGCAGGGTATCAAACCTCTCCAGTGCGGGAACATCTCGCGCTCTCCTCCGCGGCCGGCGGCACCCGTAGAATAGTAGTAGTTCTATATCAAAATGAACGGATCGGCATACAAGTCGTCCTCAGTCGCATCGCCAGCACCTCGGAAACGAGTGAGCAGGGCTTCAGATGTAGATTGGCAGTAGTATCGCATATCTTACACCTGAATGACTGCGTAGCAAGCCAAAGATCGCAACCAGGCGCCAGTCGACTGAGATACTAGGTAGGCAGAAGATGCCTTTGGCAGAAAGTACACAGGATGATTTCGGGCCCCTTTTCACTGTACAGCTTCGATAACCTGTATTAGTCGTGCGATTTGAATGCGCCTGGAACACGTCGCGACAGTTTCAGCTCGTGCCGATGCGGCAGATGTTTCCGGCTTATATAACGAGATAGGGGAAAGGTTGTTAGAGCATCGGGCGTGCAGAAATGGTATCTGACACGTACCATAGTCCGTATTCGGCACATTTGTACTTCTCACATTCCTCTAATAGCAGTACGGCGTCGATCAACGTTACTCAGTAGGAAACGCGTTGCTGCCGCCGGAGAGTACGAAGGCACTGGCAACCGCCGCCGTTCGGAGCCCTCCACTCATCCAGAGGCATCCATAGTAAGAGAGAATAGAGGTAACAGATACGCGCTTTACCGGACTGATGTGGACGGAGAAGGTGCAAGCCGACGCCAAGCAGGGCGGGACAGGGCCGCAGCACTTTGCTTATGCCCGATTGCATCTTCGTTTGTCGCCGTTCCCGTGGCCGCTTTAGGCAAGTCTCCAAGATCGGGCAAAGTCTCGGACATAATTCCTTGCTGCAGTAACGCCTTTCCAGAACCTAGAAGCGAGAAGGTATAGTGTAGCCATCGCTAAGGCGGCGATATGTCTGTTAGGCTGCCCTGCCACGTTTCCGATACATGCTGGGCGTGGATCCATACGCATACATACTGTTCCATACTGCGCAGGGAATGTTCTCTGTGACGATATAACTCTTCCGAGCCGCGTGGTAATCACGCATCATATGATTCCAGTGCTCCCCGAGGGGTTTGGTATATCAGAAAGTACACCGCGTACAAGGTACCTATTGCAGTTGAATGCGAACGTTGTTTGAAGTCTTACACGACGCCATGCCTCCCGGGAATGCTGCAGATTACAGTTGTCCATGCGATTTTAGTGGTGCCCCTCGATCTCCATGGGCTTGTATGGCTCGTCCAGGTACTTGATCTCCTCCTCCGTGAGCTTGACGTCCAACGCACCTGGATCGCATCGCTGTCAGCGACACCGTAGCCTCAACGCAATGTAGAACGCTCACCAAGGATGTCCACGAGGTTGCTGAGCTTGGTCGTGCCGATGATCGGCGCTGTTACTCCGGGTTTGGCCATGATCCACGCTAGCGCGACCTGTGCCATGCTCGCGCCCTTCTTCTTCGCGAGCTCCTCGACCCTGAAGAGAATATCCAGGTGAGTGATTTAGCTACGTTAGACGCCAATGCAGAGGAACTCACCTGGCGACGATCTGTGGCGTCGCGTCGTTCATGTACCGCGTAATTGTTCTAGGCCCACGAGTCAGATTCCATACGTTGCGGAGAGGCAAACGTGGACGTACATATCAGAGTTACTCCGCTTGGTCTGCTCGCTCATCGGGCGGGTGAGCACGCCGCGGCCAAGTGGCGACCAAGGGATCGACCCGACGCCGAACATCCGCAGCGCGGGGAACATCTCGCGCTCCTCTTCCCGGTAGACCGCGGAGTAATGATTCTGCATCGAGATGAAGGGGGTGAGATTGTGCTGGATCGCGTAGTCTAGACACGATTAGCTGTGAGTCGGACGCGTAGCTCGCTGTGGAGGTGAAGCACGTACTTTGCATCTGAATGACTATGGGACGATGTAGAGAGACGATTAGACGCGAGTCGAATGTAGTAGTGAGATGGAAACGCACATTGGTAGGCATGACATGAGCTCATGCCGATATAACGCGCATATCCTGCCTGAACGACATCGTGCAGCGCTTTCATCTGCTCTGCGTCAGTACTCGGTTGGTTTCAGCCAGCGCTCGTGACACCTACCGTCTCCTCGATTGGGGTGGTGTAATCGAACCGATGACACTGCAGGACGTCGACGTAATCGAGCTGAAGCCGCTTCAAGCTCGCCTTTACGGAGTCGAAGATATGCTATTGAGACGTCAGAATCGCGGTAACTCCGCTAGACAACGAAGCGAGATACGAACCTTCCGGTTCAGACCATGTTGGTTGATGATCCCGAGCTCGTGAGGGTCTCGGAGGACAGTGTTTAGGCCGAACTCTGACGCTATTGGGAAGTAGACCTATAGACGGAAGGATGTGTTAGCGAGATTGGGCTCCAGAGGGAGGTTCAAATATGAGGGACGAACCTTGGTCATGATAACAATCTCTTCGCGGGGCAGGTTGAGCTGCTTGATCGCCTTGCCGAGGATGATCTCGGAGAGACCGTTGGAGTAGACCTACGTTTCAGACGTTCAGTGGCGCAATCGCAACTACAGAGCCAGTGTTTTGCTCACGTTCGCCGTATCGAACGTGGTGATGCCATGCTCGTAACTGATCCGCATCCGTTAGATCAGACGTCAATCAGGACGTTCTGGAGGCGCACAGACACGCACGCGTATTTGATATGCTTGATTCCCTCCTCTTCGCCGACGACCCAGTCTTGCCAGCCGGGATCGCCGTAGGACATGGTGCCCAGAATGATCTTTGACACCTTCAGGCCAGAGTTACCGAGGCGCACTGGTAGAAACATTTCAGTGGATTAGCAACCGAGGTCACAGACCGGATCCTGTCGATTGCGAAATTGACCTACCGTACTCCATTTTGGGGGCCATTGTTGAGCTGGTTGTAATGTGTTGCGCGTATGGGGTTCAAGTCTGCTCTGAAGTGTCGCGATTTTAGGAAGAGGGGCAGCTCGAGTCCTTTCGCCGTCGAACAGCTTCAGCAGCATGATATACCAGAGCGCGTAGCGAGCTGTCTGTACCTCCATCGTATGGCTAGAGGTTGCGTGATTCGTCGATAGCATATAATGCAACGTTCAGCCCACTGGGAAGCTGCGAGAATGCCATTGCCATGGTCGAGACACGGTCAGATGGCGCAGGCTTCGGTACCGCCCACTCCAAGTCATAGAGTCACCGCTCCTGAATCCTGTCACCTGTGGCAGCAGAGACTAATAGAGGGCAGAAAACCCACGATTGGCACGGAGATGCACTGACTCAGCCGTGGGGAAATTGCGATCGGAGAACGTCTGGGGAAGGCTGCTCATACTATAGGCTGCTCTCGGAGCTCGAGGTGTCGCGACGGGTTCGGTCATTCGCAGGTGTCAGCGCCAAGACTTTTCAAGATCGAGGGTCCGAGCCGCGCCTAGCGCTGAAGCTGGTACGGTGGTCGTGCTGCCTGAACACTGCTTTTCAATCTGTAGTCTAATCATATACAACTGAACACTTACTAGCCTCAAAGTGGCCTTGCAGCAGATTGCTAGCCCCTGGGCGCGGCTATACGTCATTGTTCGATCTCATCGGTCCAAGAGAAAGTCGATACGTATCCTAGACGCCCGTACGTTCCGCGGGCCAACCTCCGAATCCGCGCTGTACGAGCATGCCGTCGGACTTCTGCGGCTGAACACGAGAAACATTGTGTGCTCTGATGTTCACCTAACCTGAATTTCGTTCAATGGGTTTCTCGGCCTGAGTTTCGAGAAGTCACTTCCACGGGGAGCTCGGCGAGAATGCGACAAATGCCGAAAAGTTCGGGATTGCTCGTCTGATTGCTCAGCACTATTCCACTCTATAGTACACGTTGGGTGTGAAGAAGAAGAGAAAGCCGATTCAGACGTGCCCAGTGATTGTCATAGGCTTGTATGCCTCCTCTAGGTACTTGATCTCTTCTTCGGAGAGCTTGACCTCGAGTGCACCTGTACGATCCCTCTCCCCATCAGCATACCGTTGCTAATACATCGTAGGGTGTCGCGATCTATCACTCACCGAGGATGTCCTCGAGATTCTTCAGGCTCGTCGTGCCGATGATGGGCGCAGTCACGCCGGGCTTGGACATGATCCACGCGAGGGCAATCTGCGCCATACTGGCACCTTTCTTCTTAGCGATCTCTTCGACTCTGAGGAGTCGCGTCAGAACAACAAAGGAGAAGACGGAGGACAGACGCATACCTGTTGATGATCTGAGCGGTCGCGTCATTCTTGTACCGGCCAATCAACCTAAAGACAAGTGTAAGCCCTCACGGCGTCAGACCGACAACATCAGCGGGGCTCACCAATCAGTGTCCCCGCGCTTCGACTGGGCGTCCAACGGACGTGTGAGCAGACCGCGGGCGAGCGGGGACCATGGAATGGAGCCGACACCGAACATCTTCAGGGTGGGGAACATCTCTCGCTCCTCCTCACGGTAGACGAGCGAGTAGTGGTTCTGCATCGAGATGAAAGGCGTGAGGTTGTTCTTGATCGCGTAGTCTGAAGGAGCGTCAGATATGTCGAGTAGGCCAAACGTTGTGGTGTGCACGTACTCTGCATTTGGATAACTGGGAGGAGTAATTAGTGATATCAACGGATGTGTATACGCTTGTATAGGAGCAGAGGACGCACATTGGTAGGCATAGCACGAGCTCATGCCGATGTAGCGCACATAGCCCGCCTTGACGACGTCGTGGAGAGCATGCATCTATACATTGCGTCAGCATTCGACTCGCTAACGCACGACGAGAACATGAACACGCACGGTCTCTTCAATAGGCGTATCATAGTCGAAGCGGTGGCATTGGAGGACATCGATATAGTCCACTTGGAGGCGCTTCAGGCTGGCTTTGACCGAGTCAAAGATGTGCTGCGCGCCAGCATATCATATTGGCGGTGTCTCGCAAGCACTTCCATAGATGAAGAACGCACCTTCCTGTTAAGGCCCTTCTGGTTGATAATGCCGAACTGGAGCGAATCCTTATGGACGGTGTTCACGCCGAACTCCGACGCGACGGGGAAGTAGACCTATAAGATATACGTGAGCTGCGTAATTCCGCAAAAAGAGAGATATAGCAATACAACACTGACCTTGGTCATGATCACAAGCTCTTCCCGGGGTAGGTTGAGCTGCTTGATTGCTTTCCCGAGGATGATCTCCGAGAGGCCATTAGAGTACACCTGGAATGAGCGATCAGTATCGTCCGTCGAACATCCGGGATACTGGTACCTTCGTGCAGAACAGAGGATACACCCACATTTGCGGTATCGAAAGTAGTGATCCCGTGCTCATACCTGTCGCACAGTGCCACCACGGAGTCAGTATCCGACACGTCACAAGGACATAGGTTCTGCTCTATACGTACGCGAACTTGATGTGCTTGACCCCCTCCTCTTCGCTGAGGACCCATCCGGCCCAGTTGGGATCGCCATACGACATGCAGCCCAAGATGATCTTGGACACCTTCAGACCGGAGTTCCCGAGACGAACTAGACGGTGGGATGTCGTCAACACTCTTCCACCCGCAGGCGTTGGAAGGAAGTCCTAGACTAACCGTATTCCATCTTGGGAGCCATGTTGAGATAAGATATGTTTGTGGGAGTTCTGGAGTACGGGGGAGCGCGGTGGCTAGTGGTGATCCTACTACGCTACGTATACTCTCGTAGCGTGTATATATACTCGACGAACCAGCATACTCTACGTCAGTGTTGGTGAGTCGTCGTCGATAGCACATAACATCAGTGCGACTTTCGCATCGCTTGTAAGCGGGGGCACGGTGGAGAGAAGACTGTTCGAGAGACTCGTCACAAGTTGAGTCGCACGGCGAAGTCAGCAGTACTCACGAGCGCTTGCAAGGCTACCTACTAACCGCCACTGCCCGGCACTATGGTACTATGGTTCGCTTCAGATTCGTCAAGTCGAATACTGAGTCAGCAGCGCGACTATCATAGTGCTTATCGTACGCATGCGTTCATCTGTCTTAGAGAACCCTCACTAACTACCCTCCGCGACGCCTGTATGACTCGAAGGTGCAAATAACAAATCATGGTATTTCAATCAGCTCAACTTGCACATCTTGATCGAGGCAATCGTCTCGGCGTTGAGTGGGTCGTATGTAAGCTTATGAATGCCTGCATGTCCGCATCGGAGCACACAGCTCTGCGATGTATTTCAGCTTTCGACGACCCATCAATTTAGAATCGGACAATGCGTCCTTTGAGCGAGAGAACGTGCAACTCCGGCCGGAGAAACATCGCGACTGTCCTACTCATCTACTAGTAGGGGGGTCTCAAGATTTTGCAGGCTTGTCGTCCCGATCATGGGCGCGGTAACACTCGGGTTGGACATCATCCGCGCGGGTGCGACCTGAGCCGCAATAACGTGTTACGTCCTTTGTCGCGGCCTCGTAGGACCTCGACCCTAGGGGACAGAAACGAGTGAGCATATATCTGGATTCGATTATTGTGCAAAAGCGAGACCATTCCTACTCACGAGCTAAGATGCTGCCCGGGCCTGTTCAACCTACGACTACAAGTCACACCAGCTAATCCATGTCTGCGCCCTTCGACTGGAAGGGACGACTTGGGTTCCTCCCTCATTTGCACGGCCGCGGGCGATGCAACGGCGAAAATCCCTCTTAATCACAATGCTCTACTCGAGCGCATATCTACTGGATACTGGATCAAGGGCACGCAGGGCCAAAGAGCACATCGCATCAGAATTAGGAAGACGAGACACAGCTACGGGAACCCTTCGAGGCTTCAATACCTCGGCTTCTCGAGTGGGTCGCGCTTAGGTATGCCCGCAGATACGCATCGGCGCATACGGCTCCTCGAGGTATTTGACCTCTTCGTCGGTAAGCTTTACGTCCAGGCTTCCTACAACACACGTTCGATCAGGATTCAGCAAGCGCCTCGTCGGAGAAGGAAGCTGAGGACGTACCCAAGAGGTCCTCGAGCTTCTCGACGCTGCTCGGACCAATAATCGGCGCGGTGACGCCCTCTTTGGCGAGGAGCCAGGCGAGCGCGATTTGGGCCATGCTGACACCCTTACGCTTCGCAATCTCCTCGACGCTGGATAGAAGGGTATAGTGAGTATGGTCGCGGCGCTACAACACTGTGAAAGACACCGTGAAGGAGAACGAACCGCTCGATGATGACCGGAGATTGCTCGCTCTTATACATTTGCAATCCGCTATGAGCGTGGTGTTAGACAGCGGATCACGAGATTCAATAAATTCCAAGCGGGAACGTACGGGTCGATCTTGGAGCGCAATGAGTCTGAATGGGTGTTGAACGGCCTGGTCAGGAGACCCTTCGCAAGCGGGGACCACGGCGTAGATCCTACTCCGAATAGCTGTCCACAAGTCAGTCGGCGTGTCGGACACGCGGCCACAGGAACACCCACCTTGAGGGTGGGAAACATCTCTCGCTCCTCCTCGCGGTACAGGAGGTTGTAGTGGTTCTGCATGGAGATGAATGGCGTGAGCTTGTTTGAGATCGCGTAGTCTGTCAATAAGCCGCATGTGAGAGCGGGCCACTGATACTGTGTTGAACACACGTACTCTGCATAGCATGGACTGAGAGAAAGACGGTCGGTGTGTGAGTATCATCAAGGGTGTTGAGGGGCGATCGGTATACATACATTGATATGCCCAGCAAGAGCTCATGGCGATGTATCGCACCCAACCAGCCTTGACGACGTCATGCAGAGCGTGCATCTGCGCATCCAGCACTCATGATCAGAAGCCGTCGTGAACGAAAGACTTTGGGGATGCGGCATACCGTCTCCTCAATCGGGGTGCTCGGGTCGAAGCGATGGCCTGTGTGCCGTGAGCCCAGACCCTACATGCCTTGATTGGCAACGTACACTGTAGCACGTCAATGTAATCGACCTGCAGTCGCTCCAGCGAGCCCTTGACTGCATCGAAGATATGCTGCCAATCCAATCAATCAACTGAGGTCGGTGAACGCTTTGGAACGCACGACGTACCTTGCGGCTCAGGCCGTGCTGATTCACAATTCCGAACTTCTCGGGCGTCTTGTACTTCTTCAGGGCGTCGGGGTCGTCCAACGAAAACATCGGAAGCGCGATCTGCGGCACGACGTCAATGTTCACACCACACCATCAATGGACGAGGACGTGAAGGGTGTGCCCACCTTCGTCATGATGACGAGCTCGTCGCGCGGGAGTCCAAGCTTCTTGATCGCGTTGCCGAGGATCTTCTCAGAAAGCCCAGAGGAGTATACCTGTGTAGCACCAGTGTGACCGTCAAGGTGAGATAGTACGTAGGAAGAGCCATGGTACGCACGTTCGCAGTGTCAAACGTCTGAATGCCGCGATCGTATCTGCGGGGCATGAGTTCGAATAGGTATAGTGGATGAGAGGCCTCACGACTTACGCCAGCTTGATGTGCTTGAATGCTTCCTCCTCTCCGAGGACCCAGGGCATGAAGCGGGGGTCTCCGTAGTGGGCCATGCCCAAGATGAGTCTAGAAACCTTCAGACCCGACTTTCCGAGGCGAACTGTCGAAGAAGCTGTGAGTGTGCTGCCAAACGAGCGGTGCGACGGTGCAAGAGTGGACTCACCGTATTGCATAGGCATTTCAGATGGATTTGGAAGATGAAAGCTGCGGCGCGCGGAGAGGATGTAGTGGGGGTGAGCTCCTTGCACCCCGACATCACTCGCTTTTATGCATCCCGAAATCCCCTCTCTTCAGGACGTAGACGTCCGACAAACGTCACTCCCAGTCATCTATCTTCACGTAAATGGTTCCAGAGACACGCAGAACGGCGACGAGGAGCCTCTCTCGCCCCCTCATCTAGCGGCGAACATACTCAACACCATCCTACGGCACCGCCACAGCGCTCGGGTATGTCGAGAGGGTATGTCGTCGGCTCCGAGGTGCGTCGGAGAGCAACAAGGAAGAGAGAGAACACAGCCGAACAAACATACCCGGCGTATGGCCCGTGAGTGAGCGGGATGCCTTATATGGAACACGGGCTAGACCGTCGTGTTCGCGTTCGCCGACGGCCTTCGGAACAGCATAACCGAGGTATGTGCATATATAACACGAGTTGGACTTCTCATTGCTCGTTCATTTACACGAATCAGAGAACGCCGATGACAGCAACTGGCTGGTACGGCTCCTCCAGGTACTTGATCTCGTCCGGAGTCAATTCTACGTGGATTCCGGCTGCGTGTAGGGATGAGGACGGGATCGTTTTGTGGATGTGGCGGACATGTACTCACCGATGATGTCCTCCAGGTTCGAGAGGCTCGTCGTGCCGACGATAGGTGCGGAGACGCCGGGCTTAGAGAGGACCCAGGCAATCGCGACTTGGGCCATACTGACGCCTTTCTTCTTCGCAATCTCCTCGACGCTGATGATTTGACGAAGCCAGGTCAGCGTAAGCAGCGAGCCACACCCCGACAAAGGAGCCCAGCGACATACCGAGAGATGATCTGGGAGGTGGCATCGCCTTTGTAACGTCCGATGAACCTAGGCTCAGACGTGAGCAATTGCACATTGATGGAGACCGGAATCCACTAACCAGTCAGTGTTCGCTCTCTTCGACTCGGTACCCAGAGGGCGCGTAAGGAGGCCACGCGCCAACGGTGACCACGGAATCGACCCAACGCCGAAGAGCTTGAGTGTAGGAAACATCTCGCGCTCTTCTTCGCGGTATACGAGACTGTAATGGTTCTGCATGGAAATGAACGGCGTGAGGTTGTGGGTGATCGCGTAGTCTGCCAGTATCGATCAGCCTCGGCCATCACCTTAGAGATGGACATTCCACTCACTCTGCATTTGGTGGACTACATGTCAAGACGTGAAACAAAGGCATGGTGAGTGCGATGACGCGTTTTCACGAGGAAAAGGCGTACATTGGTAGGCGTAGCAGGAGCTCATGCCGATGTAGCGAACGTATCCTGCCTTGACGACGTCATGCAGCGCCTGCATAGTCTCCTCAATCGGAGTGTTGTAGTCGAACCGATGGCCTACGATGCAATTTAGCAGTTGCGGTGCGCATACTCATCGTATGCACTCACATTGCAGAAGGTCGATGTAATCTAGCTGGAGGCGCTCAAGGCTCGCTTTGACGGAGTCGAAGATGTGCTATCAACTCCATTGAGTGCCGAGCGGTTAGTTCAATAAGAATTTCCGCTGACCTTGCGATTCAGGCCATGCTGGTTGATGATCCCAACTTCTTCGGGTTTCTTCCCCAGTGCAATCAGGTTGACTGAGGGATCAGCAGGGACAGGGCTGAACAACTGAATCGCAACGCTCAGTAGACATGCCGAGACGTGAGAATGTGCTGCCAACCTTGGTCATGATCACGAGCTCTTCGCGCGGCAGCTTGAGTTGCTTGATCGCCTTGCCAAGAATGACCTCCGAGAGGCCATTGGAGTAGACCTGTATATAACTTCAATGGTCGTTCATCGGCGCTTTCAAGCGGCATCTGAAGCTTACATTGGCGGTATCGAACGTCTGGATACCATTGTCGTAGCTGAGGACCAGACGTCAACACGAGGAATATCGGGGGTGCCGCCACTTCCTACTCACGCGAACTTGATGTGCTTGATGGCCTCTTCTTCGCCAAGGACCCACTCTTGCCAGGCCGGGCTGCCGTAGGACATGCACCCAAGTATGATCTTGGACACTTTGAGGCCAGAGTTGCCCAAACGAACTACAGAAACCAGATGGCTTGTTAGGGGAGATTGCGCGAAAGAAAGCCACGACAGCCGTGCGTCTGCTCACCGTAGCTCATGCCCTTAGCAGCCATTGTCGTATATCTGTATGTCTTGATTGAGAGGGTGGATGTCAGGAAGAGCTCGAGACGGGAGGGTTTATATAGCGGCGTGTGTTGGGACTTACCCACGAGAGGCCTTCTGGAATGACATAGAGCACTACATGCTATCGTCATAGGACCTTGAGTTTACACACTCGTCGCCATCCGCTAACTCCTATCCCGCGCTCTGTACTGAGGGTTCCGCTCCTGCACAATGCCAAATGGAGCACAGGCTGCCGCCGGCACGGGCGTCGACGTTAACAGCTGACGCGAAAACACGGTGCGCGCGGATCACGGCAAACCCCGGCCGGACGCTCTCAGCCACAGCTAGCCCAGGGCGCTTCATACTTACCGTAGATCGTTGCAACCACATCCTCCCCCGTCTAAACCAAGGGAAAGACATCGAAGGGGCAACGTTCGTTATGCAGAGCGACCAGGAAATTACTTAAAAACCTCTGCGTACTTGCTATAAGATGGTGCCAATCGCAATCTCGAGCTTCCGGAAGAGTAGCATGGCAGAAATTTGACATCCAACTTTTTCGTCAACTTACATGCAAATTAGGAGCAAGATTATTGCCCTGCTAAGCACAGTACGAGCAACCGAGTATAACCCCCCAGAATGCGCAACGACGCGTCGCGGGCCCGAAATTGTTGCCTCAGCTGGAATGTTATGTAATCCTTCGCTTGCAGCTAATTTGCTTACATTACTTGATAGCTCTCTCTAATTACTCAAGGTGTTTACGTCTCTATAAGCCTGTATTAGCAGATACTAGCTAGAATAGCCATGGAGTAAGTGCCGCGTTTCGATACCTTATTCAAGTCCTCCATCATCCCCAGTCACTAGTGTACGCATCCCCTCGAAGTGTAGGTCTCAATGTCTGTCTTAGCCGTACGAGCATCGTGGCCGGGTGTCTCAAGCATCAAACACATCGTAGTATTGTGAGCGTGTCCATCATCTCACCCGACGCATTCTGCAAGCATTAATATGAATGCAGTGGTGCTTCGTACTGCGACGTTGGATATAACGCCAAAGCCCCCCATCCAAGTCCTGAGCGGCCTCTCGGAGTCGACTTTCCTGGTATGACGTGGTGCGGCGCGGTAGACAAATTGAACAACAAGTTCGCGCCTGAACCGAACTGGATTGGTCATCTTGTTGAGATTGTCAAAGCACACAGGGGAACGTCTTCTTTGCTCGTGTACAACTATGCTCTTGGCGGAGACACAGTCCAAGGCGTAAAGCGACAGATTCATCAGGACTTCCTACCTTATCTGGCCCCGAAGCCTGACTGGGCACTCTGGTCTCCGGATGACACGTTGTTTGTCACTTGTGTTGGCATCAACGACTGTGCGTACAACGGGTGCTCTCGTGAATCCGCGCAGACCACGAAGAACAGTGACGAAGAATTATTCTCCTTGCAAGAAGAGCTGTACCAAGCTGGAGCACGCAACTTCTGCTGGATCAATGTGCCACCTACATATGACTACCCCGGAGGTATGTTACGACGAGCCTAGATCGGTCACAGCGAGCGACGTCCTAGGGATCGGACCAGAGGTCTCCAGTAGTTCGAGTCGAATAGAGGTTCAGAGGAATAGGCAATGGATAACCAGGTCGAGCTGAGGATCCCGAGTGGATCCCCCGGTCTTAAATACAGGAAAGGAGGCATAGACACGTCAGCGCCACGTAGGCGCCACGTACCGTGAGAGTCCAGTATAACTACGTAGAGTCAGGGCTGGGAATACAGGTGATGTGGCGATGACGTGGCAAAACAGGATAGGCTAGGAATACAACAACCGTGGAATCGGTGGGAACGAGGATGACGTGGTGTGGGAAAAGATGACGTGGCATAGTGGGAGTGCAAGGAGGAAGGAAAAGGAAACTTCGTGACCGTGACACAGTGAGCGTCGTAACATTACCCCCTTCGTATGCTTCTACGCTGTTCCATCAGCGGAATATCCAGCTCAACTCGTGAACCGCTCGTCCATGTCTTCTGGGCGCAGAGGGCACTCCCACGGGTGGTGGCCAGGGGCGGTGGCGCGACACCAGACACATCGCCAGTCTCGGCACCACAGGTACTCGTGATCGGGCGACCCACAGACTAGGCAGCTGCGGCCAATAGGGTGGAGGGACGGCGGGGACTCAGGTCGGGCCGGCGAAGCGTCCATTGGGGCAGGCGAGGTGTCTCTTCGAGGTCTTACGTTACGCTCGTCGGGGGATGGATCCCGGGGCCGATGGCTTCCCGCAGAGACTCTGGTGTGGAACAAGGGCAGATAGGTCCCTTGGCGTCGGGCTTCGCCAGGCACTCTTCTTGCCGCAGCTGGGAGTTCTCCTGGAGGCGGGGCCGCGTCGTTGATGACCGAGGCCAGTGGCGCCATTCTTGCACGGAATGCAGGGAGTTCGAACGTTTGTATGAGGAAGTTCCTCCACGTGCGCTGTCATGCACCAATTTGGATTGGTACCTGGACATGGCAGGGAAGCAGACGCAGGTCAGTGGGAAGATATTACCTAAAAGTCATGTGCGGACCGTGAGTAAGCAGATGACTGAGCAACGACGTGATCAAACGTAGGCGCTCAGTTTGACAGCTTCTCATCATCACCCATCATGGTCGGTGTGTCATTCGATCTTCCTGCGGCCGTGCAACACGCGATTCCCCGAAGTGTGCAGGCCGACCAAATACCCCGCTGCCCCGTAGTATCATACGGACTGGACTACCACGTTCTCTTTCGGCCAGACGGACTCTTTCCGCATCGACTACGACCAGTCGCGTTAGGCGAGGAAGTCGGCGAGCAGGAAGTGTGGGTCGACGTTGAGCCTACCGGCAAGGAGGTGCGCCCACGATGGTTTGTTCCCCGAGTGGGAAGCTACTGCCGATTGGTTCTCCCCGACCAACGACGTTTCACGGGGCGGATCAGTCGCGTGGTGGAATACCAACAGACGCGCGTCATCTTGTGGGTAGAACACCCGCACTCCCCTGCGAGCATCACGCTGGCAGTACCCTACCCGTTCTTCGAAGGCACGCGGTGGTGGTACATTCGGTTGAGGAGCTGGTTCGGATGTCTGCGACCCGACAACGACCGGCACAACTCAGGCGAGTTTCCTTTGACGTGCGCAGATACAAGTACTCACCCACACCCGCAGAGGTTGGACAGTCCCCAAACGTCGACGAATGGGAGCTGGACGACTACATCCAGGGAGAGTTCCGGTATCTGTACGCAGGCTGAGGGAATGGGCAACGGACATGGACTCCTTAGACACTCGTTCGGACAGTCACTCTTTTGCAATCTCGAATGGCCACTCGTTGTCTTCCTCATACGCATCCACAGCACCCACCAAGGTATCTGAGGTAGCGGAAGTAGCAACAGAGGCAGTGCGAGGCTACGTTGATGGTATCCATTGAGGCTATGCGAAGCTGTGTGCGTACAGCCTTGAACAGCCTTGAAGGGACAGCCAACGACGCAGCCATGCAACGTTCTGGAATGTTCTAGCAGGATCTAGGAGATCCAAGAAAACGCGAGAAGGTGCTGGAAGGTTCTCCAGGCAGTTCATGGCCCGGGACCTTCTGGAATCTTCAAGACAATAGACGAGGCAGTGAGTGCACAGCCGTGAGGCAGCGCGCACAGCCGAATGGCAGGGAACTTACAGGGCCGGGTCAGCCCGGGTCCTTGTCAAGAATACCCTGGAGAGTTACGGAATGTGTTGGAAGGTTCAAGGACATTGTTAGTCAGCCAGTAGGTAGCGATTTGTAATGTAGATAGAATGCGCCGGAAGCTTTCTGGGAGAGTATATATACTCGACTGGCAAAGCCCCCCGGGAGAAGAACAACTCAGAAGGATTTTCTCACAAGCGAGTAAGATCTGAAAGCAAGTACCAGCAAGCACCAGCAAACCAGCAAGGCAGCAAGTTCAGTTCGACAGTCAGCAACCTCAGCAACCAACCGTCAAGTTCTCAGCAAGTTAGCAAGTGGATTTCTAGGTGAGTCGTCGTGGTGTTAATCGTTCGCTGATTTCTCTGTGTCAGAACAGGTTCGATTAAGCCTTACCGTCGCTCGGTAGGACTTCGTGCGTCGTAAGCCACTGCAGGTTGGACCTTAGCGGCAGAGTCCGGGGTTTAGCAGCCTGAGTGCAGACATTGTTGAAGGATAGGATTGGGATAGGGATAAAGGAGAACAGGATAGGAAGGTTCTCAGGTCGTTTGACCATCGGACAGGACGTGCAGCCGAGCGGGTTAGCTAGGGGAAACTCTGCCAGCTCTAGCGGTGCGTTCTAGGGTAGGTAGAGGAAGCTTCTGGGACTTGCCGGAAGATTTTCTCAAGGAGGATTCTGAGATCTACAGGGCCTAGGGAGAAGAGGTCAGATCTCGCAAAGGTACAGTAGACTTTGTGTGTTTCGTGTTCCGTAGGTTTGTTTGCGTATCACCGCCAAGTAAGGGCAGACCCCGAACTCGGCAGAGCCACTGTCTGGAAAGGAGGAAAACCGACAAGCTTTGCGGCAACGTGAGGTGTATTGGTTCGAGTTCTTTGAAAGACGCGTGACTAAGAGACGTATTTCTGAGTGCTCCTCATTTTCATTCACCTTCGTCGTAGGATCGTTGGCATTACCGCTTTCGGTCGAAGATTTTGATTGTTCTTGAGTAGGTAGTTTCTCACACAACCCTCTTTTCACCCCCTTTTCACTTTCACACCACACAAACAACCACCACCCCGACCTCACTCGCGACATCTGGAGCCCACCGCGAGGGGTACAAAGATTTGTGTCTCGATCTAGATACGCAATTGGATCAGGAGCCAAGCACAGAGTTTATTGTTCCAGCGCTTAGAATGTCGATGTCGTCTACGATAGATGCACGCAGCAGTAGGGCACACAGCCCGTCCTTTGGAAGTGATCTTTCTTCCATTCCGTCGTCACGTTCAGTCATGGACATGCCGGTGGAGGGGACAAAGCTGGCCCCAAAGACATTCCGAGGGGACCCAGCTGAGGTGGAGCAGTTCTTGCGTAGGTTTGAGAGGCTAGCCATGTTACACAACCTCTCAGCCCGTGAGAAATGCGAGACCATAGTGGACTATTGCAGCAAAGTCGTTCGTGAGACGATTCAGGGATTCTCGGCGTACCGGTTGCATAACTGGGAGGAGCTCAAGCAGAATGTTCGCATTTTCTGGAATGCTGATCTCGAGGATAAGCGTTTCAGGATTCGTGATCTTCAGGCGTTTGTAGCTCATTCTAGGAAGCAGCCTATCCAGGAGTTGAAGGATTGGCGCAAGTATCTACGTAAGTTTATCCGTATTGCTGGTTGGCTACAGGGTCAAGGCAAGCTCAAGGCCGACGACTACGCCTACTACATGTGGACAGGCTTATATGGGCCATTCCGGAAATGACTGGAGGCTAGGATTCTTTTGAAGGACCCGAGTCACGACATGGCTGAACCGTTTGAACCAGAAGCTATCAGGAAAGCCGCTGAGGCAATCTTGGGAGTTGACCGGTTTGACACGGAGAGGCTTAGATCTGATGACTTGTACGAGGAAGATTCTGATGAAGACCAGTCAGATGATCTACGGGAACTCGAAAGGCCTAGCACCAAACGGACGAAGAAGACATTGGCGAGGAGTAGGAAGACTCATTTAGGATGGAAGGATGACGAAGAAGACTCGGACGATGAAGATTTCGACAGGGCGCTGCCGCGAGAAATGCCGCGAGCCGTGGAGAAGGAAAACAAGGTAAGTAAGGAGAAGGTAGAAGAGAAGGAGTTTGAGGATTTGGTGGAGAAGATGAAGAAGTTGTCGGTAAATGATCCTCAGTATGGATTGTTGTTTCTGAAGGCATGTACCATGAAGCCCATTGCGGCCGAGTGTTTACCACGTCCACAGGTGAACCAGGCTGCACCCGACCGTTTCGATGGAAGGAGGATGATGCCGCCACACATGCCTCGCCCAGACCCTAACAGATTCTTGTCGTATAGGCAACCACCGCTGAACACTGGAAACTGTTTTGGTTGTGGAGAGGCAGGGCACATCATGGGTGAGTGTCCCCAGATCCAGAAGTATCTGAAGGATGGTCTACTCTTGAAGGACTTCAGGGGAAGGTTAACGTTGCCGGATGGTTCTATCCTAAGACGTAACCAAGGGGAGACGTGGGTACAGGCTGTCAAGCGGATATTTCCAGAAGTACACTTTGTGACGTATGGAGATCGGCTTGAAAGAAGCAATGATGAGGATGGTGAGGAGAGTGCGGACGTATTGGTATATCCAGTGGAGCGTGTCCAGCGTGAGACTAGATCATACCGGAAGCAGGCGTTTGACAAAGGGGGAAGCTCGTCCTCACAGGATAAGGGGAAGCAGAAGGAGCCGACTCCAAGCCAGAAGCAGCCTACGCCAATGGCTCGGTTTCCAATGCAACGCCTTACGCCAGTGGAGACACAGTCCCAGAGCTTCAACCCAGACAAAGATATAGAGATGATTGAAGATTGTGCTCTGAATCAGCGTCAGAAGAAGTCGAACGTGCCTGTTAGCGACCGCACTCGAGTACCTGCCAGGACCTCGCAGATCAGTAAGAATGTTGATCCAACTGCCGTTTTGGACAAGATCCTCGATGCGCCAGTCACCTTATCGGTACGGGACATCGTGGGTGTTTCCAAGGATGTGGCTAATTGCCTGCAGGAGGTGCTGAAGGTCAAGAAGGCTGATGTGGTACCTGCTCCCGCTTCGCACTTAGTGACATCCAAGGCAGGTTCTCTGATCAGCAGCTGCTGTACCCACAAATTGTAACGAACCGTTAATCGGCCGGAACGCCGTTACACAATAAACCGTTTGTGCTTGTAACATGTTACGAAGCTCCGGTGCAGAACCTCTTGCGCCGGGCACACCAGTGTTATATTCCTCGGCATTGCGGCATATCACTCAATCTGGAGCCCCTCCCAATATATTCAGTCTTTTTCTTGCCGGTCTATTAACCGAGCTGTATACCCCCAGGTTGTTTGCACCGGTTTGCACCTGCCCGCCTCCCGCCCACTCCGGCATTCTCGGAATTTTGCCACACAACCACATGTCCGGTGTACTCGGATACTCAGTAGAAACAGAGCGCTTGCTAATTATTAGAATACTGAGGTGGACACATGTGGTACGGTAGGTACTGCTCAGAAACGACGACGCCTCTTGCTCAGAGGCTCCTGCAGTCCATCAGAGGGTGTGGTGGAGTTAGGCAAGTTATCGCTGAGCACAGATATTAGCAGTCAAAGTATGACATTGAAAATGGTATACGTACGGAGGTTGGGCAAGCAGCTGTTTGGCCATAGCCTCAGCAGCCCACCGCACATCTGCTGCTGCTGCTGACCAGTCTTGCATTGTGGCGTCGGTCGCAGCGTCCCTCCACCACACTAAGGATAGGAGGACCATGAGCAGCCCGTTTTTGCCCGGACTCCTCAAATCGCCCCACGCCCCATCGCCGCAGGCAACAGGCCGTCCATCCCCATCGGGCATTCTCCAAGATGGCTGCAAACCAGACCACCAGCGCCACCAAGCTGCACTGTAAGCAGACTCGCTGGCGATGGGGGGGGAACGATGTAGATTGCGCCTGAGGACGCGCAACCAGTGGCTTACTTCAGGCGGGCGGTGCTCTGTTCCTAGTCCCTTAGTCTACTCAATCAACAGTGAGTATCAAATCAGAATGCAGGCTGCACACACACCACGCACCGATGTTTTCCACCCATGCTGACGTTCAATAATGGTCCACCACTCAATGGTGCAGGTGAAGTCGTCGCCAAATTTCTTCGCCTCCATATAATTGTATGCCTCCCGGACCCATCCTGGCCAGTCGGAGTCGTCTAGCAATAGGGCCGCACACTTTGCTACAGCATTTGACCGTTCGCCTGACTTGGTGATATTTTGGGCGGCTTGGAGGTCGGTCGGCGTGAGCTCCAGGTTGGTCGGCGTGGACAGTTGGTCGGTCGGCGTGGACGGCTGGTCGGTCGGCGTGGACAGCTGGTCGCGCGTTGGCGCAGACTGTGCGCTGGTCAGCGCGGGCTCCGAGCTGGTCGACGCGAGCCCCAGGTTGGTCAGCGTGGACGGTTGGTCAGTCGACATGGACAGCTGGTCACGCGTTGGCGTGGACGGTTGGTCGCGCGTTGGCGTGGACGGTTGGTCGCGCGTTGGCGTGGACGGTTGGTCGCGCGTTGGCGTGGACGGTTGGTTGGTCGGTGCGGGCTGTGCGCTGGTCGGCGCGGGCTGTGCGCTGGTCGGCGCGGGCTCCAAGCTGGTCGGCGTGAGCTCCAGGTTGGTCGGCGTGGACGGTTGGTCGGTAGACGTGGACGGTTGGTCGGTCAGCGTGGACAGCTGGTCGTGCGTCGGCAACACTGGGACATCATGGTGTGACTGGGGAGACAGACGGTCCAAGCTAGCTCCGATCCTGAATTCGCCCCCTTCAGATTGGGACTGGGCGTTCTTCGCCAGTCGACTTGAGGTATGAAGGGGGCCAACTGCCGGCGACACTGCAGAAACGGCCGCATCCCGCTTACGCTTCCCCTTGGCCTTACCAGAAGCGGCTCGCTCTCTGAGTGCTGCAGCAACAGCTGCCGGAGCATTGGGATGGAGGGGGATATCGATGGAGCCGCCCGCCATAGAGGCCACTATCTCCGCCGCACCCACCCGGGCGCACAGCGTTTCCCGGTCCCAGCTACTGAGGCCTCTAATTCTGCTCAACTCCATGCGCTGGGTCTTGGGGCTACGCAAGGCGAGCTGCCTTTTGACAGCGTCGGTAAGTCCCAGTGCATCAGGGTCGAGCTCATCTTCCTCGTCGTCGGAGCTTGAGCCTGAGCTGGAGTCAGAGTCGAAGTCGAGGTTCAGGTCCAAGTCCGGGTGAGGATCTGGGCGTTCGCCGCCGCCGCCGCCATCGCCTTTGTTCTCAACCGCACCCTCTGTGGGGCGCTTCTGGCTGCTCAGCGTACGAGGGGAGTGCCCAGCAGTCTCGCCGAAAGATAGGCCGACCAACATGGATAAGTCGGCGGGCGATGGCATGGACAAGGCGGAGGTAGTGGAAGTCGTCGCCTGTCCCGCACCTGCAGACCGAGACAATCCCTCTGTTTACGCACGTTAGTACACGAAGTCTGCAGAACGAGATGGATACGCACCGGCAGTGTGAGCTAAGAAGTCAGTGAAAGACCCCATAACGTTAGTCTTGAAGCGAGCAAGGTTATGACCATGCCAGGTTACAGGCACTGGCCCGGCGGTCTTTCCAGCGGTCACGCTACGGTCGGTTAGATGGGGACAGAAGAATAATGGCGCATGAACGTACACAGTTAGCTGATTTGTGTCAGCAAGGGGGAAGCCTGCAATGAGGGTGAGATAGAAACCAGTGTACTCGCGGATGAGGTTCAAGAGTGGCTGAACGACAACTGCGAGCTTGTCCCGCGCCCTGCCAAGCGGTGAGTATGGGAACATACTGAACTAGATGTCTTCACGTACTCTGCCTGAGTGACTGGAGTGATGACGGGCTCTGTGGCCGCAGACTCGGCTTCAGCTCGCTCGGCCTCAATTGTCTCCTCGCATTCGACTTGCAGAGCTTTGCGGTATTCGGCAGTCTCCTTGGCCAATAGTTCACGCGCAACGTCTGACCGCACTGCGAGGACGAGTGATTCCGGGGTGTCTTCGGCGAGACATCGCTCTGCAGTAAGGCGATCCACATCGTCCTTCTTCTTCGACATGTAGAGCTGCCAAGGGGCGAGTTGACGCGACGGGGTGGGAGGGAGCGCGCGATTGCTCTTGAGCTCCGCAAGGAAGTCAGCCCAGGGGTTGCTTCGGTCTTCTAGGCGGTCGCGGACGTAACGGAAGTGCCGTTTGATAGCCTACCAGGAATAATTAGAGGAATTGAAGATGGCTACTGGGGTAGATGTACGTACCTTTACCGTAGCCTTCAATGTTTTGCCCTTTTGCGCTCGCTGCTCATCGGTGAACACGGACTCATCCGGGACAAGCAACGTTGATGGAGACGGCTCCTCTTTGAGTGGGACTGTGTACGGGAATCGCGCCCAATACACGTTAAAGAAGCTTGCCCAGAACTGGTTTTGAGAGTTGCGAGCCATTTTAGTCAGCTTGTTGAAGTCGGACTGGTATTCCTCGAAGAGCGCAAGTCGCCCTTCGCTGAAGGAGCCAGGGTGGCCGGGTTTGCCGCCCTTGTTTTTGCGCTTTGACTTGCGGCGGTTGCGGGTGGCTGTCGAGCTGCCATAGCGAGGACCGCTGCAGTCAAAGAATGCGATGTTCAGTTCAGCCATGTGCGAGACCCCAGTTAGGCAGTAAGTTCGACGAGAGAAGAACACCAGACGTCGCATCCACGTCACGAACGGCAGATGGGCGCTTGCTATACGCGTCTCTTGCCCTCCAACCGTCATGGCCCTCAAAGCCTCCGAGTCCGCGTGATCTTCGGTCAGCTATATCAACCCACGCTCTCTCCCACAGCTCGCTGATATCGTTCCCCATCGATCCCCCATGACTCGCGTTTCCCCGGAACTTCAGTACGACTGCGACAATGTCGCCGTATCCTTGGGCATCACCCCAAGGCTTGACAAGCTCGGCCGACCCATCCCAGTTGGCAAGAAGGAGGGTAAAGGGCACGTATATGTTGTCTGGACAGGTCGCGCTATAGGACTGTTTTACAATTGGTACGCCTGCACGTCCGTTCCGCCGTCAGTCACTCATCTGTCGTTTGTAGGGGCCTCACGCAGTGCATGGTTTGCGGCTTTTCTGGCGCGAACTTCAAGAAGTACGACAATTATGAGTTAGCCGTGGAGGCGTGGTTTGAGGGGCCACCGCGACTCAA
The DNA here is from genome assembly GCA_022376465.1 of Cubamyces lactineus. NCBI lineage: Eukaryota > Fungi > Basidiomycota > Agaricomycetes > Polyporales > Polyporaceae > Cubamyces > Cubamyces lactineus. Next base: position 272,664 of record JACDTU010000013.1, on the reverse strand, counting down.
AGGCAATTGGAAGGTCCCCAACCCACGTCCGCCCATCCTCACCTCTCCCCTGCAGAAGGAGAAAAAGTCGCCTCACCCCACGCCCTCTACCTACGACGGTCGCCTTCCACCGGAGGTCAAGCTCTCCGCAACCGAAGTCCACGCAGACACTACGCCAGTTGTCGCCAGTGCCACAACGGCCAAGGACGTCGACGTCTTCAACGACAAATACCGCGGCAACAACGCCGACGACGAGGACGACGACGACGGCGACTATGACTACGGCAGCGCCGCCTTCGACGCAGCTGAGGAGGACGATAACTCCTGGCAGCTGTATCACGACGCCCGGGGTTCAGTGTCGACCCCCAGCCCCCAGTCGTCCCCCACGCCCCGAACAAACCCCCGTGCAGCATCTGATCTTTCCAACGACTCCCCCTACATACATAGCGTCAGGTCGTTTGAATTCTCGCCCATGTTGACCGCGGGTACAATCTCGCCTCGCACAGTCCAAACCCCCTCGCCCTCATCGCCCGCACTCAGCACAGGCATCCTCAGCCCTCCTCAGCTCGCCCAGCCCTCTCCATCCAGCCCAGCCATCAATAAGAAGATACGAGACGATCGCCTCACTCAACTGGCGTATGACCTCGCCAACAAGTCCTCCATCACCAGAAAACGCAAGGTTTACGTTGTTCTTCGCGGGGAGCGCCCGGGCATCTATTTTGAGCGGTGCGCCGTGCTGTGCATGTCCTGACCACTCACTCACCCCCTTCCCCGCAGCGGCATCGCCCTAGATATGCTCGGCACTAAACCCGGCATCAAGCTGGTGCTCTTCAAGTCCCTCTCCCGTGCCGCCTGGTACTTCGTCCAGCAGTACATGGCGGGTCACGTCGGGGTGCCGGTGCTCACCCTCGCCAACGAGGAATGGTTGAATGGGCAGAACTAGGTCCCGCAGTCATCTCATGTATAACAATCGCGCGTCGCTATGCAATCCCAGTCCACGGCTCATACCATATGGTCTAGATACACCTGTAAGAATGCGGACATGTACTGCATCTTCCAGACCGCCCCAGATATGTGCTGCCACAACAAGCCCGCCACCTCTGACGATAGAGTCTCCAGCCATCCCTCGCTGAGGAAGCGGCTCACGTCCCCCATGATCTCGTTTGCCTCAACAAGCCACTTCCCCCTTTGCTCCATCCAGGCCTCTATAGCCTCGTCGTCGACCTTCGCCGCAGCGTATTCTGCCTTGAACGCCCTAACATATTCTTGGATGTCGTCGGTATAGCCCCACTGAGTGATGCGCCCATTGAGGCCGGTGAGGAGCTTGACCAGCGCGTTGTTCGGCGTGATAGGGATGGGGATGGGGAAGCCATATCTGTTGCACAGATGCACCGAGATTGAGATCAGCGCGGCTGATGCAGACATGAGAATGCCCGTACCTCATTGGAATCTCCTCACTAGCGCAGGATGAATTGTCGTCGTCGCCGCCGTCTTCAACACGCCCATCGACCTCGCCTTCGCCCTCACCTTCACCAATCACCCCCTCTCCACCTTCATCCCTGCCATCTCGCCCCCGCCCATCACCCGTACTCTCGTCCGCACCCCCCTTGCCCTCCATTTGTACCTCGAAAGACGACTCATCGTCTGCTGCAGGGGAGGCGGCAGAACCTGCCGGGCCTGGTTCACTAGCCACCGCATCATCCGCCGTGAATTTCCCTAGCCCCCCAACTGACGTTATTACGGAGAAATCCGTCCCTTCCTCGAGCAGTAGCTTTCTCCTATATAGAGTACACGTTGTCAGCTACCACCGTAACAGTAGAAAACACGCACATTTTCAGCCTGCGCTGATACCTTTGGTTTCGCTCCCTGCGGACCTCAGCCTGACGCCTTCTCTTTTCCATCACCTCCGCCTCGGTCAGTTTCTTGGGCGGCATCTATCCATGTAATTGAGCGGTGTGCAGCCTGCCATGAGACGGAGTGGGATACCGAGAAGTGGCTGCTCGACGACAGCAGTACAAGACGGGGATCTTGCCGCGGCGGATGGCGGGTTCAGTTAAGACGCATAAGACGGTGTTAAGACGCGTTGGGAACGCCCCAGGCCGTCTTACCAGAGACGTCTTAAGCTGTGTTGAGACGTCTTACCGTGCGTCTTATGCGTCTTAAGACGTCTTACTTAAGACGGTTTAAGACCTTACAAGTTGTCTTGCTTAAGACGGTTTAAGACGGTTGTGGCCCTTAAGATGCCTCTCAATACGTCTTAAGATGCATGGTAAGACGTCTTAAGACGCATGGTAAGACGTCTTAAGACGCATGGTAAGACGTCTTAAGACGCACGGTAAGACGTCTTAAGACGCACGGTAAGACGTCTTAAGACGCACGGTAAGACGTCTTAAGACGCACGGTAAGACGTCTTAAGACGCACGGTAAGACGACCTAAGACGCATAAGACGCACGGTAAGATGTCTCAACACAGCTTAAGACGTCTCTGGTAAGACGGCCTGGGGCGTTCCCAACGCGTCTTAACACCGTCTTATGCGTCTTAACTCAGTGTCCAGAATGGGTGTGCAGATTTTGCTCGATTCAGAAGGGCCGGAGAGGGATACATTGCAATCTAAAGTATCTACCAGTACGCTCCTAGATACCAATGTCTATGTGTGTGCCTTCACAAGCTCCGTCCAAGTGCTGAACATGCTCAACCCAAGTTCCCATCGCCCCCTGCCTTCTCTATTCAAGTCTCTGCTTGTTACGCCAGCATCTTTCGCAGATTGGAAGCCGCACGCCACCCACCTGAATACGCCGCCTGGAGAGAACTGGGTGAGGGAGTACTGACGTTCATGGGGTTGGACGGGCGTGTTTGAGTGTCGGAGAATGGCGGACGGAATCAGGATGGTAGAGCCTGCCGGAAATTCGATGAGCATCCTCAGGTCCCACAGGACCAGGTGGCCGCCTTGTTTCTCGTCAAAGTCGCCAAGGGCGGTGATTGAGCACCAGCCGCAAGGCAAGTTCAGGTGGTCGGTGTGCACCTTGGTCACAGTGTGTGGGCCAAGGTTGAACGTTGCGCAACAAAATACTGATTTGGCGAAGTTGCGGTTGAGATGGGAGTGCTGGGCACACAGTGCGTTGAGCGTAGACCCGTAATGTCCATGCATGCGTGGGGCAAAGAGCTGAAGGAGACCTAGGGGGGGGGGGGGGGTTGGTATTGTGGGTGGTGTACAGGCGGGGTATGCACTTACTGTTGCCAAAGTTGGCGATGCGGCACACAGGCTGCAGCTGGAGCATCGAGTTCAGGACTGCACGGTTGGGCGCGCTGTGAGAAAGATTGCTGACTTGCTAGAAGACTGTCAGTATCGGTGTGCCGTGAAGAGAGGTGCATACCTTTTGGCCTCCGCCGTAAGATATCCCCACGTTGATCGCAGTGAAATCTCCTCGGCGGTGGTTAGTCTGCTGAGAGTTGGCAGAATACGCGGTCTTGCACTCTTGAAAAATGCGTTGCATCGATGGGTTAACCGTTGACCAATTATCTCCCCTGGGGCGCCCGCCAAGCACTGCAAATACACGGTCTTGGCGGTCAAGGATAGGCCGAGGTTGTCTGGGCGGGGTGGGGTGAGTCAACACAAGGTTTAGGAGGTCAGGTTGCGCCGCGCACCTTCCGTCCCATTCGATAAGTTGAAATCCGCGGGCCATGAGTTCCGCCTTGGCCCAAGGCCGCTGGCTCTCTAGAGTTTGAGGGAGCCGCTTGCCTACAAAGGCGGTCTTCGCAACTGGGACGTCGTCCATCTGCAGGGAGAAGTCGGTCTCGATGGGGGATGCACCTGTCGTGGATGTGTTGGCGTCGTCGGCGGCAGTAGCTGCAAGGGCGTCTTCTTCCACCGCAGCGGAGAGTTGGAGCGCCATGGCGGCAGCCCTCCTCTTGAAGGTGATGCTCTTGGGCTGCTGGTCGAGGTCTCCCACTATATCTTGACGAGCCGACGCGCGTGCAATGCGGCGGCGATCCTTTGAGTGCCTCTTGGAGCGGGCCTTAGACTCCGACTGAACAAGGTGCTTGGGTTGGCTGATGGCGGTGGCGAGGGAGGGGTCGGATGCAAGTATGCTTGGTGCAGCTGTGGCGGCAGTGGGAATGGGTGCAGAGAAGACGGTGGCGCTTGAAAAAGCGTGGGAGGCGAGTGACATGGCACAGGTGGGTCCGGCCGTAGCATCGTCGACGGGGAGGTCGTCGTCGTCAGCGGCGGCAGCGAAAACAAGGGGCTGGACCTCGCCGAGCATGGGTGCCTCCATGGCAGCTTGGACGTGGGCTGCAAGCTCGAAGTCGTCCGGGGCGTGGAGGGGGACTGGCGCTTCACCTCGAGCCCATGGTGAATATTCAGCTCCTGATCGAGTCTGCAGGTGCGTCAGTGGTGATGTTTGCTTTTGAGCGTTGCGTACATACCCTGCGAACACCAATAGGGGCTGTTGAGGAAAGGGTTCAGGGTGAGCAGGGGTTTCGAAGAGGCGGGCGTCTGCATCGGAGAGCAACGCAGCCGGGTGTGCAGTCCGAGTTTCCAAGGTCGGATACTGCAGGACTTTGCACGTTCGGCGTGCGCGCTCCGATGATGGAGAACTCACCGTTGAGGGCCTGCCTGATCGTCCTCTTTGCCGCCTTCGCCGCTGTGCTCATGCTCGCTGGGAGGGGGAGGTGCTAGGTGTCGTCGCATGCTGAGGCTGGGTGGGTTAAGTATGGACGGTGGGGCGAGGGATTTGCGGCTCGAGCGCCCCTTGATGGGCGTGCAACATGTCGCGCCTTGTCACCGCGTCCGCGCGCCCTTCACAATGTCAAGCGCCTCAAACCTCGTCGCGGCTGCCTCTGCCTCCGTCCACCTGCTCCTGTGAGTATGGCTCGAGGGCGTCGAAACCAACGTTGGCCCCAGAGGCCACCCATCGACCCAAGCCTGGTAGCTAGCTTTGATCTCAAGCTTGACGCTGCCCCGTATTCTCCTGAAAAGTTCTATGCCGACACACTCTCTGCAGATCAGCGACGACTACGCCGCGACCCTGTCTCTCTACCAGCTTCCAGCCGCCTCTCTGCTGACTTGGTCCACAACGACGAAGCGCTGCTCCAGCAGTTCGGGGGGGATTTTGACGCGTCGGTGCTCTTGCAGGCCGATGAAGAGAGCGCCAACTTATTCTTCACGCCCGCCGACCCGGAGGTTGAGGAGGGGGATGATGTTTCCCCTGCCGAGAGTGGGGCGTCGCAGTATATGGCATCAGTGAGTCCACACCCCTCCTCTAGATGTATGGCATGAGCTAATCAACACAGGACGAGCCTCTGAAACAATGGATTCCGCGACGCGACGTGTACCTCACCGAGCTACTGCGGCACGATGGGCGGGGGCCTTACGCTCGCTCGCGGTGTGGGTCATGTGCGGAGGGTTTTCAGGGTGGCCCTGCAGTTGTGCGCTGCCTCGACTGCTCGCCGAGTGCTCACGTCTGTCAAATTTGTGTGGTCCAACAGCATCGCCATTGTCCGTGGCACCGCATACAGGTTCGTCTCCCTCTGCCGCCCACTCATTTGTACTCAACTGTGTTTGTAGAGGTGGGGTGGATGTGCATATCAGCGGACGACACTGAAGGACCTCGGGATGATTGTCCGCCTCGGACATGAGGCGGATTGCTCCGTATGCTCTAACCCGGTCCTTCGCACGTCCTTCACCGTTGTCGATACGAACGGACGTCACGCCGTCGCCATTGAGTTCTGCGGCTGCGACAAAGCCAGGGACGCCGGGGACCATGTTCAGCAACTTCTCCGCCATCGACTCTACCCAGCAACCGACGTCGACCCCAACACGGCCTTCACATTTTCTCTTTTGGAACATTACCATATTCAAAGCTTGCAGGGCAAAATTTCAATGTACGACTACTACACCTCGTTGGAGCGTCTTACCGATAACACCGGCACTCAGCGCCTGAGCGATCGATATAAGGCGTTCATGCGGGTGGTATCTCAATGGAGGCATTTGAAGCGGCTGAAGCGCAGCGGGCACGGGCATGATCCTACCGGTGTGGGGGGGACGCAGGCCGGCGAGCTGGCTGTTCGGTGTCCAGCTTGTCCCCGACCCAACGTCAACCTGCCGTCGAACTGGGAAAGTGCCTCCGACGACTTGAGGTATGTGTTCCCCGCTCTCCTCATTGTCCTAAGCTGATTTTTCATAGATATCTTTATGCAGTCACGGTGGCCATAGATGCTTGCTTTCGTCTGAAGAGGCGCGCCGTCTCCAACGAGGTCAAAGATCCGATTCTAGGCAGCGGCTGGGGTTACTTCGTAGAGGATACCGGCTATCATGAGGTGCTTGCTGACTATGAAGATCAGGAGGAGGTAAGGGTGCATGCTCTCCATAGCCGGCGTTCTCTAGTTCTCTGTGCTCATTGCCAGTTTGCAGATATCAACGTGCACCGGTCTCTCCACCATCGATCACGCCAACACGAAATATTCTAAGGGCTATGCTGCGACAGGGATTGGGGCGGTTGTATGCGCACGTCATGAGTTCTGGTTGGCGAACGGAGCTGGGGACTTACAAAAGGGCGAGAAGTGAGTTTGAAATGCAGGTCTGTGCATGCGTCTGTGCTCAACATGTCTAGGTACATCAACATGGACTATGTATTTGTTTCCTCCATGCGAGAATGGTTGGTGGTCAAGAAACTGGTCAGCTATGACATCGCCTGTCAATGGTCCAAAAACATTGTCGAACGCATATCCAACCTTCCCTCCCACCTGCAAATCCCGGTGCCAGAAGGCTCTATTTCCTACGTCATTCCGAAGCTTCATTACCGCAGCCATGAAACGCTCAACCACTCCCAATATTCTTTGAACTACATGCCTGGATGTGCGCGAACGGATGGGGAGGGTATTGAACGCCGGTGGTGGTGGATACAGCCTATTGCCAGCAGCACCAAGGTTATGGGCCCCGGGATGCGCCAGGGGGTGCTGGAGGATCAATGGGGTTACTCAAACTGGCGGAAGACTGTGGATCTCCGTGAGTGCCATTTTCCGCGTTTGCCCCCTGGTCTCTCTAGCTCATCGTTCCTCCAGCGTGGGCTTTGTCTGCTCGTCTCAAGGAGGCGGTGAGGGAGTACCGGGATCACAAGGCGCTCTTTGATACCCTTACTCTCACCTTGGACCCGGCGCGTTGTGCAGAGTGGGAGGCGAGCGTCAAGGGGTGGGAGCTTGATCCCAAGGGTAAAGACGATCCCTATGTGGTGGCGTCCCAAGGTATGGTGCAGCCTGTTTCCTCATGTCTAACGTGTGCTCATTCTGACCGCAGGGAAGACTGAGCGCGAGACTGTTCAGGAGCTTTCCATGGAGGAGCAGGCGGCAAGCGCGTCTCCTGGCTTCGTCGCTGTGCATAGCGTGAGCATGCTGGGCTTCATGACGCTGGGCCTGGAAATTGAGATGCAGCAGTACGTCCGTCCAGCACCGGAGGTCACCCACTTGTATCTAACTGTAAGTTGCAGATGGACACTCTCTGACGACGCCAAGGCTGCAACCCCAAGCAGACTCCCAGAGCTACATGAACGACGCACATCTCTCAGGCGCAAGATACAGAAATTTCGCGACCTACAGGGAATCTATATGGCCGCTGCCTCCCTTGTTCTCGCTGAGGACCCTGCATGCCGCACCGACGTACAGGAGGTCGAGAAGATTCGCCTTGGCCTTCCGTCAGAAATCAGCCAGTCTCGGCGTGACGCAGTTTGTGGCCCCAGGCTGCAGGAGATCGAGGCGCGTCTCCGCGAGGGCCAGTGTCGAGGTGTGCTACAGGAGCTCCGAAGCAAACTGCATACGATACATCAGCTTTACACCTATAAGAAACTCAACGTTCGGAATCAAGGTCCAAACACCCGCGCCCGTGCCAGCATCACTCATCAAGAGGCTGGAAAGGCCCGTGCAATTAGGAAGTATCGACATGCTCGCCGCGCGAAGCTCGCAATCTGTGGGCCTGGCGAGTGGGAGCGAGAGCTCAAGCCGTTGGAGGACGGCGACATCCGAGGGCTGGAGGAGGATGATCCCTGCTCCACGAAGAAGAAGCGCAAGCGCAAGCACGGTGCTGTCAACGATCCTGCTGAAGGCCGCCGCCGGATGTCCTGGATCTGGCATTCCGCTGACCAGGATGGCTCTGCGGACATGATCGACAGCCTGAGGGTTGAATGGCTGAAGGTTCGCGCTCGCCAGATGCGTTGGGCGGAGGAGGTGCAGTTATTACCTGAGGAAATGCGTCGAGTGCTGGCTACCTACAGGTACGAGCATGGTGTTTGGATGGCCCGCTCTGCAGCGTCGCCCTCCGAGGATCCGTTCGTCAAAGAGGGAATGGCATCCTACGCCATCAAGCAGGCCAGTATCCGCTCTGCAATGGCCAAGGTTTTCAAGCAGCTCTGCCTGCCCGTGGCCGCCTCCTCGTCCCCAAATGCTGCCAAGGATTGGGACTGTGATGAGTGGGGCTCGGCTCAGAATCACTGGAGCTCTCTGCAGAAGAGGAAGGGGGCGATCTCATAGACTATCTGATCATTCTCAGCTAGATGGGGAGGATTTAGAGCCACGGTCGCGGTACAAATGCTAGGTTCTGTTTCTACTGCGAATATGATCTGTTCCATATCGGATTCGGAGTACGCCGGACATGTGGTTGTGTGGCAAAATTCCGAGAATGCCGGAGTGGGCGGGAGGCGGGCAGGTGCAAACCGGTGCAAACAACCTGGGGGTATACAGCTCGGTTAATAGACCGGCAAGAAAAGACTGAATATATTGGGAGGGGCTCCAGATTGAGTGATATGCTGCAATGCCGAGGAATATAACACTGGTGTGCCCGGCGCAAGAGGTTCTGCACCGGAGCTTCGTAACATGTTACAAGCACAAACGGTTTATTTTGTAACGGCGTTCCGGCCGATTAACGGTTCGTTACAATTTGTGGGTACAGCAGATGTGGCAAGGGTGGAGGTCCCCATTGGTGTCTCGTTGTCGAAGCACTGCTCCGGTGGCCCATTGGGAGGCGTCCGACTCCACGACAAAGGGTTTGTTGATGTCGGGCATTTGTAGCACCGGGGCCGTGCGAATCGTCGTTTCAGCGTGTCGAAGGCCTTCTGGCATTCCGTGGTCCATTCCCATTTGACGTCTTCTGTTAGCGCATTGAGGGTCGTGCAATCTCCGAGAAATGGTCAATGAATCGTTGGTAGAAGTTGCCGAATCCAGGAATGATCGACGTCCTTGACGGTTGTCGGTTCTGGCCAGTCGAGTATTCCCTTTATCTTGATGGGGTCCATGGAGATCCGGTTCTCGCTGATGATCATTCCAGATACTCCACTTCTGGTGCGTCGAATATGCACTTCTCTAGCTTGAGGTAGAGGTCGTGTTCTTTGAGTCGTTCCAGACACGTAAGGTCCTTCTTCGGTGTTCGTCCAGGTCTGCCGAAAAGATCAGTATGTCGTCCATGTAAATCACTACCCATCCTTCGTCGATCATGTCTGCGAAGATCGCGTTCATCATAGCTTGGAAAGCCGAGGGGGAGTTCCGCAGTCCAAAGAACATGACCATTGGTTCGTATAGCCCTTTGCTGGTTCTGAAGGCGGCCTTCCATTGATCACCGTCCTTGATACGGACGTTGTTGTATCCCGATCGGAGGTCCAGTTTGGAGAAAACCTTCGCTCCGCGCAGCTTGTCGACCAGTTCCGATATGAGCGGTAGTGGGTACTTGTTGGGGACGGTTCCTTCGTTGAGGTATCGATAATCTTGGCAGGGTCGTAGTGTTCCGTCCTTCTTGCCGACGAAGAAGAATGGGGATGCCATCGGCGAGTTCGAGGGTCGGATGTAGCCTTTTCGTAGGTTCTCCCGGATGAATTCTTCCTCGGCTTCGAGTTCCTTGGGCGTGAGTTGATATCGCTTGAAGTCCTTCGGGGTAAAGCCTTCCTTGAGTTCAATGGCCAGGTCCCAGGGTCGTGATGGTGGGAATCGTTCGGACGCCTTCTTTTCAAAGATGGCGGCATATCCTCGGTACGGTTCGGGGAGCATCTCTTCGAAAGTCTTCTTCTCTTCCTGTGCTTGGTGCTGTTGTGCGAGTGCCATTGCGGGGTTGACCTTTGCTCGGATCCAGACGTTGGCTGCAATTGCAAATCGAAGTCCTTGTGGGGCTCGTCGGATTCTTCCGATGGTGGGTCCAGGTCCAATCTTCGTGGGTTCGTAGTCGTGTTCCGTGGTGAGGGGGGATCCGGGTCGAGGCATGTCTCCATGCCATTCTGTCGCGTGCGGTGCTATCATGGCTTCATGTTCTCCGCGAAGATAAGCTATCAGCAGATCTTGGTCGTTGGGTTCTTCTTCCGGGTGCACGTCGGAGAGGGTAACTCGTTCGATGTTCTCGTAGATTGGTTCTTGGGTCGATGCTTCCTCGGTCGCGTCTTCGTCTTCTTCATCTGTTTCTTCGTCCGGTTCTTCTTCGACTGGCTTGGGTCTTCCGGTGAAGGGGTCTTGATCTGGGAACCACATTGCACGCAGATGTTCCACAATTGTTCGGTTCACCCGGGCGGGGTCGATATCGAGGGTCCCTTTCGTGAAGTCAATGTTGGCATTGACGCGCTGCAGCCATGGCAGGCCCAGGATGATTGGTTCCTTTCCTAGCGACGTAATCAGGAACCGCACAATGTGTCGGTGGCGCCCAGCTTCAATTTCAAGGACTGCGCATTTCTTGATATCGCCTGCTTCATTCCTGGTTCTGTCAGCATTGTATACTCGGATCGGGGCTTTCAGCGATTTGAGCGGGAAGTTGTGCTCTTTCGCAAACCTGTGGTCCATGAATACTTCTCCCGCTCCCGTGTCGATGAGGGCTTTCGTTTCGACACTTAGGTCCGCGTGGATAGATAACGGAATTCTCATAGACTGTCGAGAAGTCTGCGCCACTATTACACGGCGGACCTTGGTACGCGGTCGTGACGTCGAGACACGCCGGTTCTTCAAAAACCCCTCGTTGGAGAAGCTTGCGAGGATTTTCTTCGCGTCTTGGTCTTCTTCTAGCCCCTTCAGAGCGGTACGGATTCTTGCTGCGATAAGCTGCTTCTTGTCGGCCGCTTGGCCGTCGATGGATTTGATGTCTTCGTCATCGTCGCTCTCGTCTTCTTCGACCTCGGTGATGCGGGCCTTGGCAGCAGGCTTCGTCTTCTTACGGTCGTTGGTTCTTCTGTTGGGGCACTGCCGCGCTAGATGCCCTATCTGGTGGCAATTGAAGCATCGTCCTTCTCGGTAGTGCTTCTCACGTTCTTCGGTCGTCATCTTGTCGACATCCATGGCGTCAGGGTCGCGTTCTTGCGGTCGGGGTCTGTACGGCTTGTACGTAGGTCGGAAGGTCGAGGTCTTCCCGTCGTATGCTCTTCCCAGGTGATACTGCTGTTCGAGAGTGGAGGCTCGGAGGTAGAGTTCGCTGGCGTCCTTCGGTAGGGGGTACATCCCGAAGATCTTCTCTCGAAGGGGACCGTTGAGTCCAGCATAGAAGAAGTCGGCAATGACTTCGAACTCTGTGATTCCGCATCGCAAGATGATCGACTTGAACTCGGCGATGTAGTCTTCGACTTTCTTGCTTCCTTGCTTCAGGTTTCGCAGCAGCACACGGGCGCTGGCCTTCTGGTCGATGTCGTCGAATGCTTCCAGTAGTTGCTTCTTGAAGTCGTCCCATGTTCCGTAGTTGGGTTCGATACGTCCTTCGCCTGGTCTTCGGTTCTTGTTCTGGTCGGCTGCCTGCCGTTCTACGTCTTCAATGAAGGTGCGGGCCCAGGTTCCGGCGGTGCCTCCGTTCATCAGCATAAGGCAGAAGACGATCTTCATTTCGTCGGTGGCGTAGGTCTTCTTGTTCATCATGAGGTAGAGGGAGCATTTCTGCAACCACTCCACTACTTCGCCCCGCTTCCCTGAGAACTCTGGGGGCATCTTGAGCTTGATCTCGTTCGTCTTTTCTTCAGCCATCGTGGCTTCGGTTCGGTCTTCGGGTTCGTTCGCAGTTTGGTTCGATTCTTCTTGAGGGGTCTTCCCTACGGGTTCTGGTGCGGCTTCGCTTCCCTCCGGGTCGTGGTCGTCGTTCGAAGTTCTTGTAGCGTTCTCGCTTTCTGGTTCACTCTCCTCGAGTATCTCTGCCTGAGCTGGTCTGGGAGTAGTGAAGTCTACCGGGGAAGGTTGTTCTGGTTCTGTTCTCGGTTCCGGGGTGGCCGCTGGTTCCTCCGGAAGTTCGTCTCCAAGTGATATTTCGCGGTAGCGTCTTCGGTAGTCGGGGTCGATGTCAAGGCAGTTCCGCCAGGTGAGAGGGACTTCGGTGAAGTGCCAGGACTTGTTCTTCCAGAAGACTTGTTGCCCTTTGTAGTAGACTAGCTTGGCTTCCTTGTCAACCGCAAATTCTTTTGGTATCGACGCCGTGTTGTTCGGTTCGGGGCCGCTCTGTCTTGAGCGGGTGTCGTGTGTCGAGATCTGGGTAGATCGACGGGTTCTGGTGAGCTCGACCTAATGTTACGACGAGCCTAGATCGGTCACAGCGAGCGACGTCCTAGGGATCGGACCAGAGGTCTCCAGTAGTTCGAGTCGAGTAGAGGTTCAGAGGAATAGGCAATGGATAACCAGGTCGAGCTGAGGATCCCGAGTGGATCCTCTGGTCTTAAATACAGGAAGAGAGACATGGACACGTCAGCGCCACGTAGGCGCCACGTACCGTGAGAGTCCAGTATAACTACGTAGAGTCAGGGCTGGGAGTACAGATGATGTGGCGATGACGTGGCGGAAGGTGATAGGGTAGTAATACAACAGCCGTGTGAACCGGTGGGAAAGGGTGACGTGGCATGGGAAAGGGTGACGTGGCATGGGAAAGGGTGACGTGGCATGGGAAAGGATGACGTGGCATAACGGAGGCACGAGGGAGAGAGAGAGGAAAAGGAAACTGGGTGACCGTGACACAGTGAGCGTCGTAACAGAACCCGTGCGTTACTAATAGTTTCGCGAAAGTCCTCACCCCAGTGCTAGTCCGACCTCCGGTCGTACTCCGACCCCGAACTCCGTCCAAGTCCCGACCACCGGAGTTGTACCCCCGGACGGCACGGTCCTAACAGTATTTCCGAACTCACCGGGTTTCACTCAATATGTCCACTCGAACCGTAGTCCGCACTCAGACTCAATCTCGCGCCCTAGAGCAAGAAGACCCCGCCGAGAACTGGAGTGGCTGGACAGCTCGCCGAGGCGACTCAGCGACGCAAGAAGAAGCTACTCCGAGCCGCCGCGGGCAGTTCGCTCGAACGATCGTTGAAGCGTCCTCCGATGGGGACGACGAAGGTGACCCGCCTCAGCCTCTGGTCATCTCTACCGCGACTGCCTCGCAGGTACCCCGAGAGCCATCTCCGGGGAACCCGTTCTCCGAGGGTCAGCCTTCAGGTCCGAGCCGCGGGCCTCCAGGTCCGCCTAGTCCTCCAGGTCTGCCGGGCCCCCCAGGACCGCCAGGTCCTCCGGACAATGACCCACAAGGGCCGGGAGACGACGACACCAGCTCAAGCTCGGACTCCTCCGACTCCGAAGACCGAGTACAGTCGCAACTAGCGACCGCGATCTCTCTCATCGCGCGTACCCTCGAACGTACTACCGCTCCAACTCCGGCGGTTACCCAACCTTCGAACAACGAGCGGCACAACGTCCGCGAGCCGGACCAGTTCGACGGGTCCGATCCCAACAAACTCCGGTCTTTCTTCACGCAGTTGGAACTTGTCTTCAAGGCCCGACCCCGAACCTTCGACTCCGATGAGAAGAAGGTGACCTACGCCATCTCCTTCCTCAAGGGCACCACGCTACAGTGGTTCGAGCCCTACCTCCTCGAAGGCGACTCGGACAACCCCCCCATCTTCCTTACATCCTACGACCACTTCCAGGAGGAACTCCGAGTGAACTTCGGTCCTTACGACGCCTCCGGAGCTGCGGAGCATGAGCTGATGAACCTCCGGATGGGCGACAACCAGCGGATAGCTAAGTACATCACTCAGTTCACCCGCCTCGCTACTCAAGTCCGTTGGGGTAATGCTCCGCTCCGGTACCGGTTCTACGACGGACTTCCGAATCGTCTCAAGGACCGCATCTCCGAGGTCGGCAAGCCCGAGACCCTGGTGGCCCTCCGTGACCTCGCGCAGTCAATCGACAACCGCTACTGGGAGCGCAAGGCCGAGGTCTCGCGCGAGTCCGGACCTTCGAAGTCCGGCAGCAAGTCGACCTCCGACTCCAAGTCCTCCAACTCCGGCAACAAGTCCGGAGGTAACAACTCCGGACAGGCCTCCTCGTCTACCCCGTCCAAGTCCGGCAATTCCGGTACTTCGTCGAAGTCCCCTAAGACTCCGAAGACCCCGGCCAAGACGTACGCCGACAAGCTCGGTAAGGACGGAAAGCTCACCCCCGAGGAGCGTCAGCGCCGTTTCGCCAACAACCTCTGCCTCTTCTGCGGCGGAGCTGGTCATACCGCGAGTGCTTGTCCGAAGAAGACCTCGTCCGCGACCAAGGGTCGCGCCGCTCAGGCCAACCCCGCTCCTGCTGCGCCTGCTCCGGCTGCAGCCCCGAAGGAGACAAAAAATTAGTCCGCGGTCCTCCGAACTCCGTACCCCGTGAGGACCGCGTTGACTCCTCCGGTACGGAGATCCTCAGGCTCAACGCGTCCGCTCTTTCCGACCCCCATGCACTCTTCCTCGACTTGTACTCCGATTCTATCCCAACTCCGTTCCGCGCCCTTATCGACTCCGGTTCCTCCCATTGTTTCATCGACTCCGATTTCGCGACTACGTATCAACTCCCAACTACCGCCGTAACCCCGCTCCGTCTTCAGCTTTTCGACGGTACTTCTAACCACCTGATTACTTCGTTTACCACCCTGCCCGTACATTTTCCGTCTGGAGAAGTCCTCAATATAGATTTCTATGTTACTCCGCTCGACAAGTCCGTGTCTGCCGTTCTGGGATACAGCTGGCTCTCCGCCTACAATCCGTTGATTGACTGGAAGAAGCGCAGCATCCAATTCCGTTCCGCACCCCCGCCGTGTCCTGTTTCTGACACCATGGTACCCCCGCCAGCTCCGGCTGAGCGTACTCCGTCTACTCCGACTACTTCGGAACTACCGACTTCTCCTCCTCCGAACTCCGTACCCCGGATCTCCCTTGTGAACGCTGCTGCTTTCGCTCGAGCTTGCAAACTCCCGGGGTCCGCGAGTTATACCCTGAATCTGTCTACCCCGGACTTGGCTACTGCGCGAAGTTCGTCCCTCTCCGACTCTCCCCCGGACCTCACCGGAGTTCCGGAAGAGTACCATGAGTTTGCGGACGTCTTCAGCAAGACCAAGGCCGACATCCTACCGGAGCATCGCCCCTACGACCTAAAGATCGACCTGGAAGAAGGGGCTACTCCGCCACTCGGACCTATCTACTCCCTCTCAAAACTCGAGCTCGACACGCTTCGGGAGTACATCGACGAGAACCTCCGATCGGGGTTCATACGTCCGTCCAACTCCCCCTGCGGAGCTCCCGTTCTCTTCGTCAAGAAGAAGGACGGATCTCTTCGCCTTTGCGTGGACTACCGGGGTTTGAATAAGATCACCCGGAAGGACCACTATCCCCTTCCTCTCGTCTCGGACTTGCTGGATGCACCTCGGAAGGCCCGGATCTATACCAAAATCGACCTCCGTCACGCCTACAATCTAGTCCGCATAGCTCCCGGAGATGAGTGGAAGACCGCGTTTCGGACTCGCTATGGGTCCTTCGAATGGTTAGTCATGCCGTTCGGACTTTCTAACGCGCCCGCTGCCTTTCAGCGGTTCGTCAATGACATCTTCGCGGACATGCTCGATGTGTGCGTCATCGTCTACCTGGACGACATCCTCATCTACTCCGACAACCCCGGGCAACACCGCAAGCACGTCAAAGAGGTACTCCGGCAACTCCGCAAGCACCGGCTTTATGCCCGCACTGACAAGTGCGAGTTCCACACCGACTCCGTCGAGTACCTCGGGTACATCCTCTCTCCCACCGGACTTACCATGGCGGAGTCGAAGGTTAAGGCGATCTTGGATTGGCCCGAACCCCGGAAGGTCCGCGACATACAGTCGTTCCTGGGGTTCGCGAACTTCTATCGACGGTTTATTCCAAACTACTCCGAGATCGTACTACCGCTGACCCGCTTAACCCGCAAGTCCGTGCCTTGGCACTTCTCCAAGGAATGTCGGAGTTCGTTCAACGCTCTCAAGAAGGCGTTCACGACAGCTCCGGTACTACACCACTGGATGCCCGACCGACCCCTCACCGTCGAGACCGACGCCTCGGACTACGCCATCGCCGGCATTCTCTCCCTTACCACCGAGTCCGGTGAACTCCACCCCATTGCTTTCCACTCCCGCACCTTGACCGGCGCGGAGTTGAACTACGACACTCACGACAAGGAACTCCTCGCGATCTTCGAATGTTTCAAGACCTGGCGGCACTACCTCGAGGGTTCGGCAACTCCGATCAACGTTGTCACGGACCACAAGAACTTGGTATACTTCACGACTACAAAGTTACTGACCCGCCGCCAAGCCCGATGGTTGGAGTTCCTCTCGCAGTTCAACCTTGTTAGTCCGGTTCCGACCAGGTAAGCTTGGAGCGAAGCCCGACGCACTGACACGCCGTTGGGACGTCTACCCAAAAGAGGGGGGCAGTGACTACTCCGTCGTCAACCCACACAACTACCGACCGGTTTTCACCCAGGAGCAGCTCGCCGCGTCCCTCCGGGCTACCTACCTCCGACCCCCCGTACTCCGAGCTTCCTTCATCCTCGACTCCGAACAACTCCTCTCGGACATCAAGTCCGCTCAAGCAACCCCGACTCCTGACCCCGAACTATTTGCCGCACTCAAGCTCGCCTCCGAAGGCAACTCCCGATGGTCCCGCGATGAAGACGGGCTACTCCGACTCTCAGGTCGAGTCTATGTCCCGAACTCCGGCGACCTCCGCCTTCGCGTACTCCGAGCTTGTCACGACCATCCTACTGCCGGACACTGGGGACAGAACAAGACGCAAGCCCTGGTCCTGCGGGACTACGCCTGGCCCGGACTTCGACTCTTCGTCCGGGACTACTGTAAGTCCTGTACTACCTGTGCGCGAGCTAAAGTCCCCCGGCATCTTCCCTACGGTACTTTGAAGCAACTCCCGATCCCCGAGCGACCCTGGAACTCCATCTCCATGGACCTCATCGAGCAACTCCCGAACTCCGCTGGCTACACCGCGATCTTGGTGGTAGTCGACAGGCTCACTAAGCAAGGTATATTCATCCCTACCCACGACACGCTTACAGCCTCGGGGTTAGCGGACTTGTTCGTACTCCATGTGTTCTCCAAGCACGGAGTTCCCTCGCACGTTACCTCCGACCGGGGCTCGGAGTTCGTCTCTGACTTCTTCCGCTCCCTCGGTAAGGCCCTCGACATGCGCCTTCACTTCACCTCCGGTTACCACCCGGAAGGCGACGGTCAAACCGAGCGGGTTAACCAGACCCTCGAGCAGTACCTCCGGATCTACTCGAACTACCAGCAGGACAACTGGTCCCAACTCCTTCCCTTGGCGGAGTTCGCGTACAACAACGCCCCGTCCGCAACTACCGGTATATCCCCGTTCTTCGCGAACAAGGGCTACAACCCCGCCATCTCCGTCTACCCCGAGCGGGACCTCACCTCCGCTCGAGCTCGCGACTACGCTGTCGATCTCGACGAACTCCACACCCAACTCCGACAGCAGATCTCCGAAGCCCAGGCCCGATACCAAGTACAGGCGGACAAACACCGTCTACCGGCGCCGGACTTCAAGGTCGGAGATCAGGTCTATGTCCGAGCTCAGCACATCCGGACTATACGTCCCTCCAAAAAGTTGTCCGAAAAGTTTTTAGGTCCGTTCACTATCATCGCGCAGGTCGGAACTCACTCCTTCACCCTCCGACTACCGGACTCTATGCGCGCGGTTCACCCTGTTTTCCATGTCTCACAACTCGAGCCTGCAACTCCGAACACCATCCCCGGCCGCGTCCAAACTCCGCCACCTCCGATCCTGGTGGACGGAGAGCCGGAGTACGATATTTCGGAGATCCTCGACTCCAAGATCGACCGCCGGCGTCGGAGTTGTCAACTCCTGTACCTAGTCCGGTGGGCAGGCTACGAAGGTACGGACGAGGAAACTTCGTGGATCTTAGCCACGGAGCTCGGACATGCCCAGGAGTTAGTCTCGGACTTCCACTCTGCTTACCCCGACAAACCCGGACCTCTAGCTAAGTTGTCTTGAGGGTCACACCGGTGTTTTTCTCACCCCCATTTTTCCATTCAACCCCGCACTCGGACTACAAAATTCTACCTATGATGTCCGAAGTCCGAAGTCCGTACTACCGCACTACTCCGCCATGTCCATGTCCGCAGGTCCCTCCGGACCTTTCCCCTCCTTCGCACCCTCGCCCTGCTCCTCCTCCTCCTCCTCCTCCTCACCGGACTTGCCCCGCGCGGACTTGTCCGCCAACCCCGTCCCACTCTCCTCCTCCTCCCAGTCCGACCCAGCCACACCCGCCCGCTCCAGCGCGTCCGCGATCGCGTCCTCCTTATCCTGCGAGGTGATCTCCAGGATCTCCCGCAGCATAGTACCGAACTCCGTCGCGAGTTCGGACTTCACCGCCTCGCGGACGGCCTCGCCGATGACGGCCTTCAACTCCTTCCGCACGATCTTGGCGATGGCGTCGCCAAGACCCCGGACCTCCTCCCGCATCATCTCCTCCCACTGCTCCTCCTCGTCGACCAGCAGGTCGATGACCCGCCCCGCGGTGCGCCGGTTGCGCTGCACCGCGACGAGCAGGTGCTCGAGGAGCTCCCGGTCGGAGAGCTTCTCCGGGTCGTCGGACCACCGGAGGTCGGACTTCCCAACCTCCGGAAGTCCGGAGCTCGCGGACATCCGGGGGCCCGTCGACGAGCCCGCAAGGCTCGGGCCCCGGGCTACGACCGTGTGCGCTGGTGGGTTAACTCCGGGCGGTGCTACGAATGTCCATCGGACCTCACCTGGCTGCAGCGGCCTCTCCGCCGTCTTCTCCGCCGTCTTCTCCTTCTCCTTCTCTTTCCCCTTGCCCTTGTCCGCCCGCACCTTCTCCGAACTCCGAACTCCGGTGGGCGCGGGGGTCTCGAACCCGTCGTCGTCGACGACGATGGCGGCGGACTTGACCTTCTTGCGCTGTGGGCTCGGGGCCTCCTCCTTGCGCGCGATCCGGGCCTGGATGTCCGCGGGTAGTCCGCGAGCCCCGACGCACGCGCGCGACCGGGCCTTTTGACATTGGACGCAGCTCGACGTCCGCTTCCCCGCGCGGAACCGGCACGCGATCTGCTTCGCAGCGCACCGGTCGCACTTCGTCCTGTGGAACTCCGTTAGTCCGAACCCCGTACTCCGTACCCCGGACGGACTTACCGCGGGACCAACAACTCCGCGTCGTCCTCCTCCTCCTCCGACTCCGGCTCGTCGTCCTCCGCGGGACGCTTGCTCCCCCGCGCGGAAGTCCCGGCCTTCGCAAGGGCAGCCTGGCGAATCAACGCCGCTGCCTTCTGCGCGGCCTCGTACTCCGCACGCTCCTTCTCCTCCCGCGCTCGCTCCTCCTCCCGCTTTCTCTCCTCCTCCGCCCTTCGCGCCCTGTAAACCACCGGTTAGCCCGAACTCCGTACCCCGAACTCCGCCAACTCCGGTACTTACGCCTCCGCTGCCGCGGCCTCCTCCGCCGCTGCCTTCATCCGGAGCTACGCAAGGTGGGCCTCCAAGGCCTGGATGTTGTCGAGGGTGCTGGACATGGTGTTGCTGGTGGTGGTAGGGGACAGAGAGCGAGGAAGAACTGGCTAAGTCTCACCCCCGTCTTATATACACCTTTCTTCATCAATTCTGACCCTGCCCCGATTCTTGATCTCCGTTCCCTGGACTTATCGGATTACCTTTTTTGGACAGACTTCCATTTCCCTTCACTATAGGCCCTCAAGGGTTCGGGCCTAGGGGGGAGGCACTGTTACGCTCCGTGCTGTAACCCCGAAGTCCGATCCCCGAACCCCCGTACTCCGCTCCTTACTCCGCGTTGCGTACTCCGTTCCTCCGTACTCCGCTCGTCCGTACCCCGTACCCCCGACTCCGTTCTCCGTACTCCGCACTTCGTACTCCGTACTTCGGACTTCCCCCGACCCCATGACTTACATGTCTCAGATAACCCCTCATGGCGCTACCTACATGAGGCTTTTGCTTACAGCTATCTGCGTTATCTTACTCTTGGCAGATTACTTCGTACTTTCGTTCTCCTCTTTCCTATCACGTACATCTGTTTTGTTTCTACCAGGTTTCTGATTTAGTATAAATACTGCCCCGGAATGTAGTAGCTACTCAGTTCGGAAATCTCGTTATACTCGTTAACCTTGTACACTCGTCTTACTGGACTTCTAGTCCGTACTCCGACACTCAACCCCGACTCTCTAGTCCGACCAACCTTCGTTCCCTTGCTACCAACCCCTTCGACCCAACCCCGTCCCCAAGTCCGACCTTCGTCCCGTCAAGTCCGTACTCCGTAGTCCGTAAATAGAGGACATCGAGTCGGAACCCGTGCGTTACTAATAGTTTCGCGAAAGTCCTCACCCCAGTGCTAGTCCGACCTCCGGTCGTACTCCGACCCCGAACTCCGTCCAAGTCCCGACCACCGGAGTTGTACCCCCGGACGGCACGGTCCTAACAGGTTGGCAAGACACTCTTTGAACACCACTCGACGGCTCGCCCGGACCACGCGCACGTGGAGGAACTTCCTCATACAAACATTCGAACTCCCTGCATTCCGTGCAAGGATGGCACCACTGACCTCGGTCATCAACGACGCGGCCCTGCCTCCCGGAGAACTTCCAGCTGCGGCAAGAAGAGTGCCCGGCGAAGCCCGACGCCAAGGGACCTACCTGCCTTTGTTCCACACTAGAGTCTCTGCAGGAAGCCGTCGGCCCCGTGATCCATCCCCCGACGAGCGTAACGTAAGAGCTCGAAGAGACACCTCGCCCGCCCCAATGGACGCTTCGCCGGCCCGACCTGAGTCTCCGCCGTCCCTCCACCCTATTGGCCGCAGCTGCCTAGTCTGTGGGTCGCCCGACCACGAGTACCTGCGGTGCCGAGACTGGCGATGTGTCTGGTGTCGCGCCACCGCCCCTGGCCATCACCCGTGGGAGTGTCCTCTGCGCCCAGAAGACATGGACGAGCGGTTCATGAGTTGAACTGGATATTCCGCTGATGGAACAGCGTAGAAGCATACGAAGGGGGTAATGTTACGACGCTCACGGTGTCACGGTCACGAAGTTTCCTTTTTCCCTCCTCCTTGCGCTCCCACTATGCCACGTCATCTTTTCCCGTGCCATGTCATCCTTTCCCATGCCACGTCATCCTCGTTCCCACCGGTTCCACGGTTGTTGTATTCCTAGCCTATCCCGTTTCGCCACGTCATCGCCACATCACCTGTATTCCCAGCCCTGACTCTACGTAGTTATACTGGACTCTCACGGTACGTGGCGCCTACGTGGCGCTGACGTGTCTACGCTTCCTTTCCTGTATTTAAGACCAGAGGATCCACTCGGGATCCTCAGCTCGACCTGGTTATCCATTGCCTATTCCTCTGAACCTCTACTCGACTCGAACTACTGGAGACCTCTGGTCCGATCCCTAGGACGTCGCTTGCTGTGACCGATCTAGGCTCGTCGTAACAGGAACTATCAGATCTGGGATCGGGAGCTCCTGGCCGTACTGACGTCGTTAGACGAATGGCGTCATTTCTTGATCGGAGCCAAACACACGTTCGAGATCCACTCCGACCACAAGAACCTAACCTACTTCTGTCAGCCACAACGCCTAAACCCTCGACAGGCTCGGTGGGTCGTCGAACTACAGAACTACGACTTTGTTCTTATCCATCGCCCCGGAACTACTATGGGAAAAGCGGATGCACTATCCCGCAGAATGGATCATGAGGCTGGAGAAGCGGAGGATGAAGAAGTGGTGGTGCTCAAGGAGGAATGGTTCAGGGCAGTGGTAGAGGGCACAGAACGGCTGATGGAAGGGATCAGAAGGGCAGGGGACCTGATGGAGAACTCGGTACGGAACCGCCTAGCAACGAGGGATCCGGAGTACCGGAAGGCCGAGGACGGCCTGATCTGGAGGGGGGGGAGAGTGGTAGTGCCACCAGACAAGGACCTTCGAGGGCGCGTCATTGCTTCACACCACGACTCAATAGCAGCAGGACACCCCGGGCGAGCAAAAACGCAGGAGCTCATTCAACGCTCATATTGGTGGCCCTCCATCCGCAGAGACGTACAGGCATACGTAAAGGGATGCGCAATTTGCCAGCGCGTCAAAATAGACCACCGGCCCAGAGCGGCACCGCTCCATCCGAACCCGATAGCCGCGTGGAACTGGGAAAACATCTCCGTGGATCTGAGGACTACGTCCCGATACCGTGCACCAAGAGCCTGACCGCAGAAGGCTACGCAAATCTACTAGTACGACATGTAGTCGCTATGCATGGCCTACCTAGACGTATCACGTCGGACCGAGGTCAACAGTTCGAAGCGCAGCTCACCGCCGACCTCTACCGCAAGCTCGGCATAGAACGTAATCTGAGCACCGGCTATCACCCGCAGACGGACGGCCAAACGGAGCGCCTCAACCAAGAGATTGAGAACTACCTACGGATCTTCGTGAACTACCGGCAATCGGACTGGGTCTCCTGGCTTCCCCTGGCAGCTTACTCGTACCGCATACGGGAACACGCAGCGACTGGGTTCTCGCCGTTCTACATGACACACGGGCGACATCCCTATACCAGAGTAGAACTACCTGGACCGGTGAAAACCGAGTCCGTTGCGCAGTTCGTCGAGCGAATGAAGGACATTCAGGAGGAGGCCTCAGCAGCCATCAGCATCGCCCAAGAGGCAATGAAACGCCAGTACGATCGGAGGAGGGGTAGCGCACGTGCCTATCAAGCAGGAGACTGGGTGTATCTAGAGGCTTACAACATCCGGACCGAGCGACCTACCAAAAAGTTCGAGGATCGACGCTACGGGCCGTTTCGCATCATCGAGAAAGTGGGCTTGAGCGCGTATCGCCTCGACCTCCCGATGAAGTGGTGGCGAATCCATCCCGTATTCAACGAGATTCTGCTCACCCCGGCCCACGCGCCTAGCTTTACGAATCAGGTACAGGATCTGCCGATACCCAACCTCGTCGCGCCTACCATGGAACCTGAAGAGATTCTTGATTCGAAACTCGCGTCCGGAACTATACTGTACTACGTGAAGTGGAAGAACCGGGCGCGAGCTGAGTCTACCTGGGAACCCCGCGCGCCAGAGCTGACCGACCTCATCGCGCGTTTCCATTGACGCTTCCCCGACGCGCCGAGGATGCCCTTCATCCGCATTCCCGCGCCGACACCGCGACCCGACCCGGAGGTAGATTCGCGAGGACGCGAAGGCTGAGGGGGGGGGTAATGTTACGAGCACGACGCGCGCCTCGCGTTCTCAAGCAGGATCCCCTCACGCTCGCGTCTCTCGACGTGAGCATTGCCCCTACACGAAGACTATGCACACATCCCATTTACAACACACGTAGCTACCACATGTACCGTACTCAGAAATACTATAAGAGCCCGAACTCGAAGCTGGTATCCCCAGCTTCGAGTTGGTATTTTTCCTGTCCTGCTAGACGCCCCGGCGTTTACCCGACGAAGCCATATCAATCCCTCGCTTCTTCACGCATGGTCCGTCTTCTGGTCGGGCGAGTGGAGAGCTGCTAGACGATGCTGCTGCCCCAGTGCCAACATTGAACAGTATGTTATCGTACAGTCCTTATCTTTGAGTGTTGCTGTTGCATCGCACTTACCCTATTTGCTTTGGCAGGTTGCCAGAGTGCGGCAGCGTAGCCAAAACGCGGCCTCTATCGACTGAGACCGGGAGTCTCGGCACCCGTCCTGGCCAGAGAGGCCCAAACCGAGCATGGGACACGAGCGTGTGCGCCGTTCCTGTTCCGGCACTAGCACCCATGGCAGGAGAAGCGCCGCTTCTCTTCCCTCGTCTATTCACATCAGCAACCCGTCCAACCCACTTAACTACTTGCCGACACTGAAGCACTTGGCCGTACTTATTTGGCCTGACAATAGCTGAAGTCCTGATGTTCTCTTGAATCGAAATGAGAGACGATCCGTAATGTCTTGATTAGGTTCGGCAAAAACTTGGTAGCGCGCCGGTTGCTAGTTGCGTAGACATATACCTGTATTTACTTGAATACACTTGATCAGCTATCTTGCGCTGCCTTGATTCGTACTTTGCATCACTTGGCCCAGAAAAGGGACCTTCTGGTCAAGTGATCCTGGAACATGCTTGAGATGTCTTAGCAAGTGATCTCAAGCGGCCGTAAGGGCCCAAGTGGGCTGGACAGATTGCTGATGCAGCCCAGTGGGCCGCAAGGGTGTGAAATGGTCAGCGCAGTCTCCTTCGAAGCTGACACGATGATGCGCAGAGACTTCTGTCCCAGAGGGTCCTCGGACGTACCGTCCCTCGACGAGGGCGTCAGTGCCCTCCTGTTGATAAAAGACCCTCGGGACGCACTCGATGCGACCCTTTGCCCTCCGCACCTTCCTCCACCTTTGCTCACACCTGGTCCGCCGTCAACCATCCCACATACCATCCCTCATGCTCAACCGGTCACTACCATACCTCCTTGAGGACCGCACCGGTCACTACGCAGGCTCCGACTTCGACGAGATCTACGACCGCCTATTCCTGCACGTCTCCCGCTCGCCTCCGACGATACGCGAAGGCGACTATACTGAGAGCACGCTGGTGGTATACGACACCGGCCGACGGTCCTCCAGCCGGAGACAATCACGCCCCGCGCTACGAGAGCCCTCGGCGATCATGGAACTCGGCGCGAACGGGGCGCTCAGGACCATCCCCTTCCCTAGTAGCTTGGCGACCTCGATGCCAATGAGCCAGTACCTGCGTAAAACATCGATGTTTGCTGGGTATGTCTCTGAAGGTTCATAAGTAGCTCTGTTTCCTATGGCCTGACACAGTGGCTGTCAGCTCCTTGTCGAGGAAGTTCACTGCTTCGAACGGTGAGGATTACCGTTGGATATACCAGGGTGTCAAAGAGCACGAGTGGACGGTAAGTCGGCATTGCGACATCCGTACTCGGCCTGCGTGACTAATGAACATTTGTAGTATATTTCAATCGACATCTCACTCCACTGACATTCCATACCTTACGACGATTGGCCTTTATCTACTTGCGACGTTCCGATGCCGTGCAGCTTCAATTTGAATTATAAAACAACGCGACGCATCCTAGGCATCGAGCTGATTATTAAGGGGGGCAGGACGTTCCATGCCACTGTCAGGGGTCCCGGAATCCGTCCACTTCGGTCGTGTCTCCGGTCGAGCAATTTCTCGCGTTCTAAGTTCTGTGCTTCCGACCTCCTTGCGGAAATCCTCAGCACCATTGGATTTTCTTTGCCACCGTCGAATCAGTGAGGCCATACTCTGCAACGGCCGACCAGCCGCAATTAAGTGGCGCATGAGAGAGAGAGTCGTACGCGCTTGCGGCACATGTCGACACCTTGTCACGCGTGGCCACGACCCGTCAGCGCGTGGCATCCTGCGCGGACGGTGCACTGTCTATGTACCCTGCTACTGACTTATAAGATGTCTATCTGCTATTGTGCGTCCCCACCTCTATTTCCATCTCTCCACATCGATCACAATGCCGCCGTTCGCTCATCCCCGCCCGACACGCTACGTACAAGCACCAAGCCAAGAGCCCATGGCGGAATAACGTTCCCCTGCGCCCCCGAGATATGCGTGGGCCTCCGAAGCCACCACACCAGCCTACAACACCCGCGGAGGCCTTCGTTGCCGCCCTCGACAAGCGTCAGACCCTCGGCCTCGACGAAGTCATGCACAGCGACAAGTTCTACAACGTGTGGGTTGAAATGTGGTTATTCGAGATCAAGGTACGCAATAGCTTAGTATTCAACTCATCAAGGCTTCACTCACAGGGGTATATATGCCAGGGCAAAGATGAGCCTGTTTTCCACAACCCACCGACCTACGAACTCTACCTACACCTCGAGCCTCTGCGGCCTATGCGTCGCCTCACGGTGAAGATCGACACATGGGAAGGCGACTCTTACCTCTCGGATGCACCCACCTGGATCACGTGGCTCAAAGATGAGCCTTGCCAGCGCCGTGCAACAATCCGCTCGATCGTCTGGGTTTGGACATATGCATTCAAACATCCGTCCGTTCCAGCGCTAACTGCGGTGCGTTCTCGACCCTCACAGGATTCTGTATCTGTACGTGCCTGTGCAAGACCACTTTTGGCAGCGTTGCCGAATGTACTGACGGATGTGTGCCTCCCGCGTTTGCGTTTGGGCTGTACAGCTGCCACGGCCGAATCGTACGTTCCGCGTCTCTCTAACTTAGCGTTGTGGCATACGCGACGGCGGGCGGTTCTCCGTCACGCACGGCACCAATCTCTGATGTTTCCAGAGACCGAGCTGTAGGCAATCTTCTCCTGCAAATCCGCAATGTCTAAAGTACAACCTCGTATATTCTTCGGCATCGGGTTCCTAGCCCGACCCAAACAGCTGATGAGGAGGCTGTAGTAAAATTTTCGTTGTTCTCTTCTCCTGTGGCGTTTACAAACCGTCTCCAACAACTTCAAAAGCCTTTCGACTAACCTGGACCCCGACCAAAGGAGCCTCTTTACGTACAAACGTGGTACGAAAACCGTAACCCTAACAGTGTATGCGAGTGGTCTCGTGTGACTTCCAACCACATGACGATCTCAAGGACGACGCACCTAGTGAACAGGTCTGGATTTTGTGAAAGGTGCAGATCCGTCCTGCTCCCCAATCACGCCATTCAAAACAAACTAGAGACTGCCCACAGCGCCTTCAGACCTGGTCTTGTGCTTCACAACGAGCCATCCGATGCCTTAGCCGCAAACCGCTCATGTTCGCAGCGCAAATCATGTACTTCTCGCCACCTGCGGCTCAGCTCCAGTGAGCATGCCGCTCTTCCTCGCACGCATAATTCATATCATTCCGTGCGAACCCGCCACAGCCCGTGCAGGTGGTTCTAGTGCTCTGCGCGTCATCTGTACGTCCAGCAGGCGATGCTCACAAACTCACAGCAATCCAGTGAGAAACCCACTTTGCCTCGTGCACGAGCGGTCGCAACACGGGACGAGTGGCCGCAGCCATTCCGTCGCTGAGCGTGAGCGAACGTTCTTGGGATCGTCGCGAAATGGATATGGATCACTCCTGCAATCTCTGCCTGCTCGTGGGTCGTACCTGGGAGGTTGCTGCGAGGCAGGTGCGTCTCCATCATCTGTTGATCCCCCGCTATCTCTCGCATTCAGTATGCGGATAAGATTGTGGGGGAGGACGGCCATCTCCTACACGAGCTTCTCCGGACATTCTCCCATTGTATGCCCATCATCTCACGAAACAGAAGCCCAGGTCAGGCCATAAGCATCCTCAAAGACGATCGTTCGTCATTGAGCTCTCGACCTCTCATGTCGGGCCCGTATGAAGGTCGCCACTGCGATAGGACATCAGCCAGCCACCTACACGCTATGCGACGTGCCTCACTACTTGCACGGCAGCGCCATACAGGGCACTGTGCTTGCGGCGACCGCCTGCGTCGCTGTGGAGTTCACGAACGTGCGACATCGCTGCTCGCTCTCTTCGGTGGGTCTCGAGCACCTCATGCGTACTTCGCTCTCAGAACGTCCTAGACATTACCTGCACCTCAGCGCCCAAACGATCTCCGTGCAGCTCTCCGGCAAACAATGTGAAGCGTGCTATCGTGCGTGTGTGGTACATACTCCACCATCTTGTGGCACAGAACGAACTCCGTGACACGTCCACTCCTGAGGCCTGAGGCCAGAGTTCTGTACTCCCCTCTTGTGCCGCCACCTGTCGGAAATTTCTCACGAGCATCGTGAGGCCTCGAGAGGCCTTTCGAGGATGTCGAGGGTCTGATCTGATCGCGAGGGTAAGTCAAATCTGCGGGAGCCCCCCCGGAGGCCCTCCCGAGGCCCTCCCGAGGACATACGATCATCGGGAGATTGATATCCTCTCGGCTGGCCAGCGATAGCTCCTGAGGCCTCTTGAGTCTTACAAGTGATCGTGAGGTACGCGAGACCTCGCGATCCCGATGCATGGCTTCACGAGGCCACGCGATGAGTGACGAGTGTTCGGGAGTAAAATAAATCATGCTGAGGCCGGGTGAGGGTCAGACAAGGAATTATCAGTTTTATCAGTACCTGACTTCGTTAGCCGCTCATTTACTTACATGGATGCTTAACCGCTTACCCGAATCATTGTACAATTTACTTACTTGACTGTTTAGCGATACTCTATTCACTGGTTGATCTCGTTAGTCGCTGGACTTATTCTGGATTAGAATGGAAGACTTACATGTTTCGTTCGCCGGCACTTTTTTCTGGTGGCTTCAGGATTCGAACCAAGGACCTCACGAGAGTAGTGAAGCGCTGAACAGGGAGTAAAACCACTACACCACCCAAGCTTTCTATACATGCAACGTCCTTAGGCCATGTTACCTTTACGAGGCTTGTAGAGATAAGTACACGCCGGGATAGTGGTAGTAATAGGACTGCTATTGGGTAGTACTCGAGACTTCTGGCTAGGAGTGATCGTACAGTGGGTTACACGGAGCGAAAATACAGTTGTGGGAGACGATGCCGGAGATATTCAAATGACTACAGCAGCATTAAGCAACCCCTCAGGACAACGGTCATAAGCAAGAGCATTGACAGGTACCTCACCTCGTCGCTACTTCTTCTTGGTTCGTGTGCTCGCGCGACGCGGTGCTGGTGGGTTCGGCACGGCGGGTGCACTCACAGTATCATTACCGTCCTCCGGGTCCACGGTGGCATCCTGAGCTGCCTTTCCTTGGCGGCTCCCGCGCGACTTCTTGGAAGGCGCGGGGTGAGCAGGCGGCGGCACTCGGTCGCTTGGAGAGTCTGCGCTCGCAACCCGCTGACTCTCTGTCGCGCCGTCGCTTGACCCAGCAGGACGTGGACGCGGACGTGGCTTGCCTCCCGCAGGTGCTGGATGCGGGTCTGTGATTGCAATGTTAGCGAGGGCGGGCGCGATCAAGGCATCGATGCTGAGAGGGGACTGCAAAGGAGGCTCATGCACCACCGGCGTGATCGGCGCGGGATTGTGCAGAAGTATGCTTGAAGGGGCTGAGGCGATGGGGTTCGGACGTCTGCTGTGAGCGACACTCGGAGGGGCGGACGAGACAGGCGCTGGACGCCTGGTAATATTAGTGCTGGCTGCCGAAGTCGAAGTGGGCGGCGCATTGGCCTGGATAGACGTAGACGAGGCAACATCATTTCCAAGCTAGCTCGAAAGGGTGTTAGTCCAGGGCATACGCGGGTGCAGGTGCGCTGACCTGCATGTATGGCGAAGATATGTTCCCAGGGGATCCAGGTCCTGAGTCGGATTCCGCACCTTCTAGTTCCGCAAGATCATCTGATTCAGCTGCGGCGACCGTACCGACAGCAGATTCCGAGTTGAGCGTTGATTCCTCCCACACATTCTGAAAGACTTGTGCTTCCAGCCATTCCCATATTGCTTGCATACGGTCGGAGTGCCGGACCTTGATGAGGAACTTCATGTAGTCTTCGTAGTTGCTCAAGTAGCGGAATCCAGACACCGTCCCGACAGTGTCAAACCAAGTGTCTGCTGATAAGAGATGGCGAACCTATTGATAGATTAGTGCGACCACCTGTGAGAGCTCGGGAAGTACTCACGCAGACCGCAGCGAACGCTATCATGTGGCATGTGAGCTTCTTGACGCCGAGCTTCATGCCGTAGGTGGATGTAACCGGTGCCTTCGCCCTATTTGTCAGGGAGGCTTTGCCAAAGAGCATGAGACGGATCATCTGTCAATCGCAAGAAGTCAGCTAATTCGGTGAATGGAAGGGGCAGTCAGACGTACGTTCGCAATGGCCGTGGTTTTGAAGCGATACCTGACGTTGCCAGGATGTGCCGTGTCGTAGATAATGGGAGGATAGGTGTCGCTAGGTGTTGAACAGAGCCTCTTGCACACCGCATCTTCAGCCATGGCCGTACGAGGGTCCGGCAAGGAGAAGATGAGACGGTTGAGGTCCGGGATGTCGACGAAGATCTCTGCACGCTTGTCGCGTGCAGCGGAGATGATCTTGCTCTTCTGATCCCCGATGAAGTGGTCAAACTAAAGTGATATCAGCGTCCGTTACATAGATACAGCGGAAGGTGGCTTACCACGGGCTGGAAGTAAGGGCTGGGGATGTGAGGCCGGAGGGTGACCGATACGAAATCCCACATCTCCGCGGCGCAAGCCTGCTCGAACGCTGACAGCTTGTCTGTCTTCCCCTTGTCGTTCGCTTTCTTCTTCCCTTTGTCGCCTTCGGGCGTCTGCTCCTCGTCCTTGTCCTCAGGATACCGCGCCCGATAGTCGAGAGGATCGATGTCCAGTCGCGCAGTGAGACTGTACGCGCCAGAAGGAAGTGGCCATGCTCGATGGATGTGGGCAAACTCGCGCGCGCTGTCTCTGATCATATTCTTCAGCGTGGAAAGGCCGTCGTCAGCTGCCGCATTGTCTGATGGCTCAGCCGTTGAGGCCTGTGCGCTCTCCCGCGGGGATCCTTTGCGCTTCCTCCGAGACTTGTTTTGAGCAACCAAAAGGGCGATCTTGGCCTCCATCTCGCGTATCTTCTCTTTCTGCTGGTCAGTGTGCTGCTGCAGAGCGTAAAACTCCTGGATGTTGCGTACTGATGAGCATTAGCCACCAGAACGCCCCAAAGATCGCGTACCTGTTTGTAGTCCACTACGCCCGAGGCGCTACTGCCACCGGGGGTCGTGCGAGCTCTCGCCGAATGGCTCTGTTGCCGGCGAGACGAACCGAAGCCTTCGTCTTCTGATTCTTCATCATCGGATTCATCGTCGAGGTCGAGTATCTCTCGGTCGCGATCGTTGGAGGAGGGCATGCTGCAAGGCTCCTGTTAGCTATGCAACATGGGATCTGAAAGAGTAGGCGTCCGTACCTGTACGCAGAAGCAAGAGGTTCAAGACAAGGCAAGGGTTGGGAGGCTGTGGTCGCCGTCGTAGGTCGAGCCTATTGCCTGTTATACCCCATGCATCTTGATAGCGGCCGAACTCCGGCAAGTCAGCTGAACAATGTCAGAAGAGGACTCTTCTGGACACCAACCATGCTATCAGCATGCACTACCATCGATGAGTATCGTAGAACTGACCGTTGAGGTTGCCTTGCATGTGCCTAGGGTTCTTGCAGTGATTACGCTGCATCGTGTGTGAAGAGGGATAGTGCATGATCAGCGTTGCTCGTCAGTACAATTGACGAAGCTTACCTGGCGGTACGCGCGAGGGCCTTGTGATGCACGGTAATGGTTTGGGTGAGAGATAGATCCGCCCCAAGTGAATCTGAAGCAAGCTAGAAGTATACAATGTACGTACTGATTCCGACGTTGTCACACGAGGTGCTATTGTGTCCGGATGATGATCTGCTCCAGGCTTCATTATCTCCGTTGAATAGTCTCCGTTGATCGGTTGAAATGTCCGAGATGTGAATTTCAGGAGACTGAGCCGAGCAGGGGAGGAGGAAAGAGGAGAGTAAGAGAGAGGCACACCGACGCGAAGGAGTATTGAATCAGCGTCGTACCTTGTGACCTACAACAATGCAAAGGGTACAATGCCGTTTTTGCTTATCTGCCATCGTTGCTGCTCGCTATACCGACACCTCCGGCTTTACTCGCCATGCGACCGCAACCGTGGCGACAGCGATGACCGTTACTGACGGCGACGGTAGCAGAGAAGTTGTGGTAGGGGTACTGGAGCGCAATATTAGGGGGAGCAATTGATTCGACGGCATCGGAACTTACGCCATCCTTGAGAGGCTTCTGAGTTCGGGGGTCCGTTGTTGTGCCCGACACGACGCTCACGGTGGTCGAGATAGGCTGGTTGACAACAGAGGACTCAGGAGTGATGGGGAAGGGCATTTTGCCCTGTAGCGGACCGTCGCCGTTCTGCTCGCTCTGGACACTGGGGTGAAGACCTTCTGAATCGCTAGAGTTGTCAACCGCCCGTGGTGACCGTCGCCGGGAACCAGAGAACGAGCCCTCGTCAGCGTCACGAGTGGTGCTGCAGTTAGATTCATCCACCGCCGCACCAGGGGATACAGATCGAGAGCGTGTCCATCCTCTCGAAGTGCTCACACGTTTCCGGCGTTGTCTCGGTCTCGTCGACTCAGCCGAGAGACGTCTTGGACTGGGAGGAGTGACCAAGCCACCACTTGAGTGTGGCTGCGCATTGCCGTTCATGAGGCTCTGCTGGTGTTGCGCCTGAAACGATGCGACAGAGAGCAACCTCGACTCGACCTTTGACGCGGCGTTGGTGATCGTCTCCTCCTCAGACCGCATCCGGCTCTCCCATTCCTCCTTTGCGCGCCGCAAACGCTCGCGCTCCTCGTTCCGATCCTCCTGCATGCTGCTCCGCCAACTCAGTGGACGTCGTGGTGAGCGACTCGCGTTCCTACGCACAGGCTTCCTCAACTGCGGCAGCGGGTAGAGACGTTTCCTGGGGCTCAGCGCATGCTGCCTCCGCTTCTTGCACCAGACGATCCGTCACCTCTGAATCGGTCTGCGTCTGCACCTGCGCCTGTGTGACTTGAACGAGGCTCTCGAGAAGGCGACCTTTGCCTTGAGGACGGAGATCGTCGACTGTGCGCTCGCATGCTGTTGTACGCACAGAAAATTAGCATCACAGCGTCATATCGCACGCGCGCACGAGAACTACTCACTGTTCAGGAATACGGTGTTGCCCCACCAGTTCAGATTGAACCCGCCTTTGGGAAACCCCAGCGTAAAGAAGATGAGGAGCAGCGAGAGCACCGTCCCGCAATCGCACGCGGCAGTCAGGACATAGTTGAACTTCGTCCACCAGTTGAAATTGCGTCTCCGGATGAGGAACTGGAAGATGAACCCGACCAGGAACCACGACGAGTAGTTGATGCCCGTCGCGGGCGGGATGAGGCCGATCCCGTTTAGCACGATCGGCATGTTCACGTACTTGTTCCAGTCGTTCGGCCACCGCTGCTGCCACAGGCAGAACGGAATGGGCAGCACCGCACCGATGGTGATCGCGTACAGCTGCGGGTGGTAGATCGACTGCGCACCGAACTGGCGCGACGGCCCGATGAGACCCCACACCGCCGACTTCGTGTACTGCACCTGGTTGTGCGGGCACGTGAGGAAGTCCTTTTGCGTCGGCTGGCAAATGTCCGGGATGTTGCCGAACATCCACTCCTTCATGCTGACCTGCAGCAGGCCCACGAGCACCGTCGATATCAGTTGCACCATGAACGTCGCACGCGGGGGAAGCTTCATGTAGTGGCCGAGCTTGAGGTCCTGCACAAACGCGGTGCCTTCTGCCAGGGTCTGCACAGCGTACGCCTTGAAGATCTGCGCGCGCGATGATGAGCGATGATCCCGTCGTACCAAGCAATACGCTGCTTGCTTACCATGTTGGGCACGGGCTTGCCTGGCAGCATCATACCGGGGATGATCTGAGCGAGCAGGTTGATCGTGATCTGCACGAGCTCGTTAGTCATCCATGTCCGACGTCATCGTCAGGTCCTCTACTCACGCTCTGTCCGGTCATCGCATAGACGTATCCTGAAGGAATGATGTACGTAACCGGCAGCCCGATCGCGAGCACCAACGCCCACGCAGGGATGCCTGTGTGCCACACCTGCAGAAGCTGGTTCAGAGTCACGCAACAGACCCGCAGCACGCACGCTAACATACCTCTGCGGCCACGATCGCCAGCACGAAACACGCCGCAAATGTTATCAAGTACCACCAATCGGGGACCTATGGGTACGCGCGCATGAGCTTTGTGTGGATGTCGTCCTTCTCGATGCGAGTGCGCAGGAACCCGTGCAGCACCGTCCGTCTGTGGTAGAGCAGCGTGTGGACGATCATGGCCGACGACAGCGCGGACACGATCAGGTACGTGATCGCGTACGACACGGGCAGGTACAGCGGCGAATAGTTGTTGTACGCGTCGACGTCGAACATGTGCTCGGGGGTGAGCACGCGTGTGATATCGTACGGTTTGCCGTACCGGTCATACGGCTGGTTCGCCATTATCGGGAAGTACGACAGATCCCAAGACTGTCCAAGAGTGTGAGCGTGCGGGTTACGATGGGGTATCACGACACTCACGTTAGTGTAGTACAGGATCGGGCACATGATCCAGTACACCAGGAAGAACCCGGTGAAGATTTGCACCTCTGCCCACCACGGCACCATGAGCGGACTGCCGATCCAGGTGATCTGCGACCAATCGAAGGTGAGGATGCTCGTTCCCAGACCTCCAGCCGTGCCGAACAGCTGGTTGATGACGATGTCATTTGGACGGATCCAGCAGACAAACGAGAAGAGTGAGAGCGCCTGGAAGAGGAAACCTACAGCGAGGCGTCCACCTCTGCATTGGTCTGCGTCCGCACCTGTGCCTGTGTGACTTGAACGAGGCTCTCGAGGAGGCGACCTGTGCCTCGAGGACGGAAATCGTCGACTGTGCGCTCGCATGCTGCTGTTAGAGGGGCCATGAGAGGTCGAGTGCCACTTCGAGCTGCTGCGCGAGGGCGTCTAGCCGCTCAGTCAGCTCGTCGGGGATCGAGGGCGGGGAGGGATGCTGTGGCGAGCGTGAACGTGAATGAAGGTCGGTGACCGATTGCTTGCGGTAGCGATCCTGGTCCGGTTCCATGTCTTCCTCATCCTCTGGCATGTCCATATTGGTCGGTTCGGGTGTCCGTGGCCGCCAAAGTTCGTCTCTTCATCTCCTCCACTCTTCCTCCTCTTAGCGGCGACCTGGTCCTCATCCGCCTCATCCACAGGCTCGAGCTGGTGTGCAACGATGGCGGCAATACTCCGTGCATCGTCGTCATCCGCCGAATCGTGCTCGTCCTGGTGGCCATGTGAACGCCCACCGTTCGCCCGGCTCTCGAACTGGAACTCCATCTCTCGCTTTCGCTCCTCCACCACATCGCGCAGCTAGTTCACCGCCTTGATCGCTTGGCGCTCGGCAAGCATGCCCTCCAACATGCGTACCTTCTTGACATCAAGCGATCGCTGGGTCTCCTGTAATTGACTGCGGCGGAAGGCTCCGGCTGTGATTAATGCTGAGGTTCCTCTGGTGAGCGACCGGGTTGTGGTGGTACGGCCGGAGGCAGTGTCGAGGGATATGGAAGGAGGTTAGGTGGCTAGAGGAGGATATGTCAAAACGTTGTCTGATAAGCATAAGGGCTGCAACGTACAAAGTTGCTGCCGAGTGTCTCATGAATCTCTGCAAGGCTGCTGCTCAATGAGTGTAGCTCAGCGCCGATCTCACGGACCGTTCGAGCTGCCCTGGCTGTTGCCAGTGAAGTTGAACGCACCGTTCTTTGCCTTGAGCTGGCCGCCAATACCACTGAGGTAGCCATGGGAGCCCTGTTGTTGGTGTTGCTGCTCGGCACCATGTGCAGCGTGCGCGCCGAGCTCGCTGGATACGCATACGACGCGTGCAGCGACTTTATGATGGACGATTGTCTTGTTGTCTTCTCTGACGATGTCCATACCGAACTCCTGCAGAAGCACCCGGTCGCGTGAGGAGATGAACAGGTATGGAAAGTAGGACGGGAGAAGGGACGTACGAAAATGTCGTCAGTCTTGAGTTTATACGGGTCCGACTTGAGGCCTTCCGGGCTGAGCCACTCCCCGCTGATGAACATTTCGGTAGTAACGATCTCGTACATGGTGAGCGTGATCGCTTGCGCAGGTTCTTCGCGTGGCCGACCTTGACACGCTGGTTGTTTGCGAGGTTGTTGTACTTGCGTGAACGACAGGCGCAGGCTCGGAAGCGCTGCAGGAGCCATGCGAATGGTGCGGACAGTATATGATGACCTGTCAATGACCTCTTAGTATGGTGGCGGTAGAGCTCCTGTTGAAGCGGCAGCGTTGAGCTATATCTGACACGATCTATCAGCCCTCAGTACAAACAATGAGAAAATTTACCGGCAACTTGGATGACGGGACCCACAAGCGAGTTCTCAATGGTGAAGATGATTTGACGTTAGCGTTATCGGGGCACCTGAAGATGGCGCTGAACGTCTTTACGGGTTGAACGGTCAGCGAGCGTGATATAGAGGGTGACAGGGAGAATAATCACCTGGAGTACCTTGACGACGGCCAGCCCAGCGTACCCTTGTGCAGCTCCACCGTGCCATAGGACCATGGTGTGATCCAGCGGCAGGTGTCGCTGCAGTAGAGCAAACGAGATGGGCGTGGTCACTCAATCTGCAATCCAGAGGGCTGTCGATCTAGGTTGGGCATGCTCGAAGACGACTCGGAGTACCACCAACGTGAAGATCTTAGAGTCAGACTGTAACGACCTCGTTACACGTGACCTACCTACCATATCCGGATCTACGTCTTGGTCCCTACGATACGCACTCGTTCGCGCAGACGAATCAATGCCATTTCGCACCGTCCCTCGCGCGGTACCGGCGTCGGTGCTTGGGGTTCCCTGTTCTCGCCCTTGTAACTCTCGAATACAACCTCGTTCACGCGTCTCGAGCTCGCGCTCGAGCGCCGACCCGTTACAAGATCACTTATAACTTGATCCACGCACTGCAAGCACTATGTACACATTGCACGACTACGAAATATACACGTCAGTGTATGGCATACGTCTCGGGATGAAAAACGTGCTCACGAAGATGGTAGTATCAGAGAACAAGAACTTGCGAGATGGTCAACGTGAGTGCCTGGCGCCAACACCTATGTATCCCAAATCGGGAACTCCTGTCGAAGCCGTACAAACATGTCTCCGTCAACGCTGTCAACAACGAAAAAATCATTCCTCTTCATCACATCCATGGTGATTAAAGCGCCTCGAAGGATCGACGTCACCGGGATAAATTGGTACGAGTTTTCATTGCTGCCCGAGCGTACCCGACAAAGGCCAAGATCTTGATCAACAGGTCGTCGGGTCTGCACGACGTTGAGACAGTGCACGAGAGCGAGTGGCTGTTGCGTCTCCATGAATTTGCATACGAAGACGAAGCGTAGCTGGGCAAAGCCAATCTCGGTGTCGTTGATCTTGAACATCACGTGGTCATAGCGAGGAACCCCATGGAAGGAAGGACTGCAGCGGAGGTAGTCCGTATACACTTTCCATGTCACCCGAGACTCGTAGTCGACCCTGATGTACCGGGTTTCGATGATCTGAGTTGTGTAAGTCGGATGAAGTACCAAGGGAAACAACTAAGCACTACTCACCTCATCATTTGGCCTAACCTTCACCCATTGTGGCGCGTGCCCATCTTCAAGCGGGAGGTTGAACTTGTGATTTAGATACTCCTCCAATCTGAGGCAGAATCTTTGGAAGCCAGGCTCCGTTGCGTGAGCGAGTTCAAAGTTGGCAAATGTGGTGGCTTTCTGCGGAGCCCCGAGATGCACATGAGCAAATTGAAACAAGTCCACCTTGGGCTCTTTTGGTGGTTTACGCAATACTTCATCTAAGGCATTGATGCGCGACCGCATGAACCGTGCGACTGAGACTTGGTGCTCAATCCGTGCGATCTGGTATAACAATGAGGTTGTAGTAAGCAGCTACATATGGGTGAGAACACTGATAGAAGATATACCTGTGCCTCAACATCCTTAAAATTGGTCTGATCTTGATAGATACCCTTGATGATCCCATGCATCTTCTCAAAGGGTTTCGTGTTGAAATTCTTTGTGACGCCCTTTTCCTTGATGTCATCCACAACGTGCTGGTGGGTGTGAACTTTTGGAAAGTTCCAATTTTTGTCTGGGAAGGCTTCTGTATATTCCTAGGGAGCAGAGTATTTGTTAGAAACTTATGCAAGAAACAAAGAGCAACACTCATGCCTTGATTGTTTGAGAAAACCTGACAAGTTCATTGGCATAGAGCCTCAGAGTAGACTCCATGTGCACTTCTAGGGCAGCAAGAATATCCAGTACAATATAGCGACGGAGACACTTGAGCAGCATATAGCCTTGCTTTGATCGTGCCTTTTGGAATACTGAGTGTGATGCATGTATGATACTCTGATAAGATGGTAAACATATATACACCCACTGTGATTTTAGGCCAGGCATACCTTGGAGATATCCTCATATTTT
Organism: Cubamyces lactineus; assembly: GCA_022376465.1. Classification (NCBI taxonomy): domain Eukaryota; kingdom Fungi; phylum Basidiomycota; class Agaricomycetes; order Polyporales; family Polyporaceae; genus Cubamyces; species Cubamyces lactineus. Next base: position 234,351 of record JACDTU010000013.1, on the reverse strand, counting down.
TGCCCATCTGTGAAATTGACTGATACCACTGCATCAAAGTGGTTGAGGTTGGGCCATGAAGGAATGTTATCAAACCTATCAAACTTATGAGATGCATCAGACATGACAGACTAATGTGACTTACTGTTGGTTGACCTCAATCAGTGCCTCCCTTCCCATGGCTTTTACAATCTATTAGAACTCCTCAAACAAATGGTCAGAGAACAGACCACCATGGTATGCATGTAGTCGGTCCCATGACAGTGCCCGATTGTTAGGACCGTGCCGTCCGGGGGTACAACTCCGGTGGTCGGGACTTGGACGGAGTTCGGGGTCGGAGTACGACCGGAGGTCGGACTAGCACTGGGGTGAGGACTTTCGCGAAACTATTAGTAACGCACGGGTTCCGACTCGATGTCCTCTATTTACGGACTACGGAGTACGGACTTGACGGGACGAAGGTCGGACTTGGGGACGGGGTTGGGTCGAAGGGGTTGGTAGCAAGGGAACGAAGGTTGGTCGGACTAGAGAGTCGGGGTTGAGTGTCGGAGTACGGACTAGAAGTCCAGTAAGACGAGTGTACAAGGTTAACGAGTATAACGAGATTTCCGAACTGAGTAGCTACTACATTCCGGGGCAGTATTTATACTAAATCAGAAACCTGGTAGAAACAAAACAGATGTACGTGATAGGAAAGAGGAGAACGAAAGTACGAAGTAATCTGCCAAGAGTAAGATAACGCAGATAGCTGTAAGCAAAAGCCTCATGTAGGTAGCGCCATGAGGGGTTATCTGAGACATGTAAGTCATGGGGTCGGGGGAAGTCCGAAGTACGGAGTACGAAGTGCGGAGTACGGAGAACGGAGTCGGGGGTACGGGGTACGGACGAGCGGAGTACGGAGGAACGGAGTACGCAACGCGGAGTAAGGAGCGGAGTACGGGGGTTCGGGGATCGGACTTCGGGGTTACAGCACGGAGCGTAACAGTGCCTCCCCCCTAGGCCCGAACCCTTGAGGGCCTATAGTGAAGGGAAATGGAAGTCCAATCCAAGATCGCCTTAACCTTCGACTCCGCCATGGTAAGTCCGGTGGGAGAGAGGATGTACCCGAGGTACTCGACGGAGTCGGTGTGGAACTCGCACTTGTCAGTGCGGGCATAAAGCCGGTGCTTGCGGAGTTGCCGGAGTACCTCTTTGACGTGCTTGCGGTGTTGCCCGGGGTTGTCGGAGTAGATGAGGATGTCGTCCAGGTAGACGATGACGCACACATCGAGCATGTCCGCGAAGATGTCATTGACGAACCGCTGAAAGGCAGCGGGCGCGTTAGAAAGTCCGAACGGCATGACTAACCATTCGAAGGACCCATAGCGAGTCCGAAACGCGGTCTTCCACTCATCTCCGGGAGCTATGCGGACTAGATTGTAGGCGTGACGGAGGTCGATTTTGGTATAGATCCGGGCCTTCCGAGGTGCGTCCAGCAAGTCCGAGACGAGAGGAAGGGGATAGCGGTCCTTCCGGGTGATCTTATTCAAACCCCGGTAGTCCACGCAAAGGCGAAGAGATCCGTCCTTCTTCTTGACGAAGAGAACGGGAGCTCCGCAGGGGGAGTTGGACGGACGTATGAACCCCGATCGGAGGTTCTCGTCGATGTACTCCCGGAGCGTGTCGAGCTCGAGTTTTGAGAGGGAGTAGATAGGTCCGAGTGGCGGAGTAGCCCCTTCTTCCAGGTCGATCTTTAGGTCGTAGGGGCGATGCTCCGGTAGGATGTCGGCCTTGGTCTTGCTGAAGACGTCCGCAAACTCGTGGTACTCTTCCGGAACTCCGGTGAGGTCCGGGGGAGAGTCGGAGAGGGACGAACTTCGCGCAGTAGCCAAGTCCGGGGTAGACAGATTCAGGGTATAACTCGCGGACCCCGGGAGTTTGCAAGCTCGAGCGAAAGCAGCAGCGTTCACAAGGGAGATCCGGGGTACGGAGTTCGGAGGAGGAGAAGTCGGTAGTTCCGAAGTAGTCGGAGTAGACGGAGTGCGCTCAGCCGGAGCTGGCGGGGGTACCATGGTGTCAGAAACAGGACGCGGCGGGGGTGCGGAACGGAATTGGATGCTGCGCTTCTTCCAGTCAATCAACGGATTGTAGGCGGAGAGCCAGCTGTATCCCAGAACGGCAGACACGGACTTGTCGAGCGGAGTAACATAGAAATCTATATTGAGGACTTCTCCAGACGGAAAATGTACGGGCAGGGTGGTAAACGAAGTAATCAGGTGGTTAGAAGTACTGTCGAAAAGCTGAAGACGGAGCGGGGTTACGGCGGTAGTTGGGAGTTGATACGTAGTCGCGAAATCGGAGTCGATGAAACAATGGGAGGAACCGGAGTCGATAAGGGCGCGGAACGGAGTTGGGATAGAATCGGAGTACAAGTCGAGGAAGAGTGCATGGGGGTCGGAAAGAGCGGATGCGTTGAGCCTGAGGATCTCCGTACCGGAGGAGTCAACGCGGTCCTCATGGGGTACGGAGTTCGGAGGACCGCGGACTAATTTTTTGTCTCCTTCGGGGCTGCAGCCGGAGCAGGCGCAGCAGGAGCGGGGTTGGCCTGAGCGGCGCGACCCTTGGTCGCGGACGAGGTCTTCTTCGGACAAGCACTCGCGGTATGACCAGCTCCGCCGCAGAAGAGGCAGAGGTTGTTGGCGAAACGGCGCTGACGCTCCTCGGGGGTGAGCTTTCCGTCCTTACCGAGCTTGTCGGCGTACGTCTTGGCCGGGGTCTTCGGAGTCTTAGGGGACTTCGACGAAGTACCGGAATTGCCGGACTTGGACGGGGTAGACGAGGAGGCCTGTCCGGAGTTGTTACCTCCGGACTTGTTGCCGGAGTTGGAGGACTTGGAGTCGGAGGTCGACTTGCTGCCGGACTTCGAAGGTCCGGACTCGCGCGAGACCTCGGCCTTGCGCTCCCAGTAGCGGTTGTCGATTGACTGCGCGAGGTCGCGGAGGGCCACCAGGGTCTCGGGCTTGCCGACCTTGGAGATGCGGTCCTTGAGACGATTCGGAAGTCCGTCGTAGAACCGGTACCGGAGCGGAGCATTACCCCAGCGGACTTGAGTAGCGAGGCGGGTGAACTGGGTGATGTACTTAGCTATCCGCTGGTTGTCGCCCATCCGGAGGTTCATCAGCTCATGCTCCGCAGCTCCGGAGGCGTCGTAAGGACCGAAGTTCACTCGGAGTTCCTCCTGGAAGTGGTCGTAGGATGTAAGGAAGATGGGGGGGTTGTCCGAGTCGCCTTCGAGGAGGTAGGGCTCGAACCATTGTAGCGCGGTGCCCTTGAGGAAGGAGATGGCGTAGGTCACCTTCTTCTCATCAGAGTCGAAGGTTCGGGGTCGGGCCTTGAAGACAAGTTCCAACTGCGTGAAGAAAGACCGGAGTTTGTTGGGATCGGACCCGTCGAACTGGTCCGGCTCGCGGACGTTGTGCCGCTCGTTGTTCGAGGGTTGGGTAACCGCCGGAGTTGGAGCGGTAGTACGTTCGAGGGTACGCGCGATGAGAGAGATCGCGGTCGCTAGTTGCGACTGTACTCGGTCTTCGGAGTCGGAGGAGTCCGAGCTTGAGCTGGTGTCGTCGTCTCCCGGCCCTTGTGGGTCATTGTCCGGAGGACCTGGCGGTCCTGGGGGGCCCGGCGGACCTGGAGGACTAGGCGGACCTGGAGGCCCGCGGCTCGGACCTGAAGGCTGACCCTCGGAGAACGGGTTCCCCGGAGATGGCTCTCGGGGTACCTGCGAGGCAGTCGCGGTAGAGATGACCAGAGGCTGAGGCGGGTCACCTTCGTCGTCCCCATCGGAGGACGCTTCAATGATCGTTCGAGCGAACTGCCCGCGGCGGCTCGGAGTAGCTTCTTCTTGCATCGCTGAGTCGCCTCGGCGAGCTGTCCAGCCACTCCAGTTCTCGGCGGGGTCTTCTTGCTCTAGGGCGCGAGATTGAGTCTGAGTGCGGACTACGGTTCGAGTGGACATATTGAGTGAAACCCGGTTAGTTCGGAAATACTGTTAAGACCGTGCCGTCCGGGGGTACAACTCCGGTGGTCGGGACTTGGACGGAGTTCGGTGTCGGAGTACGACCGGAGGTCGGACTAGCACTGGGGTGAGGACTTTCGCGAAACTATTAGTAACGCACGGGTTCCGACTCGATGTCCTCTATTTACGGACTACGGAGTACGGACTTGACGGGACGAAGGTCGGACTTGGGGACGGGGTTGGGTCGAAGGGGTTGGTAGCAAGGGAACGAAGGTTGGTCGGACTAGAGAGTCGGGGTTGAGTGTCGGAGTACGGACTAGAAGTCCAGTAAGACGAGTGTACAAGGTTAACGAGTATAACGAGATTTCCGAACTGAGTAGCTACTACATTCCGGGGCAGTATTTATACTAAATCAGAAACCTGGTAGAAACAAAAGAGATGTACGTGATAGGAAAGAGGAGAACGAAAGTACGAAGTAATCTGCCAAGAGTAAGATAACGCAGATAGCTGTAAGCAAAAGCCTCATGTAGGTAGCGCCATGAGGGGTTATCTGAGACATGTAAGTCATGGGGTCGGGGGAAGTCCGAAGTACGGAGTACGAAGTGCGGAGTACGGAGAACGGAGTCGGGGGTACGGGGTACGGACGAGCGGAGTACGGAGGAACGGAGTACGCAACGCGGAGTAAGGAGCGGAGTACGGGGGTTCGGGGATCGGACTTCGGGGTTACAGCACGGAGCGTAACAGACACGAGAACCAGGATGCCCTTATTCGACGGGCCCATCCGACACACCATCGTCGAGGTGACTACCCAGCCAGATCCGGGTCCGTGTATGTTGGGGCTTCAGCGTTTCAGACGGGTTGTCAGCACGAGCGGAATTGGTCATCGGGGATGTGGTGCTCGGTGAGCGCGGCTTGCGAGAAGCGAGGTGCGTTCGGGTCCAGTCAGTATGTACGTGCGACTGCCCTTACGGGGAAAGGAGCGAGATAAAGGGTGGGAAGGGGGCGTGAGGGCGAGAAGGAGTGCGAGAATCCGGGGGGTTGGATATGGCATACCCTCCTGCCATCATCATCACCATCATCAGTAGGCCCAGGCTTCTAGCTCAGACTGCGGCGGTATGTAGGTCTCTGTGTGTGCCCTGTCAGTTGTCATCGCCGTGGATGGCTGACTGGCCATCTGCGCATGATTCACGGCGTGTCAGACAAGAATCCCGCTGGGCGCGTCTGGCGGGGAAGAGGAGGGGAAGGGTGGCTCCTAGGGTTGCGCGCAGTGGCTGATCCTGCGGCATCGAATGTGAGGACAGTGCGGAGAGGAAGTTTGAGAGCAGAACCTGGAGAAGCTCATGTCGGAGGCAGGTTGCATAACGGAACGTCGGCCTGCGCCATCAAAGCAGCAGCAGGGCTGCTGGCAGGGCGGCGAGGCCGGGGAGGCGATATATAACGTCGAAGGCTGGCGTACGCTGCGAACGTGTGCGTCAGGTCGACGGAGGTGCTGGATCCAGCCTGAGCCTGAGGTGCCTTGTCTGCCCGCCTGTCTGCCTGCCCACCTGCCTGTCTATCATCGACTGCCTGTCCGTGTGGCTGGGATTTGGGATTTGGGGAGTGAGATATTGGGATCTGGGATCTGGAGCTGTATAGTGCGTGTGCGGATGCGCGGCCGTGCCTGTGGTCTTGAGCTCATTTAGGGCAAAGTTTAGATCGCCCATCTGCCATCTGCTGGACGAGCGATCCGGGGGAGGGCATTGATAATTGTTTTCTGTGGGTGTGCGGTTGGCGCGCGCGCAGTATAGCCTGCTGAGTCTACGGCGGAGAGCGCTAGCGCTGGGAGCAAGTTCGACTGTCGCGTGTTTGGCGAGCATGGGCGCAGAAAGCCGAGTGGTTCGCGCTTGGAGGAATTTCAAGGAACGCGTTCTCGGACTCGCTGCCAGCGAGGATTATATTGGGAGTAGAGCAAATACGTGTGCTGCAGGCCACTAGTGCTGCTGGATTAGAAGATTACTGAATCGCTCCCCGATCCCCGCCACGGCCGTGTGCGGATTAGCTACTACGGGTGTGGTTAGCATCTCCGGCGTGGACCACCTCTCCGTCCCTTGTGTTTTTGTCGCGCTTTGAGCTGGGAGATTGGAGACTTTGACTGGGACACGGATCCGGTTAGGCTCTCGCTCAGGTTGTCCATCCGACGGCCCAGGGTCATCGCGAATTCCAACTCAACTCGAACCGGCATTTCTTCTCCCTCGTCGGCTTCCAACCAGCTAGTGCGATTCAACTCTACGTCCCGTCCGCCAGGCTCCCCCTCCGACCCCTCCCCTCCGCGGACATCTTCCCTCTCCGGCGTCTCCCCTCCGAACACTCTTATAAGCTCCGCGTCTTTCCTCTGCCCGCTCATGCCCTCCGACAGCCCTCAGCCACCCCAGCTTACCCCCCGCACTATCCTCTGTCGCTACCACCACATACTACCTCACGCCCTCTACTACCATCATCACTATGTGGCCCTTCTCCTCCCACTCCTATCTCGACGTCACCTGCAGAAAACAGACCCAACGCGATGACGCCATCCGCGTCGCGCGCGCGGACATCCCGCAAGAATGCTTCGGCGCCCACGCAGAGCCGTACTTGCGCGCAACAGGTAAAGCTCGCGGTCTTCTTCCATGCATCCTGACCGACGCGCCGCGACGCGTGTCCGCATTGATCATCCGTTCCATCTTCGTTCGCTCACGCGCCATCTTCTCTGCTTCTTTTCTTCCACCCCGCAGCCCAGGATATTGTCGAGCGCATCTCAAAGGGCGAATGGACCGCGTCCGAGGTCCTCGACGCGTACATCTCCCGCGCTATCCACGCACAGGACGTCACCAACTGCCTGACCGAAGGTGCGTACGCGCCCACACCTGTGCTCGCATCGCTCATTGTTGCATGAGGCTGATTCGCACCCGGAATTCTAGTGCTCTTCGCGGAAGCGCGTGCCCAGGCGAAGGCGCTCGACGCCGAATTCGCCCAAACGGGCAAAGTTCGGGGTCCCCTGCACGGTGTCCCGGTCACGTTCAAGGACACTTGTGAGTGCTTGCGGCAGTCAGCCCTTCCCTTCGGGCATATCCCCCCCCACGCACCCGAATTTGAATGCTGAATGCTGTAAACGCCGTGCTCGCTTAACAGTCGACATCAAGGGCCATGACACGACCCTCGGTTTCTCTTCGCATGCGGTCGACCCCCGCCCGGAGGATGCGCTGGTAAGTGACAGTGCGCTTTCGCCAACGCCTGAGCACGCCTGGGAGCCCTCTGCTCCGCGGCCTCGTTGTCTCTCGTCTTCTTCGGCCATTGCGTCACATCGAAGCCCGAGAGAGCACCCACCGTGACTGTCGGTGGCTCAGGGGAAGTACTCGGGCCACTGGGCATGACATCCTCGAGCTTCTCGTGCTCCTTTCCTGGGAAGCACGCAGGCTTATGGGCTGGGCTCCCCTTGCTTCTTGTGCCTTGCATATAGCTATAGCTATACCGCCTGGGCTTCTCTGTACTGCTAGTCCAAGTGCTGACCGGCGTGCGCGCCTGACTCTGCTGATCTAGGTCGTCTTGCTCGTGCGGGACGCGGGCGGGATCCCGATCTGCAAGACGAACCTCTCCCAGCTCATCTTCTTCTTCGAGTGCTCGAACCCGATTTGGGGCCGCACCCTCAACCCGTACAGCAAGTCGTACAGCTCCGGGGGCACGAGCGGCGGCGAGGCTGCTCTTCTCGCCATGGATGGCGCCGTCTCGGCTGGGGGACCGACATCGGCGGCTCGCTCAGGTGAGAGGGATCCGGTTCATGTTCAATGTCCTGCGACATTCAGTTCAGTCAAGCGGGTGCATTACGCCGCAGTGCGTTTCGTACGGTTGTGCCTCCCCAGCTATCGGGCTCTCAGACTAGTACTAGTAGTGCTAGCCCGATGCTACACTCGTGCTAGTGGCACGCATCGTGCATCTGCTGACTCTGTTTCTTCACGCTCGGACAGGATACCCGCCTCATTCTGCGGCATCTATTCACTCAAGCCAGGCTGGAGCCGGATTAGCATGACCGGCATGCAAGGTGCGAACGCGCCTCTCCATTTCCCCGAATTGCCCAACCCTCCGGCTTCTAGTTTCCCGCGTCTCGCTTTTGCCACCTCCCTTTCCTTGCATACCTCTCCCTCCACCCTCCCCATGCCACCGCCGTCCGTTCGCGTCCGAGTTCTGCCCACACTACGCCATCTTGTCTCACTGCGCTAGCCACAATACGGGCAGGACGATGACACTAACTCACGTATCTTTCCGCAGGCACTTGGCCCGGCTTTGAAGGCATCCGCACCGTAGCTGGACCGATGGGACGGTATGTACCACATTGCTCCACGTCCTCCCTTCCCCTCCTCCACGCACCCGCCACCTTTCGTCCTGTTTCTCTACCCCGTCTGTCTAAGAGTGGCTAGTCGCTGACCAGAGTTTCGATGACCCCCCCTCCGCTCCTCCCCAAACCCTTTACGTGGACACGGTGTACGACAAACGAACAGATCCGTGGACGACATCGAGCTCGCCGCGCGCCTGGTGTTCGGGAAGCAGGGGACCGAGTACGACCCCGCGCCGCTCCCGTACCGCGCGCCCGAGATGCCCAAGAAGCTTCGGTTTGGGTTTTACCTCTCCGGTACGTGTTCGTGATCCTCCTCGGCCGAGTAGGGGTCTCGTCGCCCCGTGTCTTGATTTACCTGTGCCGTCATCTTTTACGTTTCGTTCTGCCCGCGCGACGGGACGTCACTGTACGTCGAGCGGCCGCAGTTTTCCGTCCGCCATTTCTCCCATACCTTCCTGCGTTCGTCCCGGCGTGCTCGACGATCGTGCGCCGCCGGCATAATGGCTTTGTGGCTGGGAGTCGATGCAGAAACATGTAGAGAAAGTAGACAATACTGATACGACATTGTTTGCAGATAACTTCGTCAAGCCCTCACCAGCATGTCAGTGTGCGGTTCTCGAGACAGTCGAGGCGCTCCGGAAGGCAGGACACGAGTGTCTTGAGTTCGAGCTCCCTGAGGGTAGGTCCTGTTCCTCTTACGTTGGCCGGCTACTCCGTCGCGCCTCACACGTCGCCCACCGCCGCTGACGTCCTGCACACCTCCTCGTATCGCCTCGCATCATCTAAACCTCCAATGACCACCGCTCACGCGCATGATCCCCACGCCCATGCCTATGCTCACGGTCACGCCCACGTACACAGCGATCCGCTCCTTGCTCGCCTCCTCGCGCCCGTCCGCCGCGCCGACGTGCTGCGCTGGGCGACGCCGACGTCAGCCAAACGGGCCATGGAGATCTTCATCGGCATTACGGCCGCTGACAAGTACAAGACGCTCTCTGCGGACCTCGGGAATGACCCGCTGGTACGTACACCCAGTGCAGCAGCGCAGCGGCACCTTGCGCATGCACTTCGAGCTCGGAGCGTGGCTATTGCCTTCTTGGCTCCTGACGAGCCCGCCCTGTGCTGCGCGGCATCGTATGGCCGCTGCCTGCCTGCCTGTATGACCGCATTGGACGTCGACGCTGACTGTGGCTTTGTTCCCGTTTTTCTCGCGTTCGTTCGCACGACTGAACAGGAACCAGGCGTAACGCCTCTCGTCGTAGGCCCGCGGCTACCAGGTGCGTACCTCGCCTGCCTCACCTCCCCGCCCTCGTCTGCTTTTTTCCCACATCTACCCCACTCCGACGTCCGTTCCGAGTCCCGCCCCGTTACGATATATTCGCACACACGCATACATCCTGCCTCCTTCCTGCACCCCTACCTGTCCCCCCTTCCTTGATCTTCTCCCGTATGTACCTGTACCTCGGACGCCGCCCCTGCCAGGTTAGCTTCTCAGATCTCAGAGCTGACCGTGACGCGCCGCTGGTGCACCTCTTACCTCACACAGGCTGGTTCCGGAACTCGGTCGCGTGGCTGCTGGGCAAGCTGTACAAGGACGAGGTGTTCCCGGGCACGATGTGTGCGGCGTGCGAGAAGCCCGTGGTGGAGTACCACCGCTGGGTGCGCCAGTCGTGGTCACCACTCATTGTTAACAATAGCCCACCTAGGTAGCAAAACCATTGTGGAAGACGTGGCCACATCAAGTACAATGATAAAATGCCCACAAGGTTTGATAATGAAGAATCACTGAATTGTAATTGGACGTGGGCTCTTTGTCAATACAATATGAACAATGGTGGGGGTATTGTACATGGTTCTGAATTACAATTGGCCCACGTAGGGATGATAATAGCTGCGTTGTAGATGTTCGTGGGGGCATTGTACATCGTGCTGAATGACAATCCGCCCACGTAGGGATGACAATAGCTGCGTTGTAGATGTTCGTGGGGGCATTGTACATCGTCGTGGGAGCATTATTAATGGTCATGATGTACAAAATGCCCACGTTGGGATGATAATAACTCGATTGTCGATGTTTGTAGGGGTATTGTACATTGTCGTAGGGGGATTGTATATCGTCGTAGGGGCATTGTACATCGTCGTGGGGGTATTGTACATTGTCCTGAATGACAATTGACCCACGTAGGGATGATAATAACTGGATTGTCGATGTTCGTGGGGGTATTGTACATCGTTGTACAGACATTGTACATCGTCCTGAATGACAATTGGCCCACGTAGGGATGATAATAACTGGATTGTCGATGTTCGTGGGGATATTGTACATCGTTGTAGGGGCATTGTACATCGTCGTACAGACATTGTGATTCCTGTTGTGCCAGGTAGGTATAGACGAGTAGAATATGAATGTGCCATCTGATTAGAAAATATTTCGCTGGATGTAAACCAAAACAGGATCTGCCTCCCCCAGCTGATAAGGAGCTCAATTCTGATCACTGCATTCGATAAGGATGAGCTTCCACAGCCCAATAGCAGAGGTTTATAGGCACAAAATGCAAAAAAAAAACGAAGTCAATATCTGCTCTGGGTGCAGAGATATGGAGGGAAGAATCTGAAAAGTGCGAAAATGCACCTAGATGAATTCCATTGGGAGTAGGCCATATTAGGGTGTAAAAAGCGGTAAATACATAGTTCTCTATGTATACTACAAGGATCAAAAGAGATTACCGAGAAAGACAAAGAACTGCAAGAGCTATGAGGTGGTAAAGTGGGGGAGGGGCAGGAGGAGGGTGACAATGCATGTGGTCAGAATACCATGTATTTACTACCATTAGATAGCCCTTAAAAACGCGAATCCAACGGTACCAAGGGGAGCATGAGGGAATGCCTGGTTGCCAAGCAATCAAGGAACCAAAATGGCCATTTTGGGCGAAAATGCGATGGTCCATATCTCTACCAATACTGCATTATTCCTCATGCAATAATATGCGTTGGAAAGCCCTTTCAAGCACCTTTCCAATGATATATTGTTCATAGAAATTGACCCAGAGGGAGCCATGCTACGCACCCTGCACTGGTCCCCTCCTGATGGCCCCTACCCTAGGGTCGCATTTTTAGGCTACTTTCCCTGCCCAATTGTGTTGCTATAAACAGATATATGTGTTAAAGCAAATACATATATGTTATATATAGATTTAGCCCAACAGGGTGCCCCAATGTGGCCCTAGAGAAGGAGTGGCAGGAAGGTGTTGAATATGCCTGTACGACAATGTACAATACCCCCACAATGATGTACAATGTCCCTATGACAATGTACAATACCCCCACGACAATGTACAATGCCCCTACGACGATGTACAATATCCCCACGAACATCGACAATCCAGTTATTATCATCCCTACGTGGGCCAATTGTCATTCAGGACGATGTACAATGTCTGTACGACGATGTACAATACCCCCACGACGATATACAATCCCCCTACGACAATGTACAATACCCCTACGAACATCGACAATCGAGTTATTATCATCCCAACGTGGGCCAATTGTAATTCAGAACCATGTACAATACCCCCACCATTGTTCATATTGTATTGACAAAGAGCCCACGTCCAATTACAATTCAGTGATTCTTCATTATCAAACCTTGTGGGCATTTTATCATTGTACTTGATGTGGCCACGTCTTCCACAATGGTTTTGCTACCTAGGTGGGCTATTGTTAACAATGAGTGGTGACCACTAGTGGGTGCGCCAGCGCGACGAGTTCGTGCGCATGTTCTATCGCGAGGTGCGTGCAAGTCCGCGTGTTGTCCATTCCTGCTGTCCATTTGTCTCTGCGTCTGCCGTCGGCCTGCCCGTTGGGGGCCACGCTCCTGGAGCGTCATCGCTGCCTCGCATAGTCATGTTGATCCCAGGACTGGGAGTCCGTTTTTTCGGGGGCTGCTGCACGCGCGGTTATCATATTCCTTCTACTGCGTGTACCTGTCATTACTCCGACACTGACGATCTCTCCTTCCGCTCCGTCCATCATCTCGACGGGTCGACCGCCGATACTCCTTCCGCGCCGTCACATAACCTCCTCCTCTCGCCCTCTACCCCTTCCCCTGGCCCTGGCCCTGTGTCGTCTTCAAACCTTTCGTTCTATATTCAATGGCGAAATCACGCGCTTCGTGCGCTGCAACCACGATGCCACTATGCCGCTCGCATGCGGTCATCGGTGCGCATCTAGGTTTGGGACAAGTACCAGTTCGACGGGATCCTCGCGCCTGCCCTGGCGCTGCCAGGTCTTCCTCACGGGTGAGAGCCATTTCCTTTATTCCTCGCGCGTTCGTCCTCTCGCAATATGGTGCGGGCGGGACATGCATATATCACAAGCTAATCGATCTTCTTCCTCTTATCCGCCGGTGGTATGAACGATTTCGTGCCCACGTCACCTGTCCCTGTTCCTGCTTCACCCGCCGGCAGCTCCGTGCAATACCTCTCTGGCCTCGCCTGCATTGACCTCTTGTACAACGTCGTCGAATCCCCGGTCGGCACTGTCCCCGTCACACGCGTGGGCCCCACAGAGGATGCGCTCACCGCCGAGTGGACGGACGCCCGCGTCGGGCGTGGGCACGGCTCCCCCCTCGTCGAGCGGCTCCTCTACGGCAATTTGAACCCGTTGCGCCCCAGCGACGGCGGTAAGGCAAGCAAGAATGGGAGCTCCAGCTCTAGTGCCAGTGGCGGCGGATTCTATAATGCGGAGAAGATGGCTGGCCTCCCGGTGGGCGTGCAGGTCGTCGGCCGCCGCTGGGAGGACGAGAAGGTCGTGGAGATGATGCACGTCGTTGACAGTGCTCTCGGCCCCCGCGACTTTGGACCGCTCAGCTGGAAGGCGCAGCGCAAGTGAGCGGGTCAGCCATGTCGGGACTGAGTCAAGTCTAAGTGACTGTACATGTGCCTTTGAGAGGCCAGGTTTTTTGCGTGCGCGTTCTTGGGTGTAAGTTCCCAGTGTCGATGCGTCCTCGCGTCCTCGTCTTGTTATCTGTTCATTCTCTGAGTCCCGTCTTCCCCGGTATCCGTTCCCCCCCTTCTCTTGTTACATGGTACAGTCTGACTACTCATATGCAGTAGATGGTCGTTAAGTACTGTACGAAGAACGTGTATAATCGCCCCCGGCTCGACATGCCTCTGGTGTGTGTATATATGTATGTACGTGATCGCCTCCTCCAGTACACATTCACCTTGCATACGATTGGGATTGTACAGCATCATCATCTTCCCTAGCTTCCGTATCCTTCTCTCTATCTCTTGCCGTCTAGCACATGTATTCGGGTACGATACCTTCAATCGAGACTTGTACATCTTATGGACCAACACGCTCCTGAACTGTGACCTCCTCAAGCTTCGTCTGACACATGCGGTGACCTGGCAGGATGGTGTGCTAGCCGTCGGGTAGCCGCGAAAGTTCAATGTCGTACGCTGAACGTCGGTCGCAGACGTCACCTTCCTGTACAAGACGTCCGGCATGTCGTTGGCGGCATAAACTTAGATGTGGCTGATGATATACATTGTGCAGCGCGCACTATTGGCACGTCCCGGTTGTGATGTAGGTCCGTATGGGTCCCGCCTGTCTGACTCCATTTAGGCAAGTCAAGGCGGGTTGCGCGGAACGTTCTGTGTGGATGATGGAGCCATGCGCCAGGATGCCGACAATCGAGTGCGATGCCTTCCATTTTGGAACGCAATGGTTCCGCCCGTGGCATGATTGCCGGTGGATGCTAGCCACATCGTCGACTCAGTTGTTGGAGGACACATTGTCGAGGATCTAACGATAAGCGTCGAATCGCTTCCGAGAGATCTTAGCTCTTCCACAGGTGATACAAGGGCTTTTCAAGGACCCTGTGGCCGAGAACGAGGGCAGGAGAAATACGATGTGTGCACAATATTCAAATAAGTACCAACATATGTACTTTTCGTGATGCGCGGAATTGGATCCTCTAATTCGCGGACAAGTGCTTTTGAAATCCCGACTCACACAAAGTAAATTGTGCCTGAGGGATACTCGAGTTAGTTATCGTTGAAATGTGGCAGTAATACGTCTCTTACCATCCCGTAGGAGTACCATGGTAAGACCTGAGGGTGTTGATAGTTTGCTCCCAAACCTGTAGGTCTTGTATTGTGTCTTCCATGTGATAATGATAATTGTGAGGTCCGCAATGATCAGAGGGACTCGAGCGCATCAGGAAAATTCCCCCGAGCAAATGAGCAATAATGGGCGATAATGTTCGCTCATTTTCCGGATTAGCTGGTTATCGCTAAATACTTGAGTCCCTTGCTAATTAGCGGCAAATCTTCCTTCGAAAAGATGTCATTAGCAACGTAGTCTTCAGTCTTTCCTCGCAGGCCTATCACACCATTGTTGCACATAAAGCACTCATATATTCTACCAGTACAGTACAATACACCATTACAATATACAGTACTACAAGAGCTTGCGGAGTGAAACCCGGCCTTGACGTACAAGGGCCACATATGCACGCATAGCTGGGCGTAATCGATGAGTAGCTGCTGGGTGGAGTAAGTCGAGCATCAGTCTAATGCAAGGACACAGTCGGACAGAAGGAGGGAAGAACAGGGAAAGGAGAGGGATGGAGAGAAAAGGAGAGGGAAGAAAGGAGAGAGAACGTCATGATGAAAGGCAGCTTACCGAAGTCATAGGTGAGCAGCAGTTGCATATGTCGGAAACGCACCTGATGATGCTTGCCCCAGTGTACGTACCTTGAGGACTATATACCAGCTGGGTATTTGAAGGTGAGCAGTATGTATTGAAGCGAAGCGTTGGACAGGAAGGTGGTAATGGTAGAAAGTGAGCCCAGGACGTCAGCTAGGGGTGCACTGGTGGTGGTTAATGGACAAGTTACGCAGGCCACGTAAGCGCATCTGTGAGGTACGGATTTATCCGACTAGGCACGTGATGGGCGCTTATATGAGATGCGCGCATGCGCAGCTCTCTAAGTGCGTGCAGGCCGCACACCATTGTTGATATGCACACATTTTGAACTGCAAAATTACTTTCTTCGTACGTCGTACAGAAGGCATGCATCCCTGCGGTGTACCAGATAGCTTCCGTCAAGATGTATTTATAACTAGTGATGATTAGTAGCGATTGTTACGCTTTCGAGCGTGACTCTTAAACTATCAAGCCTTAAGACGTCAATGAATAGAGAGCTTGTATCTATTCAGCTACTAGCCCTAGCTTGTCGAAGATAAGCGCGTAGTAGTATTTGCAGTTGAAAGCGAGTTAACGAGCAACCAAAGTCGTATTTCGCGAAGAGACTGAAAGCTGAGGGTCGCTCTATGGCGTCGCCTCTTATATACATGTACATCAGCCTGTAGACGGAATGTTCTAGCGTATACAAGGACTTTCTGGTATGTAGTAGTCAGCGCTAGTCGAACCTAGTAACACTGTGGCAGTGCTGCTGTGCGCTGCGCAGAAGCGCCTGTGCACTGTGCATAACGACTGTGCACTGTGCAGAAGTGACTGTGCATAGAAAGTCCTAGACAACACAAGACTGTTCCATAGAATCCGCCATATACAGTCGTAGCTAGAATCCCAGAGCTCGCCATACTCGTATCGTACAGAGTAAGTACTAAGAAATGTCACTAGTTCGTTGAGACGACGCAATACCTATCGTACATTCATAACATCAGCTCCCCCTCCGCTGAAGGTCGTCCTCGACCTTAGAGGTGAACGATAGCGTTAGTTCTCTCGACGACCTCCGGACGGAAGACGTCCAAGGAGATCTCGACGAGATCTGCGTCGCTACCTACTGCTCGAATGCAGTCCCATTGAGCAGTCTCCGCCGCTGACATGCCTAAAGCCTCGCGATACGTAGTCGCGATGCGTTCAGCGTCGACCTTGAAGGCGGGGTAATTTCCACGCCTGGCGATGACGTCGTCGATGAGTAGGGAGGCGGCTTGGGTGGTCCTGACCGAAGCTTCAGGCCATCGGAGATGGTATGCGACCATGATCCGAACGTCAGAGATACCGAAAGAACTGTTAGGGACCATGAAGATGTCGCCTCGAGAGTTGATGTAACCGAAACGATCTTCTCCGGTTCCTCGAAAGAAACCGCACCGTCCATGGGGTTCCTCGACGTGTTTGGTGATTGCAGTCGGGGGAGGAGGAGGCGGGGAAGGGGCCCTTACTGCGACTTTCAGGGCCTCGTGGAACTCATCTTCAGAGAGTTCGTCGATCGTGCTAAGCTCGAGGTGTTCAAGCCCAGGTAAGGGGTCGAAAGACTCGACTTCCTCATAAGAAGAGTCGGAGCTCGAGGAAGATAGGGTTGGAGTCGACCCTTCAACTGTCAGACCCCATTTGATAGCTTCCTCCTCGGGGTCAGGAGTGGAAATCTTCCAGGGGTCAGTCGAGGGAATAGACCATCCGCTATCGGAGCGTACCTCGTCTTCGTCCTCTTCCTCATCTGAGGAGTCAACCTCAATAGGCTGAGGGTAGTCGTCAAGACGCTGCGGCCAAAAGACATGCCCCCAGCTATGTGTGCCGTGTTGATTGCGCAGGGGCATTAAGTCCGAGAGGGCCCCCGCGACCTGGGGGTTAGCGAGCATAGATAGCACCTTCTCTGCTCCTTGGATTACAGCGTGGTAAGCCTCGCTCGCAACTTGATCCACTTTCTTCTTCTCCGATCTGGGCGCCGACGTCTTCTTGTTGTATCGGACGAGAACCGAGTACGAGGGAGCGGCCCTAGCGAGGGCGCGATAGACGTCGATGAGGTCTTTGACCTCAGGGAGATGGGCAATCCGGGCCTCGACATGGCTGTAGAGGTCGGGGTGCACAATGACCCAACCAATACGATCAGCGAGAGTGCCTTCGTCGTTGCACGAGACAGTGTGTCGGGGGAGATGGTTGTAGAACACCGTCCGTCGTTCCCGAATGAAGTTGGGAGGACGGGGAATGTTGCGACGAGTAGCCTCAGAGAAACGACGACCAGTAAGACGAGTTTGAGTGTGAACCATTGTGAGAGTATGAAAAATTGTTTGGAAAATCTGAGAATATTCGAGGAAATGTTCGAGTGGGCAGTGGGTTGAGTCTTTCACGACAACTTGTGCCTCTTCTTATAGTTGCGCAAGATCGACTGCGCATTCTTGAGATGTTTTTCTGGTTCCCAAGAATTCTCCGACGCAGGCCAGCCCTTCCAAGCCACTAGGTACTGTTTTCGGGTACCTCGGGTACGGTGGCTTAGGATTGCTTCTATCTCCCATTCTTCTCCTTCTGTTGATTCTGGAGTGGGAATCGGTGGAGGTCGGACGTAGTCTGGTCCGTGCTCCTTAGTTGTGTGGTACGGAGTAAGTAGCGCTGCGTGGAAAACGGGGTGTATCTTCCATTTCTCCGGGAGTTTTAATTTGAATGTAACCGGTCCCAAGACCTTGACGATCGCGAACGGTCCCACCCGTTTTGGAATCAACTTCCTAGAGACATATGGAAGCCTGAGGTTCTTTGTATCGAGAAGAACCTTGTCTCCAAGCTTCAGCGGAACTTGAGCAGCGGGGAGCCTTTTTGACATGGCTGCGGCGGCCTGCGCGTGCGCAGCTATTGTATTCTCCCTGGCTTCCTGAAGACTTTGAAGCCTCTGCTCCGTACTTGGATGTTTTGGGGTGGTTCGGACTGTCCCAGCGGCCTCTGGCTGAAACCCGTAGAGGAGCTCAAACGGGGATTTTCCCGTGACAGAGTGTGTCCGCTGATTGTGCGCGAATTCGAATTGAGGCAGCAATTTGGCCCAGTTCTCCGGATTATTAGCACAGTAGAGCCGAAGTGCTAAGTCGAGTTCTTGATTGACTCGTTCCGTTTCCCCATCTGTCTGCGGATGGTAGGCCGTGCTGAGTGCCGTTTCAATTCCAAGGCTGTTGTGTAGTTCTTTGAATGCCTTGGATATGAATTGCGGTCCTCGATCCGAGATGACCTTCGCAGGTAGTCCGAATCTGCGATATACGTCCCTTTGCAGAATATCCATGGCTCCTTCCGCCGTAATATTCTTGGTGCAAGGGGAAAATACCGCTGCCTTTGATACATCATGATCGACTACCACTTGGATGGCATTGAATCCATCCGACTCTGGTAGATCCGTGATATAATCCATGGTAATTGTCCGGAAAGGCCTAGTGTCCCCACTGTGTTGAATGGGAATTAAGCCTGGTTTAATGGGATGCGTATTGACCTTGCTTGTTTGGCAAGCGGCGCAACCTTTGACATATTGCGCAATGAATTTCCGCATGCCTGGCCACATATATTCCCGTTTAACCAGATCATAGGTTTTCTGGACTCCTGGGTGTCCCATAATCGGTGCGTCGTGATGCATCTTGACTATATCACGATACAATTGATTATCTGGTGGCACATATACCCTGTTCTTGTACAGGAGTATTCCGTCGTCGTCGGACCAATCTTCTGGTTTGCCGAACTCTGGGCGTTTGGTAGCCTTTCCTTTTAGGGTAATGTACTCTACTACCGAGCTGTCCCGTAGCTTGCTATCGCGGATGCGCTCTTGTAGCTCAACGTTGACAGCTTTGGCAAAAAGTTCTGGTCCTAGTAATACGACGTCCTTGTTGTCATTTTCCCCCCCGTCATGCCCTGATCTCCGAGAAAGGGCGTCTGCTTGAGTGAGGGATTTTCCGGGTTGGTGCTTGATTACGATGTTGAACTCCGAGAGGAATAAATGCCATCGTGCTTGTCTGCGATTTAACTTCTGCGCCGTACGGAAGTAGGTCAGATTTTTGTGATCTGATAGAATTTCTGTAGGGTGTGGGGAACCCTGCAAAAAATGCCGCCATGCTTCGAGGGCTCGAACAATGGCCAGCAATTCCCTATCATAAATCTGATAGTTCCGTTCTGCAGGAGTAAAGGACTTGGACAAATAGGCACAAGGATGCCATAGTCCGTCCTCTCCTTGCTGTCGTAGTACAGCACCTGTTGCGACCTTGGAAGCATCGCACTCAATTTGAAACGGTTTCTCCGGATCCGGGATTTGCAGGATCGGTTCTTCAGTAAACCGCTTCTTGAGTGTGTCGAATGCTTTCTGACAATCAGGGGTCCACAGAAAAGGCTGGTCCTTCTTGGTTAATTCCGTGAGGGGTCGGACTATCTTTGAATAATCCCGAATGAACCGTCGGTAGAAATTACCGAACCCCAGGAATGCCTGAACCTGCTTGACTGTTTTCGGTGGTTCCCACTCGATAATTGCCTTGAGCTTTACTGGATCCATAGCGACTACTCCTGGCCGGATTATTGATCCTAGGAATTCGACTTCTTGTCTGTCGAATTCGCATTTTTCCGCCTTAAGGAATAGATCACTGTCTTGAAGTCGCTGTAAAGCTCTTCGCGTCCGCTCATGGTGATCCTCGACATTGTCTGAGAATATCAGGATGTCGTCCATGTAAATGACCATCCATCCTTCCTGGAGCATGTCTCGGAAGAGGTCGTTCATCATGTTCTGGAATGTGGCCGGTGCATTGCACAGACCAAAAAACATGACTGTCGGTTCGAACAATCCGCTGGGTGTTATAAACGCAGCTTTCCACTCATCGCCCTCCTTGATGCGAACATTATTGTACCCTGCTCGCACGTCGAGTTTGGTGAATATTGTGGCCCCCTTCAGCCGGTCAATGATGTCGCTAATGAGCGGCAAGGGATATGCGTTTTTGATAGTCCCCTCGTTAAGAGCCCTGTAGTCTTGAACAGGTCGAAGACTCCCATCCTTTTTGGTGACAAAGAAAAATGGCGAGGCTAGTGGAGACTTGGATTTTCGAATGTAGCCCTTCTCGAGGTTCTCCGCTATGAATTTGTCGAGTTCTATACGTTCCGTATAGGTCAGAGGGTAGATTTTCCTCCAAGACCCCTTGGTATGATGGTCGAAGTCCTTCTTGAATTCGATCGCATGGTCCCATGGTCTCGAGGGCGGAAATCTACTTGCTGCCTTTTTCTCAAAGACCTGTCGATAGTCCTTTACAAAATCAGGTAGGATTTCGTCTAGGGTCTTCTCCTTCTGGTCTTTCTTCGCTGCTATAGCGATCTCCGTAGACTTATTAATCTTTCGGATTTTCTTCTTGCGGTACCATAGCTCAATGGCCCTCGAAGGATTAAATGTAAGCCTTTCGGAGTCGGGGTCTGCATCGTCCTCGTCCGGTATAGCACGTACGAACGATATGACCAGGTCTTGATTTAGAGGTTTTACTGGGAAGTTCCACAGCATCCCTTCGGGTGGGTCGTGCTCGCATTGGTATTTATAGATCTGCTGCTGCTTCTTGATAATATCCGACTTGAAAGTAATGCGACCACTTTCCCAGTCGATATTAGGATTGTACTTGCGTATCCATGGCATGCCGAATAGGACATCGTCCCGCCCAATGTCGGCCACATACCAATTTGTTGGAAGCTTCTTCCCATGGAGATTAAATGTCCCTTCCACCCGATGGGTAATGGTCCCCATACTATTAACGCTATCGTCCGCGTTCCGGAAAGTCAGAGTCTTTGGTAGTCTGACTGTCGGAAGATTGTACTTGTCCACAATCTTTTTATTGACGATTACTGCGTCCGCACCAGTGTCGAGGAGTCCCTTGATTTCGACGGCTTTGTCTTGAACCTGCATGTAACCGGGTATCAGCAGAGCACTGCGTCTCCGCTCTGTATTGGTTACAATAGTTACATGCAGTTCCTTGGGCAAATCAGGCGTCGAGTCTGCTTGCCTGCCTAAAAACCCGTCTCGAAATCTGTAGCCCTGAGTGCGTTAATAGAAATATTGTCCTCTTCGTCCTCGTCGTCCTCTTCGTCTGAGATCTCCTCAGACTCGTCCTCTAAGTCCTCGTCGGTAACCTGTCGTACCTTCCGACTGACAGGTTTGCCGGGCTTCTTAGGTTTAGAAGGACAGTCTCTGGAAATATGTCCCGGCTTCCTGCACCGGAAACATAGTCCCTTGTCTTGCAGCTCCTGTCTCTCCTTGACAGAGAGCTTGTTAATATCGAGCGAGTCGTCCTCGATATTAACCGTCTTGACATTCTTCTTAGTCTTCAAGGTTTTGGCCTTGCGTCCTCTGCGATTAGCCAAAATCTTCTCCGTAAGGTGATAGCTATGGTCGATCTCCTTAGTCCTAGTCATCCACTCTTCAATGGTCGTCGGCGGAGGGTACGACATGGATATCTTCTTCAGTAAATATTCTGGAAGCGCATTCCTGTACAGGGCCAGTTGCGCTGCTGGGTCCAGAATTTTTCCCTTAAGAGCTAGATCCATGAACCTCGCATTGAACTCATCGACTGAAGAGTAGTCCTTGAGCTGTATCGTCGTGAGATTAACCATAGAGTCATCCACCTCGTCTACTGGGGCAAATGCGAGCAGGAAATTCCTCTTGAAGACCGGCCAAGAGTCAAATCCTCGATAGACTCCCGGTCTAATTTCCTCTTCAGCTCGCTGAATTGTGATGTCCTTCCAGTAGTTTATATTGTCCCCTTCCATGAAGGATAGGGCCGTCGCCACCTTCGTGTAATCATTAACGAAGTCGTGGGGTCGCGCCGTGAACAACAGGAACAGTTGATTGAGGAAGGACCTGGTTTTGTCTCGGTCTCCGTTGAAGACCTCAGGGTCCTTGATCTTGCCCTTTCCGTGTCCTTGCGGCGCATTTCCTGGAGCTTCTTGCGGTTCCGGGTCTGGGTCTGGTCCTGGTGGTCCTCCTCCTGGGGAGTAGGGATCTGAAGGCTCAGGGTCAGGCCGACCTCCGGGCCTACCTGGTCCGCCTCCTCCTCCACCTCCAGAAGGATTGATAACTCCTCCAGAAATTGCCGTTGCCCGAGGGGCTGGTCCACTTGATAAAGACCCGTATCTTTCTCCTTCTGAGCCTTGCCCTTGCGGAGTGAACGCATATCTATGGGCTCCAGAAATGGACTCTCCTGTCGCTGTTCCCGACATGTACGATGGTACTGATTTTCGTACAAATTCTGGGGTTGCGCTGTGACCAGTATACTCCAATTCAGATTTAGTCTCCTCGACCTCTGTCTGAATATGCTCTTCTCTCGGTTCAGGTGTTTCTGCCTCGACCCGAGTGTCTTCTGTTTTCGGTGCAGGTACTACGACCTTAATCCGAATAGTTTCTTCGATTTTCGGTTCAGGTGCTTCGACCGTCGTCCGAAAAGTCTCGTCCTCCTTGTCCGAGTCCTCTACCTTAGGCGGTTCGGTCTCCTTTCCTTTCTCCTTGAAGGATGGACCTGATTCCTTAGGTGATTCGGATTCTTGAGGTTTTGGGGTTCCTACTCTTGAAGTCGGAAACGATCCTGACACAACTCTCGGACTATTAATCCGACCAGTAGCTTTTCCAGCAAGTAGTGGCTTCTTGACTAACGCGGGTTGTCGTCCGTGGGTGTTAGTAATATCCCGCTCTTGTGAAGAGTGTGTTAGGATTAAAGCCGATGCGTGCTTGACGTTTGGAACCTCCTTAGTGTTGTACCGAAGTGGACACCTTTCGTTGGTGCAAAAATTCCACTTGTCTACGCTTTCTCGATAGTATACGTCCCGAGCTTTGTCGGAGTTGTAGAGATGATATAACCTTGAACAACTATATGGTTCAGCTGAACTCATACACGTTGTGCTTGTCGTAGGAAAGCCTGATGTAGTTCCCTAGCTCGGAGGCAACTACGAAATTTCCTAAGATTTTCTTCGAGGTCTATATCTGCGTAGTTCTCCGGATTGAGGACCTTTGCTCGCAGGTAGTCAATCTGGTTCTGAAGATATCCCGCAAAGTTCCGTACCCTCGTTGGAGGCGTAACAGCTTGTCTTGGAATAAATTCGAGTGTCTGGATGACCTGAGTTATGTATCGATGGGCTCGTTCGAGAGTCGCGTGATATCTCCTCGTGAAGTCTTCCTGTCCTAGTACTTCCAAGTTATCTGCTATAACTCGAAGTGTATCGATCGCGTGCACCGGAAGCTGTGTTCTCCGATAGAATATCCCTGCCGTTGAGGATGCTTCTTCAACACTAGTTTCTGGAGTCGATCGATCCGAACTATCCGTTCCTGGACTCGCTCGGGTTGGAATGGGTACGCCTATTGCTACTCCTGATTCCGCCTGAATGGCCAGAGAATTCCTATATTCTCTCCACTCTTGTGTTCGCTGAAACGCGGGTTCGTGGTCCGATACTCGAGTGCTCTGACCCGACGATATTGAACCGGTACTTTCTACGTAAGGGATTGTCGAGCTAAAACCTCTTATCAAGGGGAATGGGGATCCTCTTGGCGAACTTGGGAGAGCAACTATATTCTCCGGGATCGCGAGTGGTGGTAGCCTCGGCAGTGTTTTGTTCCTTCCGTCTAGTACCCCGGGTGATTGTCGCAATGGGGGTTGTGTAGTTCCCTCCGTATTGACTATCGTCTCTCTGTACGTTACGAGCAAGAGAGGGTTCTGATGCGTTTCGTAGTCGTTGTCTTCCGACGTAGGCCTCTGCACTTTTAACAAGTGGAGGGTTAAAGCTTTCAGTCTAATGTTACGCTTTCGAGCGTGACTCTTAAACTATCAAGCCTTAAGACGTCAATGAATAGAGAGCTTGTATCTATTCAGCTACTAGCCCTAGCTTGTCGAAGATAAGCGCGTAGTAGTATTTGCAGTTGAAAGCGAGTTAACGAGCAACCAAAGTCGTATTTCGCGAAGAGACTGAAAGCTGAGGGTCGCTCTATGGCGTCGCCTCTTATATACATGTACATCAGCCTGTAGACGGAATGTTCTAGCGTATACAAGGACTTTCTGGTATGTAGTAGTCAGCGCTAGTCGAACCTAGTAACACTGTGGCAGTGCTGCTGTGCGCTGCGCAGAAGCGCCTGTGCACTGTGCATAACGACTGTGCACTGTGCAGAAGTGACTGTGCATAGAAAGTCCTAGACAACACAAGACTGTTCCATAGAATCCGCCATATACAGTCGTAGCTAGAATCCCAGAGCTCGCCATACTCGTATCGTACAGAGTAAGTACTAAGAAATGTCACTAGTTCGTTGAGACGACGCAATACCTATCGTACATTCATAACAGCGATTAGTAGAGTAGTAGCATCTAAGCGCTCATTTAGCGCTAATCTGCTTGGGGGAATTTTCCTGATGCGAGCACGGGGGCTGTTCAGGGTGCATAAGGCAAGCTGCATATCGTCACGACATTGAACATACCGCTGTCACTCGGTCAGTGATTGCATTCGGTGAAGATCATTCTGTACCTCACCTATGTTGGAACCACAGGGGCAAGTCATCCAAAGCGCTGCAGCCGTCCTGCGGATTTGCTTGTATTGTGACCTAATGGTCCATAATCTGGCACCATCATGGGACCTTGATTGTCATGGATTCATCGTTCATCAGTAAAATGAGCGCTACTCACCGCTCACTATAGGGAGGACAAGCGACATGATCAGAATTAGGACCACCCAGTGCATCAGTACTTTTGCATTTGTCTGAGTGTCTAGGTGTCTGGCAGCCCGGATTGCCTTTCTGCGACCATTCACAGACGCAGACTACTTGACATTGAGGATGAATAATGTGACCTGTGGCAGAGATTGGGCTGTGTACTAGATATGTATGTGACTTTTGTTGTCAAGCAGTAATGTATGCATGTCCGAAGAGAGGGGGGCCAAAGTGGTCTGGCGCCTAAAAAGCCAGTATCTGGTATCTGGGCGTCTGCGGTGTCTGGGAGCTGTCTGGTGGCGTATGAAAGGTCTGGATTAGCCCTAACCAGACATTTACAAAAGTACTGATGTGTACCCATCTTTGAAGGGCATATGCACGCAATGCAGAGAATACTGGGACGGGTAACGTCTGTTACGAATATACAATAGGTGCTTTATGAACTTTACGATTTGTTATGGACTTAGGCTTTGTTCTCTGTTGATACCAATATGGCGGACTCTAGGATTGTAGCTATGGTTCTTTAGGACAGGAATGTTCTCGTCTTAGCTAGGGCTTTCTGGCACTTCCTCTATACTTACCATATAGGAATGCACAGTCACACTTCTGCACAGCTGCTCACAGTGCATAGCAGCACTGCCACAATGGTACTAGGTTCAACTAGCGCTTACTACAACGTACCAGAAAGTCCTTGTATATGCTAGAACATTCCTCTCTTGCTCTCTGAACATGTATATAAGAGGCAACACCACAGAGTGACCCTCAGCTTTCATTGACTTCGCAAATTACGACTTCAGTTTAGCTTGTTATCTCGCTTTCACTGTAAACATTACTGTACCATTACGACCAAAGCGGGTTGTCACGCGTCACAGCGGGGGACCCCGCCCCACTTTCCGGTCATTGTCATGCGTCACCGCGGCCAAAATTGCCTAAGCGCCCTTCAAGCGCCTGCAAATATCCGCGGTAAGGGCGTCTATATACCATTTTTGGAAGGTTCCACGGGCGCCTCCGCTTGCCCGGATCATCTCCCCGCTGTCATGCGTCACACCCCGCCCGCTTTGGTCGTAATGGTACAGTACTACGCGCTTATCTTCGACAAGCTAGGGCTAGTAGTTGAATAGATCACAAGCTCTCTATCCATTGACGTCTTAAGGCTTGATAGTTTACATCAGCAAAATGTCAATTGTACTTGGGGAACTTGAGCAAGTTAGTCAAGTAGCTGCGAGTAAATAAGTGGGTATAAGTGATTTACTTGCCAAGACGAGCCCCTTAACTTGACAAGTAAGGGTGAACTTATCAAGTAGTATAAGTTGCTGCAAGTTGAAAGATAGGCAGCTGTCAAGTGCATGAAAATGGACTCAATTGTACTTGAGGAGGCTTTGAGAGTAACTGATCTGAACTTGAAGTTGTTGTTATTTAGGCTTGTAATGATGGTTCATGCCAGATTCTGATACATCAGCTCGGTACAAGTTAATCTGAGGAGCTCTCCGATGACTAGCAACATTGCCTAGCTAATACTAGATCTTGCCAAGCCATTCAAAAAATGAATAGAATAAAATTATGTCCACACACAGAATTGAACCCAGAACCTTACACATTCTTGGATTGAAATAGTGCAGTCTTCAACCACTGCACCACCAGGTCTTGCTACTTTTTCTAAGTATATAGCATATATGGTGTTCTGTGCTAAACTTAGAGAGATTTGACACATCTCTACTACTTGTAGTCTGATTCTCTTCTGCACAGAAAGCTTGCATTTCATTACTTCACCCCATAAAGCAAGCCATAGCATCCATAGCTCATTTAGATGGCTATCTCAAAGTATAACAATTTCTAAAGTTCAATCACTGGGCAAATGGAGACATAAAGAATAACTTATTGTTAAGACCGTGCCGTCCAGGGGTACAACTCCGGTGGTCGGGACTTGGACGGAGTTCGGTGTCGGAGTACGACCGGAGGTCGGACTAGCACTGGGGTGAGGACTTTCGCGAAACTATTAGTAACGCACGGGTTCCGACTCAATGTCCTCTATTTACGGACTACGGAGTACGGACTTGACGGGGCGAAGGTCGGACTTGGGGACAGGGTTGGGTCAAAGGGGTAGGTAGCAAGGGAACGAAGGTTGGTCGGACTAGAGAGTCGGGGTTGAGTGTCGGAGTACGGACTAGAAGTCCGGTAAGACGAGTGCACAAGGTTAACGAGTATAACGAGATTTCCGAACTGAGTAGCTACTACATTCCGGGGCAGTATTTATACTAAGTCAGAAACCTGGTAGAAACAAAAGAGATGTACGTGATAGGAAAGAGGAGAACGAAAGTACGAAGTAACTTGCCAAGGGTAAGATAACGTAGATAGCTCAGTAAGCAAAAGCCTCATGTAGGTAGCGCCATGAGGGGTTATCTGAGACATGTAAGTCATGGGGTCGGGGGGAAGTCCGAAGTACGGAGTACGAAATGCGGAGTACGGAGAACGGAGCCGGGGGTACGGGGTACAGAAGAGCGGAGTACGGGGAAGCGGAGTACGTAGTGCGGGGTAAGGAGCGGAGTACGGGGGTTCGGGGATCGGACTTCGGGGTTACAGCACGGAGCGTAACAGTGCCTCCCCCCTAGGCCCGAACCCTTGAGGGCCTATAGTGAAGGGAAATGGAAGTCTGTCCAAAAAAGGTAATCCGATAAGTCCAGGGAACGGAGATCAAGAATCGGGGCAGGGTCAGAATCGATGAAGAAAGGTGTATATAAGACGGGGGTGAGACTTAGCCAGTTCTTCCTCGCTCTCTGTCCCCTACCACCACCAGCAACACCATGTCCAGCACCCTCGACAACATCCAGGCCTTGGAGGCCCACCTTGCGCAGCTCCGGATGAAGGCAGCGGCGGAGGAGGCCGCGGCAGCGGAGGCGTAAGTACCGGAGTTGGCGGAGTTCGGGGTACGGAGTTCGGGCTAACCGGTGGTTTACAGGGCGCGAAGGGCGGAGGAGGAGCGAAAGCGGGAGGAGGAGCGAGCGCGGGAGGAGAAGGAGCGCGCGGAGTACGAGGCCGCACAAAAAGCAGCGGCGTTGATTCGCCAGGCTGCCCTCGCGAAGGCCGGAACTTCCGCGCGGGGGAGCAAGCGTCCCGCGGAGGACGACGAACCGGAGTCGGAGGAGGAAGAGGACGATGCGGAGTTGTTGGTCCCGCGGTAAGCCCGGTCGGGGTACGGAGTGCGGGGTTCAGGCTAACGGAGTTCCACAGGACAAAGTGCGACCGGTGCGCGGCGAAACAGATCGCGTGCCGGTTCCGCGCGGGGAAGAGGACGTCGAGTTGCGTCCAGTGCCAGAAGGCCCGGTCGCGCGCGTGCGTCGGGGCTCGCGGACTTCCCGCGGACATCCAAGCCCGAATCGCGCGCAAGGAGGAGGCCCCAAGCCCGCAGCGCAAAAAGGTCAAGTCCGCCGCCATCGTCGTTGACGACGACGGGTTTGAGACCCCCGCGCCCACCGGAGTACGGAGTTCGGAGAAGGTGCGGGCGGACAAGGGCAAGGGAAAGGAGAAGGAGAAGGAGAAGACGGCGGAGAAGCCGCTTCAGCCAGGTGAGGTCCGCTGGACGTTTGTAGCACCACCCGGGATTAACCCACCAGCGCACACGGTCGTAGCCCGGGGCCCGAGCCTTGCGGGCTCGTCGACGGGCCCCCGGATGTCTGCGAGCTCCGGACTTCCGGAGGTTGGGAAGTCCGACCTCCGGTGGTCCGACGACCCGGAGAAGCTCTCCGACCGGGAGCTCCTCGAGCACCTGCTTGTCGCGGTGCAGCGCAACCGGCGCACCGCGGGGCGGGTCATCGACCTGCTGATCGACGAGGAGGAGCAGCGGGAGGAGATGATGCGGGAGGAGGTCCGGGGTCTTGGCGACGCCATCGCCAAGATCGTGCGGAAGGAGCTGAAGGCCGTGATCGGCGAGGCCGTCCGCGAGGCGGTGAAGTCCGAACTCGCGACGGAGTTCGGGACTATGCTGCGGGAGATCCTCGAGATCACCTCGCAGGACAAGGAGGACGCGATCGCGGACGCGCTGGAGCGGGCGGGTGTGGCTGGGTCGGACTGGGAGGAGGAGGAGAGTGGGACGGGGTTGGTGGACAAGTCCGCGCGGGGCAAGTCCGGTGAGGAGGAGGAGGAGGAGGAGGAGCAGGGCGAGGGTGCGAAGGAGGGGAAAGGTCCGGAGGGACCTGCGGACATGGACACGGCGGAGTAGGGCGGAGTATGGACTTCGGACTTCGGGTTCCGTAGGTAGACAACTGTAGTCCGGGTGCGGAGTAGAATAGTAAATTCTGTTGGTGAGAACTCCGTGAGTGAACCTCAAGACAACTTAGCAAGAGGTCCAGGCTTGTTCGGGTAAGCTGCGTGGAAGTCCGAAACTAGCTCCTGGGCATGTCCGAGCTCCGTGGCTAAGATCCATGAAGTTTCTTCGTCCGTACCTTCGTAGCCTGCCCATCGGACTAGGTACCGTAGTCCCGCAGGACCAGGGCTTGCGTCTTGTTCTGTCCCCAGTGTCCGGCAGTAGGATGGTCGTGACAAGCTCGGAGTACGCGAAGGCGGAGGTCGCCGGAGTTCGGGACATAGACTCGACCTGAGAGTCGGAGTAGCCCGTCTTCATCGCGGGACCATCGGGAGTTGCCTTCGGAGGCGAGCTTGAGTGCGGCAAATAGTTCGGGGTCAGGAGTCGGGGTTGCTTGAGCGGACTTGATGTCCGAGAGGAGTTGTTCGGAGTCGAGGATGAAGGAAGCTCGGAGTACGGGGGGTCGGAGGTAGGTAGCCCGGAGGGACGCGGCGAGCTGCTCCTGGGTGAAAACTGGTCGGTAGTTGTGTGGGTTGACGACGGAGTAGTCACTGCCCCCCTCTTTTGGGTAGACGTCCCAACGGCGTGTCAGTGCGTCGGGCTTCGCTCCAAGCTTACCTGGTCGGAACCGGACTACAAGGTTGAACTGCGAGAGGAACTCCGACCATCGGGCTTGGCGGCGGGTCAGTAACTTTGTAGTCGCGAAGTATACCAAGTTCTTGTGGTCCGTGACAACGTCGATCGGAGTTGCCGAACCCTCGAGGTAGTGCCGCCAGGTCTTGAAACATTCGAAGATCGCGAGGAGTTCCTTGTCGTGAGTGTCGTAGTTCAACTCCGCGCCGGTCAAGGTGCGGGAGTGGAAAGCAATGGGGTGGAGTTCACCGGACTCGGTGGTAAGGGAGAGAATGCCGGCAATGGCGTAGTCCGAGGCGTCGGTCTCGACGATGAGGGGTCGGTCGGGCATCCAGTGGTGTAGTACCGGAGCTGTCGTGAACGCCTTCTTGAGAGCGTTGAACGAACTCCAACATTCCTCGGAGAAGTGCCAAGGCACGGACTTGCGGGTTAAGCGGGTCAGCGGTAGCACGATCTCGGAGTAGTTTGGAATAAACCGTCGATAGAAGTTCGCGAACCCCAGGAACGACTGTATGTCGCGGACCTTCCGGGGTTCGGGCCAATCCAAGATCGCCTTAACCTTCGACTCCGCCATGGTAAGTCCGGTGGGAGAGAGGATGTACCCGAGGTACTCGACGGAGTCGGTGTGGAACTCGCACTTGTCAGTGCGGGCATAAAGCCGGTGCTTGCGGAGTTGCCGGAGTACCTCTTTGACGTGCTTGCGGTGTTGCCCGGGGTTGTCGGAGTAGATGAGGATGTCGTCCAGGTAGACGATGACGCACACATCGAGCATGTCCGCGAAGATGTCATTGACGAACCGCTGAAAGGCAGCGGGCGCGTTAGAAAGTCCGAACGGCATGACTAACCATTCGAAGGACCCATAGCGAGTCCGAAACGCGGTTTTCCACTCATCTCCGGGAGCTATGCGGACTAGATTGTAGGCGTGACGGAGGTCGATTTTGGTATAGATCCGGGCCTTCCGAGGTGCGTCCAGCAAGTCCGAGACGAGAGGAAGGGGATAGCGGTCCTTCCGGGTGATCTTATTCAAACCCCGGTAGTCCACGCAAAGGCGAAGAGATCCGTCCTTCTTCTTGACGAAGAGAACGGGAGCTCCGCAGGGGGAGTTGGACGGACGTATGAACCCCGATCGGAGGTTCTCGTCGATGTACTCCCGGAGCGTGTCGAGCTCGAGTTTTGAGAGGGAGTAGATAGGTCCGAGTGGCGGAGTAGCCCCTTCTTCCAGGTCGATCTTTAGGTCGTAGGGGCGATGCTCCGGTAGGATGTCGGCCTTGGTCTTGCTGAAGACGTCCGCAAACTCGTGGTACTCTTCCGGAACTCCGGTGAGGTCCGGGGGAGAGTCGGAGAGGGACGAACTTCGCGCAGTAGCCAGGTCCGGGGTAGACAGATTCAGGGTATAACTCGCGGACCCCGGGAGTTTGCAAGCTCGAGCGAAAGCAGCAGCGT
The DNA here is from genome assembly GCA_022376465.1 of Cubamyces lactineus. Taxonomy (NCBI): domain Eukaryota; kingdom Fungi; phylum Basidiomycota; class Agaricomycetes; order Polyporales; family Polyporaceae; genus Cubamyces; species Cubamyces lactineus. Next base: position 203,234 of record JACDTU010000013.1, on the reverse strand, counting down.
TCACAAGGGAGATCCGGGGTACGGAGTTCGGAGGAGGAGAAGTCGGTAGTTCCGAAGTAGTCGGAGTAGACGGAGTGCGCTCAGCCGGAGCTGGCGGGGGTACCATGGTGTCAGAAACAGGACGCGGCGGGGGTGCGGAACGGAATTGGATGCTGCGCTTCTTCCAGTCAATCAACGGATTGTAGGCGGAGAGCCAGCTGTATCCCAGAACGGCAGACACGGACTTGTCGAGCGGAGTAACATAGAAATCTATATTGAGGACTTCTCCAGACGGAAAATGTACGGGCAGGGTGGTAAACGAAGTAATCAGGTGGTTAGAAGTACTGTCGAAAAGCTGAAGACGGAGCGGGGTTACGGCGGTAGTTGGGAGTTGATACGTAGTCGCGAAATCGGAGTCGATGAAACAATGGGAGGAACCGGAGTCGATAAGGGCGCGGAACGGAGTTGGGATAGAATCGGAGTACAAGTCGAGGAAGAGTGCATGGGGGTCGGAAAGAGCGGATGCGTTGAGCCTGAGGATCTCCGTACCGGAGGAGTCAACGCGGTCCTCATGGGGTACGGAGTTCGGAGGACCGCGGACTAATTTTTTGTCTCCTTCGGGGCTGCAGCCGGAGCAGGCGCAGCAGGAGCGGGGTTGGCCTGAGCGGCGCGACCCTTGGTCGCGGACGAGGTCTTCTTCGGACAAGCACTCGCGGTATGACCAGCTCCGCCGCAGAAGAGGCAGAGGTTGTTGGCGAAACGGCGCTGACGCTCCTCGGGGGTGAGCTTTCCGTCCTTACCGAGCTTGTCGGCGTACGTCTTGGCCGGGGTCTTCGGAGTCTTAGGGGACTTCGACGAAGTACCGGAATTGCCGGACTTGGACGGGGTAGACGAGGAGGCCTGTCCGGAGTTGTTACCTCCGGACTTGTTGCCGGAGTTGGAGGACTTGGAGTCGGAGGTCGACTTGCTGCCGGACTTCGAAGGTCCGGACTCGCGCGAGACCTCGGCCTTGCGCTCCCAGTAGCGGTTGTCGATTGACTGCGCGAGGTCGCGGAGGGCCACCAGGGTCTCGGGCTTGCCGACCTTGGAGATGCGGTCCTTGAGACGATTCGGAAGTCCGTCGTAGAACCGGTACCGGAGCGGAGCATTACCCCAGCGGACTTGAGTAGCGAGGCGGGTGAACTGGGTGATGTACTTAGCTATCCGCTGGTTGTCGCCCATCCGGAGGTTCATCAGCTCATGCTCCGCAGCTCCGGAGGCGTCGTAAGGACCGAAGTTCACTCGGAGTTCCTCCTGGAAGTGGTCGTAGGATGTAAGGAAGATGGGGGGGTTGTCCGAGTCGCCTTCGAGGAGGTAGGGCTCGAACCATTGTAGCGCGGTGCCCTTGAGGAAGGAGATGGCGTAGGTCACCTTCTTCTCATCAGAGTCGAAGGTTCGGGGTCGGGCCTTGAAGACAAGTTCCAACTGCGTGAAGAAAGACCGGAGTTTGTTGGGATCGGACCCGTCAAACTGGTCCGGCTCGCGGACGTTGTGCCGCTCGTTGTTCGAGGGTTGGGTAACCGCCGGAGTTGGAGCGGTAGTACGTTCGAGGGTACGCGCGATGAGAGAGATCGCGGTCGCTAGTTGCGACTGTACTCGGTCTTCGGAGTCGGAGGAGTCCGAGCTTGAGCTGGTGTCGTCGTCTCCCGGCCCTTGTGGGTCATTGTCCGGAGGACCTGGCGGTCCTGGGGGGCCCGGCGGACCTGGAGGACTAGGCGGACCTGGAGGCCCGCGGCTCGGACCTGAAGGCTGACCCTCGGAGAACGGGTTCCCCGGAGATGGCTCTCGGGGTACCTGCGAGGCAGTCGCGGTAGAGATGACCAGAGGCTGAGGCGGGTCACCTTCGTCGTCCCCATCGGAGGACGCTTCAATGATCGTTCGAGCGAACTGCCCGCGGCGGCTCGGAGTAGCTTCTTCTTGCATCGCTGAGTCGCCTCGGCGAGCTGTCCAGCCACTCCAGTTCTCGGCGGGGTCTTCTTGCTCTAGGGCGCGAGATTGAGTCTGAGTGCGGACTACGGTTCGAGTGGACATATTGAGTGAAACCCGGTTAGTTCGGAAATACTGTTAAGACCGTGCCGTCCGGGGGTACAACTCCGGTGGTCGGGACTTGGACGGAGTTCGGTGTCGGAGTACGACCGGAGGTCGGACTAGCACTGGGGTGAGGACTTTCGCGAAACTATTAGTAACGCACGGGTTCCGACTCAATGTCCTCTATTTACGGACTACGGAGTACGGACTTGACGGGGCGAAGGTCAGACTTGGGGACAGGGTTGGGTCGAAGGGGTAGGTAGCAAGGGAACGAAGGTTGGTCGGACTAGAGAGTCGGGGTTGAGTGTCGGAGTACGGACTAGAAGTCCGGTAAGACGAGTGCACAAGGTTAACGAGTATAACGAGATTTCCGAACTGAGTAGCTACTACATTCCGGGGCAGTATTTATACTAAGTCAGAAACCTGGTAGAAACAAAAGAGATGTACGTGATAGGAAAGAGGAGAACGAAAGTACGAAGTAACTTGCCAAGGGTAAGATAACGTAGATAGCTCAGTAAGCAAAAGCCTCATGTAGGTAGCGCCATGAGGGGTTATCTGAGACATGTAAGTCATGGGGTCGGGGGGAAGTCCGAAGTACGGAGTATGAAGTGCGGAGTACGGAGAACGGAGCCGGGGGTACGGGGTACAGAAGAGCGGAGTACGGGGAAGCGGAGTACGTAGTGCGGGGTAAGGAGCGGAGTACGGGGGTTCGGGGATCGGACTTTGGGGTTACAGCACGGAGCGTAACACTTATACCACTTATGCTCACTTCACAGCACTTATTGTACTTATGCTTATGCTGGTAGATCTACCTCTCAAAAATATATGTTCAATCAGTAACTGTCATCTCTATCCTTTCTTCTGCCATTGCCATCTTTTGTGCTGATTTACTAAATAATCCAAAGACTAGATACACCATGTGCAAGGATTGTTAAGCCTGATGAACACTTATAGGGTACTCATAGGATACTTACTATGTGTTTTGACTGGTTACTTTGAGCTGTTAACCCAATTGGTATTTTTTAGCTGAGCCTTTACTCTTTATGATCTATATAGTATTGATGTCAGGAATGCTTCTTACAAAGATACATATGCAAAGCATCATACACACAAGATTATGACATGATATATTTCTTACATATATCTACTTGATGACACACTTGGTAAAGTATCCATAAGCTATAATAAGATGAACACTGAGATAGCCCCAAGCTGAAGATGACAAACAAGTTGGTGTACCTATCCTCAAGTGGTGCCTAAGTTTGTCTGATTTCTCAAGTACCATCAAGCCTATACAGGTTTGTAACTTGGAGTAAGTTGCAAACTTATGCTCAAGTACAGCCATAAGTCCGTGACATTTTCCTGATGTAAGAGTCATGCTCAAAAGCGTAACATGTGCAATACATCTGATTTTTTTTTAACATCTTAGGTCTTAGGCTACTAAAACCCCTTCCACAGGGCACACAGAGGCCTCAGATCCATATGCGTTTTCCTGATGTGGCTAGATCTAAGAGATCAGCAGGGTCACAAGTACTGTGCACAAATATCTAGGTCTCTCTGCCTCTGACACTTAAGTTATATAACATGATAGCCAGATATTTGGGTTATACACACTTGATTCTATCAGTGTACTTGATCTCACAATAATTGAGCAAGTGTGGAAGGAGCCAGGGTGATTTTGTCAAGAATCTGTGGTTTTGCAGCACCCCCCAAAGATAGTATGAAGACCCACTACCAGAGGTAGCAGGGATATACAAAGCAATTACTACAGTACTTCACAGCCAGGTCACTGCCTCCAGGCACTCCAGGGCCCAGGTGCACCCACTGCAGGTTTTGGAACAGACCACTCCAGGACTAATAGGGATGGGCAATGAAGAATGGGGTGATGGAGAGTAAGGCTTGAGGACACATGACAACAACAAACCCATAGTATTGAATTTTAGAGATATACAGAATATGAATGGAGGAAAATAGAGAAAAGAAGACGATGCAGACCACGATGGCAGAACAAGTGTGACACACAGGAGACCTAAATGAAGTGGAGGGTAATGTGTGAGGACAGACAGCAACTGAGCAGGTACAGCAGATTGGAGAGACAGGAAGGCAACAACAAGAACAACACATCCAAACCAGGAGGATGCAGAACAGTGTGAGGATGAGGATGGGTCGAACAGGCTAATTCAGGATTACATTTGGACAAGATGCAAAGACAATCCAGAGTCGAATGGTGCAGCACAGTGAAGCAGAGTGAGAGAGAAAAAAGAGGAGAACCAAGTGAGCATGCCAGTGATCATACTTGGATGAATGAGTGTGAGATAGAAATGCAATGCAATGCGAGACAAGAAATGAAATGAAGACACAATGAGTGTGTGAATGATATGGAATGCGCCGCAGCAGAGTTGGCTACGATGGTGTACTAGCGTATGGTTGTAGGTTCCTGGTGTTGAGCTATGTTGAGGGATGGGGAAGATCAGGATCCTGAGCGGTCAGTGACGTTGCACAGCGCTTTACGAAGTATAGGACCAGGCCAAGTTTACACGGCCTACATCCTTGATGACCACTTGGGCCTGAATGCGGCACACCTGCGCACGCACAACATCATTAGCAATCCCGTCCCCCTCCTGATCGTCGATCAGCCAAAAACACAAAACAAGACACCCACCATGTCAGCAGCCTCCCAATCCTTCCAGTACACATGCAAGCTCCCATCATCCTTCGTGTCGATCTTCCTCACCGGGCCGAAGCTCTCACACCACCTCACCATGTTCTGCACACGTCTCGCCCGCTCCACCGCACGCAGCTCCGCTTCCGCTGCAGACTGTGGCGCCTGTAACGCGTTCAGGTTGAGCATTGCACCGCTGATGATGAGCTTTTTCCTTCTCCAGCGCTGGCGGCCAGTCAATGACGCAAAGAATGACCGCAATCGGGGAGTGGGGACCAGGAACAATGGTGACGGCGTGCTAGGCGATGGCAGCAGCAACTTCAGTTGTGGCGGAGGCGAGTCGGGCGTCATCGGTCGGTCGGGAATCTGCACCACAAGCAGCTCCCGTTGAGGCAACAGCGGCGTTTTCAGGTGCTCTGGCATTAGCAGAGGGGACTCGGGGGCGAAGTGGGGGTTTTCCGCGAACACTGGCTCTTCTTCATACATGTACGACGAGCTTGTTGCATGGTACACGTTCATCTCGGGGAGAGGGGATGGCAGCATAGGCTCCACTGGCGTTGCTAGCGTAGATGCAGACGACCCGCTTGACGACAACACGGAAGGCACAAGGGTCTTTGGTGCATAGTGGGCGGGCAGATTGGACGACGGTCTTGACGAAAGAGACTGCATGGCTTCATGAGACCTGGAGCAACAGATGTCGAGCACGTCCAAAGAGCCGCAAGGAGTGTTGGGCGGGGGCTGGGCAACAGACCCCGCGCGAGCATGGCCGGATATCGAGCTGGATAGGGGGTCTCACTTCCTCATCTTGCTAGCCGGGGATGATGACACCTCGGGGACGTCTGCCTGCCTGATTCGGGAATGGGACGCCACAGAATCAAGTGAGCAGCGAGACGTCAGGGCGATCGCCATTCCTTCTGCATCATCTCCTGCTCCTGCGGGTGCCCCAAATTGGCTAGCAGGGTCGTCGGACGGCGACCAGGTGATGGCCTCGCCTGGCGAAACTTCTTCCCCCTCGGGATCCCGCATCACCGTCGCATCGCTCATGGGCGATGGGAGCAGTGTGGACGCGCCCCGAGCTATTGAGGGCGGCGGCACGGTGGCGAGTTTGGCCAGTTTCCGCAATTAAGGAGTCGAGTGCAAGGTCAACAGCGCCGAAAGCATAGGCCGCTGTTTGCGCCGAGGGCTGGACCCGATGGAGAACGGTCCCCACACTTCGTCACTGGTGCGCGTCACCGTGGCGCTACTACTCCAGCCTCGTGTTGAGGTCGAAACGGAAGCCGCATGGGGACGGCTAGGTTGGTGCAGCTTCGGGGACGCGGAGAGACGTGGAGAGAGACGTGGAGATGGCGGTGGAGTCTGTTTCCTATCTGAAAGCGGAGAGCGGAGTGAAACAGGCGCAAAGGGGATAGGTGAAGAGAAGTTCAATGTTGATGGTGTCGGTGGGGGTACTATCGATAAGGTTGGTCGCAGACGCAGCTTCAGCGGAGGAACACCGGGCAGAGGCTAGAGAAATCAGGTGAGCACACCCATCACATTCGAATGGATCTACGGACCAAGAAGCAGATTTGGTGATGGCGAACTACGAAGAGAACGGACCCCGACGGTCGCTGTCCACCCTCGCAAACGCAAGAGCTTCACACAACATTCGCGGAAGGGCGCAAAAGGGCTGCGATGCGTTCTCACCGCACCGTCGGCCAGCCGCTCTTCCTGGGTGACTATGCCAACTTGGGTCAGAGGACACTTTTCGGCGTCGGCCTCGAGCCACGCAAGTGGATGCAAACACGATTGCCAAGATTCTGACCCCTGCACGTTTTCCCCGCAACCACGGGCAGAAGGCTGCAAGCTTTGCGACCGTTGGAAAGTTGTAAGCTTGCGCGCATCACTTCATGTAGCCTCGACGGTCATCAACCGTGCGCTCCCAACAGACGCGCCGAAACCGACACTCGGGGCGAGACACATAGCTAGAAGTCAGCTTGACGTCTAGCTCGATGCGACACGCGCGAGGATAGACGCGAATAGGCCCAAAACACAATATGACACGGTGGCACACCAGTCGCTCACCTTTTCACAGTCGTTTCGAGGCGGCTGCGTGAGGCTTTGTGAACGCACTCGCGCGGGCAACAATGGTGCCGACGTGCGATTGAAGAGCATTGGGTCGTATATCCATGGGAGACACACTTCTTCATCTTCTCCCTCAACTGAACACGTGACGGCGCGGTGAATCAACGAACATGTCGGGCGGGAGAAGCACCAGAGATGGACAAACCGTCGAAGAGATCCGGGATGCAGGATGCAGAGTCCGCAGTCTCCTCCAGGGCCCAACTATACTCTGTCTGGATCCAGTCGTCGAGGTAGGACTTTTCCGAGAGGGGTTGTATGTGGTCCTCCTCGTTGTCCAAAAAGCGATCCTCGTAGCCGAGCTGCTGTAGGAGCTCGAGCTTAGCGTTGAGCTCACGTGGAGAGGCTGATGCGAGGAAGCGGTGCTGGGCTTGCATGGCAGGCATGGCTTGGAGAGAGAAGGGTGAGGTGGCCAGATAGAAAACGAGACGCGCCAGGGCACACACCTCTGGGACGTGTCCATCAAAGCAAGCGACGGTGATGGGTCGAGCACGCTGTTACGTATGGCCGTTGTGAGAGAAGAGAGGGGACGGAGGAAGAGCGCGTCGGGACCGTGTGAGGGAAAGAAGAGGGGCGGGTGTGAGGACTTGGCTGGAGGGATCAGCGGGAAGGGGTATTGAAGAGAGGGAGTGGAAGGGTATTTGAAGCGAGAGCTGGAAGAGGGATCCCAAGCAGTGTTGATGTGAGATGAGGTGACCTTGATTTGAGATGCACCTTGAGGTGAACGGTTTCTCGGCAGACCAGCTCAAGGAATCTCTCGTAGGGAACCTCGTGTATGCCAACGGTTCGAGCTCGCTCGAGCAGCAACAGCTCGCCAAGGACCCGCGCGCCCGACTTTGTCTTCTTTTCAGCCTTTGATCAGTCGAAACTCACACCCCAGTTTGACTGAAGGGACTCAACATTGTTTTTTTGCTTTTCATTTTCGTCTTTTTATTCGACACTCACCGTACCGAGGATTGAATGCCAGTGCTGTGCCGTTTTGTCGACGGCACAGGGGCTCGCGGGAATCAGCAAATCTTGGCATAGCGACGTTGCCTACATACTGCAAGTGGTCGGTAAGACACTGCGCGTATAGCGAAACATTTGTATAGTAGTACTAGTATACGAAGTCAGACACAATAAAAGGACAAGCGACGGTAACAGCGACTGCAAGAAACGTCCGAGGTTCACATAAGTCAAGGATGTGTGCGCGCACTCCACAATCCGTACGCGAGGGCACACATGGTTGCACTCGACGATGCGCGACGATGCGCACGGGTCCTTCACAAGCTGTTGCTGCCCGCGCGAGCTCGAACCGTTGGCACATGCGAGGCTCCCTACGAGAAATTGGGGATAACGCAGCAGGCGCTGGTAGGCGATGGCTTGCCCAAAGGAGGTAGTACTGGGCGTCTGCCCTCTGGTCCCCGCTATTTACCAATGCTATCTTCGGCGGGCGCCATGCCCGGTCGTCCTCAGCTGGGGCCGCTGCCGTGGAGACAACAATGTTAACGGGAGATGCCCCTGCGCAGGCTCGGAGGCCTCGATTCTCCTCCTGCATAAGCACGTAAGCTTGAAGTCCTTGCACGGGAGCAGTTCTCGCTGACAACCCCCCTCATCCACTCTTCATACGAAGATGGCGATGTGTGCCCCGCGGACAGGCACCGTTGGTTGAGCCTCCGCAGGTGGACGTCCCTCCCCCCCAGGCTTCATGTGCGTCAATGTGGCATGTCCTACATGCTTACACGAGTTCGTATGACGAGGTCGGGCTGCTCTGCTTGGCTCGTTGGCAGCGTTCCCGCCTCCAGCAGGGCTTCATCACACTACCTTACCCTACTGCACGCGGCTTGGTGCGCAAACTTGGGGGAGGGGACCTCGGACATGATGATGCATGAATAGCTGAGGGATACTTATGATAGCGTAGATGGCTAGTACTACTGTCTTGTGGACATGGTCGGCTGATATGCTGCGTGCCTCAGAACGTGCCGTCGATCTGCTGCCGCACCTGTATGTTCTCGCGAACTGTTGACACGCGCTGATGTTATGGACGCAGCTCATGCGTGAACGTCGTCATCGCCCTATGTATCGCGCCTGCAGTCAATCCGCGGCCCTCGCAGCCTGTGACTCCATAATGCGCCTTACGCTCAGAAGCGCAGCCCGAGTATTGGGTGCTCAGCGGTCAGCGGCCAGATGCGTCACCGCCGTCCGGGAGAAGACCGATGCAGGCGAGAGCAAGAACATGTTCTGTGGTGGCTGTCTCCCCGTCACCCGCCTATGGACGTCGACGCCCTGACGGCAGTGATAGCGCGTGCCCCGAATGGCTGAGCCCTAGCCGCGCATGGAACACCGCCAAACTGGCCCTGCGCGCGTGCTGGGATGCAGACCTTCCTGACAAAGGGGAAGGGGAGGAAGGTGGTCCCTGTCAGCAAATTGAGCGCAATCTATCCTAGCTGAGACCTCGATCAAGGGCCGAGGACATCGATGCGCACACCCTCGAGGTTCGCCGTGCCCCCAGAAAAAGCAGTCCGCGAGCCGCGTTGGGCTGGGACGTCTGCCAGGCGCGCGGTAGGCTACTGGACGTGCACCGTCCGGCGCAGACAACGTGACACTCGTTGGACAGCTCGTCGGGCCTCGCGTTGAGGCCGGCAAAGGCCCTTGCTCCGTGGCGGATCTGGGCCCGTTGGAGGTGGCTGTTGCCACATCAGGCAGCAGTACGCGCGTGCTGCTGGTCGCTGATTCTTGCGAACGACGGAGAGGAATTGAGCACCCCTATTGAGGGGCGGAAACGTCTGTGACTCCAGGATACTTCGTTGGCTGGAAGTCGCTCAACGTGAGAAGAGCTCGCATACCACAAACGATAAACGACGCGAGCCAACTCCAGATCAAGTTCTCAGCAAATCGTGGAGCCCCAACCTCCGCGGTATCCGGCTTGTTCGCTCGACTGTCAGAGCCACGATGGCCATGGTTCTGGAGCCATATCCATTTCAAGTTTTCAAAGAGAACACCGTCAGTGGCGTCGAATGGTCCATCCAAACACGGTAGTAGATGGTGCCACGCCCTGTCCGCTGGCGGCAGCGAAGGTTTGCATTAAGCGAGGAGGAAGCGCCAGGGGGGCTGTTGGGTTTTATCCCCGCTTAGGGCAGATATATTTCGAATCTCCGCTATTAGACTGGAGGCGCCAGAGCAGCGTGACTAAAACTCCGAAAGCCAATAGGGTTACATCAACTACTACTATTCTGCTGGGCTCGCTTCACGGAAACCTCGCTATCAAGACACCCTTGCGAACGACTGACCCAGTACTGAGCACCCATAATACATATAGAGCCTGAGGACCAAGTCGCCCCGCTCTCCTCCGGCACAACTTCCTCACCCCGCTTCCGCCTGCAACTCCTCTCTTGCCATCCGCTAATACTCATCTCTATCTTTGACCCCCCTGACCCTCATCATATTCGGATCATCCTACGTATACGGCGCGGGTGGCTACGGGCCTAGCCTCTGCCATGGACCATACGGGACTGTCCTCCGACCCCCTCTTCACGATGTTAGAGCTCATCCGTGCTGTGTTTGAACTGCAGGCCCGCGACTCTGGTCAGTCCCTATCAGAGTCTGCTCTTTTCCACTGCTCACCTCCCTCACTATACAGTGCACCTCTCTCAAGGACAGCTTAGGAAGTTCGTCTGCGTCCCCTGCTTGCGGCGTGCAGTTCATGGCGAGTTCCACTAGTGGTCACCACTCATTGTTAACAATAGCCCACCTAGGTAGCAAAACCATTGTGGAAGACGTGGCCACATCAAGTACAATGATAAAATGCCCACAAGGTTTGATAATGAAGAATCACTGAATTGTAATTGGACGTGGGCTCTTTGTCAATACAATATGAACAACGGTGGGGGTATTGTACATGGTTCTGAATTACAATTGGCCCACGTAGGGATGATAATAGCTGCGTTGTAGATGTTCGTGGGGGCATTGTACATCGTGCTGAATGACAATCCGCCCACGTAGGGATGACAATAGCTGCGTTGTAGATGTTCGTGGGGGCATTGTACATCGTCGTGGGAGCATTATTAATGGTCATGATGTACAAAATGCCCACGTTGGGATGATAATAACTCGATTGTCGATGTTTGTAGGGGTATTGTACATTGTCGTAGGGGGATTGTATATCGTCGTAGGGGCATTGTACATCGTCGTGGGGGTATTGTACATTGTCCTGAATGACAATTGACCCACGTAGGGATGATAATAACTGGATTGTCGATGTTCGTGGGGATATTGTACATCGTTGTAGGGGCATTGTACATCGTCGTACAGACATTGTGATTCCTGTTGTGCCAGGTAGGTATAGACGAGTAGAATATGAATGTGCCATCTGATTAGAAAATATTTCGCTGGATGTAAACCAAAACAGGATCTGCCTCCCCCAGCTGATAAGGAGCTCAATTCTGATCACTGCATTCGATAAGGATGAGCTTCCACAGCCCAATAGCAGAGGTTTATAGGCACAAAATGCAAAAAAAAAACGAAGTCAATATCTGCTCTGGGTGCAGAGATATGGAGGGAAGAATCTGAAAAGTGCGAAAATGCACCTAGATGAATTCCATTGGGAGTAGGCCATATTAGGGTGTAAAAAGCGGTAAATACATAGTTCTCTATGTATACTACAAGGATCAAAAGAGATTACCGAGAAAGACAAAGAACTGCAAGAGCTATGAGGTGGTAAAGTGGGGGAGGGGCAGGAGGAGGGTGACAATGCATGTGGTCAGAATACCATGTATTTACTACCATTAGATAGCCCTTAAAAACGCGAATCCAACGGTACCAAGGGGAGCATGAGGGAATGCCTGGTTGCCAAGCAATCAAGGAACCAAAATGGCCATTTTGGGCGAAAATGCGATGGTCCATATCTCTACCAATACTGCATTATTCCTCATGCAATAATATGCGTTGGAAAGCCCTTTCAAGCACCTTTCCAATGATATATTGTTCATAGAAATTGACCCAGAGGGAGCCATGCTACGCACCCTGCACTGGTCCCCTCCTGATGGCCCCTACCCTAGGGTCGCATTTTTAGGCTACTTTCCCTGCCCAATTGTGTTGCTATAAACAGATATATGTGTTAAAGCAAATACATATATGTTATATATAGATTTAGCCCAACAGGGTGCCCCAATGTGGCCCTAGAGAAGGAGTGGCAGGAAGGTGTTGAATATGCCTGTACGACAATGTACAATACCCCCACAATGATGTACAATGTCTGTACGACGATGTACAATAACCCCCACGAACATCGACAATCCAGTTATTATCATCCCTACGTGGGCATTTTGTAAATCATGATCATTGATAATGCCCCCACGATGATGTACAATCCCCCCACGACGATGTACAATACCCCCACGACGATGTACAATACCCCCACGAACATCGACAATCCAGTTATTATCATCCCTACGTGGGCCAATTGTCATTCAGGACGATGTACAATACCCCCATGACGATGTACAATGCCCCTACGACGATGTACAATACCCCCACGAACATCGACAATCCAGTTATTATCATCCCTACGTGGGCCAATTGTCATTCAGGACGATGTACAATACCCCCATGACGATGTACAATGCCCCTACGACGATGTACAATACCCCCACGAACATCGACAATCCAGTTATTATCATCCCAACGTGGGCATTTTGTACATCATGACCATTGATAATGCTCCCACGATGATGTACAATGCCCCCACGAACATCTACAACGCAGCTATTGTCATCCCTACGTGGGTGGATTGTCATTCAGCACGATGTACAATGCCCCCACGAACATCTACAACGCAGCTATTATCATCCCTACGTGGGCCAATTGTAATTCAGAACCATGTACAATACCCCCACCATTGTTCATATTGTATTGACAAAGAGCCCACGTCCAATTACAATTCAGTGATTCTTCATTATCAAACCTTGTGGGCATTTTATCATTGTACTTGATGTGGCCACGTCTTCCACAATGGTTTTGCTACCTAGGTGGGCTATTGTTAACAATGAGTGGTGACCACTAGTGCAGTTGATGGCGAATGCTGCTGATACTGTTGGTAAAACAAATGCTGGTGCATCCCAGCGTTATGCACATCGATAGCGCGGTCGGAGAACATGTCGATACCGGGACCAAAGGGGAGTGCGCTATAGTCGTGGGAGACCGCAGCGGAGGTGTCTATGCATAAGGGAGCCGATGATGGCGGGTGCGGTTCTTCCGCGTAAGTCTGGTGAAGGAGTGGAATGTGTGCCGTGAATGAAGGCACCATGAATGACGGCAATGACGGTTCTAGACATGCGTGAGACTTACCAGAACGTTGTTCCAACTCTCGTCAATGGCGTTGCCGTCGACGCCTTCTGCGTGAACATAGCCGTTATAAGGCTCTGGCTTGACATCAACGCCGTACATAGGCTCGTCCATGGGCTCGTCGACGAGCTGCTCAGTGTAGGACAGCTGTGCGCCCGAGGTGTGAGGGTAGAATGGGTTGTGGGACAGGTCTTCCTGTTTGACAACGTTCACGTCCTCCTCGGTGTGGGCCGCGAGAAGATGAGGGGGTGAGGCTGAGGGGTACGCGAAATGGTCCGAAGGGTAGCGTTCTTCATGAGGTGCTGCGCGCTGTCCGAAAAAATCGGGTGAGGAAGCCTGATGGAGGAATAAGGAGAACCGACGAAGACAGGGAAGGGGGCTAAATGGACGGACATCAAATCACTGACCATATCCTGAACCATGTCGCCATCGCCATCAGCGGGTGCGTACGCAAACGTGTGGGGCGCGTGTGGGTGGGCGCCGTGCGGGGGAGCGAGCATGCAGGGAGCCGACGCGAAGGGAGGGGCAGAGGATGGCTGGGGCGGAGGCGGAGGCGGAAGGAGAGGCGGGGAAAGGGGCTGGGCGTGGCCATGGAGGGCAGCCGGATGGGGATGATAGCTGGGGAGGAAGGGACGGGGAGGGGGAGGATAGGATGGTGAGTGTGGTGAATATAAAGGATACGCGCCTGGTGGAGCAGCCCCCTTGCGAGCAGGAGGAGGATTGGCAGGGCGGGCGATCGCATTCGGCCGCAGAGCGCTCGCTGTCCACGATGGGTAACGTACTGCTAACGAGAAGCCCTGTCCCCGAGAAGACGTCCCAGCCCCTGCCGCCGTGCCCGAGGATGCTATCATGCTCGTCGATGACCGCCGCGCGGCGAACGCTCCCGTGGGCCTGTAGGACTCGGGTACGTCTTCGTGCTGTGATTGCAAACTGTGCATCTGCGGATCGGAGTCGTGCCTGCGCGGCCGAGCTGCGAGCTCAGACTCGAGACTCGGCGGGAACTGGAAGAGACCAGGGATGGTGGTTACGTTGGTCTTGGTCGACATTGCGCTCGACTCTAGTCGTCTGTCAAAAGTTCCAGAGAGCAGAGTCAGACGCGTGCATCGGTGGTGGTGGGCTGGAGGTGATGATGAGGTTGATGGCGATGATCGAGGATCGTGCCGCCACGCAGGCGAGATGGGGGCCAGGCTGGAACAAGAAGGATCGCGGAAGCAAAAGCGACGAGCACAACGCGAGCGAGACCGGCTGAGCAGGCGGAGAGGAGGATTAGGACAGAGGACTGGGCAGAGAGGGCAGAGAGCGAGAGTCGGGAGAGGAAATGAAAGCACGCGATGGCCAGCCGGCCTTACTTATAGGTGGCCCGGTGCGAGTGCGCGATCGGTGGGTGGGCGAAAATCGAAGCCACGCACGCTAGCCACTTGACGCGAAATGGGAACAGGGTCACGTCGTAGGAGGAGAAGAAGGATCCGGAGGTATAGTATATTCGAGCAGACAGGAGCCTATTGCCCTCAATGGTCACATGTCTCGCTACGTTACATCACGTACTCAGCTGCGACCGTCTACCAAGGAATTGATACTGAAATGTTAACCATCACCTGTTCCCAGTCCTTTGCCGTGGTACCTAGTCATCAGTGCGCCTTGCTAGACAGAGCAGCCCGCAGTTGTAGCAGGCTCTCGACATACACTCTGACGGCCATACGCTGAGGCTGGATTCTCCGCGTGGGGTACCTCGGATCCCCACCCAGGGGACCACGGCGCACCAAGGAGGCAGGACAGAGCGCCGTGCGCTTCCCGCCTCGCATCGCCTCACCACGCATATGGAGAACCAGGACGTAGGAGGGTGTGCAAGTCCATCCTGTACAATGTGAGCAAGGGAATGATATGGTTAGTTCCGCCTTCAGCTCACCCTATGTGCCCGCAGCCCTGGCCGTGCTCGTCGTGGGGGTCTCTGCGCATACCAATCTCCTCCTACTGCCCCCGCTAGCCGCCTGCCGCTAGCCGACCGCAGTGCCCACCCCCTGCTGAGGATGCTCGCATGACGCGCGCTGGCCGTTAACGTTCACTTTTGACGATTTGCAGCAGCGACAAGCCATCGCGAGAACGTGCGAAGCCGGGGACACGTGTTGCACACCCATCGCGCTATCCCCACCTGAGCAGTGGCGACCATCCAGCACCGGCCAGGAGTACCCAAGACGATACCCAGCTCAGCAGCCACCGCACCCGCTGCGGGATTCGGAATTCGCTTCTCTCAAAGCCTCCCATTAATCCCCTTCTTGGCTATATGCAGCTCGCATCTCTCTCGCACACGCTCAGACTCAGGCTCAGGCTCAGGCCTAGGCTCAGACTCACGTCTCGCTCGCACTAGGACTCCGTCTGACCTCCGACTCCGACCGATACTCCCACCAGCAGTGGCTTCCCAGTCAAACCCCAATCGCGCGTCCGGTCCCTATCCTGACGAATCGCAGTCAACTAAAGTGGGCGCCCCCTTCGAAGTGCGCTCGCCCAGAGGCAGGCCCCCTACCCTGCGCGGACGCCCACGACACGCCCATGGATTGGGGAGGGAGGGACGCATCGGTTGATGCTCCGCAAAACTGGTCGCACTTCGCAGCGCGCGCCGCCGCGCGCCTGGTCGCGTCTCGAGCTCATCCGCATCCCCCAATGTGAAGTGCAAGAAGTATGAAGCGCATGAGCTAATGGGAGGCAGAACGCAGAACGTCCGAAGGCGAGAAACGGGGATTAAGCCAGATCTAGCCGGCCTCAAGGCAGCCCAAACGCCCCTTGGTCCTGGGCGGACGAACGTCGTCGTCCCTTGTCCCTCGCACGCAGATTCCGACGTGACGTCCCTCCGGCTTCTGTGGACGGTGCGGCACATCTATAACTATGATCTGTCGCTGGCCCTCCCTCCCTCCCTCCTCGAGTCGGTTGTGTGAATTCCCCGTTTGGACGAGTGATAGTGACGGTCGGACACTTGACGCGGGCCCGCACACGAGGAAGGCGAAGCTCGACGTCGACGGTGTCGTGCATGGAAATCACACAGGTGCCGTGGCTGTGGCGTGCGTCGTGCCGCCGGCCGTGGTGGGTCGCATCAGTTGGGTGTCCGCATACTAGGGCAGCTGCAGTACTACGCAAAGCACACAGGACAGTCGTGGTCACCATGGATTGTTAACAACTGCCCACGTAGGTGGGGAAATTCTCGTGGAAGACCTGCCAACTCGATATACAAATACAAATGGCCCACCTCATTGAGAATCAATGACACTATGGATTTTCAATGGGAGTGGGGCTTTTGTAGTAGTGTAATAACAATTGTGCCACATTTGTAAATGAGATGCATGAATAATGCCTCCACGTATGATACACAATAGCTGGATTGTACATGGACGTGGGCGGTTTGTATATCCCTGCGATACACAATCCACCCACGTCCGATGTACAATAGCTGAATTGTAGATGAACGTGGGTGCTTTGTACATGCCTCTGATATACAACCTGCCCACGTCTGATGTACAAAAGCTGGATTGTAGATGGACGTGGGCGGTTTGTGGATGTCAATGGCTGGATTGTAGATGGACGTGGGCGGTTTGTGGATGTCAATGGCTGGATTGTAGATGGACGTGGGTGATTTGTACATGCCTCTGATATACAATCAGCCCATGTCTGATATACAATAGCTGGATTGTATATGAACGTGGCAGTTTTGTATATGAACGTGGCAGTTTTGTACATGCCTCTGATATACAATCTGCCCACATTTAGCTAGATTGTATATGGACGTGGCCGCTTTGTAGATGCCACTTTTGTATTACAACTACTATCTGGGCACTTTCTAGCACTTTTTGGGCTCCTATTTGGGCGCTTCTTCAACGCTTTTGGGCGCTTTTTGGGCTGTTATCTGGGCGCTTTTTGGGCTCCTATTTGGGCGCTTTTTGGGCGCTTTTTGGGCTCCTATTTGGGCGCTTTTTGGGCGCTTTTTGGGCGCTTCTTTTCGTCCAAATAGGGCAGGCATATTCAACACCTCCCTGCCCTCCTCTTCTGGGGCCCTATTAGGGCACCCTGTTGGGCCAAAAATATACATAGCATGTATGTATATGCCGTAGTACATCTCTGTGTGCATAGTGATGCAATAGGGCAGGGAAAATAGCCAAAAAATGCGACCCTAGGCCAAGGGCCACCAGGAGGGGACCACTGCAGGGTGGCTGGCCTGGCTTCCTCTGGTCCAATTGACGAACTTCTGAACCTAGAAGGCTGGGAGCGACCTGTAAGCAACACAAGAGAGTCTTCAGTCTGTGAGCGAACGACTATATTGCATAGTACAAGTACCTGTAAGCGACACAAGAGAGCTACAAGTACTTGGTAAGTAACTGCATAAGTAACCATAGGTAATGAAGGAACTTACTCTTCAGTCTGTGAGCGAACGACTGAAGAGTAGAGGCGAAGAATGTCCTCCTTATATACTGAGAGAGGAGTGCCATGAGTAAGCGAAGAAAGGAGGCATGTGATCGCTATGTACGATGAGTAAGACCATGGTGCGAGTATCGCAACATATGGTGTCATAGGTATAGAACCCTCTGGAAGGATCCGTAGCAGTGTAGAACGCAACGGAAAGATGGAGGGAATGAAAGAATGTCCAACTACAGTACGTACACTGAGCAGTCCATAAAAGGAATAAAGTCCATGCTGTGCGCATTGTAGGCGCCACAGCCACAAAGTCCACATTCCCGGTCCGGCACAGCCGATAACCTGGAAGTTCAACACCAATTCCTGTGAGTAATATATCATTGGAAAGGTGCTTGAAAGGGCTTTCCAACGCATATTTCTGCAGGAGGAACCATGCAAAATTGGTAGAGATATGAACATGCAAAATTGGTAGAGATATGGACCATCGCATTTTCGCCAAAAATGGCCATTTTGTTTCCTTGATTGCTCAGCACACAGGTGCCCCCTTATGTTTCCCTTGGTACCGTTCAATTTGCGTTTTCAAGGGCTTTCTAACAGTAGTACATACATGGCATTCTGACCACATGCATTGATGCCCTCCTCCTGCCCCTCCCTCACTTTACCACCTCATAGCTCTTGCAGTTCTTTGTCTTTCTCTTTAATCTTTTATTATCCTTGTAGTATACATACAGGACTATGTATTTATTGCTTTTTATGCCCTAATATGGCCTACCCCCAATGGAATTCATCTAGGTGCATTTTCGCACTTTTCAGATTCTCCCCTCCATATCTCTGCACCCAGAGCAGCTATTGCCTTCGTTCTTTTTGCATTTTGTGCCTAGACATTGCTACTACATGTCTGTAGAAGCTCATTCCTATCGAATGCAGCGATCAGAATTGAGCTCCTTATCAGCTGTAGCAGGCAGATCCTGTTTTGGCTTACATCCAGGGCATTATTTTTTAATCAGACAGCGCAGTCGTATTCTGCTTGTCTATAGCTACCTGGCACAACAAGTATGTGTGACATGTTTCTGATATAACCTCTGCGAGCAGGATGCTCAAATGTCTTCTATACCCCCACCCGAGAGCTACCTTGCTGTGCGACCGCCAATCTCTGGTTCTCTCCACGCGTCTGTCCCAGCGCCGTCACCACATCTCTTCGCATTCGACCCTACTCATTGTTGCGACCTTCCTGCAAGCTATGCCACGCGCTAGTCGTCTTCGCGATGCGCTGGGTGAAGGTTACGCTACGTGCGGTGGACGCGAACGAGGCACGCTTCGAGCGGTCCTAGCAGACGGGCTAGGTCAGTGGATCCAATGCACTCCGCGCTGCGACCGTGATGAGATACTCACCTGGGATTTCCAGTCGAGTTCACTGGTGACCCTCGCGCGGTCATGCGGTGGACGGTGTACCGCTTCTACCACGACATCTTCCTTAACGGTACCGACGGGCGCACGGGCGCCCACTCGAGCTGCAGCGCGGTAGGCACGTTGCGAATGCGACCGGGACAATGCAGGGATGGCAACCCCACGTCGGAGCGCCGTAGCAGATTAGCCTCGTGCAGTGCGCATTAGCAAGCCACGAGAGATACTTACGGTGACATGCAAAACGGCGTGCCGCGCTGGCGACCGTCTCAGCGGAGTGCCTCCGATGGAACGTACCACGTGCGCGAGGGCAGCACGGCGAGGAAGGCGAAGGCCGGTACCTGTACCGCGCAGGCGAGCGGCGCAGGAATGGCAGGGGATGAATGTCCTGCAGAGAACCAATGTCAGACGGCGGGCTGATGGAAGTGCAGGGAACGCAAGGGCAGACCTACCACCGAGCGGTGGGACGGCTAGAACGCATTCACGTCGGGCGGGAGGACTGCGTGTCGTTCACGAGAAGGCGGTCGGCGGCGATATCAATCACTGGGCATATCAACTGGATTAGTCTGCAACGGGCGTCGGGTCAGGGATAAGAGAGGCGCTGTGACATACCGCGTCTGGGCCTGTACATACGGTCAAACAAACTGTGCTCAGGATATCGATTGTCCGGCGGCGGCAGGAGGCCGAGCGAGCGCGTCCAGGCGCGTCCGTTGCCTCTGTCCCATGCGCCCGTCCCTGTCCTACGCAGATCAGAAATCTCGCGTTCAGGATGTTGCGCGTTCTGCGCGTGTGTACGTACCGGCCTTCGACCCTTGCGTGTGAGCACTCTACGCCGGCGCACGGGCTCTTGGGTGTACTCGAAGGCGGCGGCACGACGCTGCCAGTTCGGTCAGTTTGGCCGGTAGTCGAGCGGGTCCTCGAGAGCGTACCACAATGCAGGACGCAGAGGACACAAGGTGCATGCATGGGCCGTGGTGCGTGGTGACCAGGAGAACGCTCGCTGCAGGGACGGTCGAATTCCATGCGTTCGAAGGGCTGATTGAGAGCGTAGATTAGCGTTGTGATTGAGTGAGGAGCCCAGACCAATACATACCATGTCCCGCAGCCAGGCAGCCAGGGATGACTGTATCGCGCGGGCCTCGGGAGTGCCAGAGGCGCTAGGGACGGTACCAGCTACGGCCGGTACCAGTGCGTCGGGAAGCGCGTGTTGCGAGATCTCGGACGACGATATTTCGCCGCCGTCGCGACAAGCGCGAACAATGTTGTCGAGTTGTTGTGTCCGTTTGCGCCAATTGCATTTGCACCGAGATCGTTGTGGTGGTGGTGGTGGTCCAGGAACAAGAGCGAGCACAGCAAACGGAATCGAGATACAGTGCAGAGATTGAGGGCGCGGGCGCTTTCCTGCACTTCCGCCGTTTGGGGACACTTCAGAGCTCGAGACGTCGAGCGCGTCCTTGAGCTTGTCCTCGACGTTGGAAGGCAGCCCGTTGCGGGCGAGCGAGTGCAGTCGGAATGGAGTTCAGGCTCGTCAATGAATAGTATCAGGCTGTCTACTACACCGTTGCTGCTACACAGTAACTACCGTCTGATCACTCACCTTGGCCTGCTACACATCCTGCCGCACGTTTGAGCACCTCTCCTCACCCACCGGACGAACTTACCTCTACTCCCCTGGCCACCTACCTCCCCACCGCACCTACCTCCCCACCACACTTCCCTCTCCACCACACAGCCAGTGTCCGCGAATCCATCTGGGAGATCGTCCCAACGTCCTCTCGTAACGCG